>CM054057.1:212184443-212784443 GCA_028641055.1 Alopecurus myosuroides | reverse complement strand
AGGCTTTGACTACTGCTCCTATTTTCCAACCACCTGATTGGAACTTACCTTTTGAAATTATGTGTGATGCTAGTGATTTTGCTGTAGGTGATGTTCTTGGACAGCGAATAGATAATAAACTGAATGTTATTCATCAGGCTAGTAAGACTCTTGATGCTGCTCAAAAGAATTATGCTACTACTGATCATGCTGCTATTAGATACCTTATGGAAAAGAAAGATGCCAAGCCTAGGATTATTAGATGGGTGTTGCTTTTACAAGAGTTTGATTTCCATATTGTGGATAGGAAGGGTGTTGAAAATACTGTTGCTGATAACTTTCCTAGATTGGAAAACATTGTTTTTATCCTATTACTATTAATGATAGTTTTCCAAATGAACAACTAGCTGCAATAAAAGTAAAATCCCAGGATAGTCCATGGCTTGCTGATTATGTTAACTTTATTGTTTCCAAGTATTTGCCTCCAACATTTATAGCTCAACAAAGAAGAAGATTCTTCTATGATTTGAGGCATTATTTTTTGGGATGAACCCCAATTATATAAAGAAGAAGTGGATGGTATTATGAGAAGATGTGTTCCAGATCATGAACAACAAGAAATATTGAGGAAGTGCCATGGCAGTGCTTATGGAGGACACCACGCTAGAGATAGAACCGCGCAAAAGGTTCTACAATCGGGTTTATATTGACCCACTCTCTTTAAAGATGCACGGAAAATTATTTTGTCTTGTGATGAATGTCAAAGAGTTGGTAATATTTCCAAATGTAATGAAATACCTATGAGTTATTCTCTTTCTATTGAACCTTTTGATTGTTGGAGATTTGACTTTATGGGTCCTTTTTCTCCTTCAAATGGTTATACATATATTCTTGTTGTTGTTGATTATGTTACTAAATGGGTAGAAGCTATACCTACTAAAAGTGATGATGGAGAAACCTCGTTAAAAATGCTTAAAGATGTTATTTTCCCTAGGTTTGGTGTGCCTAGATATCTTATGACTCATGGAGTCTCTCACTTTATTCATGGCAGTTTTAGAAAAAACCTTGCTAAATATGATGTTAATCATAGAATTGCCTCATCTTATCATCCTCAAACCAGTGGGCAAGTAGAATTATCAAATAGAGAAATTAAATCTATCTTGCAAAAGACTGTTGATAAATCTAGGAAGAATTGGTCTGATAAGTTGAATGATGCTTTATGGGCTTACAGAACTGCTTATAAAAATCCTATGGGTATGCCCCCTTATAAAATAGTTTATGGAAAAGCTTGTCACTTGCCTTTAGAATTAGAACACAAAGCTTATTGGTCAGTGAAAGAACTAAATAAATATTTTAAACTTGCTGGGAAAAGAATGCTTGATTTGAATCATTTAGATGAATGGATATGTGAAGCTTATGGAAATGCTAAACTTTTTAAAGGGAAAGTTAAACAATGGCATCATAAAAGGATCCTTCAAAGAGTGTTTCATGTTGGTGAGAAAGTTTTATTGTATCGTTCTCGTCTCAGATTTTTCGTAGGAAAATTACTCTCCAGATGGGAAGGACCTTATATTATTGAAGAAGTGTATCGTTCGGGTGCAATTAAAATTGCTTCCCTCGAAGATAACACTACACAAGTGGTAAATGGGGAAAGACTCAAACATTATATTTATGGGGATTCTTATGACGAATATGTTGATGTTATTCAAGTAATGGCTCTAGAGAAGTTCATTAGAGAGAAGATTAATTCCAGGATCCGCAGAATTCGTTTTCGAATAGGTAACAGTTCTGTTAAGAAAAAGTTCGTGAAACATATTTTGAGTTATGAATTATTTATTTTTGGAAAATATGAAAAATATCGGACCGAAGATGAGTTGGAGATGGTACCCGGGGGCACCATACCATGCCTGGGCGCGGGCCCACCCTAGGCCGCGCCTGGCTATGGTTTGGGCACCCTGGACCCCCTCTCCGACTCGTTTTCGACCTAGACTTTCCTTTCGTTACGCATATTTTTCCTATTTAATCCCCCGGACCCCCCGAGGTCCGTATATCGTTTTCTCGTCGTGTTTCTGTTTCGATCTGTTTCTGCCAGGAGCTGTTTTCAGTTTAGAAGCACCATGGTTTCTGTCAACAACAACAAGGGGAAGGGCCCGAAGGAAGATGATCTCCAAGACCGGAAGACGGGCGAGGAGATTGATAGTGGAGCTGAAGGGGATGTAGAAGAAGACTCACGAGTGCATCCACGCGTCACCGTCGCAAACATTGGAGTGGTTGCAAAACCTTTCAAGCAAACATCGAGGATGAGCACTGGAGGGAAGGCCCCACGTCACTGTTTAGCTTCAAGGACACCAACCCCAGGTGAAGGAAGCTCTCGACCCAAGGAAGTGAGGAAGAAAGATTTGTATGGCTGGGATTCACTGTCTAACAAGCACGCAAACCAAATTGAGCACAATACGAAGATGATGCGTATGCTTATGTTCGTGATTGAAGATTTGAAGAAATCAATTGATAAGCTTATTGATAAGGACTCACCACCACCACCGAAGAATTGATTCGTCATGGGTATTGGCATCCCCTTGGCTTGTTCCAAGCTTGGGGGAGTGTCGTGATATCACTTCTCTATCTTTCAATTTTTTTACCTTTTTAGTAGAGTCATATCATGATTAGAGGAAATATCATATATTATGGTTTGCAGTATGGAAGTATCACTCTTTAGTTGATTATCGTCGTATCCTTGGTTTGAGTTGCCGTAATGAAATATTAATGAGAAGTTTCATCATCTTATACACTTTATTTTAGCTTAACATTTCTGTTATTTAGTTGATCTTGTTATTAGTATTGGTATAAATATTCGAGTCTCAAATTAATCTAGTTGGTTTTGGCAAACTTAGCATTGGTCAGTAGCAACAATACTTTGAGACTTAAGTAGAAAAGAGGGAGTTTTCATGTAGATATATTGTTCCATGATCTTTCTTTCTTGCTAGCCCATAAGCTTAGTATTCTAAAGTAAGATTGTTTGTATTTCTCAAGAAAGATTGCCTCCCTTAAAGATAACACTACACAAGTGGTGAACAAGGAAAGACTCAAATATTATATTTCCAGAGATTCTTATGGTGAAGATGTTGATACTATTCAAGTGGTGACGCCCGAAGATTTATTAAAGAGAAGATTCTAGAAACTGCAGAGTCCGTTTTCGAATAGGTAATAGTTTTGTCGAGAAAATGTTCGCGTATTACTTTCCAACTTATATTTTTGTTGTTTATAGAAAATATGAAAAATATTGAGCTGAAGAAGGGTAGGAGTTGGTGCCCGAGGGAACCACACCACATGGGGGCGTGGGCCCACCCCTGTACGCGTCACCCTATGCTGTGAACGCCTCGGAGCCCGTCTCTGACCCTTTTTCGACCTGCACTTTCCTTTAGTTACGTATATTTTTTCTATATAACCCCCTAGACCCCCCGAGGTCCATATATCGTTTTCTCGTCGTGTTTTCGTTTCGATCTATTTCTGCCAGGATTTGTTTTCAGTTTTATAAGCACCATGGTCTCCGACAATAACAACAAGGGGAAGAGACCTTTGGAAGATGATATCCAAGACCCGAAGCGCGAGGAGGAGATCAAGAGTGGAGCTAAAGGATATGTAGAAAAAGACCCGCGCGTGTACCCACGCGCCACCGTCGCAAGCATTGGAGTGGTAGCAAAACCCTTCAAGTTCAAGCAAGGGGCATGGATGAGCACTAGAGGGAAGGCACCACGTCACTGTTTAGCTTCAAGGACACCACCTTCAGGCATCAAAAACTCCTTACATACTCTAATCCATAAGTATCAATTTAAGAGGGTACCCGAGGCGGACTTTCCTTCTTGCTGGTACATGGATCGTTCTAACCGTCCAGGAGAGGAAAGCCCCCGATCTGAAGAGGTGTGGGGAAATAATTCCAAGAGCTGGGACTCACCGCTGGACAAGTACATGGATCGTATCGAGCACAATACTGAGCTGATACATGTACTCACCTACGCGATTGATGATCTGAAGGATTCAATTGATAAGCTTATTGAGAAAAGTTCACCACCACCACCGAATAATTAGGTCATCATTGGTATTGGTATCACACCTTTATCTTTCACCCCTTTTTACCTTTTTAGTACAGTCATATCATGAGTAGAGAAGTTATCATATAGTATGGTTTGAAGTATTGAAGTATCTCTCCTTTAGTTGGTTACCGATGTATCCCTTGGTGCGAGTTGCTTTCATGGAATATTAATGAGAAGTTTCATCATTTACTCTCTACACTTTATTTTAGTTTACAATTTCTGTTATATGGTTGATCTTGTTAATTAGTATTAGTATCAATGTGGGAGCATCAAGTTAATCTACTTGGTTTTGGAAAACCTAGCATTGGTCAGTAGAAATAATACTTTGAGGCTTAAATAGAAAAGAGGGAGATGCATGTAGATATATTGTTCCATGATATTTCTATCTTGTTGTCTAAGCTTAGTGTTCTCAAGTTAAAATAATTTATACTTCCAAGGAATATTGCATGCATGTTTCTATCACATGTATATTTGTTTGTTTTCCCTCAACTCTTATGCTTGCTACCCAACCTTGCTAGCCAAAAACCTGTATTGAGAGGGAATGATTCTTGTGCATCCAAACCTTGAGCCAAAAACATGCCATTTGTGTCCACCATACCTACCTATAAGTGGTATTTAACCGCCACTCCAAGTTAATTTCTCATGTGCTACCTTTAAAACCTTCAAAATTATACTTGTTTTGTGTCCCTGTTTTAGCTCATGAGGACGTATGTAGACAGGGTTCCCAGCCCCAAACTTAATCACTACAAATTCTCTTTACTCTTTTTGCCCATGATTTACCAGTCAAAGCATAATTGTGTAAACAAAAGAGGAGGGATGATCTACTACACCAGTAGCGTCCTTCAATGGGAGTCGCTCTTGTAAGGTCTAGTTGGCTTGTGACTTAATGTACTGTTTGCTTGCTGATTCATTGACATAGACATACACCATTCTCAAAATTGTTTTCAATATCTCTGTTTATCAAATAAAAAGCACATGAGTTAATCCCTACTTCCCTCTGCGAAGGGCCTATCCTTTACTTTTATGTTGATTCCGTAAACCTACTCCTTTCTGTCTTAAGCAAGCATTTGAGTTGTTGTGATCCAACCATCTATATGTTGATTTCTTCAATCATGTCTTTATCCTTCCTTGTTTTGTACAATGTTTTTATCTGAATGAATATCACTTTGAAATTTATCAATGAATGCAAAGAGATTGTTATGATTGAGCACGTTAAACTCTGCAATATAAGCTCTAATATAAAGACTCTGATCGAAAGATAAGTACGATCTGTTAATTGTTCTCCGACCAAGAACAAAGTTTGCCCTTCACCAGTTATGATTTCCTTTTTGAACCTTTATTGTGACTCCCTCTACTAATTTCAAGTTGAGTTATATGAGATGAAATTGTTGTCTATAATGACTTGTGTATTGATAAATGTGATGCTTCTTGTCCATATTTTATTTATCGACACCTCACTCCATAAACCCGTGATCATGTTTACTGAGGGGACAAGCGAGGTCTAAGCTTGGGGGAAGTTGATACGTCAATTTTGCATCACTATTTTATATTTTAATTTTCTATTATTCATCGTTATATTTCAAATTATGATGCATTACTTATGTTATTTTATCTTATTTTGCATGTTTGATAATTATTGGAGAATAATCACCAGACCAGAAATTGGACGGAAAAAGACCCTATTTTTGAAGATCATAGGAAGAAGGGGGACATCGGAGGAGTCTTAGAAGACCAGATGAGGGAGCCATCCACGAGGAGAGCCAGGGGGGCCACTAGGGGCCCACACCACCAGGTGACGCGCCGCCATGTGGTGTGGCCACCCTGGCCCACCACTGGCCGCCTCATTTCCCGTACTTGACCCACAGGGAACCATCGAGGAAATATTCCGCCACCTCCTCGGGGCAGAAAACAATAGAGAGAGAAAAGCTCTCTGGCAGGGAGAAATCTGCCGGGGAAATTCCTCCTCCGAGAGGGGAAATCATCGCCATCGTCCCCGTCATCGCTCCGGGCATCATGAGGATCATCATCGTCATCGTCCTCACCACCAGCATCATCATCCTCACCGTCCACCTCCATCCCGTTGTAAGAATTAGGGTTCTATATTGTTGTTTTTCCACTAGATCTCTCTCTCGGTGTGGATTAATTGTTTGTAGTTGATGCGTACGAGATTTATCGGTGTTTACACTTTATGACCAGATTGTTAGTCATCATTATATCACCTCTGATCATGATCCATATGATGTCTTGTGAGTAGTTCATTTAGTTCTTGAGGACATAGGAGAATTCAAGATGTTAGTAGTGGAATTATGTTGAAGTAGTATCTAATGGTTTGATATTTAAGTTGTGGTGTTATTCTTCTAGCGAGGTCATGTGAACGTCGACTACATGAAATTTCACCTTTATGGGCCTAGAGGGATGCATTGTGTGTTTGGATACTAATTGTGGGGTTGCCGGAGTGACAGAAACCTGAACCCCGTTAGGAAACCGATGCACGAGGGAGTGTAGGATCCTACAGTTTAAGGTTGTGGTTAGATTTATCTTAATTAGTTTCTTGTAGTTGGAGATGCTTGCAAGGGGTATAATCAAAAGTATGTATTAGTCCTAGTTGGGCAGTGCATTAGCATAGTTTCACCCACACAACACCTATCAAAACAATAACTATTAATCAACTATATGAAGCAAAAGCACTTGACGAAGTTCCCATGTGTCCTCGAGAACGTTTAGTCATCATAAGTAAAACAACCAGCTTGTCCTTTGCTGTAGAAAGGATTGGGAGACTCGCTGCAATTATTGTTACTGTCTTTTATTTACTCGCAATTTATTTATCTGCTATATCAAAAACCACCAAAAACTCGTCTGCTAGTGTTTACAGTGGATCCTCTATCCAAACTGCTTGTTAACACCTTCTGCTCCTCGTTGGGTTTGACACTCTTATTTATAGAAAGTACTATGATACACCCCCTATACTTGTGGGTCATCAGCTCCCCTTGTGTTGAACCAATAAATTTAGGTTTTACTACAAGACTGTTGCGACCCCCTACACTTGTGGCTTATCGCATATCCACTTAAGCATGAGGGATATGTTCATTTTAATAGAGTTGAGGAGGCCCAATCCCCCACAATCCTTCAGTCTACACACATCCATCCAATTGACTGATATTTGTGTTTAGGGCCCGATCGCTCCCAGTAGAAACGTGATTTGACACTATCACACTTTTGGTGGATGCCTACTTCAAGCAAGAATAGGCCCATCGCAAACAACACCCAGGAGTCAAGGAAAGAGTTGGTAAGGATCAGTCTGCCCCCTGATGAGACAAACCTTCCAACCCAGGGCTTCACCTTGCCTACCAACTTCTGCATTAGGAAGTGCCAATACTCGATCAAGATTTTCATGTCTGAAACAACGAGACCCATATATATGAATGTGAAGGCTCCATGTTTGAAATTAAGCGTAGAAGCAACCCGACATGGGTCCTCTATGGGATCCCACATGACGATAACCTCACTTTTGTGATACTTGATTTTCAGAGGACATGTCCTAAAAACACACTTAAAGGGAATTTCATGACTAATTATGTTTAGTGTGTTTGTTAACAACATAAGAGATATTTAACTCTGTGCTAATTGTTTCAAGGACTATCGAGGTTTATCCATTGAAAATCACAAGACGGTCATTGACCCTCAAAAAGGATAAAATACCAAATATATGTGCCCATAGATTTCATATTTATCTTAGTCATATGGAAATGTACTATCAAGAGGGGTTGCTCAATGGAAGGCTTTGGGAAACCATTTACCTACTACTAAACCAGTTATACATCACATAGACCTCCATTGCACATTGGTGGGTAAAAAAACATTGCTGAAAAGATATCTCAAAAATTTAGTGGTTGTTAGAAACAGCTAGGAGACTCGGGGGGTGCCTAAATGGGAGACTCCGGTGTGTAAATCACCATAGACTCCAAACTCAGGGCAGCCGGAGACAGTGGCAGAGCTACGTTTAGTTCAGCAGGGGTCGCCGCCATTAACCTTGTAGGCTAAAAAACCATGAACAGTGCCCATTTTCCCCTGCTGGTCTACACTGCGGAATTTTTTAAAAAATCCCTACGTAGTCCGCCAAGATCACCGTGCAGATAACGAGGCATGCCCATACATGCGAGGATCAGAAACATGACTCCTCGGGCAGAGGATTCGACGTAGTCGTAGAAGAGATCTGAACAATCATAGATCCTAACAACTAGGCCTAGTTGCAAGGATGTCGCTAAGTCTTCCCTCGTCAAGGATCACACGTGTAATCCCTCTTATGATGTGCATGCGTACGCTCATGTCAATCCGTCAGCGCTCCACCATCCAGGTTTCAACACCGGCGAAGAGAGACAACCTTCCGATGTTGCTAATTGGTAGCTCTAATCAACCATGATTAGAGTTACTACGAACTTGGAAGTTCTCAACACATGAGAGAAAACTAGAATTAGAGCTAGGTCTAATCAGGAGAGGACACCTCAAAACCAAATTAGAAGAGGCTCTAATTAGAATCTCTAATTAGACCCTCTAGTTCTACTAGAGAGAGAGAGTCTTGAGAGCCAATTGTGTGTTTTGCTTTGAGCCTTGGGGTGCTTTATATAGTGGAAGGGAGGAGAAGACTTGCCAAAAGAGAGGGGAGGAGTCCTAGATAATCTAGGAGGAGGTGGTCGCACCTCCCTATCCTAGCCTAAAGTCAAACTCCACCTCCCTCCTTCCCTTTTTTCTTTTCTCGTTTTCTCTCCAATAATTTCAAGAAAAGTACTGGGACGGCGAGTACCAACTTTTTAAGCCACTAGGGCCCACCCGGAAGCCTCTTAAAATAGGGTGGAGCCATGAGGGGGAAACTTGCCCCCTCTGGCATTTCCTTCTTATATGGAAAGTCAACGAAGCTCCTCTGAAACTCCGCAATCCCTCTTATGGTGTGCACGCATATGCTCGTATCAACCCGTCAGCGCTCCGTCGTCCAGGACTTGGCACCAAAGAGAAGCGACAACCTTTCGGACTTGCTAATTGGTAGCTCTAATCAACTATGATTATAGCTATTATGAATCTGGATTTCTCAACAATTGAGAGAGAAGAGATAGTTAAATGAGAAAGTATAACTCAAAACCAGATTAGAAGAGGCTCTAATTCTACTAGAGAGAGAGAGGCTTGAGAGCCAATTGTGTCTTCTGCTATGAGCCTCGGGGTGCTTTATATAGTGGGAGAGAGGGGAGACTTTCCAAAGAGGAAGGGGAGTCCTAGATGGACTAGGAGGTGGTGGCCGCACCATGCCCTCCTAGCCAGTCTCGGATTGGAGGTGGAGTCCTCCTCCACCTCCTCTTCTTTCCTTTTTCGTTTTCCTATTTTTATTTTCTCTTTTTCTCTCCAATAAATTCCAGAAAAATCCAGGACGATGAATACCAACTTTTGAACCCAGTGGGCCCACCTGGCATCCCCTAAAATAGGGTTCGACCATGAGGGGGAAAACTGCCCCTCCCAGCACTTCTTCCTTATTTGTAAAGTCCATGAAACTCCTCCGGAACCACTTTACCCATATAGATAAAATCACCAATATTATATAACAATTTTAGAAACACATTTTAACACATCGATGCATCTCATGTCCTGTGTTACCTCTCATATAAATTCTGCCTAACACCGACATATTTTCTCTCTTATAGTAACCTCCCCGAAACCACTCCGATTGACACTGGACTTGTTTCCGTGATATCGTAACTACATCGAACATTCATGAATCCAATAACAACATATTATTTCTCTCAATAAAAGGTTGGCACGGCTTAATTGTGTGATCCATAAAGGCTCGATAACACACATACATGTTCGGTTACTTACCGAACAATAACCAACAACGGGACTGTGGACGCCATGATGGTTCCTGTGTATTCCCAAAGAAAGAGGGAACCTTCTAAGTTACTCATTGTACTTGTTAGCTTAACATCACGGTACCAACAATATCACGAGATAAGACTATGTGATCTGGTGTGATCAAAGTCTTTGATCGTAACACATAAAACTTCTTTACCAATATCGTCCTCTTTTCTCATACATATCCCCGATGACCCTATGATAAATCACAGTGTATGGCCAGACGATATGTCATCGGTGAAACTAAGAGGGCCCAGAGAATGTATCTCTCTATCTTTTATAGGATTTAAGTACTATTCTTGAACGATCTCAGTTCCGTTACACTTTTTAGGTCTACCAAAATATCATCATTATAATCCCCAGTTACAACATGACTCTTGACTATATACCAAGTATAACTTTCGATCATGCGGTCACTAGATATTCTCATATTATAGGAATTATAGTCAATGTTAACTTCATATGCATTTTATAAAATACATAATGATTATTATGATAACTCTACTTCACTAGACATCGGTGATACCGAGAGGTCCTAGAGTGTGTATCTCTCTATCTTCTAGGGGAGTTAAGTACTAGTGTTGAACAATCTCAGTGAAGGATTTATCAATGATAACTATGTTTTATATAATGTTATAACTTTATTAAAGTAGAAACACTAATACATGTGTGGTATGAAACAAACATAGTCCCTAGTATCCTCTATTAAACTAGTCCATTGTGCAACACATGATCAAGGTTTCTGGATCATGAAAAATTACGTCATTGACAATGGAGTCATGTCATTGGATGAATGGCATGATGGACACACATTCAACTTATAAATATCCATAAAACGTAGTACCTAAACCTCTGACCGTGAGATGATATATTTTAATTGCTACCCTCGAGGTTGTGAAACTACATCCAACGTCATTAACTTAAGATGGTGATCATAAAGGTGTACGTTGAATAACCGGAGGGATATGTTGAGGCATATGCATCAAGAGCGGGATTTTTCAATCTAGATAATGCACAGAGACTTTGGGCCCACTCGGCGGTGTTACATCAAGTAAAGCTTGCAAGCATGTGACTAGGTCACGGGGATGCAACATCTTGGTAATTAGAAGATAGGTTTGCCAGTAACGGGATCGTACTATGTATGGATATACGGGAGAATGAGTCTCTGACAAACTAAGTATAAATGACAAAAGGTGGGGGGACTACCGTTTAAGGTTCAACATGGCAAAAGAGAGAATGGAAAGTAAAAAAGGTAGAATCTGCCAAAACCAGAACAGTCTATAAAGACAAAAAAATTCGAGGCACTTATGTTGCACAGATCAAAAAAATCAGAACTATAAAAAGTTGCATAAATATCTGAGGATCATGCACAATTTATTTTAGGATATTTCGATTTTTCTGGAAATTTATACAAATTAAATAGCGGACAACAAAAATATGTTCGTGCGCAGAAATCCAATTCTAGCATCAACTTTTCACTGGAGAATTTACTTGGCACAACAATTCGAAAAAGTAAAGATACATAGGAGTTGCTACAGAAGTAAACAACACCTTGAATCAAACAAAACAAAAGAAAAATTATAGAAAAAAATATGGGTTATCTCCCGAGAGTGCTTTTCTTTAACGCCTTTCAGCTAGGTTGAGAAAGCAAGAAGATGCTCACATAAGAAATATGAATTAAGCAAACGAGAGCATTGATGGATGACATTGGTAAACCCCAAGAGAAAGGTTGTGAAGAGTGTAGCGGCAAGTTTTTCCTTAGAATGAAACCAAGACTGAATCGACCAGTAGGATAAAAAAATCACTTCTGAAGGTTGATGCAGCTGATGTTGACAGGGCGCACTACCGGTTTAGCAGCAAAGTGGAACCTACACAAAACAATCAAATCTCTTTGCCCCAACGAAGCAGTGAGGTTGTCAATCTCACCGGTTTTTCTGAAAACAAAGAGGTTAAACGTATGGTGTGGAAAATGGCACTTGTTTGTAGTAGATGAAAAGAGAACAATGATGGTAGTAGGAAAACAGTAGTAGCAGTATGAAAATAGTGATTGCAGTGGTTGTATTATCAGTGTAAAGGAAATGGACCGGGGTCCATAGTTCACTAGTGTTGTCTCTCCAAAACAGATTGGAATCATGTTGGGTAAACAAATTACAGCTAGGCATATGACAGATATAAAGGCTGCACCGTATTGCATATGCATGACATGATGATTACTATGTGATTCATGTGGGCATTACAACTACATATATGACTAACAATCCACCCTCAGAATGTCATCCGAGCAAACCTTGGGTATTAAGTTGCAAGCAACAGATAATTGCGTTAAGCAAAGTGTGTAATGTAAACATTTAAACATCGTTGTTTTCTCCCTAATGTCAACAACACATCCCCCACCCGTTACGTTTCTGTCACTCGAGCGTGAGTAGAAGGGAGGCATGAACCCACTATCGAGCATAAATGCTCCCTCTTGGAGTTAGTAGAATATACTTGGCCAGATAATCTACTAATAATGAAGAGCATGCAAGATCATAAATAACAAACACATGAATAAAACATGATAGATTGATAATCATTGGACATAGCATTCATTATTCATCGGATCCCAGCAAACACAACATTTAGCATTACAATAAGATGATCTTGATCATGTTGGACAACTCACAAAATCTAAACATGAGGCATAAAGAGGAGAGAACATGAGGCATAAAGAGGAGAGAACAACCTTCTAGCTACTGCTATGGACCCATAGTCCAAGGATTAACTACTCACACATCATTCCGGAGGCGGGCATGGTGGTGTAGAGCCCTCCGGTGATGAATTCTCCTCCTGACAGGGTGTCGGGGAGAGCTCCAGAACCCTCCCGGACTAGGGTTGATGATGACGGCGGCTACAGATGTTTTTCATGGAAAAGGCTCTTCTATTTTAGGGTTAGCCTCCCGAGAGGTACAAATAGGCAAGAAGGCAACATCGGTGGGTGGCCAAGGGGCCCACACCACCCTTGGGCGCGACCATAGGGGGCGCGCGCCGCCCTATGGTGTGGGCCCTCTGTGGCCCCCCTTTGGGTCCTTTCGGGACTCCGTGTGCGCGACATATTTCTGAGACTTTTGGCTTTCGAATCGTCCCATTTCGAGAATATTTCTAGAATAACTTTTCTGAAATAAAAAAACAGCAGAAAACAAGAAATAGCTCTGTGGCATCTTGTCAATAGGTTAGTCCTAGAAAGTCGATAAAAATGGCATAAAGTGTATAGGAAACATGTAGGATATAGTATAAAAACGACATGGAACATCAGAAATTATGGATACGTTTATGATGTATCAAGCATCGAGAAGCAATTACAAAAGAAATTTAAGTCTAACCCACTTCCTATGCATAGGAATCTTGTAAATAAATAAATTAAAGAAGCTCAAACTAGAAATCATTGGAAGGTAGAACAAGACAAGTTTCAAAACTTTCAACAAAAAGAGAGGTGTTTTAGTAACATGAAAATTCCTACAACCATATTTTCTTCTCTCATAATAATTTTCAGTAGCATCATGAACAAACTAAAGAACATAATTATCACACAAATCATGTTTGTCATGTTCTAAAAGCACACTATTCATATCAAGCTCAAAAATAGTGGGATCAAATTTAAAATAAAGACTTCTTCTTTCTCATTTTTAGCAATAGTAAAACAAGATGACTGGTCAATCTTAAAAGGTATGGGACACATGATAGCAATCCCATTTTCAGAAGAATTATAATTTATAACATAAAGTAACATAGGACCATCATCTAGAGCATTATCATATAAATTTTCTAAACAAACTTCCTCATTATCATGCATATCAATAGTTGGAATAAATATCAGATTATCATAGATTTATGAAAGTCTGTATTATCACAAATAATAGTAGCAACATCATTCTCACAAGTTTAATTCATAGTAGTATCAAGGTCACAAGTATAGCAAGTATAAACTTCATCAAAAAGGGATATTTCAAAAGAATCAATAGGATCATCACAATTATCAATATAGAACTCATCCTCCTTTGGTAAGCATGGAGGGAAATCAAATAAGGTACGAGTTACGGAGTTACTCTCATTGGGAGGTAGAAATGGGTATCTCCATTGTTCCTCCTCTTGATCATCACCCCGCTCCTCTTTTTATCCAATGAGCTTCGAGATTTTGCAATTTCTTCTTCCACAGGCTCCTGCAAGGCATTAGTATCTTCCTTTGGTGGAGAGCATTTATAAAGATATTTAGGAATATAGCCATATTCTTCCTTGTAATTATCAAAGCAAAATTCAAGCATATCACAAGTCTCATATTTGTAAGGTGCATCAGATATATTTTAATCAAATAAGAATTTTTGAATGCACCCTTCCAAGTAATAAATTCTTCAATTTGTTCCACATCATAAAAGTCATAATTTCCCTTAACATAAGAAGATATGGTAACATTATCATTATACTCACATTGAAAAGGGAGGTGTTTATGCCTCCTACAGCAACAAGATTTAGCAAAGCAACAAGTAACATTATAAGTAGAACACAAGTTTTTAGCATAGTTATTCAATTTATTGATTTGTTCCCATAAGTGTATCTCTTTTTGTGACAAGCGGTGTTCCTTATAACATTTTTGTTGTTCTTCCGTGAACCCACATTGCCAATAAGATCTAGTTTCAAAGTAATCAACCATTGACAACAAGCATGATAAAGAAAGTAAAAAAGAGCAAGACAATAACAAAGTAAAGAGATTGGAGGTGAGAGACTCCCCTTGCAGAAATCCTCTTCCTCCTCGACAACGGCGCCAGAAAAAGAGTTGTTGACAGGGAGCCTTCTTTCTTGTGATGATTTTGAAATCCCCAGGCAACCGCGCTAGAAAAAGATCTTAATGACGTGAGAACACACGTTCCTTGGGAGACCCCAAAAGCATGGTATGAGGAGTACATCAGCAAGTTTTCCCTCAGAAAGAAACCAAGGTTTAATCGGACCAGTAGGTGAAAGAAATCACTCTGAAGGTTATTGATAACTGATGTTAGGAGGGCGCACTACCCACTACCAGGCTCAGCAGCAACGTGGAATCTGCACACAACATGACCAAGATACTTTACCCCAACGAAACAGTGAGGTTGTCAATCTCACCGGTTTTGCTGAAAACAAAGGATTAGACGTATAGTGTGGAAAATGGTTTTTGTTTGCAGTGAATGAAATGAGAACAATGATTGTAGTAAAAGAAAGTGCTCGCAGAACGTTGTATTATCAGTGTAGAAGAATGGACCAGGGTCCACAGTTCACTAGTGGTGTCTCTCCATAGAAGAGACATAACATGATGGGTAAACAAATTACAGCTAGGCAATTGACAAAAAATAAAGGTTGCACCGTAGTGCATATGCAAGACATGATGCTTACCATGAGATTCATTTGGGCATTACAACATGATACATAGACCGTAGTCCAAGTGCATCTATGACTAATAATCCACCCTCAGGACGTCATCTAAGCAAACTTTGGGTATTAAGTTGCAAACAACAGATTATTGCATTAAGTAAAGTGTGTAATGTAAACAATAGAATTATCCTTAGACAAAGCATTGTTGTTTTATCCCTAGTGGCAACAACACATCCACAATCTTAGAAGTTATTGTCACTCTCCTAGATAACTGGAGGCATGAACCAACTATCGAGCATAAATACCCCCTCTTGGAGTTACAAGCATCAATTTGGCCAAAGCATCTACTAGTAATAGAGAGAATGTAAGATCACAAATAACATATAAAAGCTAGACCTGTAATCAACTTGACATAGCATTAAATATTCATCGGATCCTAGCAACCACAACATGTAGCATTAAAAATAAATGATCTTGATCATGTTAGGCAGCTCACAAGGTCTAAATATGATGGCATAAAAAGGAGAAGCCAACCATCTAGCTACTAGTATGGACCCGTAGTCCAAGGATGAACTACTCACGCATCACTCCAGAGGCAGTCATGGTGATTTAGAGCCCTCCGGTGATGATTTTCCCTCCCAGCAGGGTGCCGGGGAGAGTGTAAGGACCCCAGACCGGCAGTCTGAAACCCTACGTATGCATACATTCACGATCCCAGAAAGATCAGTCGTGAACAACATACACAGTTGGCACACAGAAATACATCATCCATTACACGAATACATAAAGGTATTACACAAATGATCACATGATCAAGTTTAAAGCAACTGCCAAAAGGGCAGGCAACTTAACAAACACAGCGGAAGACAATTAAAACACAACGTAGTTGAGCCCAAGTCACGCCTTAACCTACAGGCTGCTGACCCGGAGACGATCCTAGTTCGCAAAGCCGTCAACTCCGTACTTCTCTTCATAGATCTCCTTCGGAGACTCCTTCTCCAAATCTGATAAGTAGATACCAGGGGCGAAACCATAATGAGTACATTTGAATGTACTCAGCAAGACATCCATCATATCACTTACCAACATGCAAGTATGCTTATATGGTGGAATAGGTAGGTTATAAATAGGGTTCACTACCAATGGTGTTCATATATGATGACACCACAGTTGCAGTCAAGTTTTATCTGTATCTTTGTTGAAGAAGATACTTCAGAAGAAAAATAATATAGTTTTATTTCTCTTGTAGATATCACATGTACAAGAGGTTTTGTAAAACTTTGTTAAAGGATATTTTCTCTTTGCAAAACTTCTTGGAATCAGTTTCCAGAATTCTTGCTTAGAGTAGAAAAGGTTTCCTTTGCAAAACATTTTGTTTTGTATAACATCATCTGGCTTTTCATCATCGACGATACCTCCACGGTATAAGTTTCCATTCCTTTCCGAACTTCACAAGTTCAACACTTCCTTTCCAAAATTCCCTTTCAAAACTCCTTTTTGAAAACATTGACACAATGCTAGCTACATGGCCATTCAACTGTCCATATCCGAGGACGCGGCTTCTTCGAAAAAGTTATACTCTGCAGAGGTGTACACATCCACCAGATCCAGTACACCTCCCGTGAACAATCACGGACTGTAACAACAGTATGTAAACATCAGGTATCTGATCATAACCATCCACTATGTTCAAGCTAGAATATGCCTATCTCTCAGTTGAGTTTTACCACATCCCCGGCACCGAGCTAATCCCCGCCAAGCCAGGATGCCTCATCTGATGCATCCGGAGGGAAAATTAATCCCACACTTTATATGTCTCCACGACATTCGGTTCAGAGGATCGCATCCCCTATAGCACATTGAGATAGCACACACTAATAAGAACAAACTTCAAGTTAAGCCCCTTGCCCATGTTGGGGTAGGGTGGCAGTACGGTAAAGGTTGTCCGGCGAAGACTAGGTTATGTGTCATTTTTGAAAACACCACTTTCTCAAAAATGACCACTTCCACATTCCTCCGGAGAACAAGGATCCGCCTTTCTCCGGGTTTTTCCGTAAAGCCTTTGTTTTGTAGAATCACAATTTTAGGGTGTCCACTTAGGGACTAGTATATTTGATGGTAATTAATACCATAGGGTGGCTTATGGGCTTGGTATTACCAAGTTTAACTACTGGCATGATAGTGACCTATATAATAGTATAGTAGTAAATTCCACATCAAAAATAGTTTTGATAATCAAGTTTTTGTAAAACTTCAGAGGTAAAAACATGCATGATAGATAATGATAAGTATTGTATCAGCAAGCATCAGGATGGCTTGCCTGGTATCTCCTTGTGTCCCTGGTTTTTGGAGTGACTGGAACTTGAAACACAGCTTCCCGACACTTCCTTCCTCTTCGTTTTCTAACGTCGTAGAAAGAATAAAGGACACACTTCAGAACCAATCAAGGCAACAAACCATACGTAACAATACACACAGCAAGGAAATCTAATAATAACCAATCACACAATTATTAACTTAGGCAAACAATCAAACAAACACACTTGGCAGAAATGCCATTTAATAAGACTACTTAAGGTTGGAGGAACATATCTCACAACCTCAATATCATGGATTCAGTGGGTGTGCCACTCTCATACCAAGATATTAATAAACCCAAAATAAACTTAGTTTCACAAGGGTGAGACTACTAAAAGTATACAAAACATGCACAATAATCAGCATGGCAATGGGTCTGTCAACCAAACCACAAAAAGAAAAAGGTAGCTATCCTACTAAGGCTAAATTCACATCAAGAATAAATAAGAAACATGATTTGCAAAAGTTACTTTTACAAATCAGTGAGGCTACCCAAGTGCAACAAGGTAATAGACTCATCACAAAACACACAATTTCTCATAGTGAGAACAATAGAAACAATGACTAAAAAGGAGGAATCCTATAGACATGCTTCTACTAAGGGTTTGCTATGCAAGCATGCATAACAAGTAAAATACTAAAATGAAAACAAGGAACCATGTTATCATAATGGTAAATGAAAACATGTCCTCATGCAAGGATACACACATATCTACCAAACACAAGTTGGCAGGAAAAATAATAATTCAATACAAAAATACTAGGGAAACTAGTACTACTTAAGCATGAAGAATCAATGGATGCATTTCAATCAAGTAATTGAAATACAACCAGAGGGTCCACGTCAAAAAAAACAGTAGTGAAAACATCTATTCTTTCTATAACAAAAATATCCCAGTTAACAAAACAATGCAATCAATTTGCAGGGCAACTCCTACATACTAGTGGTAATAAAAAGGGCATTACTAGAGGAATCAAACAACAATCCAAAGATGGATTTTTCCTAGCAAGCCACACATTATTATAACCACTTACAAACAGAAGCATATCCATTTTTGTTTAGCACAAAAATTCCCAAAGCAAAAATACTAGGCACTCATTAGTTATAGAACTATATAAAAGAAATGCATCTAGTGTGGGGGAAATAATGTTTCCACCAAAAATGCAAGGACACCAGTGGGTGTTCCACTAGCATAACAAAGAATTAAGAGGTCACAATGCCTCTGGTCCATTTGCTAAAAATTAACAAAAAACTAAACTAGCATCTAGTGCATTAACAATACTAGCAGAAAATAATAGGGTGCTTAAATAAGCAAGGCAATGCTACTCATGTTATTGTTTTCACACAAGTGAAAACTTTAGGGGTCAAGTACTCATAACAACATCATCAAAATGCTACTGGTCCTATGAACACAACCCAAAAATATGTGGCTATGCAACCACAAATATTAATGCCAAAAATTCCACACATGAGGGAATTTTTCCAAAACATTTTCATAGTAATGATTAAACTACTCATGCTTTTCTACCAACTCAAATGCAAGCTATCAGAGGTGATAACAACACAAAATAAGTACCAAAATGGTACTGGATACAATCAAAAATCCAAGTGCTTGCACATAATTTCATCACTCAAAAATCCTATGCAAATATTAACTAGAGAATAATCATATGTTAATAACAAAAATCCTATTTCTTCTACACTCAAGTCCACACAATCTAACATGGTAAAATAACTAAGTAACACTTAGAAAACAAGTTCACACCACTTGTACATGCTAGAAAATAATATTACAACAAAAACATAATCACACAAATTAATTAACTAAAATGCCAAAATGGCAGAAATATGCAAAACAAGGATCTGTCCACAAAATTTTCTAGGATGCTCTAAAAATTAAACCCTTCTAGGTTTGGATAGCCCTAAACATATACAAGACCATCCAATTGAGTTTGCATCAAAATTCATTTTTAATAATTTTATAAAAATCACCAAAGTGCTCTCTGGTGTTTTACCAAATTGCATGCCATTTCAAAAATACAATGAATTTGGAAACGAGGTTAAATGCTCCTGTTAGGAAATTTCAAGGGCTTTCCAATGCAATTGGCCTCACTTCATTCTGAGTTGTAAAATAAAAATGGTGCTCATTTTGGTGTTTCTGGTACCTGTTGCCAAATCATTTTTCATTACAAAAATATCCATCAAAAAGTAGATCTACAAGTTGGAGGTGGTTTAGAATTAGTTGAGGTACCACTGTGAATTTTAGTTTGGTCAAAATCATCTTTTAGGTATTTATTTAGAGCCAAAAGTAAACAGGTCTGTTTCTGTGAAAAATTAAAAAGAAAAACTAGTGTATGGGCCAGATCCAGTTGCTGGGCCGGCTTGGACGATTTGCACCGCGGCAGATCTAGCCTTAGCCGCTGACCGGCGGGCCAGGTGGCCACGCGGCAGCCACGCGGCAAAAGCTAGGCCCACACGCGGGTTTGACTAGCTCCTGCGCGGGGTCAAGGGAGGATGACGTCGTCCTGCGTCACCCGCCGGCGGGAACAAGTCCGGCGAGGCCGCAATCGACGCATCGGAGCCTTAAATCGCGATTAAACCGCACCCTCACATTTCTCTCAACGCGGGCTACCTACCTGGGGTGGTTTCGTTTCCGGGGAAACGCTGGAGGACGGCCGGCGACGGCGCGCGGCGGCGGCCGGACAGCGAGGGTGTCTCGGGGGCGACCTAGAGGGAGAGGGAGGGGGAAAAATGCGGCGGGTGATTCGCCTGCTCACCGTGGATGCGACAGGAGGCTCGGTGAGGTCGGAGAGGGAGCTAATCGGCGGGAATCCCTCGCCGGAGTCCTCCCGGAGCCGAAGAAGGAGGGGGATGGCGCGGGCACCACGGTTCGTTCCGGCTGGATTCCTTCTGCAGAGATGACTAACTCGACGAGGCGGAGCGAATGGTGCACACGGTTGCCGGCGGCGAGGTCGCATTTGGTCGAATCGCCGGCGAGCAAAACTAGGGTTTCGGGTTGAGATCTTTTTGTACAGTAGAGAGAGAGAGGAGGGCTCAAGGAGAGAGAGGGGGCAATGGGGAACACAAGCACATGGGGGGGCCTCTTTATCCTCGAGGAAACCTTCTACTCGAAGGCAATGGCTAGGGGTGCTGTTCTCTACAGCAAGCTAGAGGTAGGAGATGATGACTGGGATTTCATTTAGGTCCCTAGAAAAATTACAACAAGGTCCTTTGCTCTCTGAAAAATGTTGTTTTCACCAAGCAAACAAAGTCTAAAATTTAATTCCTCTTGCCCAAAATTCTTATTAGTTAAGATACACAACATATGTGAAAATTGGCTCAATTAGATAAACTTCATAATTCAAAGTTGTTCAAATTTGAATTCTTACATAAATGGACATTGAATTTATTAGACTACTTAGGAGCTTACAAAAATGATAATTTTTGGCACACATTCCTTATTTGATGTGTTCCTTATGTGGTAGAAAATTCAAGTCATTTTGAGTTACTTCATAGAACAAACTTGTTCAAATTTCATAAAGGTGCTGTCAAGAAAACAAGGTTTTTTGGCAACTTAAATAATTCAAAAACTTGTGTCCTTTTGGTTTTCATCATTATTTATGATATAGATCATGTGGTATTTATTTCATGGCATTTGGAAAAAGTTTGTAGAACAAACTTGTTCAAAATCCCAATTGTTGCTGTGGAGAAAAACCATGTTTTCAGGACTTTAATGGATTCAATTTTTGGTCTCCTCTTTTGTGTGTTCCTTATTTGATATAAGGAAGCAATGGTATGAATTTCAAATCATTTTAAGAAAGTTTCCAATAGTAACTTGTTTTAGTTTTCTGTTTCTGGAAATATTGGAATTTCTATTTAATAAGGCACTTTGCTTTTCTTTAACAATGCTTTGCCAAAATTATTTATGTGACTAGGGATAGCAAGTAAATTCTCTCCAATACCTTTGTTTTTAATCTTGCAAGGTTGGAAAAACATTTGATAATATTTTGGTGAAGCATTTAAGAATGCCTCTTTTTCTGATAATCTTTTAGGGAAATTTTAATAAGTGTTTCCTCTTTCTTAATTTAAGTCTTGGAATAATATTCAACAAGTATGAGATTCATAAGATGTTTTTGGAAAACTCTTTGATCAATATTTACTTTAGAAAATATTGTCAAAGTCATTGGAACAATATGTTGAATATTTTGTTTTCAATTTCTTAGCCATGTAAGTTTATATAATTAGTTTGTTTAGTTGCACTCAAACAAATACAATCAAAGTTTAATTGTCACAATCAAAGTTTAATTGTCAAGCAATTAGCAAAACAACTGTGTTAACAGGTATTCCAAAATTGGGATGTGACAAGTCTTCCCCCTTAAAAAGAATCTCGTCCCCGAGATTCACAAGCGAGGACTAAGGGAGGGCCAACAAACACAATGTTAGTGTTAGAGTGCAGGTGCTTCCCCCCTTTGACTTTTCTTGGGAGGTGGGGTACATCCCTAAATTAGCGAATTCACTATTAAAAGAAGTACACCATTACTTGTTTTAGGTCCAAAACTTTTGTTTCCTAGTTTGAACAAAAATTAAGGTTAGTGCAGAACTACCTGGAAAAATACCGTCAATTATTACTTGAGTTCCTAGCTATATCCCACATCTTACATAACAGATATGGAGTGGTGTACCACTCTCATAACAAGGTATATAAGAAGCTAAAAATATAGCTTGTGGGTGCAAAGGTTAGATTGCTAAGGTCTAACAAACAAACATAACAATAGCCATGGCAGTGGGTGTTACTCACCACCAGCAACTATCACTTAAAATGTTCATGATTTTAGTTGGATGTTTTAGTTTCATAAGATACTCTTAAGCACAATCATAACACAAGCATAAACTCATGCTAAGGTAAAACATTTGAACAAACTCCAATAAGCAAGCAAACAACACCACATATGAATAGACTTTTTATTCACTAGGTTATTGTTTATTAGATGTTTTGGAATCCATCAATCATGAACACTTAGCAAACAACCAGTAGCTAAAAACCAATGAATTCAATCATAAAGATACTCTAAAATACCATCTTTACACAAGATAAATCTCCTATTTCACAGGCATAAAAGAAACAAGACTGCACAAACAACACACTAGTATGTAAAATCTACACCAGCATGCTATAAGAGATAATCATATCCCATAACCATAGAACATGCAACTAAATAATTCATGGCATGATAACAGAAGTAATAACTTCCTAAACATGTTATACCAACTCATATACTAATAAAATAAAACGAGGGTAATACTAGAGCAAAAATCACCATTTTCTAGTGGTGAAACTAGTTTTCGCGCTAGAGAAGCAAACAATGCTACCATGATGTTTAAACTTAAACGAGCAAGTCATGAATATAAATTTACCTAATAACAGTACACAAAACTTACTCATGTTAGTAAGCACAAACATCAAAACAATCCCATGATACAACTATTAAACATGCATAAATTTCTTCTAGCAATTTCTGTTTTTCTTAAACAATTACTAGCAAACAAGCAAGGTATAACTCACACAACCAGTATCTATGCCATTAATGAAAATTGATCTAAACCTTTTCAAAAATCCATACACTCAATTTAATTTTTTTCACAAACAACCTACCAATCAAGAGGAATTTATTTTATTTTGTGAACAATTTAATTTTAGCGCACGATAGTGAAACATTTCTTAACATGATACCCCTAAGGAATATTATGCTAACAAAAGGATCACACCTAAACATACTAGTATTTACTAATAAGAGATAAACTTCTCACTTGGATAAGTGAAAAGAAACAATTATATTTTCCCTGGTGGAAAATAGAAATCAATCATATGGTGAAACATGCTATTTTCACACATGTGTATGGTTGGGGATTCTCATCCTCAAGCCAAAATACAATGGGACCAGTGGGCTATGGCCTACTAATACCAAGTAAAAATAGGTACTAAGCCTCTGGTTACTCATGAAAATCTTTGCATACAAGATAAAAATATAAGGCTATTTAATCTAGTGAAGCAATACTAGTGCATATTGATAGCAATGCGTACACATGCTTTACTATTAAGAGACATGCAAGATAACATAGGTACAAGCATCAAAATAACAGTACCTAAATGGTTACTGGGCTCAAAGAAAACATAGCACAAAAATCTACTAAGGAAGTATACACAGATCTAGTTCTCACAATACTTCCAATTAATAAACTAGAAGGTAACAAATGCTATTTCATTTTTTTTATTCGAGTTTTCCAATCATGCACACACTTTCTAGGGTAGATTTAGTATAAGAAAACAACATAATAACAAGTCCTAACAAGTCCATATAAGTTAGAAAGCAAGATTGAATAAAACACAAATTCACTTCAATCAAGAGCACACAAAGAAACAAAAATAGGAAAACTGCTGTTTTCTTGATCTATTATATCCATTCCATAGTTCACTTAATTTCTAAACCCCGGATTTCATAGTACTTACCATGCCTACTAAGATTTGGTTTCCAAAGTAGATACACATGATATCCTATTAACTAGTAAACGAATAGGTCATCATCTTATTTTCTCGTGACTTCTCCTTTTTACCAACTATATTAAAAGGTGTCTTAAGTCACTTAATTCCTTGGTTTAGAAAGAATTGTCAGTAGTTTGCAGGCTTTGGTTAGGTGTCAACCTAAGATTAGACAAAGCATGTTAGTCTTGTTAGCTTTCTATTAAATAAGGTTTGTCCGACAAGATACGACTGGCGTCATCGTACGTCGAATATTTAATCGTGTTCTTTTGATTAGCTTTTTAG
Organism: Alopecurus myosuroides; assembly: GCA_028641055.1. NCBI lineage: Eukaryota > Viridiplantae > Streptophyta > Magnoliopsida > Poales > Poaceae > Alopecurus > Alopecurus myosuroides. The sequence continues at coordinate 212,759,920 of CM054057.1, read as the reverse complement.
GGGGTTGCACATCATGGCATGTGAAGACTTATTTTGCACCTTTCTCCAGAGGAGGGAGGTATATAACTTTTAAAAGGGATTTCTCTTGTTTGGTCTTTTAAAAGGGAACATAACAAAAAAAGTGCGACATTTAGCCAACAAGGTAAAAAGAGTCTTTTGCAAACAGACCAAACACAGATGTTTTGGTCAGTATTGGTTGGTTTTCTTCCCGCCTTTTCTTCTTTGAGGATTGTCGTTGTTGGAGCTTTATCAGTGGGAGTGCATCACTGGTATCAACGCTATCAGCTCGTGTGGCTTGATGGTCCTCTATTATTAGGTCCAACGGTGCTTTCATTAATTGTGGGGGAGATGGGGGTGGTTCACGACGGGTCGCATTATGAAGCGAAAACAAGTATAAGTCTAAGCAACAAATTCTTGTTTTTGAATGCTATACAAACATTTTTGCTTGCAAAAATTTAACACGAGGCGATTCAAAAACAAGAGCGGGGCAATCACAAATTTGCAGAATTTGAGCACCCCACAAACATATAGAAGCCTAGATGAACCAAATTCTACACCACACAATAGCACAAAGTCCTACGGACACACATAAGCAAGCCATAACACACAATCAAGGCTCCATTGGAGCTACGTCGGGGGATGATCCAAAAATCCTAGAAGTGGCTGAAGAACTATATCTACTTCTGACCATCATCACTGTAGAGCTAGGCAATTTTTTTTTGTCTCTCGGGACATCGGCAAGTATAAAAGTTTTTTTTTTGTATGGAAACAAGATAATAGAAGTAAAGTTTCGAGAAAACTTTATGCAACAAATTGTTTTTGAAACTCCAACTATTTTCTGGACAGAAAACTTCAAAGACGAGAGAAGTTTCAAAAACAGAGCGGAGCAGTTGCAAACAAGTAAGAAATAACCTCTTAACCGAGAGAGATACCAAACTCTGTAAGGCCCGCCCTTCGAACCACTGTTCAAGGACGCCCGTGATATGCATTTAGAATCTTTTGAAAAGATCAGAAGGAGGGAAAATATACTAAAATTCCCTTAGATATAAATAATTTAGATAGTAAATAGGTTTTTACTCCAAAATTCTTTTCTTTCCTATCTGACGTCCATGCTAACTAAGGTCTCCTAAGGTCAACCTGGCTCTGATACCAACTCTGTAAGGACCCCAGACCGGCAGTCTGAAACCCTACGTATGCATACATTCACGATCCCAGAAAGATCAGTCGTGAACAACATACACAGTTGGCACACAGATATACATCATCCATTACACGAATACAAAAAAGGTATTACACAAATGATCACATGATCAAGTTTAAGCAACTGCCACAAAGGGCAAGCAACTTAACAAACACAGCGGAAGACAATTAAAACACAACGTAGTTGAGCCCAAGTCACGCCTTAACCTACAGGCTGCTGACCCGGAGACGATCCTAGTTCGCAAAACCGTCAACTCCGTACTTCTCTTCATAGATCTCCTTCGGAGACTCCTTCTCCAAATCTGATAAGTAGATACCAGGGGCGAAACCATAATGAGTACATTTGAATGTACTCAGCAAGACATCCATCATGTCACTTACTAAACATGCAAATATGCTTATATGGTGGAATAGGTAGGCTATAAATAGGGTTCACTACCAATGGTGTTCATATATGATGACACCACAGTTGCAGTCAAGTTTTATCTGTATCTTTGTTGAAGAAGATACTTCAGAAGAAAAATAATATAGTTTTATTTCTCTTGTAGATATCACATGTACAAGAGGTTTTGTAAAACTTTGTTAAAGGATATTTTCTCTTTGCAAAACTTCTTGGAATCAGTTTCCAGAATTCTTGCTTAGAGTAGAAAAGGTTTCCTTTGCAAAACATTTTGTTTTGTATAACATCATCTGGCTTTTCATCATCGACGATACCTCCACGGTATAAGTTTCCATTCCTTTCCGAACTTCACAAGTTCAACACTTCCTTTCCAAAATTCCCTTTCAAAACTCCTTTTTGAAAACATTGACACAATGCTAGCTACATGGCCATTCAACTGTCCATATCCGAGGACGCGGCTTCTTCGAAAAAGTTATACTCTGCAGAGGTGTACACATCCACCAGATCCAGTACACCTCCCGTGAACAATCACGGACTGTAACAACAGTATGTAAACATCAGGTATCTGATCATAACCATCCACTATGTTCAAGCTAGAATATGCCTATCTCTCAGTTGAGTTTTACCACATCCCCGGCACCGAGCTAATCCCCGCCAAGCCAGGATGCCTCATCTGATGCATCCGGAGGGAAAATTAATCCCACACTTTATATGTCTCCACGACATTCGGTTCAGAGGATCGCATCCCCTATAGCACATTGAGATAGCACACACTAATAAGAACAAACTTCAAGTTAAGCCCCTTGCCCATGTTGGGGTAGGGTGGCAGTACGGTAAAGGTTGTCCGGCGAAGACTAGGTTATGTGTCATTTTTGAAAACACCACTTTCTCAAAAATGACCACTTCCACATTCCTCCGGAGAACAAGGATCCGCCTTTTCTCCGGGTTTTTCCGTAAAGCCTTTGTTTTGTAGAATCACAATTTTAGGGTGTCCACTTAGGGACTAGTATATTTGATGGTAATAAATACCATAGGGTGGCTTATGGGCTTGGTATTACCAAGTTTAACTATTGGCATGATAGTAACCTATATAATAGTATAGTAGTAAATTCCACATCAAAAATAGTTTTGATAATCAAGTTTTTGTAAAACTTCAGAGGTAAAAACATGCATGATAGATAATGATAAGTATTGTATCAGCAAGCATCAGGATGGCTTGCCTGGTATCTCCTTGTGTCCCTGGTTTTTGGAGTGACTGGAACTTGAAACACAGCTTCCCGACACTTCCTTCCTCTTCGTTTTCTAACGTCGTAGAAAGAATAAAGGACACACTTCAGAACCAATCAAGGCAACAAACCATACGTAACAATACACACAGCAAGGAAATCTAATAATAACCAATCACACAATTATTAACTTAGGCAAACAATCAAACAAACACACTTGGCAGAAATGCCATTTAATAAGACTACTTAAGGTTGGAGGAACATATCTCACAACCTCAATATCATGGATTCAGTGGGTGTGCCACTCTCATACCAAGATATTAATAAACCCAAAATAAACTTAGTTTCACAAGGGTGAGACTACTAAAAGTATACAAAACATGCACAATAATCAGCATGGCAATGGGTCTGTCAACCAAACCACAAAAAGAAAAAGGTAGCTATCCTACTAAGGCTAAATTCACATCAAGAATAAATAAGAAACATGATTTGCAAAAGTTACTTTTACAAATCAGTGAGGCTACCCAAGTGCAACAAGGTAATAGACTCATCACAAAACACACAATTTCTCATAGTGAGAACAATAGAAACAATGACTAAAAAGGAGGAATCCTATAGACATGCTTCTACTAAGGGTTTGCTATGCAAGCATGCATAACAAGTAAAATACTAAAATGAAAACAAGGAACCATGTTATCATAATGGTAAATGAAAACATGTCCTCATGCAAGGATACACACATATCTACCAAACACAAGTTGGCAGGAAAAATAATAATTCAATACAAAAATACTAGGGAAACTAGTACTACTTAAGCATGAAGAATCAATGGATGCATTTCAATCAAGTAATTGAAATACAACCAGAGGGTCCACGTCAAAAAAAACAGTAGTGAAAACATCTATTCTTTCTATAACAAAAATATCCCAGTTAACAAAACAATGCAATCAATTTGCAGGGCAACTCCTACATACTAGTGGTAATAAAAAGGGCATTACTAGAGGAATCAAACAACAATCCAAAGATGGATTTTTCCTAGCAAGCCACACATTATTATAACCACTTACAAACAGAAGCATATCCATTTTTGTTTAGCACAAAAATTCCCAAAGCAAAAATACTAGGCACTCATTAGTTATAGAACTATATAAAAGAAATGCATCTAGTGTGGGGGAAATAATGTTTCCACCAAAAATGCAAGGACACCAGTGGGTGTTCCACTAGCATAACAAAGAATTAAGAGGTCACAATGCCTCTGGTCCATTTGCTAAAAATTAACAAAAAACTAAACTAGCATCTAGTGCATTAACAATACTAGCAGAAAATAATAGGGTGCTTAAATAAGCAAGGCAATGCTACTCATGTTATTGTTTTCACACAAGTGAAAACTTTAGGGGTCAAGTACTCATAACAACATCATCAAAATGCTACTGGTCCTATGAACACAACCCAAAAATATGTGGCTATGCAACCACAAATATTAATGCCAAAAATTCCACACATGAGGGAATTTTTCCAAAACATTTTCATAGTAATGATTAAACTACTCATGCTTTTCTACCAACTCAAATGCAAGCTATCAGAGGTGATAACAACACAAAATAAGTACCAAAATGGTACTGGATACAATCAAAAATCCAAGTGCTTGCACATAATTTCATCACTCAAAAATCCTATGCAAATATTAACTAGAGAATAATCATATGTTAATAACAAAAATCCTATTTCTTCTACACTCAAGTCCACACAATCTAACATGGTAAAATAACTAAGTAACACTTAGAAAACAAGTTCACACCACTTGTACATGCTAGAAAATAATATTACAACAAAAACATAATCACACAAATTAATTAACTAAAATGCCAAAATGGCAGAAATATGCAAAACAAGGATCTGTCCACAAAATTTTCTAGGATGCTCTAAAAATTAAACCCTTCTAGGTTTGGATAGCCCTAAACATATACAAGACCATCCAATTGAGTTTGCATCAAAATTCATTTTTAATAATTTTATAAAAATCACCAAAGTGCTCTCTGGTGTTTTACCAAATTGCATGCCATTTCAAAAATACAATGAATTTGGAAACGAGGTTAAATGCTCCTGTTAGGAAATTTCAAGGGCTTTCCAATGCAATTGGCCTCACTTCATTCTGAGTTGTAAAATAAAAATGGTGCTCATTTTGGTGTTTCTGGTACCTGTTGCCAAATCATTTTTCATTACAAAAATATCCATCAAAAAGTAGATCTACAAGTTGGAGGTGGTTTAGAATTAGTTGAGGTACCACTGTGAATTTTAGTTTGGTCAAAATCATCTTTTAGGTATTTATTTAGAGCCAAAAGTAAACAGGTCTGTTTCTGTGAAAAATTAAAAAGAAAAACTAGTGTATGGGCCAGATCCAGTTGCTGGGCCGGCTTGGACGATTTGCACCGCGGCAGATCTAGCCTTAGCCGCTGACCGGCGGGCCAGGTGGCCACGCGGCAGCCACGCGGCAAAAGCTAGGCCCACACGCGGGTTTGACTAGCTCCTGCGCGGGGTCAAGGGAGGATGACGTCGTCCTGCGTCACCCGCCGGCGGGAACAAGTCCGGCGAGGCCGCAATCGACGCATCGGAGCCTTAAATCGCGATTAAACCGCACCCTCACATTTCTCTCAACGCGGGCTACCTACCTGGGGTGGTTTCGTTTCCGGGGAAACGCTGGAGGACGGCCGGCGACGGCGCGCGGCGGCGGCCGGACAGCGAGGGTGTCTCGGGGGCGACCTAGAGGGAGAGGGAGGGGGAAAAATGCGGCGGGTGATTCGCCTGCTCACCGTGGATGCGACAGGAGGCTCGGTGAGGTCGGAGAGGGAGCTAATCGGCGGGAATCCCTCGCCGGAGTCCTCCCGGAGCCGAAGAAGGAGGGGGATGGCGCGGGCACCACGGTTCGTTCCGGCTGGATTCCTTCTGCAGAGATGACTAACTCGACGAGGCGGAGCGAATGGTGCACACGGTTGCCGGCGGCGAGGTCGCATTTGGTCGAATCGCCGGCGAGCAAAACTAGGGTTTCGGGTTGAGATCTTTTTGTACAGTAGAGAGAGAGAGGAGGGCTCAAGGAGAGAGAGGGGGCAATGGGGAACACAAGCACATGGGGGGGCCTCTTTATCCTCGAGGAAACCTTCTACTCGAAGGCAATGGCTAGGGGTGCTGTTCTCTACAGCAAGCTAGAGGTAGGAGATGATGACTGGGATTTCATTTAGGTCCCTAGAAAAATTACAACAAGGTCCTTTGCTCTCTGAAAAATGTTGTTTTCACCAAGCAAACAAAGTCTAAAATTTAATTCCTCTTGCCCAAAATTCTTATTAGTTAAGATACACAACATATGTGAAAATTGGCTCAATTAGATAAACTTCATAATTCAAAGTTGTTCAAATTTGAATTCTTACATAAATGGACATTGAATTTATTAGACTACTTAGGAGCTTACAAAAATGATAATTTTTGGCACACATTCCTTATTTGATGTGTTCCTTATGTGGTAGAAAATTCAAGTCATTTTGAGTTACTTCATAGAACAAACTTGTTCAAATTTCATAAAGGTGCTGTCAAGAAAACAAGGTTTTTTGGCAACTTAAATAATTCAAAAACTTGTGTCCTTTTGGTTTTCATCATTATTTATGATATAGATCATGTGGTATTTATTTCATGGCATTTGGAAAAAGTTTGTAGAACAAACTTGTTCAAAATCCCAATTGTTGCTGTGGAGAAAAACCATGTTTTCAGGACTTTAATGGATTCAATTTTTGGTCTCCTCTTTTGTGTGTTCCTTATTTGATATAAGGAAGCAATGGTATGAATTTCAAATCATTTTAAGAAAGTTTCCAATAGTAACTTGTTTTAGTTTTCTGTTTCTGGAAATATTGGAATTTCTATTTAATAAGGCACTTTGCTTTTCTTTAACAATGCTTTGCCAAAATTATTTATGTGACTAGGGATAGCAAGTAAATTCTCTCCAATACCTTTGTTTTTAATCTTGCAAGGTTGGAAAAACATTTGATAATATTTTGGTGAAGCATTTAAGAATGCCTCTTTTTCTGATAATCTTTTAGGGAAATTTTAATAAGTGTTTCCTCTTTCTTAATTTAAGTCTTGGAATAATATTCAACAAGTATGAGATTCATAAGATGTTTTTGGAAAACTCTTTGATCAATATTTACTTTAGAAAATATTGTCAAAGTCATTGGAACAATATGTTGAATATTTTGTTTTCAATTTCTTAGCCATGTAAGTTTATATAATTAGTTTGTTTAGTTGCACTCAAACAAATACAATCAAAGTTTAATTGTCACAATCAAAGTTTAATTGTCAAGCAATTAGCAAAACAACTGTGTTAACAGGTATTCCAAAATTGGGATGTGACAGAGAGCTTGAGAACCCTCCCGAACTAGGGTTGACTATGGCGGCGGCTATAGAGATTTTCGTGGATGGAGGCTTGTGTGTTTAGGGTTTTCCCGAGGAAGACTTTATATAGGCGAAAGGGCGATGTCGGTGGGCGCCCGAGGGGCCCACGCCAAGTGGTGGTGCAGCCAAGGGGGGTTGCGCCGCCCTATGGTGTGGCCACCTGGTGGCCCCCATCCGGGTCTCCTCCGGACTCCGTATATATGACAGAAAATAGGACCCTATGATTTTGTTTCGTCCAATTCTGAGAATATTTCCAGAACAACTTTTCTGAAAGAAAAATTAATAGAAAACAGGAACTGGCACTATGGCATCTTGTCAACAGGTTAGTCCTAGGAAATCCATAAAAATTCTATAAAGTGTATAGAAAATATGCAACAATTGGCATATTATCAACATGGAACATCAAAAATTATACTCCCTCCGATCCATATTAATAGGTGCTGAAGTGGATGTATCTAGCAATAAAACATGTCTAAATACATCCACTTCAGCACCTATTAATATGGATCGGAGGGAGTAGATACGTTTGAGACGTATCAGTTATTCTTGTGGCTTTGGTAGACACGAGGATTTGTTGGAGGCCTCCAATTGAGTTGTGGACTGTGTTCCAACCATTAAGATTCTCGGAATCTTGGCGGCTCCAATTAAGTTGTGGAGTGCATCTCGTCCTTGTAAATGTTTCGTTGTCGGTCTCAAGAGAAACATAGTGGTTCGTTCCTCTCCGCATTGGTGTAGGACAGAAAAGGAGATATGGTGTGCCATTGAAGAATATTCGAAGTTCACTTTTTGACTACACACCGCTCCAACAGAGACGTAGTTTCCATTGGGAATGAAATTTGGGATAAATCTCCGCATCACACAGGTATGTTCATTTTGTACCACTATTTTCTATCATAATTTTTTCTTATACATTGATTTTGTATTAGACTACAATATTAATGTTATTTTATCTTATTTTGCATGTTTTGCATTTACCGCAATTAACTATCAGGGTCATAATTCAACAGGAAAAACCACGCGTCAATATACCAAACTTCGAGGCGTCAATAAATAGCAGAAAAAATTACAGAAATTATTTCGAGGAAGATAAGCCATAGAACCATAAAGTCAGCCGGAGGGGAGTATCTAGGTGGCCACACGGCTTTGTCCACGCGAGACCACCCTAGGTGGCGCCCCCAAACCACGTGGGCCCCTCGTGACCCCCCTCTAGCTCACCTTCGACGTATATCTTTACCTTGACCTAACTATTTTGGGGGGGAGACTACACATTATTTTTTCACCGCCGCCTCGGGAGAGGATACGAGACAGAGAGAAAGAGCACTCCAGTAGGAAAATTTCTACCAGGGAAACTTCTCTCCTGGATGGGGAAATCGTTGCCATCAACGTCACACACTAGGCTTCAACAGGGTCATGATCAACACCATCTCCACCACCAGGAACATCATCCCCTTTATATCATCTCAGCCTGATGATGTAATAAATTTGAGGTATACCTTGTAACAATTAGGGGTATCTCTCAATACAGGTCACAATCTGTGACCTCCACCGCAATCCCCACAAAATTCTCCATTGATTTATCGACGTCGCCGAATCCCGCTCCTGCCAACACAAATCCGCCACCCTGAGGCCAATCGCGAGCGGCCTAGAGCAGCAGCGGAGGCGCTGCATCATCACAAACGCCGCGAGGAAGTGGACGAACCATGGACTGCCGACGCCGCCATCACTCCTCACTCCACCCGCACCGCTATGAGGCGGCAACTCATCCACCACGCGTACGCTGCTGCCGACGCCAAAGTGAGAGGAAGAGAACAACTTAGAGGGCTACAACCCGACACCATCGGCCTGGACGACTTCGTTCCCGGCCATGCTGCTGGAGCACATCGAGCGGGAAGAAGAAGAGGAGAAGAAGCGGTGTTAGGGACCTAGATGACCTTGTGTTAGGGGTGCGGTGAGCCGATTTTACCCTCAGTTAGGGTTTAGGGCGTCTCCATTTAGCTTTTGCTACTTATAATTATCACTAAATACCGTCCATGGCTTGCTAATCATAGATGAAATCGAAGAAGTAGTGTGTAAACCATCGCCCGCGAAGTTCAAATTTAAATTATCCGTGTTTTAAAGGTTGATTGAAGGTTTCTGATCTGCGCGGAGCAAATCCGCACTTTAAAATATGTTTTCAACGACCTTTATTCATGTTTTAAAGATTATAATTTTACGTTGTCTGTTAGAGATGCTCTTACAACAACATAAGTTTACTGACACATGGCAACCAACCAAACTATGCAAGGAAAAAAAATGGAAGATATCTTCTAAAATGTTATGTCAAGAAAACGAATATACAACTCCGCTTCCAAGAAATGCTCCTACATTCAAAAAATAATTTTATGAATGCAAAAAATGCAGAAAATTAGTCAGGTTCATGCTTCTGTCCTCTAGTTGTCTGCTATTTTTTACGTAGAAAACTCAAATATTTGGACATATGTTAGACAAAGGAAGTTGGGTGCCATTTTTTTTTGCTTATTTAGAGCACTTAATTATTGGGAAACATACATGTTGATTTTTGCATGCAAAATCTGCACATACCACGGTAACAAATTTCATGATTTTAGATTTTATTTCATATCTATTTCTAACTCACTGTTCATCATGGGAGCAACCAAACTTCCATGCCTACCTACTTAGAGCAACTCTAGCGGTACCACTAAAAGGGTTGAAACTGAAAAGTTCCGCCAGCTTTAAGGGTTGGGCTTAGTTTCTGCGCCTAGCAGAAAGGGTAAAGCCCGCTTGGACTGAAAACGCGTTTTGGGGGTCCGAGAATCCCCGCAATATCCGCAATATGAAAGGGTTCCCGAGCCGTTTACAGGTCGAACCCTAACCCTCCTCCACCGCAATTTCTCACCACCGCCATAGACAATAGCCAACTCCGATTAGTAATTTTGGTAGATTGTCGCATAGGTTAGCCCCATCGCAGCCGGAATCGCGCGATGTGGCCTTAGAGCAACCACGTTAGCACCGTGAGATCGAGATTATCTCACCTCCACGCCCACACCACCACCGGCCACGGAGGTCACCGGAATGTTGGAACGCGTAGAGATAAACGAAAACTTTTCTACGCGGTACTTCCAAGATCTAGCCGAGATAGAAAGCCACGAGGATTACCACTAGACGCGCATGTGGGGATTATCGATGCAGCGCGTCGATGCCGTGTAGTCCCACGATCCGATCCAGCCGATCCAATCCCGCGAACGTCGAAGTGCTGAACGTACATCACCTCTGCCGGTATCCACACGTACGAGGAGGAGCTCCGACGGCGGATTGCTAGGTCCGGTGTGACAGCTGGACTGAGTGGGGCTAGGGTTCCCAACGCATGGGAGTGGAGCAACGTGCCCCCTGGGCAACCTGCGCCCCTCTTTATATAGTGAATGGTAGTGGGATTCACAACACTTGTGGCCCATTCCCTCTGTGAGTCCGACTCACAAACTCAGTCCATTTCTGGTTCGGGTCCAACCCGACCAATACATTTGCTCCCGCTCTTAAGTGTGCGACCCTACAGGCTCATGGCGACTTGGACACAATTGGAGTCCGACTCTCAATCGACCAATCGGTAGCGGCTCCTAGCAGAACGTGCCGACTCCCAAGTCCCATTGAGTCATGACGACATACCTTCCAATGTGACTTTCATCTTAGTCCCTTTTGCCTCACGATATACCTTGTCGAACTATAGGCGATTTATCGTCATCCCTTAATAGCTCAACTCTCTTCTCGGTCCGTGATATATGATTCATCTGACTAACTCTTAGTAAACATACTCAGTTAACACTTAACCGAGTCACGCATGGCCATGCTTCCGGAATCATATCACTCGAGAGGGCCCAGAGAATCTCTCTCTCCATTCGGAGGGGAAAAATCCCATCTTGATTATCCACATCACGCAGCTTGCTTCTCATTCGACCCGAATTCTGCCTTTATAACTGCCTTGTCACCGAACAACGTTTGACAGAACCTAAGTCGGTGATCCACATCTCGGATTGTGCGACAACCTCAGGTCTAAGGATTACATTGACTGAGACATGCAAATGACGACTTGCTCGTTGCATCTCAATATGGGTCAGTCGGACTTGCTAAACTCTTTAGCCAAGTCTGTGAACGTTGGAATGGCATCGCCATGCCCATGACAAGTGGAACCGAGTCATCAGCCAACACTCACATTATTCTAGGGTGTGTGTCCAGCACAACCTTGATGACCAAGGACAATTTAGTATGAACAACATGAATACATAGTTCCACAATTGAATCACATATTCAATGACATATATCAGATGTTCATAACAAGGACGACTTAATAACTTTATGAATACATTGGGAATTATATCATACATGATTGCCTCTAGGGCATATTCCCAACAGTCTCCCACTTGCACTAGAGTCAATCATCCTGACATCATATGCCTAGGCATCGAATGCCCATACCTCTCATGTGCGCCTCATGCTTTGGCTGTGGTAGCGCCTTTGTCAACGGATCTGCAATGTTTGTATCCGTGTGTACTTTTCATAACTTGATATCACCTTGTTCAACAAACTGGCGAATGAGGTGGTAACACATGAGTATATGTTTGTTCTTCTGGTGTTGTATAGGTTCCTTGGCTTGTGCGATAGCACCATTGTTGTCACAATATACGTCCAAAGGATTGGACGCGCCCTGAACCACACCAAGATCTATCAGGAGGTTCCTGATCCAAACAGCTTCCTTTGTAGCCTCAGAGGCAGCAATATACTCAGCCTCTGTCGTAGATGCAGACACGGTATCTTGCTTGGAACTCTTCCAGCTCACAGCCCCTCCGTTCATTACGAACAAGTATCCAGATTGCGAACGAGAATCATCTGAGTCGGTGAGATAACTCGCATCCGTGTAACCCTTTACACTGAATTCCTCATCACCTCCATAAACTAGGAACATTTCCTTAGTCCTTCTCAAGTACTTAATGATGTTTTTAACCGCTGCCCAGTGGGCTTCGCCAGGGTCAGCCTGGTATCTGCTCGTTACACTTAGAGCATAGGAAACATCTGGCCTAATACAAATCGTGGCATACATGATGGATCCGATTGCCGAAGCATACGGGATCACACTCATCCGACTTCGCTCATCAGTCGTCGAAGGGCACTGAGTCTTGCTAAGTTCTATACCATGGGACATCGGTAAGAATCCCTTCTTAGACTCTTCCATTTTGAATTTCTTCAAAACTTTGTCCAGATATGTACTCTGACTCAATCTAATGAGCCGCCTTGATCTATCTCTATAGATCCTGATTACTAATATGTAAGTCGCCTCACCCAAATCCTTCATTGAGAAACTCCTTTCCAATGATTCTTTGGTTTCTTGCAACATCATGACATCATTTCCCATCAGTAATATGTCATCCACATATAAGATTAGAAAATTTACTTTGCTCCCACTAAACTTCTTGTATAAACAAGAATCATGATCGCTCTTGATGAAGCCAAATGATTTGACTACCGCATCAAAGCGAATGTTCCAACTCCGAGATGCTTGCTTCAACCCATAAATGGATTTATGAAGCTTGCATACCTTGTCAGCATTAGCCGGGTCGACAAAACCTTCGGGCTGTATCATATACACGTCCTCGGTTAAATTTCCATTAAGGAAAACCGTCTTGACATCCATCTGCCATATCTCATAGTCGAAATAGGCTGCTATGGCTAACATGATCCGAACTGACTTAAGCATCGCTACATGCGAGAATATCTCGTCGTAGTCAACTCCTTGAACCCGTCGAAACCCCTTTGTGACAAGTCGTGCTTTATAGACAGAAACATTTCCATCCATATCAGTTTTCTTCTTAAAGACCCATTTGCACTCGACGGGTCTTGCACCGTCAGGCAGATCAACCAAATTCCAAACTTGGTTTTCATCCATGGACTTTAACTCGGATCTCATGGCTCCAAGCCATGACTCAGAATCAGATCCCACCATCGCTTCCGAATAAGTTGCCGGCTCATTACTGTCTAACAGTAAAACATCACGAGCATTTTGTAATCTGGCTGATCTTCGTGGTTCAGGTGTTGTTACCGGCGTAGGTACCACGACCGGCTCAGCCTCCAAGGCCCTTGCCGACTCGCCCCTAGTTGGTTCCTCTCGAATTTCTTCGAGTTGCACTGTGCTCCCACTGACTCCCCGATTGAGAAACTCTTTCTCAAGGAAGACACCATTCCGAGCGACAAACACTTTGCCCTCTTCCCGGTTGTAGAAGTAGTACCCCAAGGTTTTCCTCGGATACCCCACGAAAATACACTTATCCGACTTGGGCGTGAGCTTGTCCGACTGAAGTCGTTTGACAAATGCTTCACAACCCCAAATCTTAAGAAAAGACAAATTTGGACTTTTGACAGTCCACATCTCATGTGGTGTCTTCTCTACTGATTTTGATGGTACCCTGTTTAGTGTGAACGCTGCAGTTTCTAGACAATAACCCCAAAATGATAAAGGTAGATCTGTCTGACTCATAATTGATCGTACCATGTCCAACAGGGTCCGATTTCTCCATTCCGATACACCGTTTGTCTGCGGTGTACCAGGCGGAGTGAGTTAGATGGTCATCAAACGCATGGCTCATGTACTCGCCTCCACGGTCCGACCGTAGAAACTTTATTTTCTTGCCGAGCTGATTTTGTACTTCTCTCTGGAATTCCTTGAATTTCTCAAAGGCTTCCGACTTGTGTTTCATTAAATAGATATATCCATACCTATTCAAATCATCAGTAAAACTAATGAAGTACTCATAACCACCTCTGTCTGTCGTGCTCATTGGACCACATACATCACTATGTATTAGTTCCAACAAGTCGGACGCCCTTTCACAACTCCTTGCAAAAGGTGTCTTGGTCATCTTGCCTAGTAGGCATGATTCGCATGTCTCGAATGACTCTAAGTCGAACGAAGTTAGAAGTCCATCATCATGGAGCTTCTTCATGCGCTTCCAACTTATATGACCAAGCCGACAGTGCCAAAAATAAGTCATATTTAAATCATTTGGTTTCAACCTTTTCACATTTATATTATAGACCGATTCACTATCAAGATTCAAAATAAATAACCCGTCCTAAATGGGTGCAAAGCCATGAAACATATCTTTCAAATGTAAAGAACAACCATTGTTTTTAATATTCGACTCATAACCTTGTCTCATCAAACATGAGGCGGAAATAATGTTTCGACTAAGCACTGGAACATAATAACAATTATTCAGCTCCATTAAAACTCCTGAAGGTAAATGAAGTTGCATCGTGCCGACTTCCAACGCAGCGACTCTCGCCTTGTTACCGACCCGAATATCAACCTCTCCTCTTGCCACGCTCCTAGTTCTTAACAGTCCCTGCAACGAGTTGCATATGTGAATAACTGATCCGGTATCATATACCCAAGAACTGTTAGGTGCATCAGCAAGATAAATGTCTATAACATTGCACACAAGCGTACCTGAGTTGGAAGTCACACCTCCACTCTTGGCTCTATCAGCCAAATACTTGGTGCAGTTCCTCTTTCAGTGGCCATCCTGCTTGCAATAGAAGCAATTGGCTCCGGCTGTAGGAGATGACTTAGTCTTTGAGGAAGCGCTCTGGACAGGGCCATGGGCGTTGCCTCCTGACTTACCCTTCTTCTTCTTAGTCCAAGAACTCTTCTTGAACTTAGCCTTATTCTGCACCATCAACACTTGACTGGCGCCTTTCTTAAGATCAGCCTCTGCCGTTTTGAGCATCCCATGTAATTCAGTGATCTTCTTATCCATACCATGCATACGGTAGTTCGAAATGAACGGACCATACGCACTAGGAACAGAGTTCAGAATTATATCAGTAGCGAACTCTTCATTAATCGGAAGTCCAGCCTATCCAGAGACCGCACGTAACCAGTTATCTTGATTACATGCGGACTCAGTGGATCGTCGTCTTTGAGCTTATAACCCAGCAAAACTTGAGAGACTTGATATCTCTCGGTCTTTTCCTGAGCCTGTAACATACTTTTGAGGCTTTCGATCATATCGTAGGCCTCAACATTCTCGAACTGCTGCTGCAAATCCGGTTCCATGTGTGTAAGCATAAGACAGCTAATTTCCGTAGACTCATCTCTAGTCTTACGATAGGCATTCATGACAGCGATAGTCGCATCATCATCAGGCTCTTCTGGAAGTGGAGTTTCTAGAACATGTTCTTTCTTGTCATGCTTGAGGACTATCCTCAGATTACGGTACCAGTTGGTGAAATTAGTTCCATTAAGTTTATCTTTCTCTAGGATTGACCTCAATGCAAAAGTGGACAACTGAGAAAGGTTGCTAGGTGCCATTGATCTACAATAGAAAATATGCAAAACACTTAAGACATGTATTCATAAAAGAGCAAGCATATTAAACGTTTTAATACTTATGCTCCCACTAGAACCAACACCCCTCCGATGGTTGCTAAGTGATTCAAGATCCTAAATAAGCAAGCCGACTAGTGAGCTTTTAGCATCACCGCTAGCCGTCAAGTCATCTAGGTAGGCAACACCTTGCCAATCGTATCCAATACAACTCCTGTTAGTTGGGTGGCATCACATGCCCCGACTCCCAACCTACCTCGCTCCGAGTCCCACAACCGTTGTGATGGACTCGTCTAGATTACCAAGTGCTTCCGTTGTAAGAGTCTGACTCAAACCCACCTAATCGGAAAGAATTGGTAGCACCTCAATTTTATGAGCCCACTACCAAGAATGTCCAACTTGTGATGGTGCAGCACTGGCGGGGCGACCGACTAGACCTTCTTCGAGGGATTAAAATCTACCAACTATCTAAATAGAGGTAAAAAGAGACATAACAATAACACAAATAAAGCAATTATAATGTGAAATGGTATGGCTCTCTTCATGGTGATCTCCATCTCCACAAAGCTTGTAAGTCGGCTCATGCCAACTCTTGTCACATGCCATCTTACTCCATGTAGCCGACTTGTACATCGACTTGCATGTCACCCGGGTTCTCCAACAAGCTACACTAGCTAGTAAATGAAAAATTACATAGAGAATCCGACACGCATGCCATTATACAATAAAATGACAGCACCTAGGCTCCAGCCGGCTGACAAAAATATGATACGCAGATCATGTATGGATTACACACATCACATGCACATAAGCAATACCATTCACAACATCCTGCAAAAACAAGTTATGCATAGAAACGATGTCTACCGACGTTGTGAAAGTCGTAACGACATCTAAGGCGCTACGACAGGGCGAAGCCGGCGGTCCCGACGATTTTAGAAAACGCAGATCTCATCTGCATTCCGAACATGGATTTCTTCATCGGATAAAACGATTTTACCCAAATCTGATCCATATTCCAATTCGATCAAACTCTTTGATCTTCGATCACCGCAACTGGATTTATGTGTTACGGTATACCCCGATGGCGGAAACCGACCGGTAGGGGTAAGTTGTACCACGACCTTAGCAGTATGATCACGGAAACCAGATCATCCATTAACCCCGAGTACGATTGATCCAATCAACCTTGTACAAAACCGATCTATCTCATAGAACGACCACCAAAACAATAATTAGATCACATCTAACGCTAACTGCATATCACATATGTGCGGATCTCGGGCCTAAAACCAGAAGCTACCGCTCTGATACCACTGTTGGAACGCGTAGAGATAAACGAAATTTTTTCTACGCGGTACTTCCAAGATCTAGCCGAGGTAGAAAGTCACGAGGATTACCACTAGACGCGCATGTGCCGATTATCGATGCAGCGCGTCGATGCAGTGTAGTCCCACGATCCGATCCAGCCGATCCAATCCCACGAACGTCGAAGTGCTGAACGTACAACACCTCTGCCGGTATCCACACGTACGAGGAGGATCTTCGACGGCGGACTGCTAGGTCCGGTGCGACGGCTGGACTGAGTGGGGCTAGGGTTCCCAACCCATGGGAGTGGAGTAACGTGCCCCCTGGGCAACCTGCGCCCCTCTTTATATAGCGAATGGTAGTGGGCTTCACAACACTTGTGGCCCATTCCCTCTGTGAGTCTGACTCACAAACTCAGTCCATTTCTGGTTCGGGTCCAACCCGACCAATACATTTGCTCCCGCTCTTAAGTGTGCGACCCTGCAGGCTCATGGCGACTTGGACACGATTGTAGTCCGACTTCCAATCGATCAATCGGTAGCGGCTCCTAGCAGAACGTGCCGACTCCCAATTCCCATTGAGTCATGACGACATACCTTCCAATGTGACTTTCATCTTAGTCCCTTTTGCCTCACGATATACCTTGTCGAACTATAGGCGATTTATCGTCATCCCTTAATAGCTCAACTCTCTTCTCGGTCTGTGATATATGATTCATCTGACTAACTCTTAGTCAACATACTCAGTTAACACTTAACCGAGTCACGCATGGCTATGCTTCCGGAATTATATCACTCGAGAGGGCCCAGAGAATATCTCTCCATTCGGAGGGAAAAAATCCCATCTTGATTATCCACATCACGCAGCTTGCTTCTCATTCGACCCGAACTCTGCCTTTATAACTGCCTTGTCACAGAACAGCGTTTGACAGAACCTAAGTCGGTGATCCATATCTCGGATTGTGCGACAACCTCAGGTCTAAGGATTACATTGATTGAGACATGCAAATGACGACTTGCTCGTTGCATCTCAATATGGGTCAGTCCGACTTGCTAAACTCTTTAGCCAAGTCTGTGAACGTTGGAATGACATCGCCATGCCCATGACAAGTGGAGCCGAGTCATCAGCCAACACTCACATTATTCTAGGGTGTGTGTCCAGCACAACCTTGATGACCAAGGACAATTTAGTATGAACAACATGAATACATAGTTCCACAATTGAATCACATATTCAATGACATATATCAGATGTTCAAAACAAGGACGACTTAATAACTTTATGAATACATTGGGAATTATATCATACATGATTGCCTCTAGGGCATATTCCCAACACGGGAACGCCGTGCCTCGCACCGACGAGCACGGCGGAATCCACGACGTGCCACTTGGCTACTTCTGTGGCCAGGAGGGTCCGAGCAGCATAGTCCTCCCAGGGTCGATGCGGACGGTTATGCGGTTCCAAAGGGAGGACAGCGGCGGCACCGCGTTCTCCTTCCTCGATACAGACGAACACCTTGTCGAGCTTTTCATCAAGAAGAGCCTTCGAAACGAGCGGCGGCAGAGGAGGAGACACCGCCGATACGAGCAACAACCGTAAGCGTTCAACGGCCGGCAGCTAGAGCGCGACCTTCGCGTGGACGCGGAGGGGCAGGCGAATAAGAGCGAGTTGGACGTCATTGCGGCGTCTCAGTTCACCCATGTCTGCTCCTCCTATAGTTTCTCCTCCTACAGCTGTTGCTCCTCCTCCAGCGACTGAACACGGCGCCACGTCGCGGAAGTTTAAGCCCTGATAAAGTTGGTGCCGGGCATTTTGGGTATTTTGGCGTCCGCGTAGATGTAGGGTGCGACGATAAACCCTTGTTCATTGCCGTTTATGTTTAATTAATTTCGTTTGCACTCTCGGCGAGAAACATCTAGTGTTCGTCTGTACTCCCGTCAAAATCAATAAAATTTCCGTTCCCGTTCGTGTTCATAGGCTCTACTACGATCCGCACCTCCGCAAAGTGAAAAAACGTTGAAATCACGAACCGAAAAAGACTTTTTCAATTTTGCGTTGTCTTAGTCAAGTAAAATTTTTCTAGCATGTTTTATATGGCTTTGGCGATTCTTTTTCATTTGTTGTGAAGCATTGTTTTTTCTTTTTCGTGAGAGTGACATGAAACATTGTAACTGTAGTATTCTAAAAAACTAAGACAAATAACGTTCAGTGCGAAGAAATAATTCAAATCTGGGTGGCATATTTCTCAACACGTCAAATTGCTCCCTGGTATCCATATCCATGGTGGCATATTCCTTCTTCCTGACGAGACAACCAACTACCATGTCCACCACAAAAACGGCTCACTGAGACCGAAAAATCTACAACAAATATAAAATTAAGAAGAAAGCATTTTCATGTGCGAGTGAAATGCTAAAGTGCACACCGCACAAGAATTTAGACCCCCCAATATGGGTGTGTTTGGTAACCCGGCTCCCCTCAGATAATCTCCCTCCACCTCGTTTTTTACTGTTTGGTGGCCTGTGTCGGGTGTCTCCACCCCTGCCCAACTCGCCCCGAAATGCCTCTGAGCCTTGCCGAGTAGAGAAGCTCAGATCGAGCTTCTCAACTCAGCCCTGCCCGCCTCGTACCAAAAAGTCAAACGCGTGGGCCTCGCACGCACCGTCCCTCCTCCCACCTCGGCCGAAGAAGTTGCTCATTTTCCCGTATCCTCTCTCTCTCCGTTCCCTGCTCCAGTCGCCTAGCCACGCCGCAGAAGCTCCGCCGCCAAGACCCGTCGCAGAAGCTTCGTCGCCTAATACCGTTGGAGAAGCTGTACCGGCCTCATCCACAGCTCTAGCGACCTCCCATGAAGCTCCACCTCCACCTCACACGCACAAGGAGTAGGAAGGCTTTACGACAGCTCTTCCATGGCGGCGGTGGGCGCTCGCCGGTGTCGGCCGGATTCCGAGACCAAGCTCCTGGCGACCTCCCATGAAGCTCCACCTCCACCTTGACCGGACGAGGAGCAGGAAGGCTCGACGGAGGCTCCTGGAGGCGACGTCCCATGGCGGTGGGCATCGGCCGACACTGGCCGGATTCCGAGCCCAAGATCCTAGGGACTTGATTCCTTTTTTTTGTTTTGTAGTCAGGGACTTGATTGCTTATTATTTTTGTATGTGTGGTCCAACTCATACATCCTACCAAACAAGATCTTAACTGAGATCGGTTCAGCTCATACAATATACCAAACACAACAAAACAAACACACTTGTATGAGATTGGCATGGTTAGACTCGGCGTGTATGTGTTGAGATAGGCCAACCGGGCTACCAAACACACCTTAGTTCCAATTGGTACTGCTTCTAACTCCGATTCTACTGAGAGATGGAACTCATCCAACAATTTTTCCCTACTCCACGCCTGGTTGCATGTTTGCGTGGAATGTGAGGTGAGAAAACTTAATTTAATTGAGAGAATGAGTGGCAAGAGAGCCCTCTACCGGCACCTATTTAATTTGTATCTGGCATCCTAGGGTCTAAGTACAATACTTTATAAATCAATAATTGAGAAAAGTTTAAAGATATAAATTATATAGTTATTACAATACTTTATAATAGTTCTGAATTAGTCAAATTTTTGAAAACAAAATCGTTAATCAAACTACTCGGTAGCTCTGAGTACCCACAAGTGCGCGACATGTTCCTTTTGCTGATAAATAACGAGAAAATTTGTAATCTCAGCAGGCATGCCTGGCTGTGGTTCCACAAGCGGGCCATGAAAGTCAAATTGCTCATCGGACACCCTACTCACATCTCGTTCACTTCTCGATGATCATGTTGTGCATGATAATACAAGCTCTCATGCTATCACACATTTGATCTATCGACCATAATACGGAAGGGTACGTGGCAACATCAAATCGGGCATGGAGCATACCGAAAGCCCGCTCCACATCTTTCCGTACAACCTCTTACTTTTTAGCAAAATGGCTATTTTTCTCACCAATGGGGTCATGAATTGTCTTCGCTAATGTGGACTAGTTGGGAAAGATGCCATCCGCTAGGTAGTGCCCTTTGTCGTGCCATTGATACAATACTTGCACTTCGGAGCGAGACCTTCAGCAAGTCTCTGAAACACTGTAGAGCGCTGCAATACTTTGATATCATTGTGAGAACCGGTCGTATAAAAAAATGAATGTCAAATTCAAAAATCGTAATCTGACACATCCTCAAGTGCAACAATGCACTTTTCATGATGACCTGAACTATATATCCCAGCCAGGCGAATGCACAATTTTTCCAACAACAATACATGCAATTGATGCTCCCAAACATCACAAGAAATCTTCTTGCAACATCATGTGCCAGCGATGAGCCGTGTCCGCTTCATTTGGTGCTCTCAGATAAACATGACCAAACATTGTCACTACTGCCTTGCAAAACCTGAATGTTGATTTTTAACTATGGTGCTCTTCGACATACAGAGATAGTTATCCAACAAGTTTACGGGAATTGCATATGCAAGACACCGAGTGACAACTGTGCATTTATGAAGGGATGAAAATCCAATGAGCCCAGTGCAATCCTCTTCAGTTTGAAGTAGTCATCATACTCCACAACACCACACACGATTCGCCTAAACACTTCTTTATTCATCCTAAAACCCGGCTAAATTCATGTGATAGGTTTGTCGGCTGCTCAGAAAAATAGTCGTTGAACAAAAACATGTGGCCATTTGTCCTATAACGATTCTTGTTTGGCTTACGCCATTTTCCATCATCCATGCTTAGATTTGGCTTCCTCCTCGGCGGGTGTCTCTAAAGGAGCGCCCATGAACAAATGACTTGTCGTCGTCATCTGCAAAGACGGCCTCTTCTCCCATCATGTGGAAAAACATGATCTCGTCATCGCTATCCATACCCTATTAGACAAAAATGATGCAACAAGTATTGAGCTAGAGAACGAAGCGGCGCTCAATGAAATTCTGGCAAAAGATTGAACACCTTACATGCGGGGCAACAAGGAGGAAGAGGCGGATCTGGCTAGATGACCTGTTGAGTCGTTCTCCTCTGGACGGAGGCCGCCGACGAGCGGTGGCAAGCACGTCCTATGTGGTCGCTGCTAAACTATGACATAGTTGACAACAACAAGAGTGACAATGCTGGTGCGAATCACTGGCGCGAGTAAACAATATGACATGATGGGGGAAAATGACTACATATGACGGCGTATCTCTATGTGAGCGGGACCTGCCTTTTGGATGGGCTGCCCGGACATTATCCGACGCCCCAGAGCAGACCTTAAGTTTGACATGTCTCCTGAGGGAGGTAGACATTTTTTTTCTTCTTAGGACCGACCGTTTGAGGTGCCGACGTGGACGTTTTTCGTGTCCGATCCATAGGCCATTGTGGTCCGTTTAGAGGGTGGCATCTCCTACGTGGCTTCTCAAATCCGAACTTGATGTGTTCCAAATTTGTCCGTATGAGTGGCGGTCCGGTCCGGTGTCCGTCCTTTCCTGGGCAGTGCACTCCGTGGGACTGCTCATTTGGTGGCCGGACCAAACAAAATTCCCATTATTTTCCATATCTCTTAAAAACAACTGAACTTATCACTTTGGCAGTTACAAAATTAAAACATTTTCTGACAAAATTGAAAATTGAAACAAATATGGCAAGTTCATAGTTTTACAACACAATAGGATAAATAAATTAAATAAATAAATTCAAATTGCATAGTACAACGAAATTAAAGTTCGACGGGTCCTACAAAGTTTCAGACGTGTTGAACCAAATCATTCTGAAGTTGGGTGTGAACTTCGCGATCACGCAACTCATATTCAAACTAAGGAGCTCCTGAAATGTTGACACTCCTGATTGAGTCTCAACATTCTAAACTTGAAACTCCCAGGTTTCGTCGTAAAGTCTGTCATCACGATCATCTTCTATGATCATGTTCTGCATGATCACACAAGCTGTCATCGTGGAAGTAGTTCTTGTACAGTTGGACATGGCCAGCTTCTCTGCCCCTCTCCAAGGCAGGCGCATGACCGGGGGAAGACCCTTTGAAAACTGGACTCATTCTGGCAATGTGATAATTGACCACAAGGGTGGCAACGAGGAGGTCGCTCGTCCTCGGAGTTGTCGTCGAAGAAGGACGAGTACATGAGGACGTGGTTGAAGAAAACTCATCCCCATTGTCCGCCATTTTTCGTCTGAAATGGTAATGAACTCGGGACAGGTAACAGGACGAGCACCTTGTGGGTGTGCTCGGTGGCGCGGTCCGTCCAGCGGCGAGGCGGGCAAACGCGTGCGGGGCCAGCGGTGGGGGCGAGGGCGGACGGTTTTGTGCCGGTGAGGGGGAGGGGCGCGAACGGCGTCCGAGGGTGGCCAAATCGGGGCGGTGGCGGCGAGGAGGTGGGACGAGGTGGGCGAGGTGCGAGGGAGAGACTATGGTGTAGGCGGGCCAGACGTGTCTAGGCGGGTGAAAAAATATGGCAGAAATGTGTCCGAGCACCAAATTTGATCCAAGAATGAACATCCACGAAAAAAAACATGATCCGCTTAGGCTGGTGCCAACCGGGGCGGTAAGGCGGGGCGGGAGGGGCCTTACCGCCCGGTGGCGGGCGAGAGGGGGCGAGACGGGGGGCGGGAGGGAGCCGACGGGCGGTGGCGGTGGCGCCCGGCGACAGGGCGCTACCGCCCGGCCTACCGCCCGCGTTGGCGCCGGCCCGGGCGAGAGTGGGGGGCGAGAGGGGGGGGGCGAGAGGGCGAGAGTGGGGGGCGACGCGATGGAAGCGGTGGGCGAGAGGGGGGGGGGCGAGAGGAGGAAGACAGGGTGACGTCAGCGTTGACGTCATTTTTTTTTTCATTTCTGTTTAATTGATTAATTCATAACTTTTGTTTTATAACCACAAATGATTTAAAATAAAATTCTATATTCTTAAATTTTCACATACTTTCCAACAGTACCATTTTGTAAACTTTTCCACATATTTATATTTTTGAAGTTTGAATAATTTCTTAAAAATGTAAAATAATAAAAATGTAAAACTTATTCAATTTAAATTTTAGTGACATTCTATTAGTGGAATATTATTTTTAAAGATCATTACCACTTATTTTCATATTTTATACTTGTAAAACATAAGTGATTTATTAGTAGTAGCTAATGTCTTTTTTTTTTAAATAGAAAAACTAATAATCATTAAAGTGGCTTAATAAAGTAATTTTGTTGCATTATTTTGAATATTTTCGTTTCAAAAATATGTGTTGACGTGGAGGAGAGAGAAAAGCTGATGTGGCAGAGAGAGAATCTTATAGCCCGTGCACTGGCACCGTGCCCGTGAGAGTGGCGTGAGAGTGGTAAAAAAAGGTGACGTGGCGGGACTATAGCCCGTGAATAGTGGGCGGTGCATTGGTACCAGCCTTAGGCAGCCTCCTAACCCTGATTT
Source organism: Alopecurus myosuroides (assembly GCA_028641055.1). NCBI lineage: Eukaryota > Viridiplantae > Streptophyta > Magnoliopsida > Poales > Poaceae > Alopecurus > Alopecurus myosuroides. Next base: position 212,735,544 of record CM054057.1, on the reverse strand, counting down.
TCAGTCGGATTGCTCAAATCGGGCATGTGCGTGAGCAGCCCGTAGTAGATGCATATATTGTTGATTGTTGTCCAGATCCAAGAAGATCTTAAACGATCACTCACTTGCGGCATGGCCCGAACTGCCGACCAGCAAGTATATAAGTATTCGATTGGGAAATCCAAATCAAAATCCGAATTCAGAAGAGGCGTCCCATCCGTGGGCCGAGGATGAGGACGAGATTATAAGAATTAGATTCCCCGTCGCAGTCGGCACCCCCACACGCCGCGCGCCGCCCCCCGTCAGCTCCGCCGCTCACCCCAACCCCCACAACCCCCGGCACCCCCGACGCGAGCAGCGCGCCGACGTCGACAGTGACGAGACGCCGGTGCGTGCAACACCTGGCAGCCTCCTCGCTGGAGAAATATCGGCCGCCTCCCCCCTCCCGCTGTCACTTTCCATAATTGGATCGACGCCGCCGAAAGACCCGAGCGGAATAAATACTCAGTTCCAGCCCTATCGCAGGGGGAAAAGAAAATAAAAATCCAGGCGAAGTGGGCGGGGCTGGGATTGGTCGGCGCCAGCGCGCCCGCGCACCCGCAACGTGGTGTGCTGATTCCCACCATTTCCCGGGCCCCTCATGTCCCCTTCTCCATCTCCCTCCACCACCTCCCTCCTTCCTTTCCCCTCGCCCTCTTCTCGCTGGGATCGTGATCCCGTTAGCTACCTAGCTAGCTGCGCTCTCGAGTAGGCGCCGGATGGACGCGGTCTCTCCCCAGGTGGCGCGCTGCCGATGAGCTTCTCCGCCCCCCGGCTTCCGGCCAGCTCTGCTCGGGTACGGCCTCTGGTTCGCTCGGTTTATACTTTCTTAGCAGAGCTTCGGGTTAGCGATGATGCGAGGGCGTACGCGCCCATCACGGTTGAGCTACAATTCGACTGCTTTTCGAGCTCTCCTGCTTTGATCCGTCTTTTAGACTGGGCGGCGTCTCAATCCAAGTGGAAATCCGACTGCGATACTGCTGTATCATGTTGGGTCTTGAGGTCGCCCTTTGGTGAAAGGTGATGTAGCCTTTTTGCGAGCTGGGGTGGGCTAATCGGTGCTCTTTTTGGTAAAAAGATAGCTCCGAGTAACTTTTTCCTAGGTAACTTTCGAGGAACATGTTAAAAAGACGATATGGTTTATAATCTACTGCCTACGAGATGTGACGGAAAGGGGCGTGCCCGAATAATCTTTTTTTTTTTGAATTTCGTGCCCGAATAATCTTTATGTAAGAGTAGAAATGCTAATTCTTTTTCTTGTTGACTGTAAGAAATGCTAATTCGTGTCGCGCGGACCACGCGCTAGAATGTTTGACTAATGACTAGTATGTGCTATTTGACTAGTATATCCTTCTAAAAAAAACTTATGGCTTTGTATCATGATCATATCAAAATTGACATGTGGCATGTATCTATGGCTTCTGCCATGATTGTATCTATGGCGCATGACAACTTTCTCTGTTTTGTTTCAGGTCATCCAGAGCGCAGTTTGGGTCTTTTGAGCTAATCTGGTAAAACTTGAGATGGCCAGTGCAGAGACAAGTAATGGGGAGACCCACAGGTGTGTTAATTCACGTTTCAAATACTATCGGCCTACTTTATTTTCGTGCAAATAGGAAGTGCTTTTCAATGCTTTCCCCGGACATGAAAAACACATTAAAATGAGAGCTTAATTTTGCAACTCCACAAATGCACCATTAATTGCATTGGTGCAATTCATTCTCGGGAAAGCATGGAAGCACTACTCAGTAGAAATTTGAATACAGGTAATGGATATGTGCGTGTGGCCTAATATTTTTTTTTCCTGATCAGGGGGGACACCCTTCCAAATGGAGACGTCTACGTGGGCAACTTCGACGGGTTAGTTCCTCATGGAATGGGCAAGTATATGTGGACAGATGGAGCCCTTTATGATGGTGAATGGGATAAAAGCAAAATGACTGGGAGAGGAATAATCCAGTGGCCTTCAGGCGCATCCTATGAAGGTGACTTCCGTGGAGGTTTCATCGATGGAACAGGCACTTTTAAGGGAGTCGACGGCTCAGTTTATAAAGGTTCTTGGAGGATGAACAAAAAGCAGGGACTGGGGACAATGGTCTATTCTAACTCTGACGTTTATGAAGGTTTGTGGAACGAGGGTTTACCAGATGGATTTGGCAAATACACATGGGCTGCTGGTAACATCTACATTGGAAACTGGAAATCAGGTAACATGAACGGCAGAGGCGCAATGCAATGGATAAATGGTGACACTCTTGACTGTAATTGGCTCAATGGGCAAGCTCACGGGAAAGGTTATTGCAAATACGCATCAGGAGCATGTTACATTGGTACATGGGATAGGGGACTCAAGGATGGTCATGGCATATATTATCAACCAGGAAGTAAAATACCTTGTAACCTTGAAGTTTCTGAGTGTGCAACAAATAACGATGGTACAATTCCTTCAAGTTCCAGTGATGTGAAGGTCAAAATTGGACTACTATTTCTATTGCAAAATATGTGCAGCAAAAGGGGACTACGTAGATTCTTTCATCGTCCCAGGCGCATCTCAAACGGTACAACACCAATTTTTTATGATGATTCCCGAAACCACTTATCACAAGATTTATGCAATAAATCCTTGTCAAGTAATGAGCGTTTACAAGACAGTGATGTTCATAAGGATCTGGTCTATGAACGGGAATATGTACAAGGAGTGCTTATCTTGGAACAACCAAAAGGCAAAGATTCAGGAATGTTGGACAGTGGTGAAACACAGGAGAATACATGGCAAAAACAAGCGAGCGGGCCAATGGAGACTATTTACAAGGGCCACAGGAGCTATTTTCTAATGCTCAATTTGCAACTCGGCATCAGGTGAGTACTGAATAGCATCAATGTATCGCTACTTTCTGTGTCATCTGAATTTAGCCGCATGAATCTACCTTTTGTTGGTTTTGTATTTTCCTTGCTTATTCTGTATAGCGCAAATATCTGTTTAGAACTGGTCCACCATCATTCATTGAGATCAGTGACGGACCTCGGATCAACAGTTAGAAGGGCTAACACTTAAATATGCTCGAAATAGCAATCTAGGAAGGTCATTTTGAAGGTACCTTAGATAGCATTACTCATCTGATGCAATTGCAATAGGGTAAGACTGTACAAGGCCCACCTTGGCCCAACGAAGCTCCAGCCACTGATTAAAATGTGCCGTTGATACAGTAATGAAGCAAGCTATGCAAGTAGGATCGAGTACTTATGGATTTCAGACACCAGCACTTATTTAATACTTCAAGCATAGCATTACTACCTGAAAGATCAGAATTCAGTTCAGTAGTGAAGAAAATTAACAAGCAGCTACAATATTTTGTTATTAGAGTTTTAAAAGACAATGCGGCCAATGGCACCAGAATCAATATGGTTCATGTTGTATAGATGACAGTTTATCTTCGAGGAAGAAAATGTACTACAAATACATTTCCTTGGCACGTTTTTCTGACGCTACCTTATTGAGTATGCCTATATCCATCCAACCGTCATCTTACTTCCACCGGTCTGCTGTCTATCCTGATTATTTTGGCTATTAGATATTTCATTACTCGTATTTATTAGAACCAGCGTCATTGGTTTGTTGGTGGTTTTTTCTTTTGGCGTGTGTTCATAGTGACAGACATTTCTATCAGTTGACACCGAAAATGATGCTTTTCAGGTATACTGTGGGGAAAATCACCCCTGTACCTTTGCGCGAAGTTAGGTCAAATGATTTTGGACCTAGAGCACGGATAAGAATGTACTTTCCTTGTGAGGGCTCGCAGTATACACCTCCACACTGCTCTGTCAATTTCTTCTGGAAAGACTACTGTCCTATGGTCTTCCGGTATGTCTCTTTCCAATTTTCTTATTGTACAAGCATTTAAAATTTCATAAGGTAGTCCTATTAGTCATTCTTATTGGATATTACAACTATGGCTCACCCATCATAGTTGAATACTAGGATGTACTCCTCTGTGGAACTAGTCGTAGAAAATGGTGGAGTTAATTTGAACAAGTAGTTCATCATCTGTACCAACAAAAAAAGAAGAATTTGATGGTCAGACGCCCTGTTTCTTTAAGTACGTGATGCTATATATCAAACATATTAGTTTATCGTTCCATAAACTTGCAAGAAACTCCTTTTTAAAACATTCGTGAAGTTTCCTTAAAAAAACATTCACCAAGTATTGTGGCTGATCTGAATTAGGAGTCACAGCATAAGAGCGCCGCTCAAGCGGAAGTGTATGCCAAGAGTAATACTTTGCATATGTGTAACATGTTTCCTAATTCAACTATTTTTATTTAGAGTGAATTCCACTTTTACCCCCTAGTTATGCATTTGTGACACTAATTACCCCATAGTGAAACAAAATCATCCGGCAGTGCTTGTAGAAATATTATACGTATATAAAAAAATAAACACGGTTTTACCCCATTTTGGCTTTCTACATGATTCCTTAGAATAACCGGCACTTTAGAACCATTTGGTGTGTCAAAATATGTAAAGGTTGGAGCACGCTATCGACGATATATCCAGCCTTCTCTTCACTATAAGTTCAATTCCTTGTCGTTATCCTGTTATTTTTTAGTGTCAATCATAACCTCACATCTTGCCCAACAGAAATGCATCGGAAAAAGAGGGTCAAAAGTTTTTTGAATGGGTAATCTAGATGATTTTTTACTAGATGGAGTAATTAGTGTCACAAATGCATAACTAGAGGGTAAAAGGTGGAATTCAGTCTTTTATTTATTTAGTGGTACTGATATAATATTTGTACAAGCAGTGCCGGATGATACAGGCTGAACAGAAAATTGCATCAACCCTTAGTCTTGATAGTCTCTTCTGCTTAGTTTTTTATTTATTTTCTCCACAGCTAGTTATTTTCTAAGTATAACAATATTTTTGCCAGGAATCTTCGCGAAATGTTTCATATTGATGCTGCAGATTACATGATGTCCATATGTGGGGGTGATAGTCTAAAGGAGCTTTCTTCACCTGGGAAAAGTGGCAGTATTTTCTACCTTTCCCAGGACGAACGATTTGTCATAAAAACTCTGAGAAAAAGTGAACTGAAGGTATGTCTCTCAAGATAGCTTATGAGAGTGTAGTTTTTCCGTTTATCACCTGGATGAATCATTGCATTTGCAACCAGGACAAAATTCTTACACAAAATACAATTATATTTGAAAATAACATGAGCTTTAACAAAAATAAAATTGACTCAATATCCTTGTTGAGTGATAAGATATGCCTACTGCAGATTGGTTTGACGTAATACGTCCTGCAGATACTGTTGAAGATGCTCCCAAAATATTACAATCATGTCAAAGCTTATGATAATACTCTCATTACGAAAATTTTTGGCGTGCACAGGATTACTCTGAAAACTGGAAACAAGGTACATGATCACATCTTTGATACACTATTATTGTGTAGCTCATATGCATTGTCGTAGTTATTGTCATCTATGGTACTATTGTAGGTCCGTTTTGTCGTGATGGGAAATATGTTCTGCACCGAGCTGCGAATTCATCGTAAGTACGACTTAAAGGGCTCTACACAAGGACGATCAACAAAAAAGCAAAAAATCAACGAGAACACAACATTAAAGGATCTTGACCTATCACATTCATTTCATGTTGACAAACCATGGAGGGAGGCGCTTTTCAGGTAGGCTATTCCTTTATTGATCTGTATCTGTTCTAGTGCCAAGTTGATGATGAATGCAAACTGCTAACTACTCCTTGCCCAACGATTTTCAGGCAGATAGCTCTTGATTCTATGTTCCTGGAGTCTCAATGTATTATCGACTATAGCATGCTACTGGGCATCCATTTCAGAGCTCCCCAGCATTTGAAGGCTGTCATGTCCCATCAGAACACCCTTGAAAACAGTGGAATTTCTTCTGCTATGGATTGTATGTACCCTACCTCAAATACATATGTGTAGTACTTATGTTCCTCCGAAATAATGGCGTTATCTCAAAACAAATACCTCAGACTGAAAACTTGTATACTCTATTATGTTTCCTATTTCCATCATTTTGGGATAGCCTAAGAGCAACAGCTTATCTGTTTCACCTGAACTAGGTACCGTTGCAACTCTTCATGAGGATACAAGTTCTTCAAAAGGATTTCTATTAGTTGCTCATGAACCCGGTACAACAGTAGGTGGTTCCCACATTAGAGGAAGCATGGTCAGAGCATCAGAAGGTGGTTACGAAGAAGTCGATCTGGTTTTGTCAGGCACCGGAAGGTAGGTTATATTGACTTCGTACTGAACATCGTGCTGTTTTTCCACTTTAACCTTATTTGAGTAGCCATTGCGTAACAATGTGAGATTGATTCTTTTTCACATTCAGAAAACAAACTCAACACATCCATGGAACTAGAAATAAAACATGTTAGAACATGTATATCCACCTAAAACATCGAAATTGCGTCGTTTTATTCATTCATGCTGAGTTTTATAAAGTTGCATTCTTCGTTTTCTTTTCCCGATAGCAAGTTCGACATGGTTTTTAACCTTAAACAAGATAAGTTGTGTTTCTGATGCTCTGCTTGATCTATTATATTCAGGTTCCGTGTGCAGTTAGGGGTGAACATGCCAGCTCAAGCTCGAAAATTGCTGGAGAGCACGGATGCGATCGAGGAGTACGACGTTGTACTTTACCTCGGCATCATCGACATCCTGCAGGAGTACAACATGTCCAAAAGAGTAGAGCACACGGTCAAATCCCTCAAGTTCGATCCCCTTACGATATCATCCGTCGACCCGAATCTGTATTCGAAACGATTCGTCAGTTTCTTGGAAAAGGTTTTTCCCGAGCAAGACTAACTAGAGAGGCCATGAACAGTAAATAGCAGTTACAGGACTTTTTTTTTTGCTTTATTTCTGTAAAGGATGAACATATTTTGCACCGGAATCACTCGATAGGCAACACGGTTCTTGTGCAGCTCCAAATTTTATTAATATTAATATTGGTAATTATTTTCCCTTTTGTGCTATGTCATGTACTGCAAACTGGCTATGGGTAGCAGAGCCTTCCATGTGAGTCGTCTTCGTCTCTCCGGCGATCTCCATTCGGGTCACGGGAGCTTAGATCTGATGGCAATTACAGCACTGTAAAACGTCGTTTGGGTTGGGTGCATTGTCGTCCGAGATAGCCGAATGGTTGTCGTTTTTATGATTTTCTTTAGCATTATCATCGTCGTGCATATTTGAACTAGGTAGAGAAAAGTTTATAAAGATCAGCCTAACTCCTACGCTGTGTCTGAACTTATTTTTAAATATGATACGGTGCCGCCCTGCCCGCCTTCAGAAGTTCTGGCTGGGCCAATGTCGCCTTCGTCGAGTCGTTCAACCCCGGGAACGTCAACCAGTTCACCGACCTCACCAACGAAGAGTTCCGGGCGACCAAGACCAATAAGGCCGGATTCAGAAGGAACGATGCTAGGGCTCTAACTGGGTTTAAGTACAGAAATGTCAGCGCCGGTGCACTCCCATCGGCCGTCGACTGGGGGACCGAGGGCGCCGTCACCCCTATCAAAGATCAAGGCCCTCGGACCCTCTCGCGCCGCCACCCCAGGGCGCCGCCGGGGGGAACCAACCCCACCGCTGTCTAGCCCCTCCCTCAACCGGTCAAGACTGCCGCCGTTGCCGCCGGCCAGGGCCGCGGTGGCGGCGGCACCCGGCACCATGCGTGCTTAGGGCAGGAGGATGTGGTGGCGGCCCCCGGACACGGCTGGGGCGCCTCGGGCAGGGCGCTGGGCACAGCGGCCAGGGCGGTTCCCTGGCTGTGAGACGGCAGGCGGCGGCACCTTGATGACCGGCGGCGTCAGCTTGGCTGCGGCGGCGGTTCCAGATGGGCGACGGCTCTCAGCCCGAGATCTTTCGGCGGACGAGCCTGAGGAGACATGGTGGTGGTAGTTGGGGCTTCCATCTGGTCCTATTGGACTCAGATCTGGACTGGCCCAACCGGGCTGCTATCTCCTCCGATGCCATCCCGCCGGAGGACAGCCGGGGCGGCGAGTTGGAGGTGGAAGGGAGGTTGTCTCACGGAGTGGCTTCTTCGACCGTCTCCGTTGCTGCTCCGACCGGCGGCGTGGGGGCCTCCCGGTATGCTCAATAATGGCGGCGGTCCTAGGGTTCCAACTCGCGTGAGGACGATGATCTGCCTATTGTATGTCCTCTTTGATCAAGCCGGGGTGTCGACCGAAAGGCTCCGCCGGCGACCCCCATAGGCAACGCCTGGAGATTGCTGGATCGGTGAAATTTTGTCGCAATGCTCAGCCATCGAAGGTGAGATTGGAGGACTAGCAACGGTGTTTGGAGTCTTTGCATCGATGGGGAACTGGCTTGGAGTTACAAGATTCGTGGCATCTGTATGTCGGGGGAGACAATATGCGTGGAGTCCAAAGTCCTACCTTTCAGGGTGAAAACCCAAGGTCTGGCCTTAATTGGTTGTGCCTGGTACTGGTCTTCTTGGAGCCGTTGTTTTGAGAGCGAGGATTATCTTCAGGGTGAAAACCCAAGGTCTGGCCTTAATTGGTTGTGCCTGGCACCGTTCTTCTTAGAGACGTTGTTTTCGAAAAGTTGGACGTAAGCTGTTGTTTAGGTGGTGGTTGTGCGGATACCCGAGGACTGTAACTCTGTAGCGGGACTTTTCTTCTTTTTTATTTCTTCTTTTTATTGTCTTTCGGCTGTGTGCATCCATTGCGTTGTTGCAGAGGCCGGGTGTAATTTGTATCTCCGCGATATTAATATACTTCCCTTTATCAGAAAAAAATCATAAGATCAAGGCCAGTGTGGTAAGTAGACAGTGTGTCGTGCTCCCATGATAATTGACATTACACTAAACACACAACACTGCTGCTGCAGGCTGTTGCTGGGCCTTCTCGGCCGTGGCTGCAACGGAGGGGGTGGTGGAAGCTGAGCACAGGGAAGCTCGTCTCGCTGTCGGAGCAAGAGCTGGTGGACTGCGACGTCCACGGCGTGGACCAGGGCTGCGAGGGTGGCGAGATGGACGACGCCTTCGAGTTCATCATCAAGAACGGCGGCCTCGCCGCCGAGGCCAGCTACGGGTGAGGACGGGCAGTGCAAGGTCGGCGCGGCGAGCAGCAGCGTCGCGACCATCAAGGGCTACGAGGACGTGCCGGCCGACGACGAGTCTGCTCTCATGAAAGCCGTCGCCAACCAGCCCGTGTCCGTCGCGGTGGACGGAGGCGACGTGGTGTTTCAGCACTACTCCGGCGGGGTCATGACCGGCTCCAATAGTCACTCCCTATAATTTTGTCCACACAAAAAATCGCGCTCGCTTCAGACAAGGAGATATAGGTGAGGTTCTCTAAAACAGATCGCTTTTATCCGTGACTAACAGCACCTGTGCTGATCTGTACAAGTAGTACATCAATCGCACAGGTACCAAACCTTACAAGATCAGCAGCTGGATCTGGAACAGCCAGCGCGACGCACGGTTGTCCCGCGCCGGCGTCCGAGCCTGGTCCTCCTCTCCTCGGAGAGCTGCCTAGCAAACCCGGCGAGCGCGTCGGCGTTGCTTCCGGCCCCCTTCACCTCCTCGTATCTCCCGGTCTCCACGTTTACCCTCGACACCCGCTGCGCCAACATCTGCTCGCCGATCCGGATGAGCGCCCTCATGTTCTCAGGCGTCGCGGCGTCGACCGTGGCTGCGGGACCCCGAAGCGAGTTATCCTGGATGCGCAGGTAGTTGCCATCGCTGTGCAGGGACTGAAAGAGCACCGCGGCGTGGATGTCGACGAGGTCGGAGCTGGCCGCCATGAAGATGTCGATGATGGGTGCCATGCCCTTGTTGCGCAGCCACCGGATGATGCCCCACCGGGAGCACTGCTTTGCGCTGTACAGCCCTTGGTCGGATGTGGAGCCCGTCCCGATGGACAGGACCAGGAACTTGCCGCAGTCCGACGGCTTCACCGGGTACAGCTCCTTCTTGTCATTGCAAATCATCTTCTTGGTGATCTGCGTCATGGTAACCATCGTCTGCATCCCTCACACGCAGTCACATAAGCATTAAAGCCATATCAGAATCTCACTGGCGGACGATTAATTACGTACCGGATTGTTGGCCGCGACACCGCCGTCGATGAGGTTGTACTCACGCGTCTTGCCCTTGTCGTCTTCGGTCCGGAAATAGTACGCGGGGAGGTAGGTCGGAGCGGCGGAGGTGCTGATGCAGACGTCGGAGAGCAGCGCGTTCTTCAGGGGCATGCTCCTAGCCTGGAATTTTCAGAAAAATGTCAGTTTGATCGAGCGAGCATGGGTGGGTCGGTTGCTTGTAATTATCGGACGTACATCGTATGTAGAGAAGATGATGGGCTGGAGGAGCCTGACGTCGAAGGTGGGGATGACAACGTCGGTGAGCGTGTCGCACATCCTCGTCTCGCCCAGCATCTTCCTGATCTTGCCGTGCAGGTACTTGCCGCTGTACCGCGGCCGCCTCAAAGACGTGATCATAGCCGCCAGCGCGCTCCTCCTGACGCAACTAAAAATTGATCAATTAATCACCACCTCCGTTCGCACAAATCATTCTAAGATGCCAGAATGGTCGAGAGCCCACGTTTGGGGAAAAATGTATGGGCCGTTATCGAGGTAGAAGCGGCTGATGTCCTTTGCGGCGAAGAGCGGGCGCCTGTTCTGCCCGGGCGTCGTCAGCATGGCGGTGATGAGCCCGCCGGTGCTCGTCCCGGCGATACAGTCGAAGTAGTCTGCGAGCCGCGCGTCCGGCCCGTCCAGCTCCTGCAGCTTGGCTTCGAGGAAGGCGAGGATGGTGCCTGGGATGAGGCCCCGGATGCCGCCACCGTCAATGGACAGGACCGTCACCCTCTGTCCCGGCGCCACCGGCTGGCCGACCACACTGCCCGCCATCGCCCTAGCGCTGCACGACTCGCAGGGGACACGGCACGCGTAGCTCGCCATCGACATACCCAGCCCGCCACGCCTAGGTCCGACCAATCAGCCGCTGCTACAGACCAATGGCACCTCGATCAACCATCAAGAACACGAACTACAGGCAATGAATATCGATCACCGCACAAGAGGTTAATTGTCTCGATCGATATCAATAATCATCGATTGATTGCTGGTGCGAGTGGCTGTAATGTTGGCTTATGGGAATGCGGTTACCGTGAGCTGCCCCTATTTTTGGAGTGACAGACGGCGCACAGTACAGAGTTGCAGGCAAAAAAATCGAATGGTTGGCTGAAGACATGCAGTAGAAGAAGGAACACGGGACAGGTGGCTCTTGGTTCCGAGTGGCAGTGACGGGTGAGGGCACAAAGTACTGGCTGCTGAAGAACTCGTGAGGCGAGGACGGGTTCCTCAGGATGGAGAAGGATATCCCCGACAAGAGCGGTATGTGCGGCTTGGCATGCAGCCTTCCTACCCCCACCGAGTAGCACGTGTGCATATTTATTACTCCCTCCGTCCACTTTTATAAGTCTCACTTCTTACTATTGAAATGCTAAGAAGTGAGCCTTATAAAAGTGGACGGAGGGAGTAGTACACATTCTGTATGTTGCATTGCGCTGTTACACGGCATTGTTCCTTGTTTGTAGAGTCTACCGTGTAAATAGTGGAGGAAGATGCCTTTGAGCTTAAGTGCTGTGTGATGGTGGTGCAACGTTTCCAAGTTGCTTACTCGGTGCTTGTTAACCTTTTCTGTTTTGAGGAGGGATGATATATAAGTTTTGTTTTGTTTTGATAATGAGCATAAATTAATACCAAGATTATACCAATTATTACACCTGGTCTCTGAAACAACCCAATATTAAGAACAAGTCGAGATCTTAAGGATGCACACATCAAAATAAAACAAAGAGGAACAAAGGCGTGTAGCGATGACATCAACCACAATCCTAGGTAACACACATGTCTGAAGGTTCTCCAAAAGCAACGCCTTCGATGAAGGACATCGTCACCTGATCCAGTCAATAAAGATCACATCATAGGTTTTCACCCCGGAGAGTACGTCTGCCGACCAGCCCTCATTTGTCCTATGTTGCCGCCCCACTTCAAACCACCGCCTCCGAACCTTCTATCTTCGACAAAGTTGAACACGAGCCAAACACCCTTACAGGGATCGTCAGTACGTAGGTTCAACCTTCCGGCCAAATTCTCACTGTCGCTACTACGAACCAGAGACCCGCCGCCGCCTGCGGCCACACGGGCTTCGCCCTGCAGCAGCGGCGCTCACTCACGTTAGATTGGGTCGCCGCCTGTGCGATCCATCCAGACGATGGCAAAAATACCTTCCATGTTGGAGGCGATAAGAGGATGGATGGTTTAAGTACCACTCGCTCGAAGGGGATCGATCATAGGACCGAGGCAAGAGGACATGTAAGATGGTTACGACGCCCCTGTTGATGCCATTTAAGAGGTCAGCGAACTGACATTCCCACTCATTTGGTACAAACAGAGGAAGGGTAGGGCAACAGGAGGAGGATCGCCAAATGATTCCGGTTGTTCGCTAAAATCCAGCAGATCGCCGATTTAAAGAGCTAAAGGCGGAACATATTTAGAAGCGAATAACGAAAAATATGTATATGGCCTCAACAGCAAACAGCTCACAGCATTCTCAAAGACAAAAACCGGACAACATTACACGTACAAGCAGTCACAACAGAAGGGCAACTACAACGATACTGAATCGCAATGCCAAAGTGCCTACCTCTGCAAAATAACCTGACTACTGTGCCTCCTCGGGTATAGGAGCAACATCAGTAGCCTCTTCCGGCGGCTTGGCCGGGTCCTCGTTCACGCCAAGGACTTCATCCATCAGGTAATCTTCAGCGGCCATGTCATCCACATCTTCATCCTCGTCGTTGTCGCCGTCAGGGATCCGCCGAGCCTTTGGACCATGCTCCGCCCTGTGCGTGTCCAGCTCCTTATCCATTTCCTGCATGTTAGCGGGGACGTTCCCCTTCCGAGCATTCCGGGCATTCTGAATTCTTTCCAGCTGCCTCTCAACATTGGACAGATATTGCTCCTCAACTTGCTTCTGAAATTGGGTCAGCTCAGCCCTGCGTGCAGACTTCCATTCTTCAAATGCCTACAATAAATCACCAGGAAGATGAATTCGTCTGGCATGATAGATCTGCAAGACAGCTGGTGACTAGATAGAGTAAACTGTTTGTCTCATAATAAAGGTGCCCCCAGGAAACTTGAAAATGCATACAGAGACTCACTAACAATGTGTGATGCTCTTAATCAATATTTTGCATTTGCTGAGAGAAAGAAGAGCTATCCTGCTAGGTAAGGTCGCTATGAGTTGCCATGTTCCATCATGCTTGTGAAGCATGCCAAGATTAGTGTTATAACTTCACCTCCGATGTGCCAATAAAGCTACTATAGCTCAAAAAGTTACAGAGCCGTTTATGAACAAAGTGAACTCTCCATATTTCTCAATGATGAATTGAAACTTAAACGCCAACAAGTTCCCTGGTGAAATTTGGAATTCATGGCAGAAAAATGTGCTACAACATAATTAGGCTGCATTATTTTACATGCGGACTCATACTCAATACTTTTAGTCAACACAATTAACATTATTTATTAATATAATTATACATAATATAAAGGAAGCTTATTACGTTCCCAGGAGTTGCCAGGCTCGTGGTGTTCATACTTTTCTTTGCTCATACATATTTCATAATGGGGGGAATTTTGCAACTCAGTGATCCATTTAGTATCGATAGAGAGGCTACAGCGAGGCACCCTAGTGGCTGACTGGCAGATAATCTAATTTGGGAAAGTGCACACAAACAGCACGGCAGCAAAAGACCATGTCAGTCTATAGCTGACATTTTCGTTGTGTACATATACCTGGCGTGCCTCAACTTCCATTCATGGTAAAAAAAAACTTCCAAGTATGTTCAATCATCCATCAAACATGTGCAAATTATGGTGTTTTTGGAGTAACTTACTAAGGGAAGAACCTACCTTTTCCTTGGTCTGCTCAACAATAGCTGGATCATCACTTAGTGGTTTAACTGGCATGTAATAAATAGCTGGTTCAGCTTTTGTCCTGCCAAACACAAATTAATTAAAAAAGAATCAAAGATAGCCTATTGAATAGGTGCAGAAACCCCTACGGACATCAAACATCAAGACTTGCGTACAATCAGAAACGCATCTTCCCTCAATTTAATTGTCAATATGGATACTTTTGGACCAGAAATAAAAATAACCTGCAGTGCGCACAATAAGAACAGACCGATCAGAAAAGAAACTAGAATTTCCAATTACACAGACAAGCAGCACACCAGAAGGAAAATGACCTTGATCAGATCAAAGTCAAAGTGAATACTGAAGAAAGAAGCAAAGCAATGAAGTTACCTTAAGAAATTGGACAGCTTTTTGTGATGCTCAGTCCACTGTAGGTACAACAGCTCAAGCCTCTTCTCTTCTGCCTTGGCAGCTACTCGGGCCCGAAGCGTCTGAGAAAGCACATCTCAGAATTAAATCATTTGCAGTACAGAAACATTAAGTTAAAATACGTGGTGAAACATAGATGGATTATGCCACAGAAAAATTCACTGAACATTACCATATCGCGCCTACGCTTCTCTGCTGCTTGTTCCCGCTCTTGCTGTCGCAATCTTTCGCTGTCCTCGCGGGCCTTTTGATCAGCCTACATTCAACCAACCATTTCATTATTTTTCTGATATGTTGGAGCTAATATTGAGAATATAATCAAAACTATATGATCTTCTCTGAGCCACATAAACTTTCAAGAGAAGACACCAAACTATGTTCCCTAAAAAAACACTGAATTCGTCGAAATTGGAAAATATCATCGATCTTCTCAGTTCTCAAGTGGAGTTAAGGATATTTGCAAAACTGTTAGAATGAAAACTGAAACCCCATGCTAAATATATAAAAAATGGAACTCCTACCCCCAAGCCCCTATGGGCAGAGTTCCCCATGTTTGAAAAGTACATGATGCAGCGCATATAAAACCAAATTAGTAAACAATACATAGAGAACAAAAATCTATGTATACAAGACAAGTAGCAATAAAGTATAAAATAAAAACAAAGTAAATTAAAATTATATCATGAAAGAGAAGGTGATGGAAGGTCAAGACCTACAAAAACAACTGAAGTCCACCTGCGTTAATTTCCAGCCAAGAAAAACAACACCTGTCCTGGCCCGTAGGCATACTAGACAATTTCCAAAATCACATCTATACATGAGAATAATGGTCTATTTAGCTCATATGCATACTAATATAAATAGTACCTTCTGCTGAGCCTCTGATCTACGCATAAAAGCCTCTGAGTTGGACAATTTTTTGTTCTCTTGCTGAAATTTCTGCATTGGAAATCATGAGGATGAATCAAGAATCAGATAGACTGGAATATACATGAAGGCAAACACAACAAAAAATCATATATCGATAGACTGCGGAATCAGTAGCGGATATAAAATATCTATACAAGTAAAACCATGCCAAACCTAGTGAACACAAAACTAGGAACTGTTTACCGAACCAGGCGATATAATACTGGAGGATTATTGGATAAATGAAGTTAAAGGATTGATGCTGAAAGACGAAAGAAGCAGGAAACTACTGGTCCATAGCCAAATGGGCAACACGCTTGCTGCCGAAGTTGCAGTAGATAAATAGAACCTTGTGGATGAAAAGTTTACTTGTCTTTGGTACTTCGATTAAATTGTTTATAAACGGCAGGTTAATTTAATATGTTCAACAAGACAACAATATAATGCCCAATCCAAAGCAATCAAGAATACTTGAAATAAAAAGGAATTATCACGATTGCTCAGCACATGGATCATCTCATTATACATCAGAAGAATTTGTTACCTCTAGTGTGCCAACAAGAAGCTTCCCTAGCATTCTCTTGTTCCTTCTCACCAAGCTCTGGTCCTCATCCTTGGGAAACTGCCTTGGAAGAGGCTCCGGCAGCGCCTTATCAAGCTCCTGCAACCAAAAGATACCTTATAAGTGATCTCCCCCCAAAACCCCGTCTACAAGCGCACACACTATCTCCTCAAGAATTGTGCTCCCCTTACTCACCCTCCTTGACACCCACTGGGTCCCATCCCTCCTGAACCCACCATTACTAGCTCCCCTCCTATCGGCACCTTCAGCAGCAACTGGACCATCCTGACGCCCCTCCGTCGCCGCATTATTCACATCATCCTCCATAGATTCAGCGCCATCCACCTCCATACATCCGGGCAAACAGAGAGAACATGTTAGGGTATTTGACAAAGTAACTAGCCACAACAGGATTGACAAGGTTAAAAAACGAGGTCTCGTACTTTAACCACGGCAGACAGAAGCCGGCGCTTCGGCTCAGGCTGTTCCACAGGTTCCGCGGCCTACATCAGAAACACACAAGGGGGAATCACGTACAGAAACAGAGACAGGGACAATAAGGAGATGTAGGCGAGAAGCGCACGGGTCTCTGGAAGCCGCGGAGCGGACGGGGGCCGCCGGGTCCCGCGGGCGGAGCGCCGCGACGAAGGCCGCGGGGGTCGCGCAGGCGCTCGCTGATCTGCGAGGGGGAGAGAACACGCGAACAAACAGGTCAGGGGAGATGCCTCGCCCGAGGGCTGAGGAAGGTTCGTACGATGGTAGGAGGGAGATGGAGGGACCTCGCGGTGCTGGCGCTGTAGCTCTTGGAGCTCGCGGCGGATGTCCTCGGCCGTCTTCTCCGTCGCGGCGGCCATCGTCCTCGGGGAAGAAGGGTTTGGCTGCGCGAGGATGGGGGCCGGATGCGTTCGCCGGTTCGGGGTTTGGGTGCCCTCGACTTCTAGGACGCGGAGTCTGTCTGGGAGTGATCTCGACCGTTGGATCTTCGCGTGCCGTTTCCGTTGCAGCCGGGCCGTGGTCGATGAGCAGGTCTGACGTTGCGGTGCGGTCCGGTCACAGGTCAGCACGCTAGGTGCGCTTGTTTCTAAGAAGAAAAAAACACGCTGAGTACTGTTCCCAGTGTGCTCGAGATTTTTTTCTTTCCGATGAGATGTTTTCAAGATCGTGTTGTTTCTTGCCTTTCCAAAAATTTGATGTTAGTATTGATTACCAACTAATTAGTAGAATACTCACTTCGTATCAAAATGTAAGATGTTTTAACGTTTTCCAGACATGTTTTAGCATTTTCTAGACACTAAAACATGTTAAGATTTCGATACGAAAAGAGTACGTATTAAACCGTAACACACGTGCCAACAAAGATTCTAAATAGGCCTCCTTTGATTCATAGGTAGGAAAAGTATATGAATGGGAAACTTATAGAATTGGTATGGCATGGCTAAATGAATCATATAAAAAGAGCAATTTTCTTTGATTGTGTGAACGAAATTTTCCATCAGGTTGGACCTCATGTTCTTTTACTATAGAATTTGCACTAGAATATTTCTATAAGAATATTTCCTATAGGGTATGATCATATGAACCAAACAAGTAATATAGGAAAATTTTCTTATAGCACTACTAGGGAAAAGCTTGCCCGTGACGCACCATTTTTCTTATCCGTGACGCACCTGGGCTCGTCACGGCTATCACGCCGCGCCTATGGGTTTAGCCGTGACGCACCTAGCAGGTGCGCCGCGACTATTTATACCCGTGACGCACGGGCACGGTGCGCCGCGGCTATTGCGTGGCGCGTCACGCCTAACTCCGAAGGTGCGCCACGGCTAGTAATTTAGGTGCGTCACGGCTATTCTATGCTGTATTTTTTTAAAAAGGCAGTACCGTATTTATACAGGTATATACAGCTCAAATACAGAAGAATGTCAGTACACAAAATACAGAAGAATATCAATAGCTCAAACACAGGTATGCAATTGATAGAATAAATTTTCATAGCAGAAATATTACATAGTCTAGAAAACAAACATATATACTACTAATAAATCCAGGAGTTAGTCTCGAAAACAACCATATTACATATTTTCGATCATCACCACATAATCTATCTAGCGGGCGCGGATGTAGTCGATGACCATCATCATGTCCAAGTTGGCGATGTCACTATTCCTCATGGTGATCAGAATAGCTCGGCCAACCTCCATACCACCTCTTGCGGAATGGAACTGCCTCCATGCTTGAGAGTTGAGGATGACCCGACCATCAGCGTTATCCCTGGTGATCGGAACTGCGGTGACAGGTCCTGATTCTCCACGGCGTACTCCAATGGTACCTTTATGCTCCATGCCAGCACTGTCCGCTACCGCCAAAGGTATTTTCTACAACACACAATTCTAAGAAAGAATAAAAGCACAATGTCAAATACCGGATAAGAAAGTGTTAAGAACATAAGCAACTATACGAATAAGAAAGTGTTAAGAAACATACCATGACATGTCCATTGGAGATGTTAGTGTTGGTGATGCGATGCACGAAAGGGGACCCGATGTAGCTATCTATCTGGGCAAGTTTCTGAAGGACACGGTCCTTCTCAAACTCGCTAAGATTCGCTCTTTGAGCAACCACCACATGTTTCCATGGGTCCTCCTCGTCCATATCATCCTCAGTGTCCATATCCTCGGTGTTCTCAGTTTCCTCCTCACTCCCGCCATCCTCGCTCGCAATCCCGCCCATATACACAATTTTGATGCGAGGTTGCGGTCCTTCCATAGAGAAGTGAATGTAATCACCTCCGCTTAAATTGTACGTGGCGATGATAGCCTGCAATTGTGGCCCGCAGAAGTAGGTCTTCGTTCTTTCTTTTTTCACTCGAAGAATGTAGGTGGTCCCGTGAACATTGAAATCCACGTTACTGCCAACTAACTCGTTGAATTCTTCGCGAATATTGCATGGTAGAATCTAAAAAAGAAATATAAAGAATATTTTGTTAATAAACACAAGTCTCAATCTAGATAGTAAAACGAAAGAACAAGTTAACATAAAAAGAATTGTTAATTACCAACGAATCAACGTCACCGTCGTGGAGTTGAAGCATAAAAGAAGCCCCAGTGAATCGTCCTTCGGCACATCGAGACCGACATACTTCGCAAGCCATGTTCTATTTAATTAAGAAAGTACACATAGAGGTTAGAGGAGCATAGCTATCACAAAACAAAGACAAATGACAGAACCTACCTATCACAAAACAAATGCAGAAAGTGACGCTATCTACTTTAATGGAATTCCTACAGATATGCTTATATAAACACAAACTTGCATGCCTACAGATACCATTTAAGAGAAAAGAAAAGGAAACTAGGATTATTTGGGTACCAAGGTTGGTCCTGCTGTCTTGGCTTGCTGAAAAGTTACTGAATTTTTGCTAAGTGTTAAGAAAACAGAGAGGTTAGCTGAATGTTGGGTTTGTTTTCAGGCCTTTAAAATTCTCTAAATTTTATTTTCCAAGCATGGTTTTGTTAAGCAACTTTAGTACTTTTCAAAACAGTAGGAGAATTTAAAAATGAACTTCAACTCCTTGGTGAAAATATCCAAGATCAAACCTGGTCAGTAATGTAAAAACTAAAAACAGAGTATATCAAATTAGACCAACTTGAAAAATTAGACTTATTGATGTGTAAAATAATAGTTCACCATAAAAGTAGAAAAATATGGGAGAGAAGAAATTCATTGATAAAACCCTGCTCAATAACGAAGCAGACAATGTATTATTTTTCACTCCATCTAAATAACACAGAATCTCGCTAATTCCAGGAAGTGTATGACCATGACACTTTCTCTGCCGACGATATCATGGGGGAAGCAGAGATAGATCTTAAACCAATGATCACAGCTCTTCTAGATTAATATACCTCAGTGTATCCCCCTGTCCAAGTTTACTCAAAAAGCATCGATTTTTGTAATTCATGCTGGATGATTTTTCTCGTTACCGAATCTTAGCTCTTCCTCATGGCCGAACTTGTAAAAATGACAAACATGGTTTTGCTCCCTGACAGCAGGAAACAACCTTTAATTTACACTTAGTGTGTTTCCCTCCATCCTAGTAGCTTAAAAAAAAGTATAGACAGAGATCTATTCACTTAGTGTAAAATAGATCGGTAACCGAGCAGAAATGTATGGTTGCTCTGAATCTCAGTTTGCCAAAGGCATATGCGTTCATAATTCAGTTCTTACAACCAGAAACAGAATGGGAGGTAACACGCTGGTATCTTAAAACATCAGTAGCTAGCGTATAAGATCTAGGCAGAAATCGGTAACGGGTATGCATCACTGTTTTGAATCTCAATTTGCCAAAAGCATATGCATTCATAATTTAGTTCTTACAAACAGCGGGCCAACAAAACATTGGCGAAATTCAGAAGAACTATAACAGGGTGGATTTGACTGCATCTAAGATTTCTTGGTTGGATTAGTAGCAGGAAATTATGGTTTCTCTGAAATATCTACTGCACTGCTGAATTTTACACCAGAGATGGCCTTTAGCCTGAACTAACTGAAGAATGACAGTAGGCTGCTGCTTTTCTTTTCACAAAGTGGCAAGCTGGGTGGGCAAAGTACACAAGGAAATGAATTATGTATAACTTGCACTCACGATTCGGTGTGAATTTCTCCTCTCGACGGGACACAAACATGTTTCGGCCGCATACTCCTACTCGACCTTTTGCTACAGGAGAAAACGTATCTTGGCGATGGACGAAAATGGCTTTCTGCCGTGCGCTAAGGAATCCGATTCCGGGGCTTACCTGGGGAAGTAGGGGAAGAAGATGGCCGGCGTCGAGGACGAACCAGACGGCAGCAGCGTGACTGCCCCCTCCTCCTCCTTGTCGTGGAAGACCGGATCGACGGCTCCGGCCTCCTCCTCAGATCGAGATGCGCGGCGCTGGGCGGTGGGCGGCTAGGACGATGGGAGGTGGGCGATGGGAGGAGGCGGTGTGCGCTGGAGAGGGAGGGAGATCGAGCGATGGGAGGTGGCGGCGGCGACGGGCGACGAGAGGAAGGAGAAGAGAGGCGCGCGCGTGGTGGAGAGAAAAGGAGAAGAGAGGGGGAACGCGGCCTAGCTATACCCGTACTCCCCATAGCCGTGGCGCACCACGCCACGGTGCGTCACGCTTATCTAACCCGTGGCGCACCACACTCGCGTGCGCCGCCCCTATACAAAATAGTCGTGACGCACCAAGGACGCGCTGCGTCGCCGGTATGTCTCCGAGGCTCGCCGCCCCGGCCCCACACATATGCGCGACGCGCCTTCCGTTTGGTGCGCCGCGGCTAAGGCTATAGGCGAGACGCACCAAACAGTGGTGCGCCACGACTATTAGGCGTGACGCGCCATATTGCTGGTGCGTCACGGCTATCATCACTCCTATAGCTGTTTTCCTAGTAGTGTAGGATTTAATCCTACAAAAATCGTATGCCATTCCTATGAATCAAAGAGGCCCTAAAACTAGAGTTGCATCGAATTCTTTTGAAATTGGTGTTGTCTCTAAGCCATGTTCTTCCTCCGTTAATAATTACCATATGTTTTAGATATTTCAATATGGACTAAATACGGATCAAAATGAATGAGCCTACACAATGTAATACGTCTAGATACACTTCTTTCAAATAAACTATATTATCTTATAATTGTTAACGGGGTAAGTACAATGATAGAGAAGGAGGTCTTATCTCTGTGTTGCAGTGCATCCCTTTACCCCCAAGCACACCAAGGGCACCCATTAGTCCCTTTATGAATATGATATCTCGATGAATGACTCCTTGTCTCATGTTGGTACCTTGAGCATACTCAGGTACGACCACTCGGTGGACCCCAAGATGATGTCGAGGATGATCGTGAATATGGCCAAAACAATATCCAAAAAGAGTAGAGAAAATATGAGATAGAATAGACCTTGTGCTCATCCCTCCCCGTGTGGAGAAGATCCCATGAGATTCAAGACCACTCCATAAATTCATCTATTGGATTGTATCAAGATATCTTCTTGTGTAGCTTTTTTTTCTCCTTGAGATTTTAATAGTGTTTGCCAATATTTCCCTTGTGTACTCTATTGGATTGGTGGACCGCCCGGTAAGAGAAATCGGTTTTATCAAGCGTGTTGTTGACTTGGGTTTGAGATATGTGTTTGTTGCCAGGTGATTTATCCTTGAAGTCATCACAGGGTATACCCACTTGTGTGTGTTCTTCTCGTGTTACTTGTGTTCTTGTGTGAGTTCGTCCACTCGCCCGTCAAATCCGTGAAGATCGGGACACCCTAGTGGTTGGTTAATCTCTCATATGTTACCGTAGCGCTAGGTTGCTATGAATTTGCCTTTGTTTTCCATCATTTTTTTCTTCCACATCCCAATTCCGAAAATCCACTAAACATAGCCTCAAAAGGGAATTTAACTGATCGGTCGAATCATTGAATTTTCTGTAGTTTTGACCCATATACTTATTGCCTAAGAACCTTTTCCACCTCCATTCAACCACTATTTAGATTGAGATATACCTTAATATGTTGAAGGATGTTGAATCAAACACAAATCATTGTTAAATATTGTTTCTTTCATTTGGAAATAGCTATGGGCGGTTTGGAAAGTCTAATGTCTATGTGAAGTTTCCATTCTTTTTTTTGTGTGGTTAGAAATCAGGTACACTAATACTCGTTAGTGTAACTCTTTTGTTGGCAGTTTTTCTCGCTTTACGATGTAGTAACCGTAGAAGAAAAGAGTCGACATTCCATTCAACTCATAAATTGCTTAATATAAAATATTTTTGGACATGCAAAATATGTTTTCAAACCATCAAAGTGTGAACCTTTCAAATGTGAATTTGAATCTATGATTTGAACAAATAAAATTCAAATAATAGTTAAGCTTGTTTCAAATTCAATTAAAACTTGTTTAATATTGTTTAATTCATAATTAAATAATCCAAAGTCCAATTTCAATATTTGAAACATGTAATCCAACTAAAATTTGATGTTCTTTTCAAATATAAACTTTGTTATTTGTTTTGAACAATTTAACTTGATGAAAACAACAAATGCTTGTGTGACACCTTTAAGTAACCAAAATTCCAAAACTTAATCAATGAATTTCTAAACTTGTTAAGCCTTATTTCCATTTGGTTCTATTGTTGTTATTTTTCTGTTTTCCTCGTCCATGCATCATGCTAATTCACTTACACAAGTTGATTAGTTGTAAAACAATTAATTCAACCATAATTCATGGGCTTTCCATATGCAATCCAATTGCATATGGGTCCATTTAATCCTGTTTCTATCTTGTCAACTAGTTTATTTTGATGCAACCATTAATTTGACATGCATCATCCCATGTTTGTGCACCTATGCCATGATATTGATTGTTTATCTTTCTGCAATGTTTGTTTGCTTCTTCCCGGATATACGACGACGTTGAGACCGACGATACTTACGACACCCCGTCTAAGGATCTAGCTCAGTACCAGGCTACTGGGTTTTGCAGGCAAGTTATCACTCACATGAACCACTGTGTTCCTCTCAACATTGGTTACCGATACTTTCCGTTGTTCTTTTCTGCTAGCCTTAGTAGTAGTTGTTTCTGTTACGAACCCATCACATGAATCCCTTAACCTTGATATTGCCTCACCTCCACTCCTATCACCCCCTTGGTTGAGCCAGTGTCCTACTAGCATGCTTAGGTTGCTTTTGCTCGAGTCTGTTACCCGTTACTTTCAGTTACTATATTCTTATTATGTTCTGGGGGCTCGATGTTTAATCAATCAATCATGCTAATGGTATTGTTAAATAATAACTTGATGATAAGGCACCGGCAGGAGGCCCATGAGAGGTTTTGGAGCCTGCTAGTGTCGACCCTAATAGGAAAAGGGTCTTGTCTACTGATCCATGATGAGCGCACTAACCGCATGTGGGAAGCGAGTATGGGCGCCCCCCTCAACTTGACCTGATTCGCATCTCGTCCAAATCGCCTCATTTAGTTCGTGTTTTCCATTTGCCGCATCATGTTTTTGCGAGCCCAGGCCAGGGTGGAACTTTCGTAGTCGGCATATAGGGGGACACGTTCTTAGAGTGCTATGAGGGTCCATTTTCTTCTGGGCTCGATTAGCCGTGCGCCCAAGGTGCTTTGGGCTTGATGCGAAGAATGGTTGGTTGTGTAGAGTACCCCGCTTGGTGGGTTAGCTTCCCATCTGGCGGGTTATTCTTGCGTGTACGGCCAAATTGGTGCAACCCTGCAGGGATAATCTTCTCGAGAAGCCGTGTTTTCCGCGGTTATGGATTACTTGGTGAAAGTACTGGCTAACAAGTACTCAGGACAACTTAAACATAAAGATCAAACATGTTACACCCCATGATTAATAACTTGACTAGTAATAGGTTGATGACACAATAATTTGATTCACCTTTAACACAACTGTGTGGGTTATCCTCGGATTGGTTCTTTGGATAAGGGGCGAGATCCAGGATGGGTTTGTGTGAAGTTATCTTTCAGTTGGTTACAATCCTCGATCTTATCTCCTTTCTGTTAGCCGGCAGTTGTAGTATGTTTCCGTAGTTGTGTAGAGCAGCCAGTTGCAGCATCTTTTATATCCCCTTCCTTCCGTTGAACCCAAGGCATCTGTGCTTGGTGTTGACGGGTTACACTTTGGTGAACTGTGAGTCTTGCTTGCCAGTACGTTGGTGTACTGACCCCTTTGGGGCTGTGGTTTACGCAGACGACGTTTCCGAGGATCTACATGGTGGCAACTACGTGGAGTATGACGAGACTGCTGACGAGTAGATAGCGGACCCGGGCAGGATCCGAGACTTCGTGGATGGGCTCCGTCTGTTTGTTTCCGGCCTCTTAGGCCTATTTGGTTATTGTCTGTACTCAGACATGTTGAATGCTTCCGCTGTATTGTAATGATGTATTGTTGGGGCATGTGCCCTCTGAATGATTGTATTTGCTATCTCTGCTCTAATGAGAGCCATTTGCAATTTATTTCCATCTTTTGTGTCGTAGAGATCTGTTGTGATATCACTTGTTAAACGCCGTTGACGTACCATGTGTGTATGGTTTGAAGTACGTCGACGGAAGTGCCTTTGATCTCTAGTGGATAGTTTACATCGACGATGGAATAGCAGGGCTTGTGTTGTCGCGCATAAGCGCAGGCCTACCAGGAAGCTGGGACGTGGGAGCAGTTATGCCCCATAATCCAAGCATCTGCTATCCAGTTCGTACGGTGAGTATCCCCTAGAAATCAGGGTGCGACATTGCATTGCTTTGGTTTTTGTTTGGTTAGTTGACTGGACAACTGATGCTTGCGTGTTGGGAACCCCAAGAGGATGGTGTGATGAGAAAAGCGGTAAGAATTCCCCTCAGTTAAGAACCAAGGTTATCAATCCAGTAGGAGGAAGAGGATCGTCAGAAGGTTGATGCCACTAGTGGTGGTGATGGCGCCTCACCGGTGTCAGCAACAACGCGGAACCTGCACACAACACAACTAAAATACTTTGTCCTAACTGTACAGTGAGGTTGTAAATCTCACCGGTCTTGCTGAAAACAAAGATTAGACGTATAGTGTGGAAAATGGTGTATGCTTGCAGTAAGTAAAGAAAGCAAGAAATTGCAGTGGTTTGTTTAATAGTGTAAGAAAATGGACCGGGGTTCATAGGTTCACTAGTGGTGTCTCTCCATAAAAGATAGCATGATGGGTGAACAAATTATAGCTCGGCAATTGACAAATAGAGGTTGCACCGTAGTGTACATTCATGACATTATGACTACTATGATATTTAGTGCGGACATTACAACAATATACATAGACCGTAATCCAACTATATGACTAATAATCCACCCTCAGGTTATCATCCGAACCCCCTTAGGTATTAAGTTGCAAGCAACAGATAATCGCATTAAGCAATGTGTGTAATGTAAGCAATGATTGTACATGCGGGCACTCACACCGCTGTTTTCTCCCTAGTGGCAACAACACATCCTCCCCCGTCATGTTTCTATCACTCGAGCACAGGCGAAAAGGAGGCATGAACCCACTATCGAGCATAAATACTCTCTCTTGGAGTCACTAGCACTACTTGGCTAGAGAAACCACTAGCAACGGAAAGCATGCAAGATCACAAATAACATATGCAATAAAGACTAAAATTAACTTGGCATAAGTTCAATATTCATCAGATCCCATCAAGCACAGCATATAGAATTACATAAGAACAATCTCGATCATGTTAGGCAGCTCACGAGATCTAAACATTGAGGCATATGAGGAGAAGACAACCATATAGCTACTGCTATGGACCCGTAGTCCAAGGATGAACTACTCACACGTCACTCCGGAGGCAGGCATGATGATGGAGAGGCTTCCGGTGATGATCTCCTCTCCGGCAGGGTGCCGAGAGACAGCTTTAGAACCCCCTGATCTAGGGTTGACGACAATGGCGGCTGCGGAACTTTTCGGGGATATTTTATCAGGTCCTTAGGGTTCTCCATCAAAGGGGAATATATAGGCGAAAGGGCAAAGGCGGTGGAGCCCTAGGGGCCCCACGCCACCCCCTGGCGCGGCCAAGGGGGGTCGCGCCACCCCATGGTGTGGGCCCCCTGGTGCTCGTGTTCGACTCCTCTTCGGTCTTCTGGATGCTTCCAGGGAAAATAGGAACTTCGAGATTTGTGGGGTCCAATTCCGAGAATATTTCCAGAACAACTTTTCTGAAATAAAAACAACAGAAAACTGGCACTTGGCATCTTGTTAATAGGTTAGTCCCAAAAAATATGTAAAAATGCTATAAAGAAGGGAGAAAACATGTACAATTGGCATAATATCATCACGGAGCATCAGAAATTATAGATACGTTGGGGACGTATCAAGCACCCCCAAGCTTAGTTCCTACTCGTCCTCAAGTAGGTAAACGATAAAACACAATAATTTCTGAGGTGACATGCTACTAACATAAACTTGATCATTATAATGTAAAAGCATATGTAAGCTGAGATCATAGAACTTTAAACACAAACATGATAAATAGAATTATAATAATAAAGCATAGCAATCAATTTGCATCATGAGGAGTATCTCAAATAAAGGATCGCGGATAATAATGCAAAGAAAGCTATAGATTTGTTTCAAGTATAGAGAAAGCATGGCAAAGTGGTATTTCTCTAGTCCTTAAGAGTGGGACAAAACATAAATGCCAGGACACCTTCAAAGTTCCTGAGGAAGACTATAGCAAATAATTTGAGAACAAAAAATAGAAAAACATGAATCAATTATTGACGTTTATGGGAGAAATGCACATAATACTCAAAATGGCAAAAATGCTCTCTCAACTGCGCATAAAGTTAGAAGATGGAGACTCAACATAAAAGTAAAAGAAAGGACCTTCGCGGAGGGAAACAGGGATCACTCATGTGCTAGAGATTTTTATTTTATTAAATAGAGGTATTAAAAGTTTGACACTCCTCCCATCCATTTTTCACAAACCATGGCTAACCGAATCCTCGGGTGCCTGCCAACAATCACATACCATGGAGGAGTGTCTATATTTTAGGAGAGGTGTATGCTAATGTCAACGAATGGTAAACCAAAAATACAGTACGTCACAAGACAACGGGATTCACAAGAGCGGCTCCAATATGAAGGACGCATCTGGGTAGAAGGTCATCCCTCTTTCTCTTTTGTTTACACAATTATGCTTTGACTGATAAATTAGGGGCAAAAATAGTGAAGAGAATTAGTTTGCATTAATTTGGGGCTGGGCACCCCACTGCCATCTCTTCTATCATTTGGATAAGCGGATGAAGCCACTAGTCCAGGGTGTGAAAACCAATCAAAAAGTGAGATAAAGATTCTCCATTGACGTCCTCATGAGCAAAAACAAGAACACAAAACATGAGTAGTTTTGAAAGTTTTAAAGGTAGCACATGAGCAATTTACTTGGAGTGGTAGTTAAATACCACATGTAGGTAGGTATGGTGGACACAATGCGAAAATTTTGGTTTTAGGGAGCTGGATGCACGAGTAGAGCTCATACTCAGTACAGGTGGAGGCTAGCAAAAGACTAGGAGCGACAAATCAAGAGAGCATAAGAGCCATAATCATGCATAGCGACATAAACATCATTAATTAAAGCATAAGCGGTATCAAAAGTTCAAAAACTAAGTGGTCATGAAGGCTATTCGTGATTGGTTCATAGTCATAAACATGGTGTGAGCATGCGCCAAGTCAACCAAATAAAACATTCGAAAGAGAATACCATAAATTTATGCTTTACTATGACAAGAACAACTCATGAATCTTTCAATGGCATATTAAACACTCTCATATATTTGAGGCTATTCATGCTACTCAATAACCACAAGGCTTTAAAACTAAAATAATATTTAGCATTGCCTGCAAAAGTTCTAGCCACAGTCTATATAAGCTTCTACGTGCACCGTTATAAATTCTACTTCAACCAGCAGTTTTTTCCCAACAAGCACCATACAAGATATGTTTTAACAAAAATACTCTACATGATAAAGCAAGAAAACATGAGAGTACTCACATAACACTACTAAATCTAACAACTCTAATAAGAGATGCATGCAAAACAGGAGCTAAATAAATGCAACAGCCAGACAAAGATTAAGAATACAAAGTATTCCCATGAAAAAGCGGAGCGTGTCACTCTCCAATAAAATAATGCTGGTGTCCAACCAAGATTATTGCAAAAAATAGAAACAAACTGAAAGAAAAAAATACGTCCCAAGTAAAGAACATAAGATGTGACCGAATAAAAATATAGTTCCACTAGAAGTGACCTGATAATTTGTCGATGAAGAAGGGGATGCCTTGGGCATCCCCAAGCTTAGATGCTTGAGTCTTCTTGTAATTTGCATGTATGTACCACCGGGGCATCCCAAGCTTAGGCTCTTTACTCTTCTTTATCACGTCATATCATCCTCTTCTCTTGACCCTTGAAAACTTCCTTCACACCAAACTTCGCACAATCTTCATTAGAGTCGTTTGTGCAATCGAAATAATAAATTCAAATGGCTCAGTTTCAACACAAACCTAACACTCAAAAACACATTAGATACTGTCACAACTTCATTTAAAACTCTTTTTCTCAAAAGAACATCAAAAGAAAGACATTAAGATGCAAATGCAATCATTGGCAGAAATCTGTCAAAACAGGACAGCAGGTAAATATGATTTTTTTTTTCGAAAATCTTCTGTTGCTGAAATCAAAAGGTGGTAAACTAAGAAAAGGTGCATATATAGACCAGGATTACGCAAAAAAAAACTCAGATCATTTTGAATTTTCTGTGATTTTATACGAATTTAAAAGTGGACTGCAGAAATCTGTTTCCTGCGCAGAAATCCGAAATACAATGTCAACTTTCTACTAGAGGCTTTACTTGGCTCAACAAAAACACAAAATAAAAGATACAAATGGGTTTCTAAGGAAATAGAAAACACCTAGGTGCAAAGCACACAAAACAAAACGACAGAAAACGGGTTGAAAACAGAGAAATAAAACGGGTTGTCTCCTGGTAGCGCTTTTCTTTAACGCCTTTCAGCTAGGCATGGAAAGCAAATCAAGTATTTTCAAGTGAAGAATCATCAACACCATAACTTTCTATAATAATAGAGTCAAAAGGTAGCCTCATCCTCTTTCTAGGAAAGTGTTCCATACCTTTCTTGAGTGGGAATTGATATTAATACTCCCCTCTTTCATATCAATAACAACGCCAACAGTTCTAAGAAAAGGTCGTCCCAAAATAATAGGACACGAAGCATTGCATTCAATGTTCATAACAACTAAATCAGCAGGAACAAGGTTATTGTTAACCATAATAATAACATCATCAATTCTACCAAGAGGTTTCTTCTTAGCATTATCAGCAAGATGAACATCCAAATAACAGTGTAGATCAAGCATATCATAAAGCTTTTTAGGCATAACAGAGATACTAGAACCAAGATCACACAAAGCATTGCAATCAAAATCATTTAATTTTATCTTAATGATGGGCTCCCAACCATCATCTAACTTCCTAGGGATAGATGTTTCAAGTTTCGGCCTTTCTTCTCTAACTTTCATGAGAGCATTGGTAATATGTTTAGTAAAGGTCATATTCATGGCACTAGCATTGGGACCTCTAGAAAGATTTTGTAGAAACATGATAACTTCAGATATATTGCAATCATCGAAATCAAAATTATTATCATCAAAAGTAATGGGACCATTAGCTCCCACACCTCTAAAAAATTCAGCACTTTTATTAGAAGCAATTTCAGCAATTTGAGGCAATTTAGCACGTTTCACCGAATGGGTGGAGACTTTGTTAACACCAACTACTTTACCATTGATAGTAGGAGGTTTACAAGCACTTGGAGCTTTAGTTTTACTATTGGTGGTGATAGTGCAAACTCTAGCAATATTATTCTTTCTAGCCAATTCATCTTCTCTTTCCCACCTAGCACGTAATTCAGCCATCAACCTAACATTATCATCAATTCGAACTTGAATGGCATTCAAAGTTTTACTTTATTTAACATCATGTGGAAAAACCTTCAGTTTTAGAAAATCAACATCAATAGCTAGGCTATCTACTTTAGAGGCAAGAACATCTATTTTACCAAGCTTTTCCTCAACAGATTTATTAAAAGCAGTCTGTGTGCTAATAAACTCTCTAAGCATGTTTACAAGATTAGAGGTAGAGATTTTATTATTATTGTAGGAATTGCCATAGGAATTACCATAACCATTATTAGGAGGATATGGCTTATAATTGTTTCCACCAAAATTATTTCTATAAGCATTGTTGTTAAAATTATTATTTCTAATAAAGTTCACATCAACATGCTCTTCTTGAGAAACCAAAGAGGCTAAAGGAACATTATTTGGATCAACTTGAGCTTTACCATTAACAAGCATAGACATTATAGCATCAAGCCTTCCAATCAAAGAGGAGGTTTCCTCAACTAAATTTACCTTCTTACCTTGTAGAGATCTCTCAGTGTGCCACTCTGAATAATTTATCATCATATCATCAAGAAGCTTTGTTGCATTGCCCAAAGTGATGGACATAAAGGTACCTCCAGCAGCTGAATCCAATAGGTTCCTTGAGGAGAAATTTAGTCTTGCATAAAAGGTTTGTATAATCATCCAAGTAGTTAGTCCATGAGTGGGACAATTCTTCACCATAGTTTTCATCCTTTCCCAAGCTTTAGCAACATGTTCATTATCGAATTGTTTAAAATTCATTATGTCACTTCTGAGGGATATAATCTTAGCAAGACGATAATATTTTCCAATGGAAGCATCTTTACACTTAGTCCATGAATCAATACTATTTCTAGGCAAAGATAGCAACCATTATTTAGCTCTTCCTCTCAAAGAGAAAGGAAATAATTTCAGTTTAATAATATCTCCATCCACATCTTTATATTTTTTCATCTCACATAGTTCAACAAAATTATTAAGGTGAGCAGCAACATCATCAGTACTAACACCAGAAAATTGCTCTTTCATAACAAGATTTAATAAGGCGGGTTTAATTTCATAGAAAGCAGCTGTAGGAGCATGTGGAGCAATAGGTGTGCAAATAAAATCATTGTTGTTTGTGCTAGTGAAGTCACACAACTTAGTATTCTCAGAGGAACTCATTTTAGCAAAATAAAAGTAAGCAAACAAATAACAGTTATGAAGAAAACTATTTTTTGTGTGTTTTTGATATAAAGAAGCAAAACAAGAAAAAAATAAAAACAAGACAATAAACAAAACAAAGAGGTTGAGAGTGAGAGACTCCCCTTCCCAGAAGACTTCTTCCTCCCTGGAACCGGCACCAAAAATTCCTTGATGCTTGCGTGTTGGGAACCCCATTAGGAGGGTGCGATGAGCAAAGCGGTAAGAATTTTCCTCCGTTGAGAACCAATGTTATCAATCCCGTAGGAGGAAGAGGATCTTCAGAAGGTTGATGCCACTGATGGAGGTGATGGCGTCTCACCGGTGTCAGCAACAACGCTGAACCTGCACACGACACAACCAAAATAATTTGTCCCAACGGTATAGTGAGGTTGTAAATCTCACCGGTCTTGCTGAAAACAAAGATTAGACGTATAGTGTGGAAAATGGTTTATGCTTGCAGTAAGTAAAGAAACCAGGAAATTGTAGTGGTTTGTTTAACACTGTAAGAAAATGGACAGGGGTTCATAGCTTCACTAGTGGTGTCTCTCCATAAAAGATAGCATGTTGGGTGAACAAATTACAGCTGGGCAATTGACAAATAGAGGTTGCACCGTACTGCACATTCATGACATGATGACTATTATTATATTTAGTGCGGGCATTACAACAATATAGATAGACCGTAATCCAACTGCATCTATGACTAATAATCCACCCTCAGGTTATCATCCGAACCCCCTTAGGTATTAAGTTGCAAGCAACAGATAATCGCATTAAGCAATGATTGTACACGCAGGCACTCACACCGCTGTTTTCTCCCTAGTGGCAACAACATATCCTCCCTCGTCACGTTTCTGTCACTCGAGCACATGCGAAAAGGAGGCATGAACCCACTATCGAGCATAAATACTCTCTCTCAGAGTCACTAGCAACTACTTGGCCAGAGCAACCACTAGCAACGGAAAGCATGCAAGATCACAAATAACATATGCAATAAAGACTATAATCAACTTGGCATAAGTTCAATATTCATCGGATCCCAGCAAACACAGCATATAGAATTACATAAGAACATTCTCGATCATGTTAGGCAGCTCACGAGATCTAAACATTGAGGAATATGAGGTGAAGACAACCATCTAGCTACTACTATGGACCCGTAGTACAAGAATGAACCACTCACGCATCACTCCGGAGGCAGACATGGTGATGGAGAGGCCTCCGGTAATGATCTCCTCTCCGGCAGGGTGCTGGGAGACAGCTTCAGAACCCCCGTGATCTAGGGTTGCCGATGACGGCGGTTGCGGAACTTTTCGGGGATATTTTATCAGGTCCTTAGGGTTTTCCATCAGAGGGGAATATATAGGCGAAAGGGCAAAGGCGGTGGAGCCCTAGGGGCCCCACACCACCCCCTGGCGTGGCCAAGGGGGGCCGCGCCACCCCATGGTGTGGGCCCCCTGGTGCTCGTCTTCGACTCCTTTTCGGTCTTCTAGATGCTTCCGGGGAAAATAGGAACTTCGGGATTTGTGGGGTCCAATTCCGAGAATATTTCAAGAACAACTTTTCTAAAATAAAAAACAACAGAAAACAGGGAACTGGCACTTGGCATCTTGTTAATAGGTTAGTCCCGGAAAACGTGTAAGGATGCTATAAAGAAGGGAGAAAACATGTACAATTGTCATAATATCATCACGGAGCATCAGAAATTATTGATACATTGGAGACGTATCAAGTATCCCCAAGCTTAGTTCCTATTTGTCCTCAAGTAGGTAAACGATAAAACACAATAATTTCTAAGGTGACGTGCTACTAACATAAACTCGATCATTATAATGTAAAAGCATATGTAAGTTGAGATCATAGAACTTTAAACACAAACATGATAAATAGAATTTTAATAATAAAGCATATCAATCACTTTGCATCATGAGGAGTATCTCAAATAAAGGATCATGGATAATAATGCAAAGAAATCTATACATTTGTTTCAAGTATAGAGAAAGCATGGCAAAGTGGTATTTCAATAGTCCTTAAGAGTGGGACAAAACATAAATGCAAGGACACCTTCAAAGTTCATGAGGAAGACTATAGAAAATAATTTGAGAACAAACAATAGCACATCATGAATCAATTATTGATGTTTATGGGACAACTGCACATAAAACTTAGAATGGCAAAAATGCTCTCTCAACTGCGCATAAAGTTAGAAGATGGAGACTCAACATAAAAGTGAAAGAAAGGCCCTTCGCGGAGGGAAGCAGGGATCACTCATGTGCTAGAGATTTTTATTTTATTAAACAGAGTTATTAAAATTTTGACACTCCTCCCATCCATCTTTCACAAACCATGGCTAACCGAATCCTCGGGTGCGTGCCAACAATCACATGAAGGGAATATGCCCGAGAGGCAATAATAATATGGTTATTATCTTATTCCTTGTTTATGATGAATGTTTATTTCTCATGCTAGAATTGTATTAATCGGAAACGTTGATACATGTGTGCTTTATAAACAAACAATGGTTCCTAGTAAAGCCTCTCTTTTAACTAGCTCGTTGACTAATAGATGATCAAGGTTTCCTGATCATGAACATTGGATGTTGTTAATAACGGGGTCGTGTCATTAGAAGAATGATGTGATGAACATATACCCAAAGTGAACATAGCAATTCGATCAAGTCATTAAGTTTACATTGTTATATCAAACATACGAAGTAACTTATTCCTTAGACCATGAGATCATGTCAATCACTGATACCAGAAGGGTGCTTTGATGTCATCAAACATCACACCGTAACAGGGTGACTATAAAGGTGACGTTAGGTATTCAGAAAGTATTAGTTGAGAATCATGGATCAAGAGTGATATTTGTCCATCCAAAATGACGGAGAGATATACTCTGGGCCCTCTCGGTGATATCACATCGAAACCGCTTACAAGCACGTGATATGATCACAAGGATGTTATATCACGGGAACGAGAAAAGAGTACTTGTCGGTAACGAGATTGAACAAGGTATGGTCGATACCAATGATAGAATCTCGGACAAGTAAAATATCGCGAGACAAAGGGAATAGTTCACGACGTTGTTGGTTCACATGATCACGAGAGTCGTCATTGAATATATAGGAGTCATCACGGATCTCCAGATCCCGATGTTGATTATTGATCGGAGAGGAGTCTCGATCATGTATATCTTATTCGCGAACCGTAGGGTAACACACCTAAGGTTCGATGACGCATTTGAGAGGATACGGAATATCGAAGAATGTTTTGGGCAGCACCGAAATTGTTTCGGGGGAAATTGAAATAGTTCAAGGGTTTTTCGTCGAATGGTTGTTAATAGAATTAACGAATGATTCGAGGTTCTATATGCAAATGTTTGTTAATGGAATTAACAAATATAAATAAAGAAATAAAATTGTTTTATTTATTTATTAAAGGAAACTTTTGGATTTCCCAAGTGGGAAATAATGGGAAATGAGTGGGTGTGAGTGGAGTGTCCACTCACATGATGAGGGAAGAGGTGGGGGCACCACCATGGGCTGGCCGCACCCACCCCTTGGCTGCCTCTCCTTTCCCTATAAAAGGAGGGTGAGAGCTCTCCCTCCTCCACACACTTGCCCACCTCAATTCCTCTCCACCCGCTGCTCCATTCCATGGTCTCCGGCTTGGCGAAGCCCTGACCGTGGGATTCTTCACCACCACCACGCCGTCGTGCTGCTGGAGTTCGAGGGATCCTCTACTTCCGCCTCCCCGCTGGATCGAGGGAACGGAGGTCGTCATCAACCGTACGTGTGACCGATCACGGAGGCACCGCCGGATTGCGGTGCACATCTTCTCGCTCTCGGGATCGGTGTGAGTACGACTATGCCAACAACGAGATTTGATCTCGTAACGCTTTGTGTCTTCGAGGGTATGTTTTCTCCTTAACCCTCTCTTTTCTTTTTTCACTTCGTCTCCTAGATTAGATCTTGGCCTTTCGGGTGTCTATCGCGTAGGATTTTTTTTTGTTTTCTATGCAACGACCCCGTCATCACATACCATGGAGGAGTGTCTATATTTTAGGAGAGGTGTATGCTAATGTCAACGAATGGTAAACAGAAAATATAGTACGTCACAAGCCAACTGGATTCACAAGAGAGGCTCCAATATGAAGGACGCATCTGGGTAGAAGGTCATCCCTCTTTCTCTTTTGTTTACACAATTATGCTCTGACTGATAAATCAAGGGCGAAAATAGTGAAGAGAATTTGTTTGCATTAATTTGGGGCCGGGCACCCCGCTGCCATCTCTTCTATCATTTGGATAAGCGGATGAAGCCACCAGTCCAGGGTGTGAAATCCAATCAACGAGTGAGATAAAGATTCTCCATTGACGTCCTCATGAGAAAAAACAAGAACATAAAACATGAGTAATTTTGAAAGTTTTAGAGGTAGAACATGAGAAATTTACTTGGAGTGGTAGTTAAATACCACATGTAGGTAGGTATGATGGACATAATGGGAAAGCGTTGGGTTTAGGGAGTTGGATGCACGAGTAGAGCTCATACTCAGTACATGTGGAGGCTACCAAAGACTGGGAGCAACAAATCAAGAGAGCATAAGAGACATAATCATGCATAGCGACATAAACATCATTAATTAAAGCATAAGAGGTATCACAAGTTCAAAAACTAAGTGGTCATGGAGGCTATTCGTTACTGGTTCATAGTCATAAACATGGTGTGAGCATGCGCCAAGTCAACCAAATAAAACATTCGAAAGAGAATACCATAAATTTATGCTTTACTATGACAAGAACAGCTCATGAATCTTTCAATTGCATATTAAACACTCTCAGATATTTGAGTCTATCCATACTACTCAATAACCACAAGGCTTTAAAACTAAAATAACATTTAGCATGGCATGCAAAAGTTGTAGCCACAGTCTATACAAGCTTCTACGTGCACCGTTATAAATTCTACTTCAACCACCAGTTTCTTTTCCCAACAAGCACCATACAAGATATGTTTTAGAAAAAAATACTCTACATGATACAGCAAGCAAACATGATAGTACTCACATAACACTACTAAAACTAACAGCTCTGATAGAGATGCATGCAAAACAGGAGCTAAATAAATGCAGCAGCCAAACAAAGATTAAGAATACAAAGTATTCCCATGAAAAAGCGGAGCGTGTCACTCTCCAATAAAAGAATGCTGGGTCCAACCAAGATTATTGCAAAAAATAAAAGCAAACTGAAAGCAAAAATAAAATACGCTCCAAGTAAAGCACATAAGATGTGACCGAATAAAAATATAGTTTCACTAGAAGTGACCTGATAATTTGTCAATGAAGAAGGGGATGCCTTGGGAATCCCCAAGCTTAGACGCTTGAGTCTTCTTGGAATTTGCTGCGATGTACCACCGGGGAATCCCCAAGCTTAGGCTCTTCACTCTTGTTGATCACGTCATATCATCATGCTCTCTTGACCCTTGAAAACTTCCTTCACACCAAACTTCTCACAATCTTCATTAGCAACGTTAGTGCAATCGAAATAATAAATTCACATGGTTCAGTTTCGACACAAGCCTAACACTCAAAAACACATTAGCTACTGTCACAACTTCTTCTAAAACTCTTTTTCTCAAAAGAACATCAAAAGAAAGACATTAAGATGCAAATGCAATTATTGGCAGAAATCTTTCAAAACATGACAGCAGGTAAATATGATTTTTTTCGAATTATTGAGAGTGAGAGACTCCCCTTGCTAGAAGACTTCTTCCTCCCCGGCAATGGCGCCAAAAATTCCTTGATGCTTGCGTGTTGGGAACCCCAAGAGGAGGGTGTGATGAGCAAAGCGGTAAGAATTTCCCTCAGTTAAGAACCAATGTTATCAATCCCGTCGGAGGAAGAGGATCTTTAGAAGGTTGAT
Source organism: Alopecurus myosuroides (assembly GCA_028641055.1). Taxonomy (NCBI): domain Eukaryota; kingdom Viridiplantae; phylum Streptophyta; class Magnoliopsida; order Poales; family Poaceae; genus Alopecurus; species Alopecurus myosuroides. Next base: position 212,698,009 of record CM054057.1, on the reverse strand, counting down.
GCCACGGATGGTTGTGATGGCGCCTCACCGGTGTCAGCAACAACGCGGAACCTGCACACAACACAACCAAAATACTTTGTCCCAATGGTATAGTGAGGTTGTAAATCTCACCAGTCTTGCTGAAAACAAAGATTAGACGTATAGTGTGAAAATGGTGTATCCTTGCAGTAAGTAAAGAAAGCAGGAAATTGTAGTGGTTTGTTTAACAATGTAAGAAAATGGACCGGGGTTCATAGCTTCACTAGTGGTGTCTCTCCATAAAAGATAGCATGCTGGGTGAACAAATTACAACTGGGCAATTGACAAATAGAGGTTGCACCGTAGTGCACATTCATGACACGCGGGCACTCACACCACTATTTTCTCCCTAGTGGCAACAACACATCCTCCGCCGTCACGTTTCTGTCACTCGAGCACATGCGAAAAGGAGGCATGAACCCACTATCGAGCACATACTCTCTCTTGGAGTCACTAGCAACTATTTGGCCAAAGCAACCACTAGCAACGGAAAACATGAAGATCACAAATAGCATATGCAATAAAGACTATAATCAACTTGGCATAAGTTCAATATTCATCGGATCCCAGCAAACACAGCATATAGAATTACATAAGAACAATCTCGATCATGTTAGGCAGCTCACGAGATCTAAACATTGAGGCATACGAGGAGAAGACAACCATCTAGGTACTGCTATGGACCCGTAGTCCAAGGATGAACTACTCATGCATCACTCCGAAGGCAGGCATGGTGATGGAGAGGCCTCCGGTAATGATCTCCTCTTCGGCAGGGTGCTGGGAGACAGCTAAGAACCCCCTTGATCTAGGGTTGACGACGACGACGGCTGCGGAACTTTTCGGGGATATTTTATCACGTCCTTAGGGTTTTCCATCCGAGGGGAATATATAGGCGAAAGGGGAAAGGCGGTGGAGCCCTGGGGGCCCCACACCACCCCTGGCGCGGAAAAGGGGGGCCGCGCCACCCCATGGTGTGGGACCATTGGTGCTCGTCTTCGACTCCTCTTCGGTCTTCTGGATGCTTCCGGGGAAAATAGGAACTTCGGGATTTGTGGGGTCCAATTCCAATAATATTTCCAGAAGAACTTTTCTGAAATAAAAAACAACAGAAAACTGGGGTTAATAGGAACTGGCACTTGGCATCTTGTTAATAGGTTAGTCCCGGAAAACATGTAAAACTGCTATAAGAAGAGAGAAAACATGTAGCAATTGGCATAATATCATCACGGAGCATCAGAAATTATAGATATATTGGACACGTATCAACAACTTATTCATAAGTAACTAAAACTCGAAGCCTTTCCCTGGTTTAAAAAATAAAACGAGCATTTTTTCTTTGTGCATGAAACCTTCCACATTTTCAAAACTATGTTGTTTCGAGATCAATTGAATACATGAGGTGCTGCTTCATTTCATGCTATTTCCTGCTCGAAACTATATGCAATGTCTGCAGTTTTATTGTACATGTGGTAAACTGTTTTCGTGCCAAACAATATTGAAGTGACCATGTACTTTAACTAGGGTCATATGAGCGAAATACAAGCATGAACCAGCTCTAGACCAATCATGCCCGAACACGCATATAAATTTTTTATTTGATGTAGATACATGCAATGCATCAATGAAATATATTTATCTAGTCTGTAAGATAGACATATGTGATATGCGAGACTTATATCCACATTTATTTGTATAGGGCTACTTCGAATGACCATGCAAGTATTGAAGCTTAGCCATATTCATATTGATAAGAAATGTACAACGACAAAGCCCAGACATTCATTTTACTCACCACACCTTACACACTAGTACTAACATTTAGCGCAATATGTACTCTTCATGATCATTCAATATGTATACCAGTCATATCCACGTTGGAGTATATATACACACCCACTATAGGATATGTGCTGCTGAGTATAACACAAATAGATGGAAAAAGTGTTGTACGGTATAGATGGAACCACATATGAGGTGCAGATAGAGTTTGAAGGCATTTTTTTTTGGAATTGCAGGCATCGTAAAAGAACTAGCTAGTGTCCAAATATACAAATGAAATTGCTTGCCTGGATGCATGTTGTTTGACAATTCGTCAAGTAGACATGCTTTGACCGATTGTTGTGTGGACCTTAATTATAGAACATAGAGCTTTGTATGTGCTCTAAGGAAGCTCTAACAAGGCACTCAAGCGCTTATTGATGCGAGTCGCCCTGTTATTGTTATACCATGCCTAGTATCCTGTCAGATTTGGACCCTTCGTTGCTCCCGTCGGCCACCTAGAGCCGGTCCTGCACATTTTGAATGATGTAGTTATCTTTCATATTTACATGGAAACACCACTTTCGATTCTAATTGTAAATTTTGTAGTTTATTTTTGCTAGACTGATGGGTGCCTAAGATAAATCCACATAATTCACAACTTCCTCTTTCCGTAAAAACACTAGTTTCTATTTAACTTGGAGGAGTACATTGTGTTTTTCCCATTGCTTATAGGTGTAAAGTGTATAGAATATGTGAGATATATTTATTGTTCATAGAATAGGTCATGTCGATAATTATTATGCATATTATCTTTGTCCTTTGTCAGGGCATATTTATCATATTCAAATCATCTTTTTTGTGAACAGTAGTATTACTTCAAACTGTTCATGACCACGAAGAAGCATGGGTGGATCAAGATGTAGAAAGGGTGGGCCAGGACTCACCCTTGGGATTTCGAGATGACCTATATACCTTACTTCATAATCATGGATCCTCCATAGAGATTAGGGGAGTTCTGCCCATTTTGCCTGGATAACAATTAAAATCGGATGAAACTATAAATTCACATTGACTTTCTTCTAGTTATACCATTATGTATTCAGAATAATTCAATCTACAATTGTATTTGTTCCATGATATGAGCTCGCAGATTTCTCAATAACTGAACTGTGTTTTTTTCACCCAACAATCTTCCCCTCTTCGATTTCCAAAAGAGAAACACCAGACATTATATATTACAATGTTTTATAACAAAAACATAAGAAAACACATTGACTTTCGTTGAATTGTACATGTTTATAGTCAAAATATTACAATACACAACTATATTTGTTCCACCATGTGAGATGACGGATTTCTAAATGGAGAATTATGTGTTTAGTCTCACCCTGTTAATTTCCATCGAGTGAACCATTAGCCAATATTACAATTTTTGTAAATGGAAACAGGAAAAATCTATAGACCAGTTTGACCAGAAATAAAAATCACAGGAAAAAAGTTTGAAACAATCACCAAACATTTCTAGAATCCAGCCACCATCATCAAATTTTAGCAAAACCTCAATCTCGCTGTTTTAGGAGACAGACCAACCATGACTTCTTGAATATACATCCCTAACGCCATCTTAATCTACACAACTCTGTCTTCAAGGGGTTTTGGTTTTGAGTTTTAGGTAAAATAGGCTATGGTTCAATCATACTGACTTTTATTGTGTGATAATAACCCATGATTGTATAACATGATTTTCAAACAATTTGATATTTAATAACACTAGAAAATTCAACCTCTTAACAAAAGATGTGCCACACCGTGCAAAAAGACATAAGCATATTCTAGTACCATGTACGTATCATTTTTGTTTCTCATATATATAATCCCTAAAAGTGGAATATAGAAAAAATAAATCAGAAACTCTGTAGCGCATATGGCACACAAATGTCTTTTATGCCTCGGGTATTAGCCACGGCTCGTATTCATTCAGTAATTCTACCCCTTCTTCATTCTTGGACCTCCCTTCTGAATATTTTGTCCGATTGGTGACACGCTGGATTGAGCCGCTCGACATGTTGCGTGCTTGATCGAGGATGACTTAAGATGGGTAGCGCCACCGCGAAAATTTGTGTGCTATATTTCCATTCAAAAGTAATTAATCCATGGAAATTCACCACCGTTGTTCGAGTCACAAGAAGCACAACTAGAAGGGAAAATGAAGAATCACAAAGGTGCACAACTGTAGTCTAGCAACCGATTGCCAGTGATTTCCCACCAATTTACGTGTGTCGTTATTCTTCATTCCGCAAGGACCACAAATGTTGTCCCGAGTATTTACATCGCAGAGGATAGAGCTATTGAAAATACATATGGAACTAGTATACCATTCGCGTAGAACAAATCTCAGCATCCATATTTTGAAACTTTGTGGTACTGCTTCCAAATTTCTCCCGCTAATCTCGATCACCAAAAAGATCTTAACCACTGAAAAAAATCATCGATGCACCCCTTGTGGAGCTCGTTGTTTGGCACATGAGGTGTCCTGCCTTTTCTTTGTGTTGGCCGTGAAGATTCTCCTGTATTTTTCCTCGACAACGACAATGTGAACCGCCGGTTCGAAGCCATTTCGGTCGAAGGAACTGTCTTTTTTTGTTTTGTGGCACATGCACTCCGACGTTTCCCTCCATCAGCCATGCATTCGGCCCTTGATCACCAAAGATGGGCAGCATGATGAGAGGATGCCGCCCCTCCATGTTGAGTTCCACCCGCAGCGCGTCAGAAACTACGGGCCTAGGGTGCCTTTTGCCATTATTGAACCGTATCTAGAATCATTTTGGTAGGAAACTTTTTTATGAGGGAAGTCTAGAGAATTCATTCTACCCACCACACCTTGTACAACAGCAGTAAGTTTAGGGAAACTATCCTCTTTATCAATTCTTGAATATATGTACTACCTTGCATATCCATGCGTATTGTCGGTTACCGATTTAAAAAAGTATCACAACCCCTAGCACAAATATGTTACTCTTAGAGTGTGGAGGGCGACAATTTTTTGAGGATCGGATGGAGTACTATATACACGTCCACTTGCGATAATGTGTCATTGAAAAACCACAACAGTAGAGATAGATGGAGTATGTGTAGGGCCGTGTATACAATAACAGAACGACGTATGTGGTGCGGGTGAGTCTCAACTCATCTTGTTGGAATTGTAGACATTGGGAAAGAAACAGATACCGTGCAAATGCACAAGTGAAGTTGGTCGTGTGCATGCATGTAGTTTCACACGCAGTACGGTAGACATGCCTTGATGTGTTGTAGTCTCGACCTTCTTTAGAGAACTTAAATCATGGAATCTGTTCGGAGGGAGCACCAAACCGACACTTCGTAAGTTGCTTGCCGCGAGTCGCCCTTCTACTGTTGCACCGTGAGTTCCACTCAGTCTTAAGACCAGGACTGGTTGTGCACATGTTCATTTATTTGTTTACATGGAAACACTATTTGTTATTCTAATTTATAACATTCATAATTTTATTTTCCTAGACTCACTGAGACCGATAATAATTACACAAAATTTACAGCTTTGTTCCTACGTGGAAACACCAATTTCTATTGGACTAGCTAGGAGTATGTTGTGATTTATCAGTTTCTTATAGGTGTCAAAGTATATAAATAATGTACTCTATACACTTGTTGTATAATAGATCCTCTCAATAATTATTATGCATATTTATAACTAAAAACATTAGGGGAGAGTTCCACATATTTTTCTAGGGGAGCAATCAAAATTTTAACCGCATTAATTTTTTTCTGGTTGTACTATTTTGTACTCAAAATATTACAATCTACACCTATAGTTGTTTCCCCATGTGAGCTGGTAGATTCCTAAGTTAAGGAATGCATCTATAAATTTATTATTTGTCCTTTAATGGGTGATATGATTCGTCTCCCTTTTTTGTGATGGATCATTGTCTCTTGAAGCACAATTATTTACAAAAAGGATATATTTATATGCTATTACTACTTTTATAAATTAACTTTGGAAAATTGAGTTCTAATTTATTGTAATTTATCGTTATTGTTTACCCTTCAAGCTCTCACTCGTAAGTTTGACAAAACAGTAATTAGCACAATAAATAGAAGGAAAAAATATCAACATGTTTCCAAGGTCTCTTTGAGCGTGCTAGGTTGCTCGCAGCGATTTTAGGCCATTTGCATCTGTGGGCCTAGAAAAAAGAGATCTAGGCTATCTTGTGCACTATATTTGGTTGGACACAAAGTTCTAGCCAGACCTGTTCCGCTGGCAACAAGGAAACGAACAAAGGTTGTTTGATCGTCTGTACATACAACACAGATGCAAACAACGACTGATTTGTTACGTGCGCCCAACCTTGTACTCTCACCACTCCTTCAAGTGGTACTGAAAACTCGTTTCTAGCAGGTAAAACCACATTCCTAGACATAATAGTCATCAACGAGAACGACACGAATATAGCAATTTCTATGCTTGAATCGACAGTTGGAAGAAAGAGAGAGTTCGCGATAAAGACACACAACCGGGTGACACTAGCCTCGGATCAGCAACAGGTTCTTCGTGTCCTCCTCATACTATTGTACTATCTCCGCGCCATCGGTGTCGAATGGTGACCCATTACACATCAGGCTTCAAGATTTTTAAGGTCAAGAAGTGCCCTATCTTAATCTTGTGATAGATGGCAAAAGATGGCCACCCATTGTCAATAGCAGCACGCCCATTAAAATCAACAATGCTGACCCTCCAGTTGCATCTGTGTTGGTCTTCAAGATGATTTTTTTTATGGCCGTGTATACAGAACAGAACGACGTATGTGTTGCGGGTAGAGTCTCAACTCATTTTGTTGGAATTATAGATATAGGGAAATAAACAGGCATCGTGCAAATGCATAAGTGAAGTTGTTCATGTGCATGCATGTAGTTTCACAAGCAGTACAATGCACATGCCCTGATGGGTTATAGTCAGGAGCTTCTTTAGAGAACTTAAATCATGGAATCTGTTCGGAGGGAGCACCAAACCGACACTTCGTGAGCTGCTTGCCGCGAGTCGCCCTTCTACTGTTGCACCGTGAGTTCCACTCAGTCTTAAGACCAGGACTGATTGTGCACATTCTCATTGATTTGTTTAGATGGAAAAACTATTTTCTATTCTAATTTATAGCATTCATAATTTTATTTTTATTTTCCTAGACGAACTGAGATAAAAATAATTACACAAAATTTGCAACTTTCTTCTTATGTGAAAACACCACTTTCTATTGAACTAGCTTGGAGTATGTTTCATCTATCAGTTTCTTATAGGTGTCAAAGTATATAAATTATGTACTCTATACACCTGTTGTATAATAAATCCTCTCAATAATTATTACGCACATTTATTTCGAATGTTTTTAGGAAATACATTTCCATATTCAGTGGTCTTTTTGAGCGATCAATAATTATACTTGGAAAGTTCATGTTTCAAACTTTTATAACTAAAAATATTAGGGGAGAGTCCCACCTATTTTCTGGGGGAGCAATCAAAATTTCTCATTAATTTTTTTAGTTGTACTATTTTGCACTCAAAATATTACAATCTACACCTATAGTTGTTCCACCATGTGAGCCGGTAGATTCCTAAGTTAAGGAATGCATATATAAATTTAATATTTGTCCTTTAATGGGTGATATTATTTGCTCCCTTTTTTGCGATGGATCATAGTCTCTTGAAACACAATTATTTACAAAAAGGATCTATTTATATGCTATTACTAATTTTACAAATTAACTTTGGAAAATTGAGTTCTAATTGATTGTAATTTATCGTTATTGTTTACCCTTCAAGTTCTCACTCGTAAGTTTGAAAAACACTAATTGGCACAATAAAATAGAACGAAAAAAATATCAACATGTTCTCAAGGTATATTTGAGCATGTTAGGTTGCTTGTCGTGATTTTAGGCCATTTGCATCCGTGGGCCTAGAAGAAAAAGATCTAGATCATGTTGTGCACTATGTTTTGTTGACCACAAAGTTCTAGGAAGACCTGTTTCGTTGGCAACAAGGATACGACTCCTTCAAGTGTTGATGTCAGCATAAGTGGCACACTGAAAACTCGTTTCTAGCAGATAAAACCACATTCATAGACATAGTAGTCATCAAAGACAATGACACAAATATAGCAATTTCTACGCTCGAACCGACAGAACGCAGAAAGAGAGAGTTCACGATAAAAACAGACAACCGGATGGCACTAGCCTCGGATCAGGAACAGGTTCTTCGTATGCTCCTCACACTTTTGCACCATCTCTACGCCATCGGTGCCGAAAATGGTCACCTGGTACACATCAGGCTTCAATATTTTGAAGGTCAAGAAGTACCATATCTTGAGATTCTCATAGATGGCAAAAGATGGCCACCCATTTTCAATGGCAGCATGCCCATTAAAACCAATGATGCTGACCCTTCAGTTGCATCCATGTTGGTCTTCAAGTTGATATTTTTTTGGCATGGCCGTGTATACATGAACAGAACGACGTATGTGCTGGGGGTAGAGTCTCAACTCATTTTGTTGGAATTGTAGATATTGGAAAAGAAACAGGTACCATGCAAATGCACAAGTGAAGTTGTTTGTGCGCGCCCGTTATAGTCTGGACCTTCTTTAGAGAACTTAAATCATGGAATCTGTTTGGAGGGAGCACCAAACCGACACTTCGTGAGCTGCTTGCCGCGAGTTACCCTTGTACTGTTGCACAGTGAGTTCCACTCACTCTTAAGACCAGGAATGATTGTGCACATTTTCATTGATTTGTTTACATGGAAACACTATTTTCTACTCTAATTTATAACATTCATAATTTTATTTTAATTTTCCTAGACCGACTGAGATAAAAATAACTACACAAAATTTGCAACTTTCTTCCTACGTGAAAACACCACTTTCTATTTAACTAGCTAGGAGTATGTTGCGATTTATCAATTGCTTAGAGGTGTCTAAGTATATAAATTATGTACTCTATACACCTGTTGTATAATAGATCCTGATACGTCATAAACGTATCCTTAATTTCTGATGTTCTATGTTGTTTTCATGCCATATTCTACATGTTTTCTATACACTTTATGCCATTTTTATCGATTTTCTGGGACTAACCTATTAACAAGATGCCACAGAGCTAGTTCATGTTTTCTGCTGTTTTTAGTTAATTTTTTTTTGTTCTAGAAGTATTCTCGGAATTGGCCGATTCGCAGCCCCGAAGTCTTAGAATTCCCGGAGGATCCCGAAGAGACCCGCAGGGGGGGCCCGGGAGCCCCCACACCATGCCTCCGCGCGGGTGAGCCCCTGGCCGCGCCGGCTAGTGGCATGGCCCCCTCGGGCGCCCACCGACGTTGCCCTCTCGCCTATATAGTTTCCCCGATGCATAAACCCTAAATATACCAGCCTTTTTCCATGAAAAGTTCCGTAGCTCTGCCGCCGCCACTGACAAGTTTCGCGGGACAAAAATCTCTGTTCCGGCACCCTGCCCAGACGGGGAAGTGCCCCCGGAGCCATCTCCATCGACTCCACCACCATCTTCATCTCCGTTGCTGTCTCCTATGATGAGGAGGGAGTAGTTATCCCTCGGGGCTGAGGGCTCTACCGGTAGCTATGTTTTTCATCTCTCTCTCCCATGGTGTGATCTTTATGTGGTCATGAGCTTTGTAATCTACTTGAATTTGTACAAGTTATTCTTCATCTATTATGCTACTCAAGTGGTTTTGTTATTGAGATCTCCGTAAACACTTTGATCACGGTGTAAAGGTGACAGTGTGTGCGCCGTGTGGTTTAGCATGATATTTATATCTTGTGTTGGATGGCCCTATGAAATTGTGGTGTTTGTCTAGTACCTTCTAGGGCACTCATAGTGACAGTGTGGGGTTAACTAGACATGTGAATGCGACTTCGAGGAGTGCTGTTACAGCCCTACTCATTGAATTGGTGTTTGTTATTCGGTCGGAGAGTGGTTCGGAGTAGCATAGTAAAGATATAATATTTATGCATTCAATTGTGTTATCATTGTTGAGAGTGTCCACTAGTGAAAGTATGATCTCTAGGCCTTGTTTCTAAGCATTGAAACACCGTTTACAATCAGTTCTGCTACATGTTTGCTTGCTGCCATTTTTTTTGTTTCAGATTGCTATTATCACTTACAATCATCCATACTACTTGTATTTTACTCTCTCTTCGTCGAACTAGTGCACCTATACAACTGAAAATTGTATTAGGTGTGTTGGGGACACAAGAGACTTCTTGTATCGTAATTGCAGGGTTGCTTGAGAGGGATACCTTTGACCTCTTCCTCCCCGCGTTCGATAAACCTTGGGTAATCTACTTAAGGGATACTTACTGCTGTTCTACAAACCTCTGCACGTGGAGGACCAACACTATCTACAAGAATAGAAGCGTTCGTAGACATCAAGCTCTTTTCTGGCGCCGTTGCCGGGGAAGTAAGGTAAAAAGTACTCACATCCTCGGGTGTGAGTGCTCGAAGTTATTTCCTTTAGGTTCCACAATTATATTTTTTTGTTTCTTGTTTTCACTATCTAGGCTTATTTTTACTTGTTCCTTGTTTTCATTTTTACTAGTTAATCTTAATGGAAAACAACAAAAATGTGAGAGAGCTTTATAATATTTATCTTGAGTTAGGACATGAAGTGTTTGAAGAGAAGATTTAAAAACCTATGGAACTTTATTTGAATGCTAGTAGCAATTTTATTAGTATGAATTCTTTGAACACCATTATTGCTAATGCTATGAAAAAATCTAAGCTTGGGGAAGCTGGTTTTGATGAATATGATATTTTTAGACCCTCATGTTTTGAGGAGGAAATTTTCTTTGATGATACTCTGCCTCCAATATATGATGATTACAATGATGAATATGATATTTTCGGTCCACCTACTATTGAGGAGAAATTTAATTATGATTATAATATGCATCCTATATTTGATGATTATGGTGATGAGAATTATAATGATAGCTATTTTGTTGAATTTTCTCCCACTGCTATTAATAAGAATGACTATGCTTATGTGGAGAGTATTAATTCTTTTATGCATGTGGCTCATGATAGGAATATTTCTTGTGATAATTATATTGTTAATTTTATTCATGATGCTATTGAAAGTTATTATGAGATAGAGAAACATAATTTTATGCATCTCAACGATATCAAGTTTCCCCTCTTTATGTTGAAATTTCTGAAGTTGCACTTCTTTTGTCTTCTTATGCTAGCCACTTTGTGCTTTATTGACTTGCTTTTCTACAAGATTATTTTTTTATAGGATGTGGGTTAGACTTAAATTTGCTTTATATTTTCTTCTTAATGCTCTCTTTGTCATCAATTAATATTTCCTACGTGAGCATCTTCTCAAATTATCATGCCTAGCTAAAAGGCTTTAAAGAAAAGCACTTCTTGGGAGATAACCCATGGTTTTATTTTTTTGCATTGTATTTCTTTGTTTTCTTTGAGTCAAGGTGTTGTTTACTTCTGTAGCAACTCCTTTTCATCTTTATTTTCATGTATTAGTGCCAAGTAAAGTTTCTAAAGAGAGCTGGAGTTGGTTTTGGATTTCTGCGCAGAAAACAGATTTCTGCTATCCACCGTAAAAAATCGTATAATTCACAGAAACATCGAAGTGACCTGAAACCTTTTATGCTTATTCCTCAGGTAATTCCGAAAGTTTATCGTTCTTTAAGTTTTTTTTTATTTTAGCAACTTAAGTGCCCCTAAAAAATTCGTTATTAGAGACTGTTCTGGTTTTGGCAGATTCTGCCATTTCGCTTACATTTGCCCTTTTACGATGTCAAGTGGATTTCTTTTCTTCATGAAACATCAATGGATGTAGATAATGTTTAAAAGTATCAATAGAAATTGTTCCCATGCAGAAACCATGATTTTTTTTATTGTTGCACTAACCCTCTAATGCGAATTACTCTTTGAGTGTGGTGTGAAGGAAGTTTTCAAGGGTCAAGAGAAGAGGATGATATAATGTAATCAAGAAGAGAGCAAGGTCAAAGTTTGGGGATGCCCCCGTGGTTCATCCCATAAAATTCTAAGAAGACTCAAGCGTCTAAGATTGGGGATGCCCAAGGCATACCCTTCTTCATCAGCAAATTATCAGGTCACTTCTAGTGAAACTATATTTTTATTCGGTCACATCATATGAAATTTACTTGGAGCGCCTTTTATTTCCTGTTCTGTCTTCTTTTGTTTTCTTTTGTTTCCTTGCTGCAATAAACATCTTTGGAACCTATCATACTTGTGTGGGAGAGATACACGCTCCGTTTTCGTTGCTTAGAACACTCTAGTTTTCACTCTTATTGTTCTGTGAGTGTTCACTTTTTTCTAGTACCGCGTTTAGCCCTTGTTTTCATGCATCTCTTTTCCAGAGCTGTTAGTTCTAGTAGAGTTATGTTAGTACTCTCTAGTTTTATTGCTACATTATTTGAAGAACTTTTTTTGTTTGGTATTTGATGGAAATAAAAAATGCTACATGTGGTAGATGGTATAATGGGAAAACTTGCATATTCTTGTAGATCCCTAAACTGCTTCACTTGATTATTTGCTTTTGTTTTGAGATATTAATATGATTAATGGTAAACTTGCTGGTTTAGTAAAGTAAAAACATCTAATGGTTGGTCTAAAAGCTTGAAACTGTGCCACACTCAAATAACCACTTGACGGGATAATGGACTAATGGTATATGACTTCCTTTGCTGATAGCAATCGTGATGGATTTTTGTTACCCGCTACGGTCGGGGTAGCTAACTGTGACTTCTCACTGCCACGGACCCTCTTGGAGTGATTTTCATTATGCCTTGTAAGATCATGATTTGATTTGTAATCTTTTAACTTGTGATTTCTATGTTACGATTTTCTGGCACTTCCACCATCCATATTTGCTAGCCTCTTCGGTACTGTGCTTTGCTCATTCTCACATTGAGAGTTGTTGCAAAATTCGGCAGTGCATCCAAACCACTTGGGAGAACTTTGTTCTTCTACACATAAGCCAAAAATTATCTTCCTCAAAACAACCACCATACCTACCTACCATGGCATTTCCATAGCCATTCCGAAATATATTGCCATACACCATCCATCATCATTATGTTACTTGTCATAGTTCATTGTTATTTTGCATACTGCTACACTGGCAGGAGAATTTAGTTTTATATGCATCATAGATATTTCAGTTTGACTTATGAGTACAAAAAGTTTGATGATTCATTGTAAAATAGATTGTTGCCCCTACCAGTGAGGTTATAAATTAAAAAAAAGAGAAAAAAGCCCAAAAAGGAAAAAAGGAAGAAAGGGAAAAAGAGAGATAATAAAGAGAGAGGGGGCAACACTACTATAATTTATTCCACACTTGTGCTTGGTTAGCACCATTACTTCAGTTTGGAGAGAGTTTTCATTTTATGACTTGCATAACTATGTGGGGAACTTACATTATAGAACTTGGCTTGTATATTCCAATGATGAGCCTCCTCAAAAAGAGCTCTAGGTCTTCGTGATCAAGCAAGTTGGATGCACCCCTACTAGTTCCATTTGAGAGCTTTCATACATTTATAGCAATATGTGTATATGTTGTGTGGTAATCACTACTCCTTGAATAACTTCGATTATAATACTTCCTTTTGTCTAATGATCACTTTCAGTTGTGTGAGACTTTCTTCCACTGACCATCCAAACCCCCCATAATGTTCTTTTAGCCACAACATCCTAGTGCCAATAACCAATACAGAACGCTTGCTTGTTTTGAGTGGACGATTAATTGAATGATTTTCCTACGTGCATATTGTTGTCACTTGACTTGATCCTAACAGAAGTTGTTGTGAGAGTTTGATGCCTTGGATGATTATATTGTTGTTCTTGAAGCTTAAATCATCTTTAATAAACCATTGCATGGTTGATTGTCTTTTAGTATTGATTCATTGAAAAGTTTTACTTTGTTATTCTTAATGGTTTATACATTATTCTATTTGATATCAACTATAAACCACAACCTTTATTCATTTGGTACTAGTTTACATGATTTACATTACTACGATGATCAAGTTTATGTTGGTAGCATTTCACCTTAGAAATTATTTGTTTTGCTGTTTACCTACTCGAGGACGAGTAGGAACTAAACTTGGGGATGTTGATACGTAATAAACGTATCCTTAATTTCTGATGTTCCATGTTGTTTTCATGTCATTTGCTACATGTTTCCTATACATTGTATGTCATTTTTATCGATTTTCTCGCACTAACCTATTGACAAGATGCCACAGAGCCAGTTCCTGTTTCTGCTGTTTTTAGTTTCAGAAAAGTTGTTCTGGAAATACTATTGGGATTGGATGTTTCGAAGCCCAGAAGTTTTAGAATTCCCGGAGGATCCACGGAGTCCCGAAGAGACCCGGGGGGGGGGGGTCTGGAGCCCCCACACCATGCCTCTGCACGGGTGGGCCCCTGGCCGTGCCGGCTAGTGGTGTGCCCCCCTCGGGCGCCCACCGACATTGCCCTCTCGCCTATATAGTCTCCCCGATGCATAAACCCTAAATATACCAGCCTTTTTCCATGAAAAGTTCGTAGCTCCACCGCCGCCATCGACAAGTTTTGCGGGACATAAATCTCTATTCCGGCACCCTACCGAGACGGGGAAGTGCCCCAGAGCCATCTCCATCGACTCCATCGCCATCTTCATTGCCGTTACCGTCTCCTATGATGAGGAGGAAGTAGTTCTCCCTTGTCGCACCCGGACTTCTAAAGGATACTCGCCGTTCCGTTGAACAGTAGTAGATTGGATTACGGGGCTTACCGGCACCCGCGTCCTCTTACGAGTAGGCCAACACACGTATGTGTGACAACCAACCCCTATTTGTTCAGCGTCGACGTAAACTATCCCATAGAAATCAGGATACTTCCATTGACGTACTTCAAACCATACACACATGGTACGTCAACGGCGTTTGAACAAGTGATATCACAACAGATCTCTACGACACAAAAGATGGAAATAAGTTGCAAATGGCTCTCATTAGAGCAGAGATAGCAAATACAATCATCCAGAGGACACATGTCCCAACATATCATCATTACATCACAGCGGAAGCATCCAAATTGTCTGAGTACAGACAAGATCCAAATAGGCCTAAGAGGCCGGAAACGAACAGACGGAGCCCATCCACGAAGTCTCGGATCCTGCCCGGGTCCGCTATCTACTCGTCAGCAGTCTCGTCATACTCCACGTAGTAGCCACCATGTAGATCCTCGGAAACGTAGGTCTGCGGAAACCACAGCCCCAAAGGGGTCAGTACATAAACGTACTGGCAAGCAAGACTCACAGTTCACCAAGGTGTAACCCGTCAACACCAAGCACAGATGCCTTGGGTTCAACGGAAAGAAGGGGGATATAAAAGATGCTGCAACTGGCTGCGCTAACCAACTACAGAGTTACTACCACTTCCGGCTAACAGAAAGGAGATAAGATCGTGTATCGTAGCCAGCTATAACTAACTCCAAAACAAACCCATCCTGGATCTCGCCCCTTATCCAAAGAAGCAATCCGAGGATAACTCACACAGTTGAAATAATGATGGTTCAGATTATTGTGTCAATAAGCCTATTACTAGTCAAGTTGTTAATCATTGGGTGTAAGGTTGTTAATCATTAGGTTTAAGTTGTCCTGAGTACTTGTTAGCCAGTACTTTCACCAAGTAGTCCATAACCGCGGAAAACACGGCTTCTCGAGAAGATTTATCCCTGCAGGGGTGCACCAATTTGGCCGTACACGCAAGAATATCCCGCCAGACGGGGATCAAACCCACCAAGCGAGGTACTCAACACAACCCAACTCTTCTTCGCATCAAGCCCAAAGAACCTTGGGCGCACGACTAATCGAGCCCCGAAGAAAAGGGACCCTCATAGCACTCTAAGACCGTGTCCCCCTATATGCCGACTACAAAAGTTCCACCCTGGCCTGGGCTCGCAAAAACATGCATGCGGCAAATGGAAAACACGAACTAAATGAGGCGATTTGGACGAGATGCGAATCGAATCAAATTGAGGGGCGCGCCCATACTCGCTTCCCACATGCGGTTAGTGCGCTCATCATGGATCAGTAGACAAGACCCTTTTCCTATTAGGGTCGACACTAGCAGGCCTCAAAACCACACAGGGCCTCCTGCCGGTGCCTTATCATCAAATTATTATTAATAACAACATTAGCATGATTGATTGATTAAACATCGAGCCCCCAGAACGTAATAGAAATAGCAACAGAAAGTAACGGGTAACAGACTCGAGCAAAACAACCCTAAGCATGCTAGTAAGACACGGGCAACAAGCAATGGTTATAGGTATGGAGGTGAGGCAATATCAGGGTTAAAGGATACATGTGATAGGTTCGTAACAGAAGCAACTAATCATAGGGCTAGCAGAATAGACAACGGAAAAGTATCGGTATTCAATGTTGAAAGGAACACGATGGTTCATGTGAGTGAATACTTGCCTGCAAACCCAGTAGCCTAGTACTGAGCTAACTCCTTAGAAGGGGTGTCGTAAGTATCGTCGGTCTCAACGTCGTCGTTTATCCGAGAAGAAGCAAACAAACAACGCAGAGGAAAACAATGAATAACATGGCATAGTGCACAAACATGGGATGATGCATGACCATTTAATTGATGCGTAGAAATAAACTGGTTGACAAGATAGCAACATGATTAAATGGACCCATATGCAATTGGATTGCATATGAAAAGCCCATGAATTATGGTTGAATTAATTGTTCTACAACTAATCATCATGTGTAAGTGAGTTAGCATGATGCATGGATGAGGAAAACAGCAAAATAACAACAATAGAATCAAATGGAAATAAGGTTTACCAAGTTTGGAAATTCATTCATTAAGTTAGGAAATTTTGGTTCCTTAAAGGTGTCACACAAACATTTGTTGTTTTCACCAATTTTAATTGTTCAAAATAGATAACAAAGTTCATATTTGAAAAGAACACCAAATTTTAGGTGGATTACATGTTTCACTTGTTGAAAAAGGATTTCAAATAAATTACTCATGAATTAAACAAGTTTAAGCAAGAATTAAATGAATTTAATTCAAACATGAACTTATTTGAATTTTTATTTGTTCAAAACATTAAGTGAGATTCATATTTGAAAATCTTATACTTTTGTGGTTTGAAAACATATTTTATATGTCCCAAAAGAATTTGTTTTGATCAAGTTATGAATTTAACAATATTAAATGATTTAAACAAGGTTTAAATCATTTAACCAATTTTAATTATTCAAAACATGAAACAAATTTTATATTTGAAAAGGTGGTTTAATTTTGCATGGAAAACATATTTCATTTGTTGAAATTGGATTTAAAATGAGCAAGTTATTATTTTGGCAATTTTAAATGCAATAATTAAGAAACCGTTGTTTTCAGCAATTTAAAATATTCAAAACAGCAAACAAAATTTATATTTGGAAAGTACATGAAAATTTGGTTGGAAAACATATTTAGTTTGTGGAATTTGGAATTTTTATGCCCAAGTTATGATTTTTGCAAGTTTAAGTGAATTAAGCAAGTTTTTAAATATTTCACCAATTTAAAATATTCAAAACAGTGAACAAATTTTATATTTGGATAGAGCATTTAATTTGGGACAGAAAACATATTAAAAATGTTGAATTTGGAGTTGGGATGAATTATTTATGCATTTTACAAGTTAAGGTGCAAATCTGCCATTTTTATCACCTCTAGGGACTTAGAAATAATTTTGCAGGGGCTAGAAATAATTTACGAGGACTTGGTTGTGATTTCTGGTGAAGTTCTGTACCAAAACAAAGGAAATAAAAAGATTGGGTTTTTGGTGGGCAGGGGGATCGAACCCCTGACCTGCTGCTGTGAGCAAAGGGACAGGAACCGGTGGGCTGTGCGGCTGCTTGTGATAGGGAGGGGGCTTCGGGGGGTAAGAGGTGTTGGTGCGGCTGTTTTTGTTTTCTGAATCTGTAACTGACGAGCGCACGCAGCAGGAAGAGGGCAGCGATGGCAGCGCTCGGCTGCTGCTGCTGCGTGGACTCGCGGTGGCCGGGGGGTTGGGCGCCGTGGTGCGGGCTGCTACGAGGGAAAAGAGAGAGAGGGAGGAGAGCGAGCGGGAGGAAGAGGGGAGGGTACCTCGAGGCAGGGAGGCGGAGTAGCGCTCGGGGCAGCGCTGGCGAGCAGGGCGACGGTGGCGACTTGAGGAGGACGGCGGCGGCGCATCCGGCTCTCCCGGCTCGAGCCGAGGGGATGGAGAGGAAGCCCGCGGCGGGGGCTTTCCATTCCCGCCCTCGCCGCGGCCGGAGGGGCCCCGAACGCCGGTGATCGCCGGAGGAGGAGGAGGAGTATTTCGGTTGAGTTTCAGTTAACAGGGAAGAAACAGAGAGGTTCAGAGAGAGAGGAGGAAGAGAGAAGAAGGATGGAGGCGGGGGAGAGAGGAAGGAGGGAGAAGGAGATGGAGGGGGAAACCCTAGGGCAGGGCTTAGGTTTATAGGGGAGGTGTAGGTGGTGATCACCGTTGCCTGCTACTCTCTGAACCACGTGGATAGGGCAGATGGAGACAGTACAGGAGGTGGAAGACGACCTGAAGAGGTACCGGGCTGAGGGAGGTGTTGGGCTGAGGGGGAGAGTTGGGCCTGTTGCCTCTCTCCCCTCTTGTTAGTTTTTATTAATTGATTTGTTATTTTTTTTGCTGATTTGAAAAGGAAGAAAAAGGTGAGTTTGGAGTTAGTAAAAATCTTAGAAAAATTGGTGTGAGATAGTAATTGCAACAGCAACCAAAAGCCCACTTTAGTTTTACAAAAAGTTCAAGTTGTTTTGCTGTTTTACAATTTGGTTTAAATTTAAATGAATTTGATAATTAAATGATTATAAGTGAAAACAATATTTTTAGTAGGGTGAACCCTATTGGTTAAAATAGAACAAATAATTAGGGTTATTTTGTTGGTTTTCATAAGTTGAAATTGGGTACTGTTTGAATGTTTTTGATTTGAATTTGAAATAACAATTGAATTAAGTTTGGATTAATTAAATTATTAAAAGCCATAATTTTAATGGTTGAACCTTATGGATTAATGGAAACAAATGATTGATTTGTTTTGCAATTTTCATAACTTTCAAAAGGGTTGTTGTTTTGGAAATTAATTGAATTTGAAAAGGGTTTGATATTAAATGAATTTTTGATAGAAACAAAACAACAGTTTGGAATCACAACTTTAATGGAAACAATTGATTGTTTTGATTTGAAATATCATTTTGGAAATTGTAACATCACAAGGATGAAACAAAAGGTTTGAAGTTTGGTTTGAAATTCAAATAGAAAACAAAGGAAAACAAAGGAAAACAGTTGGAAAACAATAGGAAAACAAGCAAAACAAATGCAATGAACATGATGCCATGATGCAAAACATAAAATAACAGAGAGCAAACATTCTAATGGCTATTTTTCATACTTGGGATGTTACAAAACGCCCCCCCTTGAAGGAATCGCGCCCCGAGATTCCTACTGAGAAAAGAAAGGGTCCGGATACTTCTTGCGAAGATCCTCTTGAGCTGTGACACGTGAAACACATCGTGCACCTTGGATAGACGTCAGTGAATTAGCAAACCACCGGAACATTTTCAAGTAAAAGGAGAGGTTTTGTATCGAGGGTGTATAGCTGAAAAGAACTTGATTCATTTGTAGAATAGATTATCTGGAATGTGGTGCTTCAGGAATGCTTCCTCGAAACAACCCCAGGTGATAGGAATGCCAGCTCTCGTAGCCTGGAATCAACAACAACAACCTTTCTGGCCAGATAGACTTGATATTTGGGAAGTTTTGATTAGACGCCGGTAGAAGAATCAACGGACGAAAAGGATGTTGAGAAGAACAGGATAACGAAGCAACACCGGGAAAAACGAGACCAAAACACTCCTGAGGTACTACGGAAAACCCATTCGGGCTTCTAAAGGATCAATATCTACTGCTTAAGGAATAGAGGATTTGCTTCCGGGGCTTACACGCCTCCGTTCTCAATCGTGAGTAGGCAACATGATAAATCATGTCACAACCACCTCCATTCCTATGGTCTAGTAGATATAACCATCCTAGAGAAACCAGAATACGTGAAATCCTAACTTGAAAGTTTAGGTGAGAAGGGAAAAAAACAACGTTGCACTTCCTTACCAGAAAAGGGTGGGTGGGTGGGGAAAGAAATAAAATGGCAGAATTCCTACTCTCACGTTTCATTTTTCCTATATAGCTACAAAATAGTTTCTAGACTCAACTGCGACCAGTAAAAAGGGATCCTACAGGCAGACAGGCTCTGATACCATTTGTCGCACCCGGACTTCTAAAGGATACTCGCCGTTCCGTTGAATAGTAGTAGATTGGATTACGGGGCTTACCGGCACCCGCGTCCTCTTACGAGTAGGCCAACACACGTATGTGTGACAACCAACCCCTATCTGTTCAGCGTCGACGTAAACTATCCCATAGAAATCAGGATACTTCCATTGACGTACTTCAAACCATACACACATGGTACGTCAACGGCGTTTGAACAAGTGATATCACAACAGATCTCTACGACACAAAAGATGGAAATAAGTTGCAAATGGCTCTCATTAGAGCAGAGATAGCAAATACAATCATCCAGAGGACACATGTCCCAACATATCATCATTACATCACATCGGAAGCATCCAAATTGTCTGAGTACAGACAAGATCCAAATAGGCCTAAGAGGCCGGAAACGAACAGACGGAGCCCATCCACGAAGTCTCGGATCCTGCCCGGGTCCGCTATCTACTCGTCAGCAGTCTCGTCATACTCCACGTAGTAGCCACCATGTAGATCCTCGGAAACGTAGGTCTGCGGAAACCACAGCCCCAAAGGGGTCAGTACATAAACGTACTGGCAAGCAAGACTCACAGTTCACCAAGGTGTAACCCGTCAACACCAAGCACAGATGCCTTGGGTTCAACGGAAAGAAGGGGGATATAAAAGATGCTGCAACTGGCTGCGCTAACCAACTACAGAGTTACTACCACTTCCGGCTAACAGAAAGGAGATAAGATCGTGTATCGTAGCCAGCTATAACTAACTCCAAAACAAACCCATCCTAGATCTCGCCCCTTATCCAAAGAAGCAATCCGAGGATAACTCACACAGTTGAAATAATGATGGTTCAGATTATTGTGTCAATAAGCCTATTACTAGTCAAGTTGTTAATCATTGGGTGTAAGGTTGTTAATCATTAGGTTTAAGTTGTCCTGAGTACTTGTTATCCAGTACTTTCACCAAGTAGTCCATAACCGCGGAAAACACGGCTTCTCGAGAAGATTTATCCCTGTAGGGGTGCACCAATTTGGCCGTACACGCAAGAATATCCCGCTAGACGGGGATCAAACCCACCAAGCGAGGTACTCAACACAACCCAACTCTTCTTCGCATCAAGCCCAAAAAACCTTGGGCGCACGGCTAATCGAGCCCCGAAGAAAAGGGACCCTCATAGCACTCTAAGACCGTGTCCCCCTATATGCCGACTACAAAAGTTCCACCCTGGCCTGGGCTCGCAAAAACATGCATGCGGCAAATGGAAAACACGAACTAAATGAGGCGATTTGGACGAGATGCGAATCGAATCAAATTGAGGGGGGCGCCCATACTCGCTTCCCACATGCGGTTAGTGCGCTCATCATGGATCAGTAGACAAGACCCTTTTCCTATTAGGGTCGACACTAGCAGGCCTCAAAACCACACAGGGCCTCCTGCCGGTGCCTTATCATCAAATTATTATTAATAACAACATTAGCATGATTGATTGATTAAACATCGAGCCCCCAGAACGTAATAGAAATAGCAACAGAAAGTAACGGGTAACAGACTCGAGCAAAACAACCCTAAGCATGCTAGTAAGACACGGGCAACAAGCAATGGTTATAGGTATGGAGGTGAGGCAATATCAGGGTTAAAGGATACATGTGATAGGTTCGTAACAGAAGCAACTAATCATAGGGCTAGCAGAATAGACAACGGAAAAGTATCGGTATTCAATGTTGAAAGGAACACGATGGTTCATGTGAGTGAATACTTGCCTGCAAACCCAGTAGCCTGGTACTGAGCTAACTCCTTAGAAGGGGTGTCGTAAGTATCGTCGGTCTCAACGTCGTCGTTTATCCGAGAAGAAGCAAACAAACAACGCAGAGGCAAACAATCAATAACATGGCATAGTGCACAAACATGGGATGATGCATGACCATTTAATTGATGCGTAGAAATAAACTGGTTGACAAGATAGCAACATGATTAAATGGACCCATATGCAATTGGATTGCATATGAAAAGCCCATGAATTATGGTTGAATTAATTGTTCTACAACTAATCATCATGTGTAAGTGAGTTAGCATGATGCATGGATGAGGAAAACAGCAAAATAACAGCAATAGAATCAAATGGAAATAAGGTTTACCAAGTTTGGAAATTCATTCATTAAGTTAGGAAATTTTGGTTCCTTAAAGGTGTCACACAAACATTTGTTGTTTTCACCAATTTTAATAGTTCAAAATAGATAACAAAGTTCATATTTGAAAAGAACACCAAATTTTAGGTGGATTACATGTTTCACTTGTTGAAAAAGGATTTCAAATAAATTACTCATGAATTAAACAAGTTTAAGCAAGAATTAAATGAATTTAATTCAAACATGAACTTATTTGAATTTTTATTTGTTCAAAACATTAAGTGAGATTCATATTTGAAAAGCTTATACTGTTTTGGTTTGAAAACATATTTTATATGTCCCAAAAGAATTTGTTTTGATCAAGTTATGAATTTAGCAATATTAAATGATTTAAACAAGGTTTAAATCATTTAACCAATTTTAATTATTCAAAACATGAAACAAATTTTATATTTTAAAAGGTGGTTTAATTTTGCATGGAAAACATATTTCATTTGTTGAAATTGGATTTAAAATGAGCAAGTTATTATTTTGGCAATTTTAAATGCAATAATTAAGAAACCGTTGTTTTCAGCAATTTAAAATATTCAAAACAGCAAACAAAATTTATATTTGGAAAGTACATGAAAAGTTGGTTGGAAAACATATTTAGTTTGTGGAATTTGGAATTTTTATGCCCAAGTTATGATTTTTGCAAGTTTAAGTGAATTAAGCAAGTTTTTAAATATTTCACCAATTTAAAATATTCAAAACAGTGAACAAATTTTATATTTGGATAGAGCATTTAATTTGGGACATAAAACATATTAAAAATGTTGAATTTGGAGTTGGGATGAATTATTTATGCATTTTACAAGTTAAGGTGCAAATCTGCCATTTTTATCACCTCTAGGGACTTAGAAATAATTTTGCAGGGGCTAGAAATAATTTACAAGGACTTGGTTGTGATTTCTGGTGAAGTTCTGTACCAAAACAAAGGAAATAAAAAGATTGGGTTTTTGGTGGGCAGGGGGGATCGAACCCCTGACCTGCTGCTGTGAGCAAAGGGACAGGAACCAGTGGGCTGTGCGGCTGCTTGTGATAGGGAGGGGGCTTAGGGGGGTAAGAGGTGTTGGTGCGGCTGTTTTTGTTTTCTGAATCTGTAACTGACGAGCGCACGCAGCAGGAAGAGGGCAGCGATGGCAGCGCTCGGCTGCTGCTGCTGTGTGGACTCGCGGTGGCCGGGGGGGGGGGGCGCCGTGGTGCGGGCTGCTGCGAGGGAAAAGAGAGAGAGGGAGGAGAGCGAGCGGGAGGAAGAGGGGAGGGTACCTCGAGGCAGGGAGGCGGAGCAGCGCTCGGGGCAGCGGTGGCGAGCAGGGCGATGGTGGCGACTTGAGGAGGACGGCGGCGGCGCATCCGGCTCTCCCGGCTCGAGCCGAGGGGGTGGAGAGGAAGCCCGCGGCGGGGGCTTTCCATTCCCGCCCTCGCCGCGGCCGGAGGGGCCCCGAACGCCGGTGATCGCCGGAGGAGGAGGAGGAGTATTTCGGTTGAGTTTCAGTTAACAGGGAAGAAACAGAGAGGTTCAGAGAGAGAGGAGGAAGAGAGAAGAAGGATGGAGGCGGGGGAGAGAGGAAGGAGGGAGAAGGAGATGGAGGGGGAAACCCTAGGGCAGGGCTTAGGTTTATAGGGGAGGTGTAGGTGGTGATCACCGTTGCCTGCTACTCTCTGAACCACGTGGACAGGGCAGATGGAGACCGTACATGAGGTGGAAGACGACCTGAAGAGGTACCGGGCTGAGGGAGGTGTTGGGGTGAGGGGGAGAGTTGGGCCTGCTGCCTCTCTCCCCTCTTGTTAGTTTTTATTAATTGATTTGTTATTTTTTTTTGCTGATTTGAAAAGGAAGAAAAAGGTGAGTTTGGAGTTAGTAAAAATCTTAGAAAAATTGGTGTGAGATAGTAATTGCAACAGCAACCAAAAGCCCACTTTAGTTTTACAAAAAGTTCAAGTTGTTTTGCTGTTTTACAATTTGGTTTAAATTTAAATGAATTTGATAATTAAATGATTATAAGTGAAAACAATATTTTTAGTAGGGTGAACCCTATTGGTTAAAATAGAACAAATAATTAGGGTTATTTTGTTGGTTTTCATAAGTTGAAATTGGGTACTGTTTGTATGTTTTTGATTTGAATTTGAAATAACAATTGATTTAAGTTTGGATTAATTAAATTATTAAAAGCCATAATTTTAATGGTTGAACCTTATGGATTAATGGAAACAAATGATTGATTTGTTTTGCAATTTTCATAACTTTCAAAAGGGTTGTTGTTTTGGAAATTAATTGAATTTGAAAAGGGTTTGATATTAAATGAATTTTTGATAGAAACAAAACAACAGTTTGGAATCACAACTTTAATGGAAACAATTGATTGTTTTGATTTGAAATATCATTTTGGAAATTGTAACATCACAAGGATGAAACAAAAGGTTTGAAGTTTGGTTTGAAATTCAAATAGAAAACAAAGGAAAACAGTTGGAAAACAATAGGAAAACAAGCAAAACAAATGCAATGAACATGATGCCATGATGCAAAACATAAAATAACAGAGAGCAAACATTCTAATGGCTATTTTTCATACTTGGGATGTTACATCCCTCAAGGCTGAGGGCTATGTGTTTCATCTCTCTCTCTCCCATGGTGTGATCTTTAGGTGATTATAAGCTTTGTAATCTAGTTGAATCAGTAGATGTTATTCTTCACCTGTTATGCTACTCAAGTGGTTTTGTTATTGAGATCTCCGTAAACACTTTGATCGTGGTGTAAAGGTGATAGTGTGTGCGCCGTGTGATTTAGCATGATATTATATCTTGTGTTGGACGACCCTATGAAATTGTGGTGTTTGTCTAGTACCTTCTAGGGAGCTCATAGTGACAACGTGAGGTTACCTAGACATGGGAATGCGACTTTGAGGAGTCCTGTTACAGCCCTACTCAATGAATTGGTGTTTTCTATTCGACCGGAGAGTGGTTCGGAGTAGCATAGTGAAGAGATGATGTTTATGCATTCAATTATGTTATCATTTTTGAGAGTGTCCACTAGTGAAAGTATGATCCCTAGGCCTTGTTTCTAAGCATTGAAACACCGTTTACAATCAGTTCTGCTACATGTTTGCTTGCTGCCATTTTTATTTCAGATTTCTATTATCACTTATAATCATCCATACTACTTGTATTTTACTCTCTCTTCGCTGAAATAGTGCACCTATACAACTGACAATTGTATTAGGTGTGTTGATGACACAAGATACTTCTTGTATCGTAATTGCAGTGCTTCTTGAGAGGGATACCTTTGACCTCTTCCTCCCTGAGTTCGATAAACCTTGGGTAATCCACTTAAGGGAAACTTGTTGCTGTTCTACAAACCTCTGCACTTGGAGGTCCAACACTGTCTACAAGAATAGAAGTGTGCGTAGACATGAGATCCTCTCAATAATTATTATGCATGTTTATTTCGAATGTTGTTAGGCAATACATTTCCATATTCAGTGGTCTTTTTGAGCGATCAATAATTATACTTGGAAAGTTCATGTTTCAAAAATTTTATAACTAAAATCATTAGGGGAGAGTTCCACCTATTTTTCTAGGGGTGCAATCAAAAATTTAACCGCATTAGTTTTTTTCTAGTTTTACTATTTTGCATCTACAGCTATAGTTGTTCCACCATGTGAGATGGTAGATTCCTAAGTTAAGGAATGCATATATAAGTTTATTATTTGTCCTTTGATGCGTGATATGATTTGTCTCCCTTTTTCTGATGGATCATTGTCTCTGAAACACAATTATTTACAAAAAGGATATATTTATATGCTATTACTAGTTTTACAAATTAACTTTGGAAAATTGAGTTCTAATTGATTGTAATTTATCGTTATTGTTTATCCTTCAAGCTCTCACTCGTAAGTTTGACAAAAGAGTAATTGGCGCAATAAAATAGAAGGAAAAATATCAACATGTTCTCATGGTATCTTTGAGTGTATTAGCATCAGACTCCGCTACCTATCTGTATCAAGGACAAGTTCACCACTTGCTCATGTCCTTTGAAATATTTCCTAAGAACTATTTTGAAAAACCCTATCATAATACCACCTATCCTTAAAAGAATGCATGATCCTATTTTTATAATAACATGACTAATTGAATGACTAACCGAGTGGTAGTGTTATGTTTGGTGGGCGGATGGGACCATGGTAAGATGAATAGGTCAAAGGAAGGTTCCATCTGCATGGAAAAGTATTACCTAGGAATTAACAACAAATGCCGTCAAGATTCTTGTGCCGTAAATACCGCGTTAACCATGGGTCTTGTGTGCGGCGAGTAAGCCAGATGTGATCTTTTCGCGTTCGCATGTCAACGGACTGCCAAAGACATAATTTGTAGGTCTTGCGGGACTACATGCACATGGGTGAGAGCCCTTACGTCCCACAGGACTCTAGGGTCTATGAGTGTCTTCCCGGGGCGCCTAGATCTCTATCGTGAGGGGTAGAATCAGGGGTTCAACCTGCTAGGCAGAAATGGCTGGGCATGTATTGTGCGGAGAAGCATGGTTTGGTCTGGATCAGCAACTGGGCCCTCACACCTAAGTGGGTGTGGAGAGGAACGCGCGCCTGGTTGCGCAACATGGTCTTGATCGCCTATGGTTAAAGTAATGCACCTCTGCAGAGTGTAGAAGGATGTGGCATGTTACCTCTTGTTCCGGGAAGGAGCTGCGAACGCCGCAGGAAAGGCAACTCCATGAAGTTCTAGTCCTGTGAAGATTGGCGGGCATAGTTTTCCAAAGTAAAAGCAACCTCTTGAAGAAACGTTTTCACTCAAAACATGCATTAGTCTAGACTCTTTAGAGTCGAGGACTATAGATAGTGCATCAACCACCCACCTTACTTAATAACTTGTTGAGTAACGCTGATTACTCATTCGTTCCCGTTTGAACCCCTCCTTAGGCAATGAGGACCTCGAGGAGGCATCCTTCAACATCATCGGAGGCCAAGAATACCTCTACTACGAGGAGCCAGATCTCTCCGGAGGAGTTGAAGGGGTGGATTACACCATCCAGTATGGAGCCAGCCTAGATGGGGCAGAGTCTGACTAGGTTTAGCCTAATCTAGGAACCAATACCTAAGCACGGTTGAATCGACCAGTCTTGTGTTGGGAATATGCCCTAGAGGCAATCATGTATGATGTAATTCCCACTATATTCATAAAGTTATTAAGTTTTCCTTGTTTTGAACATCTAATATATGTCATTGAATATGTGATTCGATTGTGGAACTATATATTCATGTTGTTCATACTAGATTGTCCTTGGTCATTTAGGTTGTGCTGGACACACACCCTAGACTAATGTGAGTGTTGGCTGATGACACGGTTCCACTTGTCATGGGCATGGTGATGCCATTCCAATGTTCACGCAGTTGGCTAAAGAGTTTAGCAAGTCGGACTGACCCACATTGAGATGCAACGAGCAAGTCGTCATTTGCATGTCTCAATCAATGTAATCCTTAGACCTGAGGTTGTCGCACAATCCGAGTTGTGGATCACCGACTTAGGTTCTGTCAAACGTTGTTCTGTGACAAGGCAACTATAAAGGCAGAGTTCGGGTCGAATGAGAAGCAAGCTGCCTGATGTGGATAATCAAGATGGGATTTTGCCCCTCCGAATGGAGAGATATTCTCTGGGCCCTCTCGAGTGATATGATTCAGGAAGCATGGCCATGCGCGACTCAGTTAAGTGTTAACTGTGTCGGTTGACTAAGAGTTAGTCAGATGAATCACATGTCACAGATCGAGAAGAGAGTTGAGCTATTTAAGGGATGACGATAAATCGCCTATAGCTCGACAAGGTATATCGTGAGGCAAAAAGGACTAAGATGAATATCACATTGAAAGGTATGTCGTCATGACTCAATGGGACTTGGGAGTCGGCACGTTCTGCTAGGAGCCGCTACCGATTGATCGATTGAGAGTCGGACTCTAATCGTGTCCAAGTCGCCATGAGCCTGCAGGGTCGCGCACTTAAGAGCAGGAGCAAGTATTGGTTGGGTTGGACCCGAACCGGAAATGGACTGATTTTGTGAGTCGGACTCACAGAGGGAATGGGCCACAAGTGTTGTGCAGCCCACTACCATATGCTATATAAAGAGGGGCGCAGGTTGCCCAGCGGGCACGTTAGTCCACTCCCATGCGTTGGGAACCCTAGCCCCACTCAGTCCAGCCGTCGCACCAGACCTAGCAGTCTGCCGTCGGAGCTCCTCCTCGTACGTGTGGATACCGGCAGAGGTGCTGTACGTTCAGCACTTCGACGTTCGAGAGATCAGATCGGCTGGATCGGATCGTGGGAATGCACTGCCCCGACGCGCTTCATCGATAATCCGCAACCGCGCGTCTAGTGGTAACACTCGTGGCCTTCTACCTCGGCTAGATCTTGGAAGTACCGCGTAGGAAAAAGTTTTCGTTTATCTCTACGCGTTCCAACAGTGGTATCAGAGCGGTAGCTTCTGGTATTAGGCCCGAGATCCGTACATATGTGATATGTAGTTAGCGTTAGATGTGATCTAATTGCTGTTTTGGTGGTCGTTCTATGAGATAGATCGGTTTTGTACAAGGTTGATTGGATCAATCGTACTCGGGGATAATGGATGATCTGGTTTCCGTGATCATATTGCTAAGGTCGTGGAACAACTTACCCCTACCGGTAGGTTTCCGCCATCGGGGTATACAATGACACATAAATCCAGTTGCGGTGATCGAATCGGAATACAGATCAGATAGCGGGACCGCCGGCTTCGCCCTGTCGTAGCGCCTTAGATGTCGTTGCGAGTTTCACAACGCCGGTAGATATCGTATCTATGCATAACTTGTTTTTGCAGGAAGTTGTGAATGATATGGCTTATGTGCATGTGATGTGTGTAATCCATACATGATCTGCGTATCATGTTTTGTGAGCCGGCTGGAGCCTAGGTGCTGTCATTTTATTGTATACCAGCCTGCGTGTCGGATTCTCCATGTAAATTTTCATTTACTAGCTAGTGTAGCTTGTTGGATAACCCGGAAGGCATGCAAGTCGATGTACAAGTCGGCTACATGAAGTAAGATGGCACGTGACAAGAGTTGGCACGAGTCGACTTACAAGTTTTGTGGAGATGGAGATCACCATGAAGAGAGCCATACCATTTCACATTATAATCGCTTTATTTGTGTTATTGTTATGTCTCTATTTACCTCTATTTAGATAGTTGGTAGATTCTTTAATCCCTCAAAGAAGGTCTAGTCGGTCGCCCCGCCAGTGCTGCACCATCACAAGTCGGACATTCTTGGTAGTGGGCTCATAAAATTGAGGTGCTACCAATTCTTTCCGGTTAGGTGGGTTTGAGTCGGACTCTTACAAGCAGAAGCACTTGGTAATCTAGACGAGTCCATCACAACGGTTGTGGTGCTCGGGGCGAGGTAGGTTGGGAGCCGGGGCATGTGATGTCACCCAACTAACAGGAGTCGTATTGGATACGATTGGCAAGGTGTTGCCTACCTAGATCACTTGACGGCTAGCGGTGATGCTAAAGCTCACTAGTCGGATTTCTTATTTAGGATCTTGAATCACTTAGCAACCATCGGAGGGATGTTGGTTCTAGTGGGAGCATAAGTATTAAAGCGTTTAATATGCCTACTCTTTTATGAATACATGTCTTAAGTGTTTTTGCGTATTTTCTGTTGTAGATCAATGGCACCTAGCAACCTTCCTCAGTTGTCCGCGTTTGCGTTGAGGTCAATCCTAGAGAAAGATAAGCTTAATGGAACTAATTTCACCAACTGGTATCGTAATCTGAGGATAGTCCTCAAGCATGACAAGAAAGAACATGTTCTAGAAACTCCACTTCCAGAAGAGCCAGATGATGATGCGACTGTCGCTGTCATAAATGCCTACCGTAAGACTAGAGATGAGTCTACGGAAATTAGCTGTCTTATGCTTGCACACATGGAACCGGACTTGCAGCAGCAGTTCGAGAATGTTGAGGCCTACGATATGATCGAAAGCCTCAAAAGTATGTTCCAGGCTCAAGCAAAGACTGAGAGGTATCAAGTCTCTCAAGCTTTGCTTGGCTGTAAGCTGAAAGACGGCGATCCACTGAGTCCGCATGTAATCAAGATGATTGGTTACATACAGTCTTTGGATCGGCTGGGCTTCCCAATTAACGAAGAGTTCGCTACTGATATAATTCTGAACTCTCTTCCTAGTGCGTATGGTCCGTTCATCTCGAACTACCATATGCATGGTATGGATAAGAGTATCACTGAATTACATGGGATGCTCAAAACGGCAGAGGCTGATATCAAGAAAGGCGCCAGTCAAGTGCTGATTGTGCAAAATAAGGCTAAGTTCAAGAAATGTTCTTGGACTAAGAAGAAGGAGGATAAGTCAGGAGGTAGCGCCCATGGCCCTGTCCAGAGTGCTCCCTCAAAGACTAAGCCTTCTCCTACAGCCGGAGCCAATTGCTTCTATTGCAAGCAAGATGGCCACTGGAAGAGGAACTGCACCAAGTATTTGGCTGACAGAGCCAAGAGTGGAGGTGTGACTTCCAACTCAGGTACGCTTGTGTGCAATGTTATAGACATTTATCTTGCTGATGCGCCTAATAGTTCTTGGGTATATGATACCGGATCAGTTATTCACATATGCAACTCGTTGTAGGGACTGGTAAGAACTAGGAGCGTGGCAAGAGCAGAGGTTGATATTCGGGTCGGCAACAAGGCGAGAGTCGCTGCGTTGGAAGTCGGCACGATGCAACTTCATTTACCTTCAGGATTTATTTTGGAACTAAATAATTGTTATTATGTTCCAGCGCTTAGTCGAAACATTATTTCCGCCTCATGTTTGATGAGACATGGTTATGATTCGAATATTAAGAATAATGGTTGTTCTTTATATTTGAAAGATATGTTTCATGGCTTTGCACCCGTTCAGAACGGGTTATTTATTTTAAATCTTGATAGTGAATCGGTCTATAACATAAATGTTAAAAGGTTGAAACCAAATGATCTGAATATGACTTACTTTTGGCATTGTCGGCTTGGTCATATAAGTTGGAAGCGCATGAAGAAACTCCATGATGATGGACTTCTAACTTCGTTTGACTTAGAGTCATTCGAGACATGCGAATCATGCCTGCTAGGCAAAATGACCAAGACACCTTTTGCAAGGAGTTGTGAAAGGGCGTCCGACTTGTTGGAACTAATACATAGTGATGTATGTGGTCCAATGAGCACGACAGCCAGAGGTGGTTATGAGTACTTCATTACCTTCACTGATGAGTTGAGTAGGTATGGATATATCTATTTAATGAAACACAAAGTCGGAAGCCTTTGAAAAGTTCAAGGAATTCCAGAGTGAGGTAAAAAATCAACTCGGCAAGAAAATAAAGTTTCTACGGTCGGACCGTGGAGGCGAGTACATGAGCCATGAGTTTGATGACCATATAAAGAGTTGTGGAATAGTTCCTCAACTCACTACGCTGGGTACACCGCAGAGAAACGGTGTATCGGAACGGAGAAATCGGACCTTGTTGGACATGGTACAATCAGTGATGAGTCGGACAGATCTACCTTTATCATTTTGGGGTTATTGTCTAGAAACCGCAGCTTTCACACTAAACAGAGTACCATCAAAATCAGTAGAGAAGACACCACATGAGATGTGGACTGGTAAAAAGCCAAGTTTGTCTTTTCTTAAGATTTGGGGTTGTGAAGCATTCGTCAAGCGACTTCAGTCGGACAAGCTCACGCCCAAGTCGGATAAGTGTATCTTCGTGGGGTATCTGAGGGAAACCTTGGGGTACTACTTCTACAACGGGGAAGAGGGCAAAGTGTTTGTCGCTCGGAATGTGTCTTCCTTGAGAAAGAGTTTCTTAGTCGGGAAGTCGGTGGGAGCACGGTGCAACTCGAAGAAATTCGAGAGGAACCAGCTAAGGGCGAGTCGGCAATGGCCTTGGAGGCTGAGCCGGTCGTGGTACCTACACCGGTAACAGCACCTGAACCACGGAGATCTGCCAGATTACAAAATGCTCGTGATGTTTTACTGTTAGACAGTAATGAGCCGGCAACTTATTCGGAAGCGATGGTGGGATCTGATTCCGAGTCATGGCTTGGAGCCATGAGATCCGAGTTAAAGTCCATGGATGAAAACCAAGTTTGGAATTTGGTTGATCTTCCTGACGGTGCAAGACCCGTCGAGTGCAAATGGGTCTTTAAGAAGAAAACTGATATGGATGGAAATATTTCCGTCTATAAAGCACAACTTGTCGCGAAGGGGTTCCGACAGGTTCAAGGAGTTGACTACGACGAGACCTTCTCGTCCGTAGCGATGCTTAAATCAGTTCGGATCATGTTAGCCATAGCAGCCTATTTCGACTATGAAATATGGCAGATGGATGTCAAGACGGCTTTCCTTAATGGAAATTTAACTGAGGACGTGTATATGATACAGCCCGAAGGTTTTGTCGATCCAGCTAATGCTGACAAGGTATGCAAACTTCAGAAATCCATTTATGGGTTGAAGCAAGCATCTCGGAGTTGGAACATTCGCTTTGATGAGGTAGTCAAATCATTTGGCTTCATCAAGAGTGATCATGATTCCTGTTTATACAAGAAGTTTAGTGGGAGCAAAGTAAACTTTCTAATCTTATATGTGGATGACATATTACTGATTGGAAATGATGTCATGGTGTTGCAAGAAAACAAAGAGTCATTGGAAAGGAGTTTTCTCAATGAAGGATTTGGGTGAGGCGACTTACATATTAGGAATCAGGATCTATAGAGATAGATCAAGGAGGCTCATTGGATTGAGTCAGAGTACTTATATGGACAAGGTTTTGAAGAAATTCAAAATGGGAAAGTCCAAGAAGGGATTCTTACCGATGTCCCATGGCATAAATATTAGCAAGACTCAGTGTCCTTCGACAACTGATGAGCGGAGTCGGATGAGTGTGATCCCGTATGTTTCGGCAATCGGATCCATCATGTATGCCATGATTTATACTAGGCCAGATGTTTCCTATGCTCTAAGTGTTACGAGCAGATACCAGGCTGACCCTGGCGAAGCCCACTGGGCAGCGGTTAAAAACATCCTTAAGTACTTGAGAAATACTAAGGAAATGTTCCTAGTTTATGGAGGTGATGAGGAATTCAGTGTAAAGGGTTACACGGATGCGAGATATCTCACCGACTCAGATGATTCTCGTTCGCAATCTGGATACGTGTTCGTAATGAACGGAGGGGCTGTGAGCTGGAAGAGTTCCAAGCAAGATACGGTGTCTGCATCTACAACAGAGGCTGAGTATATTGCTGCCTCAGAGGCGGCAAAGGAAGCTGTTTGGATCAGGAACCTCCTGATGGATCTTGGTGTGGTTCAGGGCGCGTCCAATCCATTGGACGTATATTGTGACAACAATGGTGCTACCGCACAAGCCAAGGAACCTAGACAACACCAGAAGAACAAACAAATACTCATGCGGTACCACCTCATTCGCCAGTTTGTCGAACAAGGTGATATCAAGTTATGCAAAGTACACACTGATGCAAACATTGCAGATCCGTTGACAAAGGCGCTACCACATCCTAAGCATGAGGCGCACACGAGAGGCATGGGCATTCGATGCCTAGGCATATGATGCCAAGATGATTGACTCTAGTGCAAGTGGGAGACTGTTGGGAATATGCCCTAGAGGCAATCATGTATGATGTAATTCCCACTGTATTCATAAGTTATTCAGTTGTCCTTGTTTTGAACATCTAATATATGTCATTGAATATGTGATTCGATTGTGGAACTATATATTCATGTTGTTCATACTAGATTGTCCTTGGTCATTTAGGTTGTGCTGGACACACACCCTAGACTAATGTGAGTGTTGGCTGATGACATAGTTCCACTTGTCATGGGCATGGTGATGCCATTCCAACGTTCACGGACTTGGCTAAAGAGTTTAGCAAGTCGGACTGACCCACATTGAGATGCAACGAGCAAGTCGTCATTTGCATGTCTCAATCAATGTAATCCTTAGACCTGAGGTTGTCGCACAATTCGAGTTGTGGATCACCGACTTAGGTTCTGTCAAACGTTGTTCTGTGACAAGGCAACTATAAAGGCAGAGTTCGGGTCGAATGAGAAGCAAGCTGCGTGATGTGGATAATCAAGATGGGATTTTTCCCCTCCGAATGGAGAGATATTCTCTGGGCCCTCTCGAGTGATATGATTCAGGAAGCATGGACATGCGCGACTCAGTTAAGTGTTAACTGTGTCGGTTGACTAAGAGTTAGTCAGATGAATCACATGTCACAGATCGAGAAGAGAGTTGAGCTATTTAAGGGATGACGATAAATCGCCTATAGCTCGACAAGGTATATCGTGAGGCAAAAAGGACTGTCGTGGGATAATCACGGCAGACGTTACCGGGGGTAACTTGTCTTGGGGCAAATCGACTCTGGTGTTTGGGAGAGGGTTTAGCTCAAGGGAAAACATGATGATACGTGATCTGGTAGCCGGCAATCAAGTCGCCGAGTCTCCGATCTAAATATATTAACTCAACTCTCGTGTTACCCTGGATACTCGATACCTAGCGATATTGCTCAAACTCTTGGATCTCTCTCGTCTAACCCTAGGGGCCGGCTTATATAATATCCGGACCCCCTGGCCTACTCTCCAAGGCGTACTCTGAATCCTACCCGGACACTTCTTACAAACCCTAAACTTCCTTATCGGAACCCACAATCCGGGTTACGAGGCCTACGTTCCTGGGCCTTCTAGAAACCCCTTTATCTTAAGCCGGGTCTTGTGCAGCGTCCTTTGGGCCGAGTTACTCCTTGACGTTGGCCTACCGGGTTATCATCCCTCCATCAGTAGTCCCCAGAATAGCTTGGGCTTTGTGAGATCCTCCTTGAAGCTCACGCTATTCCCTGCAAAAAATAACAAACACACAAGTTCATAGAGGCCGGGTTAGATTTTTTTGATAAACAGCTAGGCCTAACTCCATGGTGGCCATATAGTAACCCGGCTTTCTCCAAGTCTAGTTTTTACTTTTCCGGGTCAACGCCCCTGATGCAAACGCCAAAGATCCGGCTTACTTTACTTGTTAATCGATCCAGGTATCGTGGAGAAGATTTGCTTTTCATCCATTCCGGATATCTCGTCCAGCACTTAAAGCATATCTCAGAAAATCCGGGCGGGTATCCCTTATCCCGAAATTTCCGGTTCCCGCCCGTTGGACTAGGTTTACCCACTCGTACCTTATAAATAGGTACCTAGGGGATAACCTAACCCCAACGGTCCATTCCAACTTCCTCTTCCTCTCCATCGCTCGCGCTTGCGCAACTCCACCACGGGGACCTCGAGCTCACCGCCGGAGCAAAGCCGCCGTCGGTTACGTTCGTCCTCGAACCGTTCCGCGCCGCCGCCAAGCTCCGCCGGCGTGCCCTCATCTTACCCACCGGGAATCGCAAAGGGACATTTGGATTGCGCCATCTGCCGCCGTCGCGCTCTACTCCAATCTCCTCCGGTAAGCTTCTTGCTCCCGTCGAATTAGCCTTGCAATTTCTTGATTCGTTCTAGATTGGATCTAGGTCAACCGCGGGCCATTTCTTGCCCCGCGCCGGATTAGGTTGCTTAGACTCATACTAGTTCATCCAATGGCTTGAATATAGGCTCCACTTCATTCTCCTATTGCTTGTAGTCACTAATTTCACCACGAATTTGAAAATGAAATTTCCAATCTAGGCTCGGGCCGCCCAAATTTTCCGCAACTGCCCTTGATACCCGGAAAGTCCGTTTCTTCCGGTTCATGTACTTGCAGTAGATACATGGGCAATCAACCTTCTTCCGCAAACGATCATCAATACGTAAGTCCCCCATAGTTTCTGTACTGATACTCGATACTCGGATAATCTGTGACTTTCGCTACATCCGGCGATACCCGGACAACTCATAATCCCCATACCTCTTTTTGATACTGCTTGCATATATCCGGATAACCCATGATTTCCGAGTCTTATGTCTTGTACCTTTTTGTGTTGTGTTCTGCAGTCTGAACCCATGGCTCCCAAGAAGCAAGGGAAGCAGCAGGCCAAAGCAAGGACAACCCAATCAATATCCGCCAACTGGGCGCGATCCACCGTCACCAAGGCCAAGCTAGAAGAGCTGGCCGAGTTAGGGGTCCTCCCCCCTCAGGAAGACATCCACTGGAGGGTGCCGGGTGACGAGACCCGGCCTACACCTGCTGCCGATGAGGTAATCTGCTTCATCGAACATGTGACCCGGGGGTTTCGCCCTCCGGGTCATCCCTTTTTCCGCGAGGTCTTAAGCCATTACGGCCTCCGGGTGTTCGACATAGGGCCTAACTCTATGTTGAACATAACCCACTTTATCGTCCTTTCCGAGTCATATTTGTGCACTCCGCCAAATTTGGCTCTCTTCATTGAACTCTTCCAGTGCAAACCGTGCCGCGAAAGCGGTGACGGGGCACTTCTTGCTTGCGGCGGGGTTTCCATCCAGCGCCGTAAGAATTCCCCAATGCCGACTCTTAACCTGAATTCTCACGTTAAGCATTGGCAACTTTCCTTCTTTTACTGCCGAGACACCTCCCCACCCGGCGAAAGGAAACTGCCGGGTTACTCGGAGGGCCTTCTATATATCTCCGAATCTTTCAACGCCTTTGCCCCTGAGTCGGACAGGGAGGCCATCCAACCGCTCCTCTCAAAAATAGCCGTCCTTTCCGCCCAAGGTCTCCTTGGGCTCAACCTAGTCAAAACTTGGGTGAACTTTCGCATACAACCCAATTCCATCCGCCCAAAACTGATGTGCGAGTATTCGGGGCACTCTACGGATTCCCTCCGATACTCTTCCAAGAACTACCCGGCCGGTGACACCAACAAGACCATCAAGAGCTTCTTGACGGAGAAATTGGAGGTAATCCGGAACATAGCCGGGTTGGAACCATTTACTCGCGAGAACCCAACTCCTGAGGTAAAATCTGGTTCTCATACTTTTACCTTCACACCTTTCTCTCGATACAACTGCTGATCCTTACACTGGTGCCTTTGACTTAGGATGATAACGCCTTTTGGAACATCGAAACGCCCCCTAACTCCGAGAGTCCAGAGGAGGAAGAGGACGCAGTTAACTCGGAGGAAGGTACATTCCGAGTCTCACTTAGATTCTGCAAGCTCATTGCTGTTCATTCTCTGTTTTTCCGACTAGTATACCTTGATAACTTACAGAGCCAGAGGACAAGGACGAAGAAGAAGAAGAACCGGAAGGCACGGTGGAAACAGCAAGCGATGAAGATGAAGCTGAGCCGACAGTCAAGGTTGGAGCAAAGAGGAAACCCCGAGGGGTCGTTTTTAAGGTGCCCTACCGCTCCCTTGCTTCTAAGCCATATTCCTTTGCCAACATGCGTGAGCTAAACCAAGAGTTGTCCAACTGGCCGTATTTGAAGGATCCACCCGTGACCAAGCGTAGACTGACTCGGAACTTTCCGGGTGAATCCGCACTTAACCCGTGCATTCCATCATCCCCTCCTCGACGTGCTGATATTTTTCAATCCTTTCCCAAATATCGCAGTTTTTTCCTTTTTGAATCGTCCTTTAATAGGGCAGTTCCATGCTTTATTCTCTTGATATTTATCAGCTTCATCCGGGTCCAGCAGCGCGTTTCCCTCAGATTTCGCGGTGAATCCCGGGTAAGGTTCTTTTCCTGATGTTCTATCACTTGACCATAATTTTCTCCGGTTGTATGCTGACCGCTTACTCATACTGTCCACAGAGCCACGGTCACTATCAGTGACCAGGAAAATATGGAGACCGATGATCCGGGTAAGGAGAACCCGATTGACGACATGACGGCTGCAGCTGGAGGCGAAGAGGAACAGCAAGCGCCACCAACACACCCGGCTGATCAGGAAGCCGAATACCCGATAGCCTCACATGCACGCGAGGAGGAAGAGGCCGCCGACCTGGGCATGGGAGGAGGCGACCCGAGCCCCGATATCCGGACGACTCGGGTGCCTTCCCCTGCCAAGGAGAAAACCTCCAATCCGAGTTATCAAGACCCCGGGTCCTCCAACTTGGGCAACCATTCCTTCGACCAAATGATGAGCGCCCTCCTCGCCATGAAGGCCTCAGAGAGCAGCATGTTGGAGCGCATGGCCGTGGAGCATCAGGTACGTTAGTTGATATCTCATAGTGTCCACCTAGTCCCCAAGTTCCGAGTCTAACTTGTCAAAGTTACACTCGGTACTCCTTGCAATACTCGGCTGATTGCGATATCCGACTAGTGTTTAACCTTCCATTCTTTTAGGCACAGGCGTCTCGGTCCGAGGAGATTTTGGCCAAGACCAAGCAGCTCCTGGACACCGAGGTAAAGCTAAGAGAAGCACTTGAGTCCGAGGTGGCAGCCTTGGAGAAAGATGTCACGAAATACAAAGAGAAATACACCACTGCTCAAGCTGCGCTGAAGAAGCTATCAGCCCAAGTGGCCGACACTTATCGTGTCCTCGTTGGTGAGATTTTGCTACTTACTGGTTCGTGCATTGGTTTCTTGTTTTCTTGATACATGATACCCGGAATACTTTGATGTAACCTTTGTTGTTCATATTGCAGCTTCCAACCTTGCGCCTTCAGAAGAAGATGATATCGAAAAGGTAAAGAGATTGAAGAATGTCCTCCGGAGGTTCTGTGCCGGCACCAAGTGGATACTAGACGCCATTCAGTGGCCGACTGAACTCTATCCGGGTATGGAGACCCTAATCCATGCATGTTCTACTATCCCTGCATGGATTGAGCTATGGAAACGCTCAGCATGCCGGGTTGGGATGACCCGGGGACTTATGCTGGCGAAAGCTTATTTTCCTAAGCTTGAGCTGGCAACGGTGGTGGCCGGATTTCCAGAATTCAAGGCAGACGGCTCGAGATTTTCCCCCAAGGATTTCAAAGTCGTACAATCCGAGGTACGTCACTCGGCAACTGCTCTTGCCGACAGTATGGACTTGAGTAGGTTTATGTCTCCATACGATGCTAAGGACAAAGCTGTGAAGGAAGATACGCCCGTGCCCTTCGACATTTTAGAAAAGTGGAATGCTGACTCGGCCAGGAGGAGGGAGGAAGCTGCAAAGAGGGAAGCCGAATTGCAATCAGCACCAACTTCCTCTACGCCAGCTGTCCGTCCACCTGTTCGTCCTGATGCTGAAAAACCGGATGATGATGCTGGGAACTCTTCTAAGAAGCAAACCCAAGAACAAGACCCGGAGGGCAAGGGTAAGGATGTGGACCCGACTCAGGAAGCCGAGTAAATTATTACCTGATGCCATCCTAATACCTTGTTCGCTCGATGCCCTTGTAAAGACAGATATTATTTTGATAGTGCAGATGTGCACTGTTGATACTATCATCGCATCATGTAAATACATTATGAAGCTTTAATAGCTTTCTTGGCTCTTCTGGCCTTTGGATGAATCCGATATCTGTCTGCCTTTGAGTTTATTTATTCTTGATATTCCGACTTTCTTTATGGTTCCTTTTGTGAGACTCAGTTTCCGGGTCACATGGGTTTTGACGGGTGAACTTTTCTCTAAGTCCCCAAGTCCCCAAGACTCGGATTGCTGGGCTTTTTGTGCTTAATAGCTAGATAACTTGCCTCTTTTTTTTTTCAAAATCCCCAGTCCCCAAGGCCCGAAATTCCGAGTCTGGGGTGTGAGGTTTCTCAAAGAAAACAAGTTGTTTCTGCTAAGCCCAAAACCTAGAGCCGTTTCACATAGGTTTTGATGTTATGCTTGATAGACTTTGAGTTTCCAGTTATTAACCCTGTACTCTGCATAACTTGTGGTTTAGATGACCCTTTTGACTCTCTTGTACTGTAAGCCGGCTTTCGCGTGGATACCATGTTGTTACATCTGTACGAAAACAGGGTCAGGCAAGTCCCATTGGGCATCATGGCTTATTGTAATCGTAAGTGAGCAAATCATGCCACTTTAGTGCGAGTCACATCGAGCTTAAGTAAGAAAAGTCAAGAAATTTGGCTCCTTTGTCCGGTTATAAGATTGCAGCCGTACTCGTTTGCGAGTAATCGGCCCTTATAACTCATAGGCATCATGGCCGGGTCTTTGAGTTTGTAACTGTGCTATTCAAGCAATCAGCCGCCAAGACCTAAATACATGCAACATACTGAAGAAACTAAGGTACTAAGAAAACAATAAATAATACTTACCTGGAATAAAAGTAAAAAACATAACAGAAAAATAAAACTTGATAAAACATGTGAAAAAAATATATTTCTTAACCATCTCTTTATTGATATGAGGAAGTTAGGTCAGCAAGCCACCTCATTAAAAACCCTCCAGTCCCCTTAGGTACCCTGGATAGGAAAAGAGTGCGTCTGAAACCTGCTGCCTGTTACATCGTGTAATTCCACTTGTGAGTCTGGTCTATACTAGGTATAGTAGGGACGCAGCTGAGCTACGTTCCATGGTATTTCTCTCTCTTGCATAGACGAAGTGGTATGAGCGGTGTCGTTAACCGTAGCCGACTCTTCCCTTGCATCTATCAAGTAATACGATCCATTGTGCAGATTCCGGCTTATGATAAACGGTCCTTCCCATGGCGGTGATAACTTATGTTTTCCTTCCTTTGACTGTACCAGGCGCAGAACCAGGTCTCCTTCCTGGAAGACCCGGGTTTTCACGCGCCGGCTATGATATCTCCGCAGATCCTGCTGATATATGGCTGATCTTTCCAGTGCTTGTTCCCTTTCTTCTTCTAGCATATCCACGGCGTCCTGCCGGGTCTTCTCGTTCTCTACCTCGACGTAAGCCGACACTCGAGGCGAGTCATGGATGATATCACTTGGCAACACCGCCTCTGCACCATAAACCATGAAAAACGGTGTCATCTGAGTGGATCTGTTAGGCGTTGTGTTTATACCCCAAACCACTGCAGGTAACTCTTCGACCCATGCACCAACAGCTCTGATACACGGAACTCGCAATCGTGGCTTTAATCCACGAAGCAATTCTTGATTTGCCCTCTCCACTTGTCCATTAGCCTGTGGATGGGCCACGGAAGCTATGTCAAGCCGGATTCCATTGTTACCACAAAATTTCTCCATCTCGCCAAGGGACATATTGGTTCCATTGTCGGTAATTATGCTATGGGGATACCCAAAACGATAGATAATCCTTTTCAGGAACTTGACTGCTGTAATTGCTTCACAGTTGGCAACTGGCATAACCTCAACCCACTTGGTAAACTTGTCAATGGCCACCAAGAGGTGCGTATTTTTGCAAGGTGACATGTGAAAGGGGCCAACCATATCCATACCCCAAACAGCAAACGGCCAAGTTAACGGGATAGTCCGTAGTTCCATAGCCAGCACATGGGTTTGGCGAGCGTACCTTTGACATCCGTCACACCTTGCCACCAAGCGCTCCGCGTCTGCTAGGGCCGTGAGCCAGAAAAAACCATGTCGATAAGCTTTGGCCACCAGGGATCTTGTGGATGCATGATGCCCACAATCACCTTCATGGATTTCCTTGAGGATCTGTCGGCCTTCTTCTGGTGCTACACAGCGCAAAAAGACTCCTGCTGCACTTCTCTTGTATAACTCTCCGTTGATGATAGAATATCCTTTTGCTCGCCTCAGAATTTGTCTCGCTAATACTTCCTGCTGTGGTAACTCGCCGCGTGATAGGTAGGCCAAGAACGGCTCTGTCCACTCGGGAACAACACGTACTGTGGCCACGAGCTCCAAATCCGGGTCTTGATTTGCCAGTTCTTCCTCAGACTCGGTTTTAACTGATGGTCGCCATAGTTCATCCAAGAAAACATTAGGTGGAACCGGCTCTCTGCGCGAGCAGAGTCTGGCGAGTGCATCTGCTGCCTCGTTTTTTCTTCTGTCTATGTGCTCCACCTCGTACCCGGAGAAACACCCGGCAACTCTATCAACCTCTCTGCGGTATGCTGCATTGTTGCATCTTTTCTATCCCAAGTTCCTGAGACCTGCTGTACCACAATGTCCGAATCTCCAAAGCATCGTATCCTTTTAATATTCATCTCCTTTGCTACCTTTAAGCCGTGCAATAAGGCCTCATACTCGGCCACGTTGTTTGAACAATCAAAGTGAATCTGCAGCACATTGCTCAACTTGTCTCCTTTGGGTGATGTTAGCACCACTCCAGCTCCTGACCCCTCGTATTGCTTGGAGCCATCGAAGTGCATAATCCAAGACTCGGAGTTTGGAGCCATGGTGGGCATGCCTGTGTGCGTCCAATCGTTAATAAAATCGACTAGAGCTTGAGATTTGATTGCTGACCTTGGCTCATAGTTGATGTGATAATCCCCCATCTCGATCGCCCACTTGGCTATTCTACCTGTTGCATCCGAGTTTCTGATGATATCCAACATTGGTATAGAACTCACCACTGTTATGGGGTGTTCCTGAAAATATGGCTTCAA
The DNA here is from genome assembly GCA_028641055.1 of Alopecurus myosuroides. Classification (NCBI taxonomy): domain Eukaryota; kingdom Viridiplantae; phylum Streptophyta; class Magnoliopsida; order Poales; family Poaceae; genus Alopecurus; species Alopecurus myosuroides. Next base: position 212,655,192 of record CM054057.1, on the reverse strand, counting down.
CTTCCGGCTGGCCATGAAGACCCCGAAAACCAGCTTTTGCCAATGTGGATAGCGCTGTTTTGCCTCTGATAACACCTCACTGACGTACCGGGGGTAACTTGTCTTGGGGCAAGTCGACTCTGGTGTTTGGGAGAGGGTTTAGCTCAAGGGAAAACATGATGATACGTGATCTGGTAGCCGGCAATCAAGTCGCCGAGTCTCCGATCTAAATATATTAACTCAACTCTCGTGTTACCCTGGATACTCGATACCTAGCGATATTGCTCAAACTCTTGGATCTCTCTCGTCTAACCCTAGGGGCCGGCTTATATAATATCCGGACCCCCTGGCCTACTCTCCAAGGCGTACTCTGAATCCTACCCGGACACTGCTTACAAACCCTAAACTTCCTTATCGGAACCCACAATCCGGGTTACGAGGCCTACGTTCCTGGGCCTTCTAGAAACCCCTTTATCTTAAGCCGGGTCTTGTGCAGCGTCATTTGGGCCGAGTTACTCCTTGGCGTTGGCCTACCGGGTTATCATCCCTCCATCAAGGACTAAGATGAATATCACATTGAAAGGTATGTCGTCATGACTCAATGGGACTTGGGAGTCGGCACTATCTGCTAGGAGCCGCTACCGATTGATCGATTGAGAGTCGGACTCTAATCGTGTCCAAGTCGCCATGAGCCTGCAGGGTCGCACACTTAAGAGCGGGAGCAAGTATTGGTTGGGTTGGACCCGAACCGAAAATGGACTGATTTTGTGAGTCAGACTCATAGAGGAAATGGGCCACAAGTGTTGTGCAGCCCACTACCATACGCTATATAAAAAGGGGCGCAGGTTGCCCAGCGGGCACGTTAGTCCACTCCCATGCGTTGGGAACCCTAGCCCCACTCAGTCCAGCCGTCGCACCAGACCTAGCAGTCTGCCGTCGGAGCTCCTCCTCGTACGTGTGGATACCAGCAGAGGTGCTGTACGTTCAGCACTTCGACGTTCGAGGGATCGGATCGGCTGGATCGGATCGTGGGACTGCACTGCCCCAACGCGCTTCATCGATAATCCGCAACCGCGCGTCTAGTGGTAATACTCGTGGCCTTCTACCTCGGCTAGATCTTGGAAGTACCGCGTAGGAAAAAGTTTTTGTTTATCTCTACGCGTTCCAACATCTTGAACTTCTATATTGGGTTGTTGAGTTCCCGTGTATGCACCTACTTTACGTTTCAACTGTTGTTATTATTTCAATAATGAGATGACCTCATCATGAGATCATTCTCTTGTCTGCACACTATGTTTTGTAATATATGTTTGTATGACAACCAAGTACCGCGATGTTTCTACTGTACCACCCTGAGGGTTGTAATATTTGCAGGACGGTGTTCTGTGAGTGTTATGTCAACAACTTGCGTACTACAACATGAAGTGGTATGCTGGGTCACCGCAATCATCATATCCTCCATAGCTACATCGGTCCACTCTCCCACAAACCTCTGTAACCGCTATGTAAATATGGTGTTTGACGTTATAAATTATTTGCAGATGATCTATTGCATCCATGTCATGTTTGTGTAGTTCCCTTTTGTCATATGATTGACTGTTGAATCTCTATGAATGGTTTGAGCTATATATTGAATTTTTCACAGTCCTATGGTGCCCATCATATGTTTATGCGCGCATGGATCACATCATAGGCTTTGTAGTATGTGGAGAAAGCTAGAGGGAGGGCTGCTTGAGTGACAGAAACATGAGCCCCAATCTAGTGATTGAAGCATATAGGATAAAGAGGACCTTTTGATCTTAATGCTATGGTTGGGTATTTTTACCTTAATGTATCTTATAGTAATTACAGATGTTTTCTAGAGTTCCAATAATAAGTACTTGCAATCATTGGATAGTGAGAGCTTGTTAGCTTTGCCTCTCCCACATAAAAGAGGAATATCAATCTTGTATTTGACTATTTGATCATGAAAAAACCCGTCACAATTACCACCACTTTTCCACACTCATGGTATTGTTAGTTTATGTTTACTTAGTATATTTTATTGCTGCATCACTAACATTTACTTTCTTGTATTATTATCTTGCAAAGCTATCTCTCATACCCATATTATTGCTCTAGTATTATTTCCTAGATAAAGTAAACGTTTAGTGTGCGTAGAGTTGTATCAGTGGTTGATAGAACCTGAGAGAACATTTATCCTACCTTTAGCTCCTCGTTGGGTTCGACACTCTTACTTATCAAAAAGGCTACACACGATCCCCTATACTTGTGGGATATCATACCTGAAGCAAAAATAGCCTCCTTACGCTCTACCAAAGCTCTCACATGCTCTGGTTGTGGTAAGTACGCGTCCACTTTACACCGTAGCCTCGGGCTAGATCGCACTTCCCGCATCCCATGGTCTCCAATGTCGCCATATGCCAAAACATCGGCTTCCGACGGCCTCGTCCGTCGCATCGTTGTTCCTCTCGACCCCAACACGCATGGTTGCGGGGAGAGAAACTCCTTCTTTGCGACGAAGAAATATAGGGACACCGCACCACCCAATCCGTCTGGTTGTGGTGCTAGCATCGCCTCCATGTTGAAGTCCTCCACTAGCTGCCTCGGAGACTGATGCAGCACACCCCATTCCACCAAACACGACATCTATACTAGAAAAAGGTGAACTCACTCCTCTCTCTAGATGTCTTCGGTGTGTCAGTGAATGGTGCGCCACCTCATGGATTACCCCTATATGTGCCTAGGTTTGATCCTACCATGGAGCCCAAGATGATGCTCAAGATCATGCCCAAGACGATGGCCAAGAAGCTACTGAGGAAGTCCAAGAAGGTGGCATCGAGAAGGAAGAGAAGGAGGAAGAAGGAGATGGGGGCCAGTGCACCGGGCCTCAAAGGCCAGCCAGGCCGGCTCCCCTGCCCCTCCAGGCCGGACCCCCAACAAAAGGAGTCGGCCCCCACCCTGGCCTCGAGCCGGCCTTCCTGCGCGCCAGGCTGGGTGCCCAACAGAAGGGCCCAGCCTCCACCCTGGCCTCGGGCCGGTTCCCCTGCGCTCCCAGGCCGGGCTGCCATCGGATCCTCCCACCCCGGCCTCAAGGGCCGCCCAGAACGGCCTCCTAGGCCGGCTGCCCTGCTTCTGCGAGAAAGAGGGGAAAAGCCCCCTTTTCCACCTCGACCTTCCCCCTTGGCTATAAAAGGACCCCCAAGGGCTAGATATAGGTTTAGAGATGAATTTAGAACTTTGAGCTTTGCTCTTGTACCCCTCTTGTGAGGCTACTCCTATGGTTTGTACCTAGGGCCGTATCAAGGCTACTCCTATGGTTTGTACCTAGGATTGTATAAGGGATCATTGAGTTACCTATCCATTCCATTTAGGATCCATTCGAGGGACTTTCCAATCTTCCTCAACTAATCCTTGAGGTTCTATTGGCGTGGTGGACCGGCCACGGGTGTGAAGCGGTTTCCGATAAGGTGAGTTCGGTTGGATCGATGATCCCGTAGACGGTCGGTGCGGCTTAGTTGATGTAACACCTAGGGTGTCCCCCCTAAGTTAGAAGTGGGTTGTTTTCCTTTTTGCATTGCATCACATGCATCATATGCATTGCACCATGTTTTCAAAAAAACAACTGAAAAGTTCAAACCCATTTAAACTTTCAAACATGTTCAAGTTTCCAATTAAAAGTGGCAAACTAAACAACTCAAAATGTTTTCAATAATTTTGAGTTTGAATCAATTAAAATGCTTGTTAATAAAACCCCTTTATATTAACACCCAAATGGTAATTTCAAATTCAAATCAAATCAATCATAATTGGCATGTTCCAATTGTGGGTTAAAGATTAAAATCTTCCAAACATTTTAAACTCACCAAGTTTTCATAGTGTTTGATCTTATTAAATAAAACTTGTTTATTTTAAAAATCAAAGCTATGTGAAACCCTATTTGAAATTCAACTAACCAATTAAAATCAAATTAATATTTCCAATTTTTGAAATCAATGTTAACATTGCTTTGACATTACTGTTTTGAAAATTAATAACATTATTTCCTAAAAAATTAAAACCCCTAAAAACCTATTCTTTTATCTCTCTCTCTTTCATCTCTTACAAAAAAAAAACAGAGGAAAAAAGAGAAAAGGGAAAGAAAGAGAGGGGAGGGCAGGCCAGCCCACCACATCCCCTCGATGGCAGCCCGCTCCCATCTTCCCCCACCTCCGTACTGCTGACGTATCCATGGAGGAAAACGACAGCACCACAGCTCCACCTGCCCCCTCCTTATCATCCCCTACCTCCTCCAAACCCTAGGCCGCACCTTCCTCCCTCCTCCTTCTCCCATCCGCCGCCAATCTTCTTTCCCCCTCGGATCCCCCTCCAAACCTCTGTCTTTCTTCTGAATTTCTTCTGAACCTCGGTTCCATGGCCGGAGTTCGTCGGGGTTGAGGTGTGGGTTGTGGTCACCGTCAAGGGCAGCCCGCCGCGGGAATGGAACCCCCTAGTCTTCCTCGTCCTCCTCGCGTCCACGGCGGGGCCCGAACCGCACCGGAGCGCCGCCGTCGAGTCGCCGTCGCCCCTACTGCGCCACCGTGCTGCGCCTCGACAGGGCTGCGAGGTGAGCTCCCCCTGTTCCCCTTCGCTCCCTCCTCCCTCTCCTCCTCCCCTCCGCTAGCAGCCACGCCCTGCGCACCGCAGCAGCACGGCGCGCCCGCGCCGGCCAAAGCAGCGGCCGCAGCGGCAGTTCGCCGTCCAGCGATCTGTCCGTGCGCGTGCAGTTAATTTCGTCAGGCTATAAGCCGAGGCGATACCTCAAACCCCCTGCGCGACCTCTATCTATCACAAGCCGATCATCACCCCACTGGTACCACACCCTTGCGCGCAAGCCCCAGCCCTGAGTTCGATTCCCCCCAAGGCAGAAAGCCAACCCACTTTTTCCCTCTTTTTGCTGTTTTCTACTCGAATTTCAGAAAACACAGATCTGAGGCATTAATTCTAAAATCAATATAAAATTGAATATTGCTCCAATTTGAATGATTCAAATTCCTGTGGATTCAAAATTTTGTGCTCTTTCTATTAATGTCAAGTTTGCAACATGTTTCTGCAACAATTTTTGCAGTAAATAATTAATTACTGAAAATGCAATTAAAAGTGGAAACTTTGGAATTTCATAACTTGAGTTGTGCTCATCCAATTTAAGAAAACTTGGGCTCTAAAAATTTGTCTTAACACACTCTACACATTGGTATTTTATTTGGTCACAATTGAATTAATTTTGAACATGTTTCTCTCTGTTTACTAAAAAGGGCAGAATAAGACTATTTATGAAAAATTGCATAATAAATTCAATAATAACCCAAAAATTATGTTTAATAGCTCAAAATGTTCAGTGAAACATTTGCTACATGTTTTCAACCTTTTCAATGCAATTTGTTTACTGTTTTTCCAAATTAAAAGTGGTGCAATAATTCAATGCTTTAATTAAACCCTTTTAAATTGCAAAATTTATAACTTGGGCAATTCAAATCCAATTTCAACATGTTAAATATGTTTTCCATCCCATTTTTCATGAACTTTGCAAATATAAACTTTGTTCTCTGTTTTGAATAAATTAAATTGCTGAAAACAACTATTTCTTAATTAATGCATTTAAAATTGTCAATTTAATAACTTGCTCCTCTAAAATCCAAATTCAACAAATGAAATATGTATTCCATCTAAAATTTTGTGTTCTTTCCAAATATAAATTTTGTTATCTGTTTTGAACAATTAAAATGGGTGAAAATAACAAATGCTTGTGTAACTCATTTAAGAAGCCAAATTTCATAACTTAATAAATAAAATTCCAAACTTGGTAAACCCCTTTTCAAATTGAAGCTATTGTTGTTTTCTTATTGTTTTCATCATCCATGCATCATTCTAATCAACTTTCACATGATGGTTATTTGTAGATCATTCAATTCAACATTAATTCATGGGCTTTTCCATATGCAACCCAAATTGCATATGGGCCCATTTAAATATGTTTACCATGTCAACTAGTTTATCTTTGATGCATCCTTAAACTTGTCATGCATCCATATCTTGATCATGCTGGATCTTTTGCCGTAGTAGTAATTGTTGCATCCGGTGTTTGTTCGAGGTTCGTTGCTTCTTCGCGGATAGGACGTTGAGATGATGTGAGCAACGACAAGTTCTTCAGATGTACCTCTAATTGCTGGATTCCAGGCAAGTATACTCACTTGCTGCCAAATGGCTGCCTTTCATCACTTGTTACCGATTCTTTCCGTTGTTCTTATGCTAGCCTTATGACCCGATGCTTGTGTCTCGATCCTATCATATGTTTACCTTGCAGCCACGATATTGCCTTTCTCCCAATTCCTATTAACTGTTGTTTGTTTACCTTGTTGGCCCTCGTGTCGTAGTTGCATGCTTAGTGTTGTTTGCGCTCAAGTCTTGTTGTCCGTCTTATCACCTGTTTAGTTTGATAGTTGGGTTTCAACTTAATCAACAACATGTTAATGTTTTGGGTAATAATAATTTGATGATAAGGCACCGGCAGGAGGCCCGACATGGTTTTGAGGCCTGCTAGTGTCGACCCTAGTTAGGAAAAGGGTCTTGTCTACTGATCCATGATGAGCGCACTAACCGCATGTGGGAAGCGTGTATGGGCGCCCCCTCAATTTGATTCGATTCGCATCTCGTCCAAATCGCCTAATTTAGTTCGGGTTTTCCATTTGCCGCATGCATATGCAGGTGCGAACCCGTGGCCAGGGTGGAACTTTTGTAGTCGGCATTTAGGGAGACACGTTCTTAGAGTGCTATGAGGGTCCCCTTTTCTTCGTGGGTCTTGATTAGCCGTGCGCTCAATTGCACGGGGTTCTTTGGGCTTGATGCGAAGAAGAGTTGAGTTGTGTTGAGTGCTCCGCTTGGTGGAAGTGCATTTCCTATCTGGCGGGGTATTCTTACGTGTACGGCCAAATTGGTGCACCCCTGCAGGGATAAATCTTCTCGAGAAGCCGTGTTTTCCACGGTTATGGATGACTTGGTGAAAGTACTGGCTAACAAGTACTCAGAACAACTTACACCTAACTACTGATAACTTGACTAGTAATAGTCTGATTGACACAATAACTTGAACCATCATTAATCCAACTGTGTGAGTTATCCTCGGATTGCTTCTTTGGATAAGGGGCGAGATCCAGGATGGGTTTGTTTGATGTTAGTTGTAGTTGGTTCCGATACGCTATCTTATCCCTTTCTTTTAGCCGGATGTTGTAGCGAGTCTCTGTAGTTAGTTAGTGCAGCCCGCTGCCGCTTATTTGCAATAATCCCTTCCTTTCCGTTGCCCAAAGTATTTGTATCTTGTGATGGTTGGATACGCTGGTATCTTGTGAGTATGGTTTATCCACTTGCCAGTACTTAACCGTACTGACCCACGAATCCCTTTCGTGGCTGCATATTCCACATTGCAGTCAACAGGTTTGAAGTCTGACGACGTTAGCTTGGGAATCCCTCCGGCTTGGCCTGGGCAGGGATTGGACGCTCTCGGTTATCTTCAGGACTCTTAGTCCAATTTGTATCTTGTCCGTAGTCGGACACTATGTTGTTTCTTCCGCTGTTATTTGGATCTTTGTATTGTATCTGTTGTATCCTTGACTCGTTTGAGTCTTCTTGTATATATCTTTTCTGTTGTTGTTGCGGAATATTCGTGAACTGTTGTAAGGTTATCACAAGTGGCAACCTGGAATCGGTTATTATGTGGATTTTGGCGGGAATGCTGAAATCTGCATAGTGCCCGATCTCGGGGCGTCACAAATGGTATCAGAGCATGGTTTCCGATTCCCGATATTGTTTCGATACGAATGGTTATCGAAGCAACGGGTCCGCAAAGCCTGTAGGATAACCTCGCTAACGGTCGTGTTCTTAGAGTGTCAAAAACTATTTCTGCTAAACTATTTTGGAAACATCTCAATAGGATTCTTGTTTTCTCCTTATCTCTATTCTATTCCTCCTTCTATCTCATTTGTTTTGGAGTCTACTCTCGTACCTATCTTTCAAAATTTTAGGATCCTACGTGGGTGGACGTTTTCTGAGCTTTTAACCTAATAGGTTCGATCATCGGAAGATTCCTCGTGGAAGAACATCGTCATCAGCCCAAGCAAGATCCCCTTGTTAGTGGTGTCGAGGAGATCAACTGGAAGCATGAAGAATCGATAGTCGAACTTCTTTCCCCTCCTGGGTTAGTAGGTGGATTGCGAGGGCGCAATCCCTTGTTAGTGGTGTCGTCTGTAACACCTGGGGTGTCCCCCCTAAGTTAGAAGTGGGTTGTTTTTCTTTTTGCATTGCATCACATGCATCATATGCATTGCACCATGTTTTCAAAAAAACAACTGAAAAGTTCAAACCCATTTAAACTTTCAAATATGTTCAAGTTTCCAATTAAAAGTGGCAAACTAAACAACTCAAAATGTTTTCAATAATTTTGAGTTTGAATCAATTAAAATGCTTGTTAATAAAACCCCTTTCTATTAACACCCAAATGGTAATTTCAAATTCAAATCAAATCAATCATAATTGGCATGTTCCAATTGTGGGTTAAAGATTAAAATCTTCCAAACATTTTAAACTCACCAAGTTTTCATAGTGTTTGATCTTATTAAATAAAACTTGTTTATTTTAAAAAACAAAGCTATGTGAAACCCTATTTGAAATTCAACTAACCAATTAAAATCAAATTAATATTTCCAATTTTTGAAATCAATGTTAACATTGCTTTGACATTACTGTTTTGAAAATTAATAACATTATTTCCTAAAAAATTAAAACCCCTAAAAACCTATTCTTTTATATCTCTCTCTTTCATCTCTTACAAAAAAAAACAGAGGAAAAAAAGAGAAAAGGGAAAGAAAGAGAGGGGAGGGCAGGCCAGCCCAGTTGGGCCAGCCCACCACATCCCCTCGATGGCAGCCCGCTCCCATCTTCCCCCACCTCCGTACTGCTGACGTATCCATGGAGGAAAACGACAGCACCACAGCTCCACCTGCCCCCTCCTTATCATCCCCTACCTCCTCCAAACCCTAGGCCGCACCTTCCTCCCTCCTCCTTCTCCCATCCGCCGCCAATCTTCTTTCCCCCTCGGATCCCCCTCCAAACCTCTGTCTTTCTTCTGAATTTCTTCTGAACCTCGGTTCCATGGCCGGAGTTCGTCGGGGTTGAGGTGTGGGTTGTGGTCACCGTCAAGGGCAGCCCGCCGCGGGAATGGAACCCCCTAGTCTTCCTCGTCCTCCTCGCGTCCACGGCGGGGCCCGAACCACACCGGAGCGCCGCCGCCGAGTCGCCGTCGCCCCTACTGCGCCACCGTGTTGCGCCTCGACAGGGCTGCGAGGTGAGCTCCCCCTGTTCCCCTTCGCTCCCTCCTCCCTCTCCTCCCCTCCGCTAGCAGCCACGCCCTGCGCACCGCAGCAGCACGGCGCGCCCGCGCCGGCCACAACAGCGGCCGCAGCGGCAGTTCGCCGTCCAGCGATCTGTCCGTGCGCGTGCAGTTAATTTCGTCAGGCTATAAGCCGAGGCGATACCTCAAACCCCCTGCGCGACCTCTATCTATCACAAGCCGATCATCACCCCACTGGTACCACACCCTTGCGCGCAAGCCCCAGCCCTGAGTTCGATTCCCCCCCAAGGCAGAAAGCCAACCCACTTTTTCCCTCTTTTTGCTGTTTTCTCCTCGAATTTCAGAAAACACAGATCTGAGGCATTAATTCTAAAATCAATATAAAATTGAATATTGCTCCAATTTGAATGATTCAAATTCCTGTGGATTCAAAATTTTGTGCTCTTTCTATTAATGTCAAGTTTGCAACATGTTTCTGTAACAATTTTTGCACTAAATAATTAATTACTGAAAATGCAATTAAAAGTGGAAACTTTGGAATTTCATAACTTGAGTTGTGCTCCTCCAATTTAAGCAAACTTGGGCTCTAAAAATTTGTCTTAACACACTCTACACATTGGTATTTTATTTGGTCATAATTGAATTAATTTTGAACATGTTTCTCTCTGTTTACTAAAAAGGGCAGAATAAGACTATTTATGAAAAATTGCATAATAAATTCAATAATAACCCAAAAATTATGTTTAATAGCTCAAAATGTTCAGTGAAACATTTGCTACATGTTTTCAACCTTTTCAATGCAATTTGTTTACTGTTTTTCCAAATTAAAAGTGGTGCAATAATTCAATGCTTTAATTAAACCCTTTTAAATTGCAAAATTTATAACTTGGGCAATTCAAATACAATTTCAACATGTTAAATATGTTTTCCATCCCATTTTTCATGAAGTTTGCAAATATAAACTTTGTTCTCTGTTTTGAATAAATTAAATTGCTGAAAACAACTATTTCTTAATTAATGCATTTAAAATTGTCAATTTAATAACTTGCTCCTCTAAAATCCAAATTCAACAAATGAAATATGTATTCCATCTAAAATTTTGTGTTCTTTCCAAATATAAATTTTGTTATCTGTTTTGAACAATTAAAATGGGTGAAAACAACAAATGCTTGTGTAACTCATTTAAGAAGCCAAATTTCATAACTTAATAAATAAAATTCCAAACTTGGTAAACCCCTTTTCAAATTGAAGCTATTGTTGTTTTCTTATTGTTTCATCATCCATGCATCATTCTAATCAACTTTCACATGATGGTTATTTGTAGATCATTCAATTCAACATTAATTCATGGGCTTTTCCATATGCAACCCAAATTGCATATGGGCCCATTTAAATATGTTTACCATGTCAACTAGTTTATCTTTGATGCATCCTTAAACTTGTCATGCATCCATATCTTGATCATGCTGGATCTTTTGCCGTAGTAGTAATTGTTGCATCCGGTGTTTGTTCGAGGTTCGTTGCTTCTTCGCGGATAGGACGTTGAGATGATGTGAGCAACGACAAGTTCTTCAGATGTACCTCTACTTGCTGGATTCCAAGCAAGTATACTCATGTATCGGTCCACCTTTTAGTAACGGCAAGAACCCCTGTGTTATTGTGCTAGTCCCTGGATCAATTGTTAGCACCACAGTACAAGATGAAATATCATGCAAATGCGTCAACATCTTTATTATACCGCATGATCCAGACTTTACAAAATTGTTTTACAACTTGCATAGCTCAAGGCTAGCGTAAATACAAACTTCTGCAGCAGAAAACATAGTACATCAATGAGCCTCATCCTCTTCATGTGCCACAGGCAAAACATGTTGGTTGTAGACTCGAGAACCTAAATGAAATCCTCACTCGTCATCGGAACCATCTGCACGTTGGAATATGCAGCCCCCAAAAGGAGGTCAGATCATTCTGAGCAATGGTGGCAAGTGACACTATGGTGGTATATAAATGGCAAGTGCTAATCTACATGCATATTTGGCTGGTGGAGTTTGTAGGCTATTTTGCATAAATGCATTTGTCGTATCTTTTAATATAAAGTAATTTTGCACATATTCTGGACACTTTGGTTGATAGCAAAGTGCTCCTAAATAATTGGACACCTTGGTTGATAGCAAGATGCTCCTACCCTTTGGATTAGCGCACTGAAACACCATCAGGCACTTCTCCAATAACCCATAGTCAAATTATTAGTAATTAAGAAAAACAAGATGAACGAGATATGTCATGTTTCCCATCTAGTTGTTGAATTGTTCCTAACCAATGGAACACGGCTAAGATCTTAGTTTTAACCCTCGCGAGGTTTGTGCCCTTTACCCATGTTGCCTAATCGACCCCAAACACCATGATACACCACTAGTACCACGGAAGGAAAGAAGATCAAGCCATAAATCATAAGAAGTAGATTCCCAAACCCACCACGAGCCGGACCAACCTATCACTAATCTACATCTCTGGACACGTTGGGTTCGAGTCACCACAACCTACAATCTATGTCTAGCCTATACTAATATGAAACATGGTTGCACGAAAATAACAACTACATAAAGAAAGTAAACATAATCTCAAGATACTGGGCGGCGGTCCCAACCAAACTTTGTACTCTGATGACTCTCTAGCAATCCGCCCAGTGGTTAATTAATTATCATGTTGTTTTCATAAGCAATTAAAATAATGATTTTCATCATAACATGATAATGATCCCAACCACGAATAGCTAGAGCATGGCTAAGCAATCTACAACTACGATGGTTGCCTACCATATGGATGCTACAATCTAGGTAACATATGATTACTCCACTTGGGTGTTAGTGAAGCAACCCCTAATAATAACTAGCATAGCGATAACACTCAACTCCTATACATGCATAACTACAATAAAAATCTAATGCATATAGTAAAATAGTAGGATCATGTGTGTCACTTGCCTTTTTGAAGTTTGGTGTAGAATCGCACTCTCTTCACAAATAGAACGTTCCTCTCCGTACAATCTAAACAATACAAATACATACAAATCAACAAGTCACTCACAAACACACTGCATACAAAGGTAAGCAAGCATGGAAATGTTTTCAAAACAAGATTTCTTTAGGTTAGATATTGATAGGTCAGTGCTTTTCACATAATTCAATATGCAAAGAGAATTATGATGATTAGGTTGACGGGTAGTCTTTTATGGACAAGGTTTGGGCTTGAAGGATTCAAACTTGAGTGGTTTCTATATGTTAAGGAAGTTCCAAGAGCTCATTTAGATTAGTAAAGAGGCTATCGCATCACTTAATATTGCACAAGGAGTGGATGTAATAGTAGTGTTTAAGATTGAACAATTAATTTTATTAACAAAAGAATTAAATTGTTTTGGTTTAGGCTTTCCATTTGGTTAAGTTTGGTCTAGGTTTATCACATAATACAAATCAAAAGAATTATTGTTACATGGTTTTGAGTTTGCCATTAGGTTCAATGGTTGGTCAAATTCAAATTTGAAACAATTCAAACTTGAATAGATAGCAAGGTTGTTCCAAGGGTCCAAGCGGATGGTCTCTGATCACAATTATCACACAAGGTTTTGTTCTAAAGGTTTTAGATCAAACCATGATCAACATGATTCACACAAAGGTTTTGTGTACTAGGGTTCTAATGATTTTACTGCACGACTTGTAAATTTGAATATGGTTTTGGTATATGGGTTTCAGGTCCACTTGTTTTTATAGCATGTGATTGGCACATAGTTGGTGCTGGTCTTGATCCAAATGATCAAACCACAATTGGGTATTAGCGATAAACAACTATCATATCATGTTTAGTTGTTATTGAACACTAGGGAGAATTTTAGTCCAAGATTACATATAATAGGTTCACTAGTATCCATATGGTTTAGTTATTGGTCTCACTGGTCCAAGGTTACTACATAGAACATTTTTGTAGAAGGAATTGCATTAAGATTATTTACTGAATTTAAACTAGGTCAAAATTACTCAAATGGGTATTCAGATTTAGATATATTTTAAATAATAAAATTCGAAATTAAACAATTCCACAAGATTCTACAGGTTAAGGGCTTTTCAAAAAGTCCAAGTTTGCTAAATTCGGCCTTACAGTTTAAAAGTTATGACTGTTCTAAGTTGTAGGGGTTTTTAGGTATAATTAGCCGACGAATTTTCTACGTGGCGTTGTGTAACATCCCAGTGTTTGGGAAGTTATAAGGATCTAAAGTTAATATGTGCATTTGCAAAGCATGCATCTAAAAGTACGGGAAATTTTGGCGCGAAAGTTTAAACGAATCAAAGTGACCAATGTTTCACTTGACATGATGAAATATGTTTAGTTCATCTGGTCAGGAGTACATTTGGAGTGATCTTTATAACATTGTATATCTACAAACTAAATCATCTGGTTACACCAACCATAATTGGATGTAACCAACACAAATTCTCAACCACCTAAACCTCAAGTCGATAAGTGACTTGGGATAATTCACTAGGTATCTAGAACTCAAAGAGGGGTGAGAATCCAAATCTCATAAATGCTGATCACACTTTCACTAATGAGTAACACATAATTGAACCATCTCATCAACAGAGATGTGATCTTCTATAAAACAACAACTCTCTAAGTTATCAATTAATTTCCACAAGCTAGAAATGCTTGATGGAATAGTCTCATCAACAAATATTCTAGGTTCTGTAAAACAATAACTCTTTAAGTTATAAACCATTCACACTACATCTTTCCGAACTATTTAGAACCTATTAAGTGAACCTTCACAAATAAATAACAGAGGTGCAAAAGAACACAAAAGATACAAACAAGTGTGAACCCAAAACCCAAAAGTGGGAAATGAATTAATTATTGTAATCACATATTTATCGAATATGTACATATCTCCTCAACCCTAAAAGAAGTATCAACAAGAAGAAATAAATTTTCTTCAACTAATAACAAACCTTGATCATTACATAAGATACTCCCAAATCTCCATATCTGCATTATGGATAACAAAGTTAATAAATATAAGAATATAAAGTAACAACATGACACCTGAGAAAAACAATTAATAACTATGACATAAGTCATTCAATTCAATAATCTTCACATGATCATTGTCTCATTCATTTTATACAAGTGAACATATGAAATCTCAGCACATCAAGTAACTACTTGATCAACTTACTACCTTAAGTCATCATCCCACAAACACTCTATATTTCTATCCACATCAATTCAACAACTAAATTATCTATGTATACAAGTATAGAGTAACACAAGTTACAATTCCTATTAGAGGATTTGGATTGATAGCTAAGTAAAACCAATCATGTATGAAATAAGTATCTATCTTTTGGGAAATGAAATAAGAAGTATATGGAAGGATAATAAAAGCATGAGCTAACTCTTAATCTAGATCTTATTATTTTGTCTAGATCAATTTTATCTTGTTATTCTCTGCTCCTCTCTAAGACATTCTTCAAGAGAAGCAATCCATAAGAAAAGAGGAACTATCACATGAAGATCTTCAAGAAGATTATTTAGAGTGTGCTTGAAGTGCTACTCTAAACTTCTATAAGAGTACTTGGAAACTCTTACACCTTGGTATGATCTGATTAACTCTCTTGAAAGAGTGTGATACTCCAATGTTAGTGTTATATAGAAGTAGTTTGATAACAAGACTAGCTACCTTGTTAACAGATCACTTTTGTATACTCAAACAATTGAGTGTCATACACAAACAAACATAAGATCATATAACCTAGTACATCTCAACCTATTGTATATGAGCAGTAATTTGGAGGCAAGTCTGGCCCACTTGTTAACAAGTTATTCTTGTATGCATATGGCAACTGGATGTTACAAAATTAACTCACATTCTTTTATAATCATCTAAGTAAAATCCTTGCTTGGAGTAATTGGATGTTTTCACCACAATGATGAAATAGTTGAAGTTGGAAACCATGAAAGGAACCTACCTGCAATGGACAAAGCTGATAACAGAAGATTAGTGACAATCAGTGACAAGAACATCAAGCAACATGAGTCAACAAGGAGGAACACTAGTTTAGCAAGGAAGCCTAGCATAGGAAATTCTCAAGTGAAATGTTTAGTGATATTAGAGAAACTATAACCCAATGCCCTGTTAAGATTCATCATTGATGAGAAACAAATAACAATCACTTTAATGGAAACAATTGGCAAGAGAGAAAATAGCAACACTACCTCAGTAAGGGAGTATAAGAAATTATCCAGTGAATCCTTAGGATTTATTAGGGAACCATTAACCTCTGTCAAGCTCAACAGAGATAAGGAACAAATGGTAACTCTCTTAGATGGAAACAAGTATCCATTAAGAAAGAACAACAAGGTTTTGCATCCACATGTTTTGATATGTGGAGGTAAATGAAAACAAGCTTAATACCTTGTTTTCCAAATCCTTTTCATAGATAAGATTAACAAGGGATAATAAAAATTCATCTACATATAACCCTGTAAATGATTACATGTTCCAAAACAATATGGGATAGTATCCACATTTGGAAGTTGGAGAAAAACAAACAAATAAGTTCCAAAAGAGACACATGTTTTCCACTTGATCATGTACCTGAAAACAACAAAGATTCATCTGCACATAACCATGTTAAGTATTACATGTCTTTAAACAAACATGAGATAATATTTCCAATTGGAACCTATGTGGAAAACAAATAAATAAGCTCTGAAAACCACTCATGTTTTCCACCTGGTAAAGTACTAAAAACAATCAACATGACTTGCACTCACCTAAGTAAAGTGTCAACAAAAATTGCTATGAAAATAAAATAGTATTATAAAAAGAAAACAAGTCCTTTCACCTATTAAAAATCATGTGATGTGTCATGGAATAAAATTCCATATTAAATGATTTTCATATCAGTGCATAGAACCAGTACTAAGTAGTTTTACTTAATTACTTCTATAGGGAAGTATACTTAAAATTGTCCAATTAAATTATATCACATTGTTAAACCATCTGTTCATTATGTGCTCATGATAATCATTCTTAAAATAATGGCAAAGCCATTTAACCAATTAAATGGAAAGAGATACCAAAAATTCCTTAATATAGCACTCTAAATAAAAATTACAAACATTCTTCAAATTCATCAAAACAAAACATGGTGAGATGTAGAATTTGATAAGGAACTTAAATATATTTTTTATTAATTTTTCTATTCACAGATTGGCCCTGAAAACAAAGATTTCTTCTCAAGTTATAAGACAGAAGGACCTCTATGCAAATATCAGCAACTTCAGGGGGTTATTGTAAATCTCCAATTTCATTTCTTTCTTCTTCAACCTCTGGCCAGAAGGCCAGAGGCGTGTCACCGCCACCCGCACGCACTGCCACCTCTCCTCGGCCGCCTTTCCGTTGGATAAGAAGCAGGAGAGCTTCTCCTACTTGCCCTCTTCCTCCCTCACTCGCTCATTCTCTCTGTCTCTCTCTCTATTCGAACCCGACCGGAAACCCTAGCTCTAACCGTACGGCCGCCGCCGTTCGTCGTCGACTCCGGCCATGCCGGAGGAAACCGAGGCCACCAGCAGCTCCGCCTTGCCGTCCTCTACTCCTCTATTGAGCCTCGTTTGTTGGGAAGCTTGGTAGTGGACGAATCGGAGCATCTCGTCCATCTCCGGCCGCCGGCCACCGCGGCCAATCACCGGCGATTCCGACCTCTCCGTGACCAACCATCATCACTGCCACGCTCACGGTGAGCCACTGATCCTCGGGGTGTATTCCATTGAGTGAATCATCTATGTGTTCATCACTGTCCTCGTGTGCCGCCGGTCGCCGCCGCGCCCACGCTCGTCGCCGGCGAACCGGTGACCATTTGGTCACTCCGACGCCATCCTTGCACTCACCTGGGTGCCCTCTAGCTCTAGGAGCCATTCAATCGAGCCAATTCACACACTATCGTCGGATTGCGATCATACAGTAGGAATCCCCAATTCGGGTGACATAGACATGACGTCATCATGATGTCATGCTCCCTTTTCTTTTAATTTCCTTTTAAATTTTGATTAATAAACGAATATGACAGGTGGGACCCACCTGTCAATTTAAATAATGGCAGAAAAATCATTAACTCATAAAATCAATAACTTTAAATTTACTAATCAGAAAAATATAAATAAGATATGAAAATGTTTAGAAAAATATAATCTATTTACTTATCAACTTTTAAAAAATATTTGATAAAGTTTAAAAATTAATATTTTCTTTAATTAAATTAAATCATTCAAAATTGTGAAAAATGGTAAATAATTCATAAAATCAGAAAAATACAAGTTATATACCAAAATGCTCCAAATCACAAATACAACTCATCTATGATATTTACAAAGTCATTTGACAAAGTTTCATGTGTGCAATAGTTTGCTTAGTCATTTAATTAATTTAAAATTGAGAAATTAATAATTTATTCAAATATTTTCAGAAAAATAAAATGTTATATCAAATTAAAGAGAAAAGAATTTCCAATACAAATATGTCAAACATAAAACATTTTGTTTAATTATAAACTTGTTTCTGTTGGTATAATGGAATTCTATAATATTCTATTATAACAGGAATAATTGGCACACTATTATTTTCTTTACTAATAAAACCCTCAGGTTTTCACACCTACTAAAACCTATCATCACAAGTCATTAGCAAGTATTGTGATGATAGAGTTAGCTGTACTAGTTCATCGTTTTCAACTCAACTCATTGTCATTAGCTCTACACTTTTTGGAATATAAAATCAAACATGTTTGTTACCTTTTCGATAATTGTTCTTCATGTACTACTGTCTTGTTGCCTAACCATGGTATAACACTTCTACTTAAAAATGATAACAAGTGTTTGTTCAATAAAAGTGAAACACATTTAATCCTAAAAGAAATAACAACATCACCTCAAGTAATGAAACAATTCACCTAAAACCTGTGTGATTAAGTTATCGTATCAAACGTGGCTTACACTTGTAAGCTGGGGTGTTTTCCGGGGTATTTCACGATGCATCTCATTACTATACATGTGTCATCTTGCCAGTGTTTTCTGTAGTCCTTACCGGGACTACTTTGCTATCTTCCAGATGTTTGGATTTCTCTACGCGACCCCGAACCCTGAAGACCTGGATTATTATGGTTATTTCAATCTCAGGCAAGTTCATCACTTGCTCATATCCTTTGCAGTACTTCATAACAAACTAATTACAAAAACCCTATCGTCTTATCACTTACTCTCAAAAGAATGCATGATCCTATTTTTATAATAATATGACTAATTGAATGACTACCCGAGTGGTAGTGTTCTGTTTGGTGGGCGGATGGAACCATGGTAAGATGAATAGGTCAAAGGAAGATTCCATCTGCATGGGAAAGTATTACCTAGGAATTAACAACAACTGCCGTCAGGATTCTTGCGCCGTAAATTCGCGTTGACCATGGATCTTTTGTGGGGGAAGTAAGTCAGCCGTGATACTTCTCTCGTTCGCATGTCAACGGATGCGCCAGAGACGTACGCTGTAGGTCTTGCGGGACTACATGCACATGGGTGGGAGCCCTTACGTCCCACGGACTCTGGGGTCTATGAGTGTCTGCCAGGGGCGCGTAGATCTCCATCGTGAGGGGTGGAATCAGGCATTCAACCTGCTGGCAGAAATGGGTGGGCATGCGTTGTGCGGAGAAGCACGGTTTGGCTTGGACCAACTACCGGGCCCCACACCTGAGTGGGAGTGGACAGGATCTCGAGCCTGGTTGTGCAACATGGTCTTGGTCGTCCATGGGTAAAGTAACGCACCTCTGCAGAGTGTAAAAGGATGTGACATGTTACCCCTTGTTCCGGGAAGGAGCTGCGAACGCCGCAGGAAAGGCAACTCCATGAAAGTTCTAATCCTGTGAAGATCTGGCGGGCATAGTTTTCAGAATTAAAAGCAACCTCTTGAAGAAAGTTTTACAAAACCTTGCATTAGCTTATGACTCTTTCGAGTCTAAAGCTGTAGTTAGTGCATCAACCACCCACTATATATCATGAACTTGCTGAGTAACGCTCGTTACTCATTCTATCCCGTTTGACCCCTTGCTTAGAGTTGAAGCCTATGGAAGTCGTCATTGTGAAGCCATCTTTACCTCATGAAGCTAGGTGGAGTCTTATACTACTTAGTCGGTAAAGTATCGTCATCAACAACGCTGGTGGAGGAGAAGCTATCAAGGTGTAGGTAGAGACCATTCTTGGACTTAGCATTTACTAGCATTAGATTAGGGCTGACATCAGCCGTAGTGGATTAGTTCTGAGCTAGAGTTCTTCTCCGGCTCGGAGCTTCGAATTGCTTCTTCTGATGTTTCTTTTGCAGGAGATCTTCTTGATTCATTAAGGAGATTCTCAAGATTTTGTAATGAGGTTTGTATCCTATAGTTTTACCTGGACCCGCTGTGTTTCTGTTGTACCACTCTGAGAGATGTAATATTCACGGATAAGTCCTTCTGTGAGTATTATGTCACCGACTTGCGCACTACACATGCAGTGGTGTGCTGGGTCTCTACAGATGGTATCAGAGCGAAGCGACCTTAGGTTTAAAACCTTTTAGGAGATCTGTAGGTAGGTTTATACTATAGGAAGCCATCTTATCTAAACCATATATCCTACAACTATGATGATCATTCACTTGAGAATGATATAATCATACTTGTATAGAATTATTCTTACTCAACCTGAGTAAATCTACTTATCTATTATCTTTATACCTAGGTATGAACAATTAGAAGTCTAGCATGTATTAGTGCTATTGTGAAAAGGAGAGTTCTGACATGGTCAGAGATGATTAAGTCACAGTTATGATTACCCCATTCTATGAATGAATAGGATGGAGTAGAATTTGGTATTGAGTTAGTATAGGAGTCATCAAGAATGGATGTTGAGAATCCTTAATAGTTATTATAAACCATGGTAACTACGGGGTATATATCATATCCTTAGTATCAAGTCAAGAGGTGAATCATCATCGTATAGTATAGAATTAGGAGAAGGCATAGGAATTGATGGAAGCTACATTACTACTATCACGATGTGATCAACACCATGAAGGATCCATAGATGCCATGAGAAGCTGGTCATAATCAAGGGGAGATAATTCAATTAACATGGTACTTAGACCCATATGGAACCAAGTTAGACAACAACTACTATAGGATAATTTTGTCTTGGTTTATTCCATTGCAGTAAGGCATGCAATTGGAGTAATTATCTGGGCAAAGAGTGGTTGTATAGAATAGGATTACAAGGTAATATATACCTACTTGTAGTGTATAGCATTTAAGAGCCTTGGTACTTGAGATGTTCTACTCAAAGTACAATTATTTCACAGGCTTTTGATGCATGAGTGATAACTGCATTTGGGATTTACTGCTTCTTATTTGGATCTTTGAGTGACTAGATCTATACATGAAGATTGAATTTGATGTGCATATGCATGTGCAATAACACTGAGTTCTTTCTTGATGTTACTGGTCTAGATAGTATAGGATTAGTATGAGAGCGTTCTACAATATCAGCTGATGGAAGCAACCACCAAAGCTCTCGGAGACTAGAAAGTCAAGAAGGCAGAAGTCAATAAAGCCACTGATGGGAATGGACCACATTCACATCTTGTTTGGAGTTGGTGAGCTACTACATCAACACATGGTGAGCTACCACAAATCATGCCAAGAAAATAATATGAGTAGTTATATCATAAAAGGAAACATGTACAAGTTTGATAAATTAACTTATATAGTTGTCCAGTAGAAGTCAAAACTCAAAGATGTAGAAGGACCATATGAAGTAACCAATGGAATAGGTTATAGTCAACTGTAGGAAAAAAGTTAAAACTCGAGGAAACTCGAAGATATTTTTACTAATTAGAAGAGTCTAACTCAGTGTATACTACTTTGTACAAGTTTCTTTGGAAAATCTTTATCTTGAGACCATTAGACTAAACCAAATGGAGTCCTAAACATAGTCAATATCCAGTATACCGGAAGAAGTTAATTGGTTATTCATCACCTGATGGATAGACCAAATGATATCCAGAGAGTTCTGAGAAGTAGGAAACCTTACCTATTCATCAGAGAACGAAACTTGGTAGCCACTATATGGTGGAAATACCACGTGTTCTTCGTGAGACCATTAAGAAGGTCTAGTAACAAGACAGAGTTGTCCTAACAACTGGAATACTATTAGATTATCATACAAGACAGTGGAAGGGAATAATGAAGACAAGAAGATACACATGTCAAGGTCAACACAAGAAACAGATGTGAAGATTCAACAGTCTACAGAAGTTCTCTCTACCTATCTTTACGTGAGAGAGGTTGAACTTCGGGACGAAGTTCTTGTTAAGGGGAAGATACTGTAACATCCCAGTGTTTGGGAAGTTATAAGGATCTAAAGTTAATATGTGCATTTGCAAAGCATGCATCTAAAAGTACGGGAAATTTTGGCGCGAAAGTTTAAACGAATCAAAGTGACCAATGTTTCACTTGACATGATGAAATATGTTTAGTTCATCTGGTCAGGAGTACATTTGGAGTGATCTTTATAACATTGTATATCTACAAACTAAATCATCTGGTTACACCAACCATAATTGGATGTAACCAACACAAATTCTCAACCACCTAAACCTCAAGTCGATAAGTGACTTGGGATAATTCACTAGGTATCTAGAACTCAAAGAGGGGTGAGAATCCAAATCTCATAAATGCTGATCACACTTTCACTAATGAGTAACACATAATTGAACCATCTCATCAACAGAGATGTGATCTTCTATAAAACAACAACTCTCTAAGTTATCAATTAATTTCCACAAGCTAGAAATGCTTGATGGAATAGTCTCATCAACAAATATTCTAGGTTCTGTAAAACAATAACTCTTTAAGTTATAAACCATTCACACTACATCTTTCCGAACTATTTAGAACCTATTAAGTGAACCTTCACAAATAAATAACAGAGGTGCAAAAGAACACAAAAGATACAAACAAGTGTGAACCCAAAACCCAAAAGTGGGAAATGAATTAATTATTGTAATCACATATTTATCGAATATGTACATATCTCCTCAACCCTAAAAGAAGTATCAACAAGAAGAAATAAATTTTCTTCAACTAATAACAAACCTTGATCATTACATAAGATACTCCCAAATCTCCATATCTGCATTATGGATAACAAAGTTAATAAATATAAGAATATAAAGTAACAACATGACACCTGAGAAAAACAATTAATAACTATGACATAAGTCATTCAATTCAATAATCTTCACATGATCATTGTCTCATTCATTTTATACAAGTGAACATATGAAATCTCAGCACATCAAGTAACTACTTGATCAACTTACTACCTTAAGTCATCATCCCACAAACACTCTATATTTCTATCCACATCAATTCAACAACTAAATTATCTATGTATACAAGTATAGAGTAACACAAGTTACAATTCCTATTAGAGGATTTGGATTGATAGCTAAGTAAAACCAATCATGTATGAAATAAGTATCTATCTTTTGGGAAATGAAATAAGAAGTATATGGAAGGATAATAAAAGCATGAGCTAACTCTTAATCTAGATCTTATTATTTTGTCTAGATCAATTTTATCTTGTTATTCTCTGCTCCTCTCTAAGACATTCTTCAAGAGAAGCAATCCATAAGAAAAGAGGAACTATCACATGAAGATCTTCAAGAAGATTATTTAGAGTGTGCTTGAAGTGCTACTCTAAACTTCTATAAGAGTACTTGGAAACTCTTACACCTTGGTATGATCTGATTAACTCTCTTGAAAGAGTGTGATACTCCAATGTTAGTGTTATATAGAAGTAGTTTGATAACAAGACTAGCTACCTTGTTAACAGATCACTTTTGTATACTCAAACAATTGAGTGTCATACACAAACAAACATAAGATCATATAACCTAGTACATCTCAACCTATTGTATATGAGCAGTAATTTGGAGGCAAGTCTGGCCCACTTGTTAACAAGTTATTCTTGTATGCATATGGCAACTGGATGTTACAAAATTAACTCACATTCTTTTATAATCATCTAAGTAAAATCCTTGCTTGGAGTAATTGGATGTTTTCACCACAATGATGAAATAGTTGAAGTTGGAAACCATGAAAGGAACCTACCTGCAATGGACAAAGCTGATAACAGAAGATTAGTGACAATCAGTGACAAGAACATCAAGCAACATGAGTCAACAAGGAGGAACACTAGTTTAGCAAGGAAGCCTAGCATAGGAAATTCTCAAGTGAAATGTTTAGTGATATTAGAGAAACTATAACCCAATGCCCTGTTAAGATTCATCATTGATGAGAAACAAATAACAATCACTTTAATGGAAACAATTGGCAAGAGAGAAAATAGCAACACTACCTCAGTAAGGGAGTATAAGAAATTATCCAGTGAATCCTTAGGATTTATTAGGGAACCATTAACCTCTGTCAAGCTCAACAGAGATAAGGAACAAATGGTAACTCTCTTAGATGGAAACAAGTATCCATTAAGAAAGAACAACAAGGTTTTGCATCCACATGTTTTGATATGTGGAGGTAAATGAAAACAAGCTTAATACCTTGTTTTCCAAATCCTTTTCATAGATAAGATTAACAAGGGATAATAAAAATTCATCTACATATAACCCTGTAAATGATTACATGTTCCAAAACAATATGGGATAGTATCCACATTTGGAAGTTGGAGAAAAACAAACAAATAAGTTCCAAAAGAGACACATGTTTTCCACTTGATCATGTACCTGAAAACAACAAAGATTCATCTGCACATAACCATGTTAAGTATTACATGTCTTTAAACAAACATGAGATAATATTTCCAATTGGAACCTATGTGGAAAACAAATAAATAAGCTCTGAAAACCACTCATGTTTTCCACCTGGTAAAGTACTAAAAACAATCAACATGACTTGCACTCACCTAAGTAAAGTGTCAACAAAAATTGCTATGAAAATAAAATAGTATTATAAAAAGAAAACAAGTCCTTTCACCTATTAAAAATCATGTGATGTGTCATGGAATAAAATTCCATATTAAATGATTTTCATATCAGTGCATAGAACCAGTACTAAGTAGTTTTACTTAATTACTTCTATAGGGAAGTATACTTAAAATTGTCCAATTAAATTATATCACATTGTTAAACCATCTGTTCATTATGTGCTCATGATAATCATTCTTAAAATAATGGCAAAGCCATTTAACCAATTAAATGGAAAGAGATACCAAAAATTCCTTAATATAGCACTCTAAATAAAAATTACAAACATTCTTCAAATTCATCAAAACAAAACATGGTGAGATGTAGAATTTGATAAGGAACTTAAATATATTTTTTATTAATTTTTCTATTCACAGATTGGCCCTGAAAACAAAGATTTCTTCTCAAGTTATAAGACAGAAGGACCTCTATGCAAATATCAGCAACTTCAGGGGGTTATTGTAAATCTCCAATTTCATTTCTTTCTTCTTCAACCTCTGGCCAGAAGGCCAGAGGCGTGTCACCGCCACCCGCACGCACTGCCACCTCTCCTCGGCCGCCTTTCCGTTGGATAAGAAGCAGGAGAGCTTCTCCTACTTGCCCTCTTCCTCCCTCACTCGCTCATTCTCTCTGTCTCTCTCTCTATTCGAACCCGACCGGAAACCCTAGCTCTAACCGTACGGCCGCCGCCGTTCGTCGTCGACTCCGGCCATGCCGGAGGAAACCGAGGCCACCAGCAGCTCCGCCTTGCCGTCCTCTACTCCTCTATTGAGCCTCGTTTGTTGGGAAGCTTGGTAGTGGACGAATCGGAGCATCTCGTCCATCTCCGGCCGCCGGCCACCGCGGCCAATCACCGGCGATTCCGACCTCTCCGTGACCAACCATCATCACTGCCACGCTCACGGTGAGCCACTGATCCTCGGGGTGTATTCCATTGAGTGAATCATCTATGTGTTCATCACTGTCCTCGTGTGCCGCCGGTCGCCGCCGCGCCCACGCTCGTCGCCGGCGAACCGGTGACCATTTGGTCACTCCGACGCCATCCTTGCACTCACCTGGGTGCCCTCTAGCTCTAGGAGCCATTCAATCGAGCCAATTCACACACTATCGTCGGATTGCGATCATACAGTAGGAATCCCCAATTCGGGTGACATAGACATGACGTCATCATGATGTCATGCTCCCTTTTCTTTTAATTTCCTTTTAAATTTTGATTAATAAACGAATATGACAGGTGGGACCCACCTGTCAATTTAAATAATGGCAGAAAAATCATTAACTCATAAAATCAATAACTTTAAATTTACTAATCAGAAAAATATAAATAAGATATGAAAATGTTTAGAAAAATATAATCTATTTACTTATCAACTTTTAAAAAATATTTGATAAAGTTTAAAAATTAATATTTTCTTTAATTAAATTAAATCATTCAAAATTGTGAAAAATGGTAAATAATTCATAAAATCAGAAAAATACAAGTTATATACCAAAATGCTCCAAATCACAAATACAACTCATCTATGATATTTACAAAGTCATTTGACAAAGTTTCATGTGTGCAATAGTTTGCTTAGTCATTTAATTAATTTAAAATTGAGAAATTAATAATTTATTCAAATATTTTCAGAAAAATAAAATGTTATATCAAATTAAAGAGAAAAGAATTTCCAATACAAATATGTCAAACATAAAACATTTTGTTTAATTATAAACTTGTTTCTGTTGGTATAATGGAATTCTATAATATTCTATTATAACAGGAATAATTGGCACACTATTATTTTCTTTACTAATAAAACCCTCAGGTTTTCACACCTACTAAAACCTATCATCACAAGTCATTAGCAAGTATTGTGATGATAGAGTTAGCTGTACTAGTTCATCGTTTTCAACTCAACTCATTGTCATTAGCTCTACACTTTTTGGAATATAAAATCAAACATGTTTGTTACCTTTTCGATAATTGTTCTTCATGTACTACTGTCTTGTTGCCTAACCATGGTATAACACTTCTACTTAAAAATGATAACAAGTGTTTGTTCAATAAAAGTGAAACACATTTAATCCTAAAAGAAATAACAACATCACCTCAAGTAATGAAACAATTCACCTAAAACCTGTGTGATTAAGTTATCGTATCAAACGTGGCTTACACTTGTAAGCTGGGGTGTTTTCCGGGGTATTTCACGATGCATCTCATTACTATACATGTGTCATCTTGCCAGTGTTTTCTGTAGTCCTTACCGGGACTACTTTGCTATCTTCCAGATGTTTGGATTTCTCTACGCGACCCCGAACCCTGAAGACCTGGATTATTATGGTTATTTCAATCTCAGGCAAGTTCATCACTTGCTCATATCCTTTGCAGTACTTCATAACAAACTAATTACAAAAACCCTATCGTCTTATCACTTACTCTCAAAAGAATGCATGATCCTATTTTTATAATAATATGACTAATTGAATGACTACCCGAGTGGTAGTGTTCTGTTTGGTGGGCGGATGGAACCATGGTAAGATGAATAGGTCAAAGGAAGATTCCATCTGCATGGGAAAGTATTACCTAGGAATTAACAACAACTGCCGTCAGGATTCTTGCGCCGTAAATTCGCGTTGACCATGGATCTTTTGTGGGGGAAGTAAGTCAGCCGTGATACTTCTCTCGTTCGCATGTCAACGGATGCGCCAGAGACGTACGCTGTAGGTCTTGCGGGACTACATGCACATGGGTGGGAGCCCTTACGTCCCACGGACTCTGGGGTCTATGAGTGTCTGCCAGGGGCGCGTAGATCTCCATCGTGAGGGGTGGAATCAGGCGTTCAACCTGCTGGCAGAAATGGGTGGGCATGCGTTGTGCGGAGAAGCACGGTTTGGCTTGGACCAACTACCGGGCCCCACACCTGAGTGGGAGTGGACAGGATCTCGAGCCTGGTTGTGCAACATGGTCTTGGTCGTCCATGGGTAAAGTAACGCACCTCTGCAGAGTGTAAAAGGATGTGACATGTTACCCCTTGTTCCGGGAAGGAGCTGCGAACGCCGCAGGAAAGGCAACTCCATGAAAGTTCTAATCCTGTGAAGATCTGGCGGGCATAGTTTTCAGAATTAAAAGCAACCTCTTGAAGAAAGTTTTACAAAACCTTGCATTAGCTTATGACTCTTTCGAGTCTAAAGCTGTAGTTAGTGCATCAACCACCCACTATATATCATGAACTTGCTGAGTAACGCTCGTTACTCATTCTATCCCGTTTGACCCCTTGCTTAGAGTTGAAGCCTATGGAAGTCGTCATTGTGAAGCCATCTTTACCTCATGAAGCTAGGTGGAGTCTTATACTACTTAGTCGGTAAAGTATCGTCATCAACAACGCTGGTGGAGGAGAAGCTATCAAGGTGTAGGTAGAGACCATTCTTGGACTTAGCATTTACTAGCATTAGATTAGGGCTGACATCAGCCGTAGTGGATTAGTTCTGAGCTAGAGTTCTTCTCCGGCTCGGAGCTTCGAATTGCTTCTTCTGATGTTTCTTTTGCAGGAGATCTTCTTGATTCATTAAGGAGATTCTCAAGATTTTGTAATGAGGTTTGTATCCTATAGTTTTACCTGGACCCGCTGTGTTTCTGTTGTACCACTCTGAGAGATGTAATATTCACGGATAAGTCCTTCTGTGAGTATTATGTCACCGACTTGCGCACTACACATGCAGTGGTGTGCTGGGTCTCTACACGTTGTTCCGAAAAAATAGGTAGACTATAAGGCATGACGTGATTGGGTGGTAAAAATAGGTTAGGTGATCTATTTGTGGCCGTAGGATCAAAATCATGTGGCTATGGCTATAACGTGTCTTTGTCTAGCTTACGTCACGCAGTATACTTACGACAAATATTACGCTAGTCTAAACTTAAAATAAAATATACTAAGAAAATAAATCTGCGAGACAGGAATACTACGACGACTACAACAACTAAATTTGCGGTCTCAAATATACTAAAACATGTATTCTACAAATATACGTACAAAAGATAGTTCACGTGGTACCTTCGTCGTGTGAGAAGCGCCACAGGAAAAGAAAATAAGAAATCCCACCAAAAAATAATTATTTAATTCTAGTCAAATCAAAATAAATGGTTCAAACTAAATTTATTTTTGTGTTTTTGTCTAGACCATTAGTCTCATTATATAGGCGGGAGGTGGGGTGTGGAGTTTGCTAAAGTAGCAATATGGGACTAAAAACAGACGAAACGTACCTACTCTCGCACGACGTGCCGTGCGGTAAAGAACCGGCCCAAGGCCCGTACGTGGACTGTGCATGTGTGCGTCTGTTTCTCTCCTTTTTTTTTTCCTTTTTAGCTATTTTTCTTTTTAAAGTCCAGGACACATTCACGTGTACGCACATGGTCGGCCCATTTCTAACTCTTTTTTCTTTTTCTTGGTTTGCTTCTTTTATTAATATCTTTTGAATAAAAACTCCAAATAACACCAAATTAATTGCACTAGTTTTGTAGAAACAATATCTATTAATCTAGGGCTTTTCTGCTAACATTTTAATCAATTAGAATTTTGAGAATTTCAAATATTATTTTAACTACAAGTAGGCATTTGTGTCTATTTCCAAAATAGTTTCAATTTGGGTTCAACAAAATTTTGGAAAATACTATACACTATATTATTAATTTTGAAACACATTAGTATTATCTTCATACAAAATAATCTTGCTAAAACCTTTTAAATTATTTGAAATCTTGATAAAATATTAGTATATGCATATACCTACATTTGAGCTTTTAAAATATTTAAGAAGACCAAAATATCATTAAGGTTTATGATCCTCTAGTTTTGAATATCATATAAACATTTTCAAAATAATATTATAATTTAAATCATTTTATGGTATAAATCTTGCTTTTAAATAATGTGAATTATTTTGCAATATTATTTATTAAAAATAACTCTAAGTGTTTAAAAATAGAGCCTTATTTGGATTAGCAATTCCAAATAATTTGGAATAGTCCTATTAGTTATTTTGTGGTTGAAATTTGTTTGAATTTTGTGGCTTTCATTAACAACACAAAAAGTTTTTTTTTTTTTGTAATTTACGAACTTTCCCAAAAATCTGGGATGTTACAGACTACCACCCTTAAAAGAAATCTCGTCCCGAGATTTGGAAGGCTAGAAAGAAAGATAGGTTTGTGTATCTGGGTTTCAAGGAACACTAGGTGGGCTACCACCCTTAAAAGAAACTTTGTGGGTATCCTAATCACGTAGCTTGATTGTGTAGCTTGGCTCTAAATGGCTTGAGAAGAACTCTCCTTCGCGGTGGGGCTACAACAAGAGTCTGTTGAATTTCACTCTCGAGGGTCACTCTTTGGGTCAATCGAAAGTCCAAGCCGAGAGGATTTCACAACATCATCACATCCTTTTCATTGACGTTCTTAGTAGGCTTCCATCTTGTTGATTTCTTCCTTGGATGCAAACACCGTGTTATTTCTAACGAAACTCTCATGGTGGGCAATATCTTCCATGGCATGTTACCTCCAAGGTTGGTTTGATCCTCGCCGAAGATTAGTACGATTCAACAACACTTTCCTAACATAGGGTTATAATTGTATCCTACCATTCTATGGTTCAGGCTTAACATCGTCGTCTCTTTAATAGGTATGACACTCAGATTTACCATCCCTCATAGCAAGGCGAATGAAATAAGTAGTCGTCATGGTAGCTACTCCATGTCGCACCTAACTCATTACTTTGTATTTGGTCTGGTGAATCTCGTATGATAACACTCGGTCATCCTCGCTTGTCTAACAGAAAGTGACCAATCTGTAAGACAGACCTGAGCTAAACTATCGGTTTTAAACTAGTAGGTTTTTCGTTAACTCCTATAATACACTAACTGGATAGTTGTAGCATATTCGCTATCCTTCTCCTGGTGTAGCAAGTTCTTCATAACCTTCATAGCTCATGTATTCTTGATTCCACATTTCTATCCTTACTTGTAGATTCATTTGTTGATCCTTAGGATAGAAATGAAATTGATGAGTTATGTGATTCTACCTTCACACAAAAATTACATAATCTCGAGATCCATGGCAATTCCTCAATTGAATGCATTTCGTCTCAATAGGGCACTAGTATAACATTCTTCGTTATATTTCTTGTTGATACACTTCATATGGTAGCTCACTATGGTTGGTAAATGGGTATGTGGTTTTGGTTTGGCTTAGCATGGATGAGTAGAGATTTAGAAAGAGACTAAAGAAGAATCCTACCCAACACAACAAAGCAAGGCAATTCGTCTTACAAACAAAATCTAACAAGCATTCATCACACCAAACAACTAATTCAGCAAACAACCTAGTATTGTCATACCACACTCATTTGTATGATCAATACACTAACACGATATCGTTATTCTAACCAAGTAACTAGATTGGTGGTCGTATCTATATCTTGTTGAGTTCTTGAAGTTCTTCCTTCCCATCCATGAGGTGCTTCTGATTACTGTGAAGTCTAAATCCTCTAAGTTCTTCAATGGTCTTCCTTGTAGTACTTCATGTTGAATCCAATGATGTCATATGAAAAATATTTCTTGAACTCCATGGTATGGTCATCTAGAACAAGAGAAGAAAGTTTTGAAGGTGAATAATAGATGAGAGGATAGGAGAAAAGAGTAGAATGATAAGTTGTGTTTATAGAGAGTTTGGACAAACTAGATTTTCAACCCTAGGGTTTGTTCCTAGTTCTAATCCAAACTTAGGTCTCGAATCCTACAGGCAACACAATGCTCTGATACCATCTGTAGCGGTCCACCTTTTAGTAAAGGCAAGAACCCCTGTGTTATTGTGCTAGTCCCTGGATCAATTGTTAGCACCACAGTACAAGACGAAATATCATGCAAATGCGTCAACATCTTTATTATACCGCATGATCCAGACTTTACAAAATTGTTTTACAACTTGCATAGCTCAAGGCTAGCGTAAATACAAACTTCTGCAGCGGAAAACATAGTACATCAATGAGCCTCATCCTCTTCATGTGCCACAGGCAAAACATGTTGGTTGTAGACTCGAGAACCTAAATGAAATCCTCACTCGTCATCGGAACCATCTGCACGTTGGAATATGCAGCCCCCAAAAGGAGGTCAGATCATTCTGAGCAATGGTGGCAAGTGACACTATGGTGGTATATAAATGGCAAGTGCTAATCTACATGCATATTTGGCTGGTGGAGTTTGTAGGCTATTTTGCATAAATGCATTTGTCCTATCTTTTAATATAAAGTAATTTTGCACATATTCTGGACACTTTGGTTGATAGCAAAGTGCTCCTAAATAATTGGACACCTTGGTTGATAGCAAGATGCTCCTACCCTTTGGATTAGCACACTGAAACACCATCAGGCACTTCTCCAATAACCCATAGTCAAATTATTAGTAATTAAGAAAAACAAGATGAACGAGATATGTCATGTTTCCCATCTAGTTGTTGAATTGTTCCTAACCAATGGAACACGGCTAAGATCTTAGTTTTAACCCTCGCGAGGTTTGTGCCCTTCACCCATGTTGCCTAATCGACCTCAAACACCATGATACACCACTAGTACCACAGAAGGAAAGAAGATCAAGCCATAAATCATAAGAAGTAGATTCCCAAACCCACCACGAGCCGGACCAACCTATCACTAATCTACATCTCTGGACACGTTGGGTTCGAGTCACCACAACCTACAATCTATGTCTAGCCCATACTAATATGAAACATGGTTGCACGAAAATAACAACTACATAAAGAAAGTAAACATAATCTCAAGATACTGGGCGGCGGTCCCAACCAAACTTTGTACTCTGATGACTCTCTAGCAATCCGCCCAGTGGTTAATTAATTATCATGTTGTTTTCATAAGCAATTAAAATAATGATTTTCATCATAACATGATAATGATCCCAACCACGAATAGCTAGAGCATGGCTAAGCAATCTACAACTACGATGGTTGCCTACCATATGGATGCTACAATCTAGGTAACATATGATTACTCCACTTGGGTGTTAGTGAAGCAACCCCTAATAATAACTAGCATAGCGATAACACTCAACTCCTATACATGCATAACTACAATAAAAATGTAACGCGTATAGTAAAATAGTAGGATCATGTGTGTCACTTGCCTTTTTGAAGTTTGGTGTAGAATCACGCTCTCCTCACAAATAGAACGTTTCTCTCCGTACAATCTAAACAATACAAATACATACAAATCAACAAGTCACTCACAAACACACTGCATACAAAGGTAAACAAGCATGGAAATGTTTTCAAAACAAGATTTCTTTAGGTTAGATATTGATAGGTCAGTGCTTTTCACATAATTCAATATGCAAAGAGAATTATGATGATTAGGTTGACGGGTAGTCTTTTATGGACAAGGTTTGGGCTTGAAGGATTCAAACTTGAGTGGTTTCTATATGTTAAGGAAGTTCCAAGAGCTCATTTAGATTAGTAAAGAGGCTATCGCATCACTTAATATTGCACAAGGAGTGGATGTAATAGTAGTGTTTAAGATTGAACAATTAATTTTATTAACAAAAGAATTAAATTGTTTTGGTTTAGGCTTTCCATTTGGTTAAGTTTGGTCTAGGTTGATCACATAATACAAATCAAAAGAATTATTGTTACATGGTTTTGAGTTTGCCATTAGGTTCAATGGTTGGTCAAATTCAAATTTGAAACAATTCAAACTTGAATAGATAGCAAGGTTGTTCCAAGGGTCCAAGTGGATGGTCTCTGATCACAATTATCACACAAGGTTTTGTTCTAAAGGTTTTAGATCAAACCATGATCAACATGATTCACACAAAGGTTTTGTGTACTAGGGTTCTAATGAATTTACTGCACGACTTGTAAATTTGAATATGGTTTTGGTATATGGGTTTCAGGTCCACTTGTTTTTATAGCATGTGATTGGCACATAGTTGGTGCTGCTCTTGATCCAAATGATCAAACCACAATTGGGTATTAGCGATAAACAACTATCATATCATGTTTAGTTGTTATTGAACACTAGGGAGAATTTTAGTCCAAGATTACATATAATAGGTTCACTAGTATCCATATGGTTTAGTTATTGGTCTCACTGGTCCAAGGTTACTACATAGAACGTTTTTGTAGAAGGAATTGCATTAAGATTATTTACTGAATTTAAACTAGGTCAAAATTACTCAAATGAGTATTCAGATTTAAATATATTTTAAATAATAAAATTCGAAATTAAACAATTCCACAAGATTCTACAGGTTAAGGGCTTTTCAAAAAGTCCAAGTTTGCTAAATTCGGCCCTACGGTTTAAAAGTTATGACTGTTCTAAGTTGTAGGGGTTTTTAGGTAAAATTAGCCGACGAATTTTCTACGTGGCGTTGTTCCGAAAAAATAGGTAGACTATAAGGCATGACGTGATTGGGTGGTAAAAATAGGTTAGGTGATCTATTTGTGATCGTAGGATCAAAATCATGTGGCTATGGCTATAACGTGTCTTTGTCTAGTTTACATCACGCAGTATACGTACGACAAATATTACGCTAGTCTAAAGTTAAAATAAAATATACTAAGAAAATAAATCTGCGAGACAGGAATACTACGACGACTACAACAACTAAATTTGCGGTCTCAAATATACTAAAACATGTATTTTACAAATATACGTACAAAAGATAGTTCACGTGGTACCTTCGTCGTGTGAGAAGCGCCGCAGGAAAAGAAAATAAGAAATCCCACCAAAAAATAATTACTCCCTCCGATCCATATTAATAGGTGCCGAAGTGGATGTATCTAGCAATAAAACATGTCTAAATACATCCACTTCAGCACCTATTAATATGGATCGGAGGGAGTATTTAATTCTAGTCAAACCAAAATAAATGGTTCAAACTAAATTTATTTTTGTGTTTTTGCCTAGACCATTGGTCTCATTATATAGACGGGAGGTGGGGTGTGGAGTTTGCTAAAGTAGCAATATGGGACTAAAAACAGACGAAACGTACCTACTCTCGCACGACGTGCCGTGCGGTAAAGAACCGGCCCAAGGCCCGTACGTGGACTGTGCATGTGTGCGTCCGTTTCTCTCTTTTTTTTTTTCCTTTTTAGCTATTTTTCTTTTTAAAGTCCAGGACACATTCACGTGTACGCACATGGTCGGCCCATTTCTAACTCTTTTTTCTTTTTCTTGGTTTGCTTCTTTTATTAATATTTTTTGAATAAAAACTCCAAATAACACCAAATCAATTGCACTAGTTTTGTAGAAACAATATCTATTAATCTACGGCTTTTCTGCTAACATTTTAATCAATTAGAATTTTGAGAATTTCAAATATTATTTTAACTACAAGTAGGCATTTGTGTCTATTTCCAAAATAGTTTCAATTTGGGTTCAACAAAATTTTGGAAAATACTATACACTATATTATTAATTTTGAAACACATTAGTATTATCTTCATACAAAATAATCTTGCTAAAATCTTTTAAATTATTTGAAATCTTGATAAAATATTAGTATATGCATATACCTACATTTGAGCTTTTAAAATATTTAAGAAGACCAAAATATCATTAAGGTTTATGATCCTCTAGTTTTGAATATCATATAAACATTTTCAAAATAATATTATAATTTAAATCATTTTATGGTATAAATCTTGCTTTTAAATAATGTGAATTATTTTGCAATATTATTTATTAAAAATAACTCTAAGTGTTTAAAAATAGAGCCTTATTTGGATTAGCAATTCCAAATAATTTGGAATAGTCCTATTAGTTATTTTGTGGTTGAAATTTGTTTGAATTTTGTGGCTTTCATTAACAACACAAAAAGTTTTTTTTTTTTTGTAATTTACGAACTTTCCCAAAAATCTGGGATGTTACAGACTACCACCCTTAAAAGAAATCTCGTCCCGAGATTTGGAAGGCTAGAAAGAAAGATAGGTTTGTGTATCTGGGTTTCAAGGAACACTAGGTGGGCTACCACCCTTAAAAGAAACTTTGTGGGTATCCTAATCACGTAGCTTGATTGTGTAGCTTGGCTCTAAATGGCTTGAGAAGAACTCTCCTTCGCGGTGGGGCTGCAACAAGAGTCTGTTGAATTTCACTCTCGAGGGTCACTCTTTGGGTCAATCGAAAGTCCAAGCCGAGAGGATTTCACAACATCATCACATCCTTTTCATTGACGTTCTTAGTAGGCTTCCATCTTGTTGATTTCTTCCTTGGATGCAAACACCGTGCTATTTCTAACGAAACTCTCATGGTGGGCAATATCTTCCATGGCATGTTACCTCCAAGGTTGGTTTGATCCTCGCCGAAGATTAGTACGATTCAACAACACTTTCCTAACATAGGGTTATAATTGTATCCTACCATTCTATGGTTCAGGCTTAACATCGTCGTCTCTTTAATAGGTATGACACTCAGATTTACCATCCCTCATAGCAAGGCGAATGAAATAAGTAGTCGTCATGGTAGCTACTCCATGTCGCACCTAACTCATTACTTTGTATTTGGTCTGGTGAATCTCGTATGATAACACTCGGTCATCCTCGCTTGTCTAACAGAAAGTGACCAATATGTAAGACAGACCTGAGCTAAACTATCGGTTTTAAACTAGTAGGTTTTTCGTTAACTCCTATAATACACTAACTGGATAGTTGTAGCATATTCGCTATCCTTCTCCTGGTGTAGCAAGTTCTTCATAACCTTCATAGCTCATGTATTCTTGATTCCACATCTCTATCCTTACTTGTAGATTCATTTGTTGATCCTTAGGATAGAAATGAAATTGATGAGTTATGTGATTCTACCTTCACACAAAAATTACATAATCTCGAGATCCATGGCAATTCCTCAATTGAATGCATTTCGTCTCAATAGGGAACTAGTATAACATTCTTCGTTGTATTTCTTGTTGATACACTTCATATGGTAGCTCACTATGGTTGGTAAATGGGTATGTGGTTTTGGTTTGGCTTAGCATGGATGAGTAGAGATTTAGAAAGAGACTAAAGAAGAATCCTACCCAACACAACAAAGCAAGGCAATTCGTCTTACAAACAAAATCTAACAAGCATTCATCACACCAAACAACTAATTCAGCAAACAACCTAGTATTGTCATACCACACTCATTTGTATGATCAATACACTAACACGATATCGTTATTCTAACCAAGTAACTAGATTGGTGGTCGTATCTATATCTTGTTGAGTTCTTGAAGTTCTTCCTTCACATCCATGAGGTGCTTCTGATTACTGTGAAGTCTAAATCCTCTAAGTTCTTCAATGGTCTTCCTTGTAGTACTTCATGTTGAATCCAATGATGTCATATGAAAAATATTTCTTGCACTCCATGGTATGGTCATCTAGAACAAGAGAAGAAAGTTTTGAAGGTGAATAATAGATGAGAGGATAGGAGAAAAGAGTAGAATGATAAGTTGTGTTTATAGAGAGTTTGGACAAAATAGATTTTCAACCCTAGGGTTTGTTCCTAGTTCTAATCCAAACTTAGGTCTCGAATCCTACAGGCACCACAATGCTCTGATACCATCTGTAGCGGTCCACCTTTTAGTAAAGGCAAGAACCCCTGTGTTATTGTGCTAGTCCCTGGATCAATTGTTAGCACCACAGTACAAGACGAAATATCATGCAAATGCGTCAACATCTTTATTATACCGCATGATCCAGACTTTACAAAATTGTTTTACAACTTGCATAGCTCAAGGCTAGCGTAAATACAAACTTCTGCAGCGGAAAACATAGTACATCAATGAGCCTCATCCTCTTCATGTGCCATAGGCAAAACATGTTGGTTGTAGACTCGAGAACCTAAATGAAATCCTCACTCGTCATCGGAACCATCTGCACGTTGGAATATGCAGCCCCCAAAAGGAGGTCAGATCATTCTGAGCAATGGTGGCAAGTGACACTATGGTGGTATATAAATGGCAAGTGCTAATCTACATGCATATTTGGCTGGTGGAGTTTGTAGGCTATTTTGCATAAATGCATTTGTCCTATCTTTTAATATAAAGTAATTTTGCACATATTCTGGACACTTTGGTTGATAGCAAAGTGCTCCTAAATAATTGGACACCTTGGTTGATAGCAAGATGCTCCTACCCTTTGGATTAGCGCACTGAAACACCATCAGGCACTTCTCCAATAACCCATAGTCAAATTATTAGTAATTAAGAAAAACAAGATGAACGAGATATGTCATGTTTCCCATCTAGTTGTTGAATTGTTCCTAACCAATAAAACACGGCTAAGATCTTAGTTTTAACCCTCGCGAGGTTTGTGCCCTTTACCCATGTTGCCTAATCGACCCCAAACACCATGATACACCACTAGTACCACGGAAGGAAAGAAGATCAAGCCATAAATCATAAGAAGTAGATTCCCAAACCCACCACGAGCCGGACCAACCTATCACTAATCTACATCTCTGGACACGTTGGGTTCGAGTCACCACAACCTACAATCTATGTCTAGCCCATACTAATATGAAACATGGTTGCATGAAAATAACAACTACATAAAGAAAGTAAACATAATCTCAAGATACTGGGCGGCGGTCCCAACCAAACTTTGTACTCTGATGAGTCTCTAGCAATCCGCCCAGTGGTTAATTAATTATCATGTTGTTTTCATAAGCAATTAAAATAATGATTTTCATCATAACATGATAATGATCCCAACCACGAATAGCTAGAGCATGGCTAAGCAATCTACAACTACGATGGTTGCCTACCATATGGATGCTACAATCTAGGTAACATATGATTACTCCACTTGGGTGTTAGTGAAGCAACCCCTAATAATAACTAGCATAGCGATAACACTCAACTCCTATACATGCATAACTACAATAAAAATCTAATGCATATAGTAAAATAGTAGGATCATGTGTGTCATTTGCCTTTTTGAAGTTTGGTGTAGAATCACACTCTCTTCACAAATAGAACATCCCTCTCCGTACAATCTAAACAATACAAATACATACAAATCAACAAGTCACTCACAAACACACTGCATACAAAGGTAAACAAGCATGGAAATGTTTTCAAAACAAGATTTCTTTAGGTTAGATATTGATAGGTCAGTGCTTTTCACATAATTCAATATGCAAAGAGAATTATGATGATTAGGTTGACGGGTAGTCTTTTATGGACAAGGTTTGGGCTTGAAGGATTCAAACTTGAGTGGTTTCTATATGTTAAGGAAGTTCCAAGAGCTCATTTAGATTAGTAAAGAGGCTATCGCATCACTTAATATTGCACAAGGAGTGGATGTAATAGTAGTGTTTAAGATTGAACAATTAATTTTATTAACAAAAGAATTAACTTGTTTTGGTTTAGGCTTTCCATTTGGTTAAGTTTGGTCTAGGTTGATCACATAATACAAATCAAAAGAATTATTGTTACATGGTTTTGAGTTTGCCATTAGGTTCAATGGTTGGTCAAATTCAAATTTGAAACAATTCAAACTTGAATAGATAGCAAGGTTGTTCCAAGGGTCCAAGCGGATGGTCTCTGATCACAATTATCACACAAGGTTTTGTTCTAAAGGTTTTAGATCAAACCATGATCAACATGATTCACACAAAGGTTTTGTGTACTAGGGTTCTAATGAATTTACTGCACGACTTGTAAATTTGAATATGGTTTTGGTATATGGGTTTCAGGTCCACTTGTTTTTATAGCATGTGATTGGCACATAGTTGGTGCTGGTCTTGATCCAAATGATCAAACCACAATTGGGTATTAGCGATAAACAACTATCATATCATGTTTAGTTGTTATTGAACACTAGGGAGAATTTTAGTCCAAGATTACATATAATAGGTTCACTAGTATCCATATGTTTTAGTTATTGGTCTCACTGGTCCAAGGTTACTACATAGAACGTTTTTGTAGAAGGAATTGCATTAAGATTATTTACTGAATTTAAACTAGGTCAAAATTACTCAAATGGGTATTCAGATTTAGATATATTTTAAATAATAAAATTCGAAATTAAACAATTCCACAAGATTCTACAGGTTAAGGGATTTTCAAAAAGTCCAATTTTGCTAAATTCGGCCTTACGGTTTAAAAGTTATGACTGTTCTAAGTTGTAGGGGTTTTTAGGTAAAATTAGCCGACGAATTTTCTACGTGGCGTTGTTCCGAAAAAATAGGTAGACTATAAGGCATGACGTGATTGGGTGGTAAAAATAGGTTAGGTGATCTATTTGTGGTCGTAGGTTCAAAATCATGTGGCTATGGCTATAACGTGTCTTTGTCTAGCTTACGTCACGCAGTATACGTACGACAAATATTACGCTAGTCTAAAGTTAAAATAAAATATACTAAGAAAATAAATCTGCGAGACAGGAATACTACAACGACTACAACAACTAAATTTGCGGTCTCAAATATATTAAAACATGTATTCTACAAATATACGTACAAAAGGTAGTTCACGTGGTACCTTCGTCGTGTGAGAAGCGCCGCAGGAAAAGAAAATAAGAAATCCCACCAAAAAATAATTATTTAATTCTAGTCAAACCAAAATAAATGGTTCAAACTAAATTTATTTTTGTGTTTTTGCCTAAACCATTGGTCTCATTATATAGGCGGGAGGTGGGGTGTGGAGTTTGCTAAAGTAGCAATATGGGACTAAAAACAGACGAAACGTACCTACTCTGGCACGACGTGCCGTGCGGTAAAGAACCGGCCCAAGGCCTGTACGTGGACTGTGCATGTGTGCGTCCGTTTCTCTCCTTTTTTTTTCCTTTTTAGCTATTTTTCTTTTTAAAGTCCAGGACACATTCACGTGTACGCACATGGTCGGCCCATTTCTAACTCCTTTTTCTTTTTCTTGGTTTGCTTCTTTTATTAATATCTTTTGAATAAAAACTCCAAATAACACCAAATCAATTGCACTAGTTTTGTAGAAACAATATCTATTAATCTACGGCTTTTCTGCTAACATTTTAATCAATTAGAATTTTGAGAATTTCAAATATTATTTTAACTACAAGTAGGCATTTGTGTCTATTTCCAAAATAGTTTCAATTTGGGTTCAACAAAATTTTGGAAAATACTATACACTATATTATTAATTTTGAAACACATTAGTATTATCTTCATACAAAATAATCTTGCTAAAACCTTTTAAATTATTTGAAATCTTGATAAAATATTAGTATATGCATATACCTACATTTGAGCTTTTAAAATATTTAAGAAGACCAAAATATCATTAAGGTTTATGATCCTCTAGTTTTGAATATCATATAAACATTTTCAAAATAATATTATAATTTAAATCATTTTATGGTATAAATCTTGCTTTTAAATAATGTGAATTATTTTGCAATATTATTTATTAAAAATAACTCTAAGTGTTTAAAAATAGAGCCTTATTTGGATTAGCAATTCCAAATAATTTGGAAAAGTCCTATTAGTTATTTTGTGGTTGAAATTTGTTTGAATTTTGTGGCTTTCATTAACAACACAAAAAGTTTTTTTTTTTTTGTAATTTACGAACTTTCCCAAAAATCTGGGATGTTACAACTCACTTGCTGCCAAATGGCTGCCTTTCATCACTTGTTACCGATTCTTTCCGTTGTTCTTATGCTAGCCTTATGACCCGATGCTTGTGTCTCGATCCTATCATATGTTTACCTTGCAGCCACGATATCGCCTTTCTCCCAATTCTTATTAACTGTTGTTTGTTTACCTTGTTGGCCCTCGTGTCGTAGTTGAATGCTTAGTGTTGTTTGCGCTCAAGTCTTGTTGTCCGTCTTATCACCTGTTTAGTTTGATAGTTGGGTTTCAACTTAATCAACAACATGTTAATGTTTTGGGTAATAATAATTTGATGATAAGGCACCGGCAGGAGGCCCGGCATGGTTTTGAGGCCTGCTAGTGTCGACCCTAATTAGGAAAAGGGTCTTGTCTACTGATCCATGATGAGCGCACTAACCGCATGTGGGAAGCGTGTATGGGCGCCCCCCTCAATTTGATTCGATTCGCATCTCGTCCAAATCGCCTCATTTAGTTCGGGTTTTCCATTTGCCGCATGCATATGCAGGTGCGAACCCGTGGCCAGGGTGGAACTTTTGTAGTCGGCATTTAGGGAGACACGTTCTTAGAGTGCTATGAGGGTCCCCTTTTCTTCGTGGGGCTTGATTAGCCGTGCGCTCAATTGCACGAGGTTCTTTGGGCTTGATGCGAAGAAGAGTTGAGTTGTGTTGAGTGCCCCGCTTGGTGGAAGTGCATTTCCTATCTGGCGGGGTATTCTTACGTGTACGGCCAAATTGGTGCACCCCTGCAGGGATAAATCTTCTCGAGAAGCCGTGTTTTCCGCGGTTATGGATGACTTGGTGAAAGTACTGGCTAACAAGTACTCAGAACAACTTACACCTAACTACTGATAACTTGGCTAGTAATAGTCTGATTGACACAATAACTTGAACCGTCATTAATCCAACTATGTGAGTTATCCTCGGATTGCTTCTTTGGATAAGGGGCGAGATCCAGGACGGGTTTGTTTGATGTTAGTTGTAGTTGGTTCCGATACGCTATCTTATCCCTTTCTTTTAGCCGGATGTTGTAGCGAGTCTCTGTAGTTAGTTAGTGCAGCCCGCTGCCGCTTATTTGCAATAATCCCTTCCTTTCCGTTGTACCCAAAGTATTTGTATCTTGTGATGATTGGATACGCTGGTATCTTGTGAGTATGGTTTATCCACTTGCCAGTACTTAACCGTACTGACCCACGAATCCCTTTCGTGGCTGCATATTCCACATTGCAGTCAACAGGTTTGAAGTCTGACGATGTTAGCTTGGGAATCCCTCCGGCTTGGCCTGGGCAGGGATTGGACGCTCTCGGTT
Organism: Alopecurus myosuroides; assembly: GCA_028641055.1. Classification (NCBI taxonomy): domain Eukaryota; kingdom Viridiplantae; phylum Streptophyta; class Magnoliopsida; order Poales; family Poaceae; genus Alopecurus; species Alopecurus myosuroides. The sequence goes on along the minus strand of CM054057.1, from coordinate 212,612,807 downwards.
ATCTTCAGGACTCTTAGTCCAATTTGTATCTTGTCCGTAGTCGGACACTATGTTGTTTCTTCCGCTGTTATTTGGATCTTTGTATTGTATCCGTTGTATCCTTGACTCGTTTGAGTCTTCTTGTATATATCTTTTCTGTTGTTGTTGCGGAATATTCGTGAACTGTTGTAAGGTTATCACAAGTGGCAACCTGGAATCGGTTATTATGTGGATTTTGGCGGGAATGCTGAAATCTGCATAGTGCCCGATCTCGGGGCGTCACAAATGGTATCAGAGCATGGTTTCCGATTCCCGATATTGTTTCGATACGAATGGTTATCGAAGCAACGGGTCCGCAAAGCCTGTAGGATAACCTCGCTAACGGTCGTGTTCTTAGAGTGTCAAAAACTATTTCTGCTAAACTATTTTGGAAACATCTCAATAGGATTCTTGTTTTCTCCTTATCTCTATTCTATTCCTCCTTCTATCTCATTTGTTTTGGAGTCTACTCTCGTACCTATCTTTCAAAATTTTAGGATCCTACGTGGGTGGACGTTTTCTGAGCTTTTAACCTAATAGGTTCGATCATTGGAAGATTCCTGGTGGAAGAACATCGTCATCAGCCCAAGCAAGATCCCCTTGTTAGTGGTGTCGAGGAGATCAACTGGAAGCATGAAGAATCGATAGTCGAACTTCTTTCGCCTCCCGGGTTAGTAGGTGGATTGCGAGGGCGCAATCCCTTGTTAGTGGTGTCGTCTGTAACACCTGGGGTGTCCCCCCTAAGTTAGAAGTGGGTTGTTTTTCTTTTTGCATTGCATCACATGCATCATATGCATTGCACCATGTTTTCGAAAAAACAACTGAAAAGTTCAAACCCATTTAAACTTTCAAACATGTTCAAGTTTCCAATTAAAAGTGGCAAACTAAACAACTCAAAATGTTTTCAATAATTTTGAGTTTGAATCAATTAAAATGCTTGTTAATAAAACCCCTTTCTATTAACACCCAAATGGTAATTTCAAATTCAAATCAATCATAATTGGCATGTTCCAATTGTGGGTTAAAGATTAAAATCTTCCAAACATTTTAAACTCACCAAGTTTTCATAGTGTTTGATCTTATTAAATAAAACTTGTTTATTTCAAAAATCAAAGCTATGTGAAACCCTATTTGAAATTCAACTAACCAATTAAAATCAAATTAATATTTCCAATTTTTGAAATCAATGTTAACATTGCTTTGACATTACTGTTTTGAAAATTAATAACATTATTTCCTAAAAAATTAAAACCCCTAAAAACCTATTCTTTTATATCTCTCTCTTTCATCTCTTACAAAAAAACAGAGGAAAAAAAGAGAAAAGGGAAAGAAAGAGAGGGGAGGGCAGGCCAGCCCAGTTGGGCCAGCCCACCACATCCCCTCGATGGCAGCCCGCTCCCAGCTTCCCCCACCTCCGTACTGCTGACGTATCCATGGAGGAAAACGACAGCACCACAGCTCCACCTGCCCCCTCCTTATCATCCCCTACCTCCTCCAAACCCTAGGCCGCACCTTCCTCCCTCCTCCTTCTCCCATCCGCCGCCAATCTTCTTTCCCCCTCGGATCCCCCTCCAAACCTCTGTCTTTCTTCTGAATTTCTTCTGAACCTCGGTTCCATGGCCGGAGTTCGTCGGGGTTGAGGTGTGGGTTGTGGTCACCGTCAAGGGCAGCCCGCCGCGGGAATGGAACCCCCTAGTCTTCCTCGTCCTCTTCGCGTCCACGGCGGGGCCCGAACCGCACCGGAGCGCCGCCGCCGAGTCGCCGTCGCCCCTACTGCGCCTCGACAGGGCTGCGAGGTGAGCTCCCCCTGTTCCCCTTCGCTCCCTCCTCCCTCTCCTCCCCTCCGCTAGCAGCCACGCCCTGCGCACCGCAGCAGCACGGAGCGCCCGCGCCGGCCACAGCAGCGGCAGTTCGCCGTCCAGCGATCTGTCCGTGCGCGTGCAGTTAATTTCGTCAGGCTATAAGCCGAGGCGATACCTCAAACCCCCTGCGCGACCTCTATCTATCACAAGCCGATCATCACCCCAATGGTACCACACTCTTGCGCGCAAGCCCCAGCCCTGAGTTCGATTCCCCCCCAAGGCAGAAAGCCAACCCACTTTTTCCCTCTTTTTGCTGTTTTCTCCTCGAATTTCAGAAAACACAGATCTGAGGCATTAATTCTAAAATCAATATAAAATTGAATATTGCTCCAATTTGAATGATTCAAATTCCTTTGGATTCAAAATTTTGTGCTCTTTCTATTAATGTCAAGTTTGCAACATGTTTCTGTAACAATTTTTGCACTAAATAATTAATTACTGAAAATGCAATTAAAAGTGGAAACTTTGGAATTTCATAACTTGAGTTGTGCTCATCCAATTTAAGCAAACTTGGGCTCTAAAAATTTGTCTTAACACACTCTACACATTGGTATTTTATTTGGTCACAATTTAATTAATTTTGAACATGTTTCTCTCTGTTTACTAAAAAGGGCAGAATAAGACTATTTATGAAAAATTGCATAATAAATTCAATAATAACCCAACAATTATGTTTAATAGCTCAAAATGTTCAGTGAAATATTTGCTACATGTTTTCAACCTTTTCAATGCAATTTGTTTACTGTTTTTCTAAATTAAAAGTGGTGCAATAATTCAATGCTTTAATTAAACCCTTTTAAATTGCAAAATTTATAACTTGGGCAATTCAAATCCAATTTCAACATGTTAAATATGTTTTCCATCCCATTTTTCATGAACTTTGCAAATATAAACTTTGTTCTCTGTTTTGAATAAATTAAATTGCTGAAAACAACTATTTCTTAATTAATGCATTTAAAATTGTCAATTTAATAACTTGCTCCTCTAAAATCCAAATTCAACAAATGAAATATGTATTCCATCTAAAATTTTGTGTTCTTTCCAAATATAAATTTTGTTATCTGTTTTGAACAATTAAAATGGGTGAAAACAACAAATGCTTGTGTAACTCATTTAAGAAGCCAAATTTCATAACTTAATAAATAAAATTCCAAACTTGGTAAACCCCTTTTCAAATTGAAGCTATTGTTGTTTTCTTATTGTTTTCATCATCCATGCATCATTCTAATCAACTTTCACATGATGGTTATTTGTAGATCATTCAATTCAACATTAATTCATGGGCTTTTCCATATGCAACCCAAATTGCATATGGGCCCATTTAAATATGTTTACCATGTCAACTAGTTTATCTTTGATGCATCCTTAAACTTGTCATGCATCCATATCTTGATCATGCTGGATCTTTTGCCGTAGTAGTAATTGTTGCATCCGGTGTTTGTTCGAGGTTCGTTGCTTCTTCGCGGATAGGACGTTGAGATGATGTGAGCAACGACAAGTTCTTCGGATGTACCTCTACTTGCTGGATTCCAAGCAAGTATACTCACTTGCTGCCAAATGGCTGCCTTTCATCACTTGTTACCGATTCTTTCCGTTGTTCTTATGCTAGCCTTATGACCCGATGCTTGTGTCTCGATCCTATCATATGTTTACCTTGTAGCCACGATATCGCCTTTCTCCCAATTCCTATTAACTGTTGTTTGTTTACCTTGTTGGCCCTCGTGTCGTAGTTGCAAGCTTAGTGTTGTTTGCGCTCAAGTCTTGTTGTCCGTCTTATCACCTGTTTAGTTTGATAGTTGGGTTTCAACTTAATCAACAACATGTTAATGTTTTGGGTAATAATAATTTGATGATAAGGCACCGACAGGAGGCCCGACATGGTTTTGAGGCCTGCTAGTGTCGACCCTAATTATGAAAAGGGTCTTGTCTACTGATCCATGATGAGCGCACTAACCGCATGTGGGAATCGTTTATGGGCGCCCCCCTCAATTTGATTCGATTCGCATCTCGTCCAAATCGCCTCATTTAGTTCGGGTTTTCCATTTGCCGCATGCATATGCAGGTGCGAACCCGTGGCCAGGGTGGAACTTTTGTAGTCGGCATTTAGGGAGACACGTTCTTAGAGTGCTATGAGGGTCCCCTTTTCTTTGTGGGGCTTGATTAGCCGTGCGCTCAATTGCACGGGGTTCTTTGGGCTTGATGCGAAGAAGAGTTGAGTTGTGTTGAGTGCCCCACTTGGTGGAAGTGCATTTCCTATCTGGCGGGGTATTCTTACGTGTACGGCCAAATTGGTGCACCCCTGCAGGGATAAATCTTCTCGAGAAGCCGTGTTTTCCGCGGTTATGGATGACTTGGTGAAAGTACTGGCTAACAAGTACTCAGAACAACTTACACCTAACTACTGATAATTTGACTAGTAATAGTCTGATTGACACAATAACTTGAACCATCATTAATCCAACTATGTGAGTTATCCTCGGATTGCTTCTTTGGATAAGGGGGGAGATCCAGGATGGGTTTGTTTGATGTTAGTTGTAGTTGGTTCCGATACGCTATCTTATCCCTTTCTTTTAGCCGGATGTTGTAGCGAGTCTCTGTAGTTAGTTAGTGCAGCCCGCTGCCGCTTATTTGCAATAATCCCTTCCTTTCCGTTGTACCCAAAGTATTTGTATCTTGTGATGATTGGATACGCTGGTATCTTGTGAGTATGGTTTATCCACTTGCCAGTACTTAACCGTACTGACCCACGAATCCCTTTCGTGGCTGCATATTCCACATTGCAGTCAACAGGTTTGAAGTCTGACGACGTTAGCTTGGGAATCCCTCCGGCTTGGCCTGGGCAGGGATTGGACGCTCTCGGTTATCTTCAGGACTCTTAGTCCAATTTGTATCTTGTCCGTAGTCGGACACTATGTTGTTTCTTCCGCTGTTATTTGGATCTTTGTATTGTATCCGTTGTATCCTTGACTCGTTTGAGTCTTCTTGTATATATCTTTTCTGTTGTTGTTGCGGAATATTCGTGAACTGTTGTAAGGTTATCACAAGTGGCAACCTGGAATCGGTTATTATGTGGATTTTGGCGGGAATGCTGAAATCTGCATAGTGCCCGATCTCGGGGCGTCACAAATGGTATCAGAGCATGGTTTCCGATTCCCGATATTGTTTCGATACGAATGGTTATCGAAGCAACGGGTCCGCAAAGCCTGTAGGATAACCTCGCTAACGGTCGTGTTCTTAGAGTGTCAAAAACTATTTCTGCTAAACTATTTTGGAAACATCTCAATAGGATTCTTGTTTTCTCCTTATCTCTATTCTATTCCTCCTTCTATCTCATTTGTTTTGGAGTCTACTCTCGTACCTATCTTTCAAAATTTTAGGATCCTACGTGGGTGGACGTTTTCTGAGCTTTTAACCTAATAGGTTCGATCATCGGAAGATTCCTGGTGGAAGAACATCGTCATCAGCCCAAGCAAGATCCCCTTGTTAGTGGTGTCGAGGAGATCAACTGGAAGCATGAAGAATCGATAGTCGAACTTCTTTCCCCTCCCGGGTTAGTAGGTGGATTGCGAGGGCGCAATCCCTTGTTAGTGGTGTCGTCTGTAACACCTGGGGTGTCCCCCCTAAGTTAGAAGTGGGTTGTTTTTCTTTTTGCATTGCATCACATGCATCATATGCATTGCACCATGTTTTCAAAAAAACAACTGAAAAGTTCAAACCCATTTAAACTTTCAAACATGTTCAAGTTTCCAATTAAAAGTGGCAAACTAAACAACTCAAAATGTTTTCAATAATTTTGAGTTTGAATCAATTAAAATGCTTGTTAATAAAACCCCTTTCTATTAACACCCAAATGGTAATTTCAAATTCAAATCAAATCAATCATAATTGGCATGTTCCAATTGTGGGTTAAAGATTAATATCTTCCAAACATTTTAAACTCCCCAAGTTTTCATAGTGTTTGATCTTATTAAATAAAACTTGTTTATTTTAAAAATCAAAGCTATGTGAAACCATATTTGAAATTCAACTAACCAATTAAAATCAAATTAATATTTTCAATTTTTGAAATCAATGTTAACATTGCTTTGACATTACTGTTTTGAAAATTAATAACATTATTTCCTAAAAAATTAAAACCCCTAAAAACCTATTCTTTTATATCTCTCTCTTTCATCTCTTACAAAAAAAACAGAGGAAAAAAAGAGAAAAGGGAAAGAAAGAGAGGGGAGGGCAGGCCAGCCCAGTTGGGCCAGCCCACCACATCCCCTCGATGGCAGCCCGCTCCCATCTTCCCCCACCTCCGTACTGCTGACGTATCCATGGAGGAAAACGACAGCACCACAGCTCCACCTGCCCCCTCCTTATCATCCCCTACCTCCTCCAAACCCTAGGCCGCACCTTCCTCCCTCCTCCTTCTCCCATCCGCCGCCAATCTTCTTTCCCCCTCGGATCCCCCTCCAAACCTCTGTCTTTCTTCTGAATTTCTTCTGAACCTCGGTTCCATGGCCGGAGTTCGTCGGGGTTGAGGTGTGGGTTGTGGTCATCGTCAAGGGCAGCCCGCCGCGGGAATGGAACCCCCTAGTCTTCCTCGTCCTCCTCGCGTCCACGGCGGGGCCCGAACCGCACCGGAGCGCCGCCGCCGAGTCGCCGTCGCCCCTACTGCGCCACCGTGCTGCGCCTCGACAGGGCTGCGAGGTGAGCTCCCCCTGTTCCCCTTCGCTCCCTCCTCCCTCTCCTCCTCCCCTCCGCTAGCAGCCACGCCCTGCGCACCGCAGCAGCACCTTGTTTGTGTACCTTGCCAATTCGAACTAGCTCTTTTACATCGCTTGGCATTGCACTATTGGCACTGAGAGTGCGTGTTTGGCACTTGTGAGAGCGTAGTTCGATTAGGCTTGGCATTTGTATCCCCATATAGTAAAAAGTGAAAAGAGAAAATAAAATAAGAGAAAAGAAGAAAAAGATTGATTCCAAGTGCTATCCCTTGTAGGAACGTGTAGCTTCACGTCACAAAAGAGAAGAGAGTGTCCGGTTGCCATAGTGTGAATCTTGTTGTCTTTTATAGTTTGCGGTTTGATCTAGCATTCTCCTTGTGTTGGTGTGGCATTGAGCTTAGTCTTCGATGGGTACTTTTCGTCTCCGCTTGTCCATTGGCCGCACTAAACCCATTAATCACTTGTGTGTGTGTGTTCTATTTTTGTTTCCACCACTAGGTTTGGTTCTTTTGCTAACATTTCATTTCGGTTCTTTTCTATGTTTTACAACAAACTTACCTTCCGATTTGTTGATTTCTCCTTGCCACTTTCCTCGCCCATTTGCCTTCCACAAAAAGCGTGTGTGTTGTCGTTTGCGGTTTTCTTTCAATCTTTTTGGACTCACTTTGGACATACTGCCCTACACCTAGGCTCGTCCAATAGCCTCAATACGACCAGAAAAAGGTAATGTTGGGTAAGTGAGACATATATTCTTCATATCACACTTGTGTGTTTTTGAGATGGGTAGGGAAGGAGTGTTCACAAGTCCGAACTCGGAGGATGAAGGAAACCACTTTTTTACGACAACGCCCACAACTTCTTAAACCTCCACGAACATTTTCATCTTTGCCAACTTGCTCGTGATAGGTTGGAGCGTTGGACAATCGACTACAAGCTCACCATGCTAAATTCAATGATGACTTGGCGCGTATTGATACGTTATAAACGTATCCCTAATTTCTTATGTTCCATGATTGTTTTCATGTTATTTCCCACATGTTTGCTATACACTTTATGTCATTTTTATCGGTTTTCCAGACTAACCTATTGACAAGATGCCACAAAGCCAGTTCCTTGGTTTTCTGTTGTTTTTAGTTTCAGGAAAGTTGTTCTGGAAATATTCTCAGAATTGGAAAATTCGAAGCCCGGAAGTCTTAGAAATCCTGGAGGTTCCACGGAGTCCCGAAGAGATCCGAGGGGGGGGGGCTCAGGGGGCCCAAACCATATTGCGCTGCGGCTCCCCCTTGGCCGTGCCAGGGGGTGGTGTGGCCCCCCCAGACCTCCACCGCCTCTACCCTTTTGCCTATTTATTCCCCCGAGGCATAAACCCTAAAAAGATCCCACTTTTCCCCGACAAACACCCGAGGCCGCCGTCACCGTCATCCCGAGATCGGAAGGGTTCTGGAGCTCTTCTCGGCACCCTACCAAGAGGGTAATTCATCACAAGAGGGGTCTACACCACCATGCCCACCTCCGAAGTGACACGTGAGTAGTTTATCCCTGGACTACGGGTGCATAGCAGTAGCTAAATGGTTGTTCTCTCCACTTTGTACCTCATGTTTAGATTTTGTGAGCTGCCTAAGATGATCAAGATCATATTTATGTAATGCTACATGTTGTGTTTGCTCGGATCTGATGAATGTTGAATGCTATGTCTTTTAATTATCAATCTATCATGTTATCTTCATGCTTATGTTATTTATGATCTTGCATGCTCTCCGTTATTAGTAGATGCTCTGGCCAAGTAGATGATAGTAACTCCAAGAGGGAGTATTTATGCTCGATAGTGGGTTCATGTCTCCTTTGCATCTGTGCTCGAGTGACAGAAACGTGATGGATGGAGGATGTGTTGTTGCCATTAGGGAGAAAACAACAATGCTTTGTATAAGGATGATGTTATTGTTTACATTACACACTTTTCTTACTACAATTATGTGTTGCGTGCAACTTAATACCCAACGTTTGTTCTGATGATATTCGGAGGGTGAATTATTAGTCATAGATGCAGTTGGATAACGGTCTATGTATCTTGTTGTAATACCCGCATGAATCACACAATATTCTTTATGTATTGCATATGCACTACTGTGCAGCCTTCATTTCTGTCAATTGCCCAGCTGTAAATTGTTCACCACACATGTTATTTATCTTTCACGGAGGGACACCACTAGTGAACTGTGGACCCCGGTCCTTTTTCCTCATACTGATAAACACCTACTGCTTTCATACTGTTACTATTGCTTTCATACTGTTCTCCTACTGTTTTCCACATCATATGTTTAACCTCTTTGTGTTCAGCAAAACCGGTAAGATTGACAACCTCACTACTTCATTGGGGCAAAGTGATTTGATTGTGTTGTGTAGGTTCCACGTTACTTCTGAACCTGTAGTGCGCCCTGCCATCTCAGCTGATTCACCTTCTGAAGTTACTCCTTCCTCCTACTGTTCGATTCAACCTTGGTTTCTTTCCGAGGTAAACTTGCTAGTGTGCTCTTTATACCTTCCTCTTGGGGTCTCCCAACGAACGTGTGTTTCACGTGAATCACGTATCAACATCAACTTGGACAACCTTGCCAACCGCCATGGAACATCATCGGCCTCAAAGTCCAGACGTTCAAGACACCAACCCCAAGCTCATCAAGAGCTCGTCGCCATGATCATCATCTCCACATGGAAGATGGTGGGAAACCTGGCTCTGATACCACATCACCAACTACTCCTCCACAAGCTCCTCCACGGAATTGGTATGAGGATAGCTCTCCATAACCACTTCCTCAACACCGCCAAGGCCGTGGTCACCCTCTTCAAGATCATCCTCTAAGACCGAATCTTCATAAACCTATGCCAAGCCCCGCTCATGACTATGGTCTACATGACTTCGTGGATTATGCTTGCCCACATCCAAGGCTTCCAAGGAAAAATGCGCGTCACCACCACAATGACCGCCAGGAGCAAGGCCCTCCTCTCTTCGACGAAGACCCGCATGAGCAACCCCATCAACGACAAGCAAAGGAAGATGCTCCACATAATCTTTCATCTCCCATGTTGGATGAAGAACCACATGAGAGACCCCATAATGTCCCAAGGTTCAGGGTCCATGAGCGTCATCATCCCCATGAGGAGTGGGAGCCTCCACCTCATCGCTACCAAGAATGTGCTCTCTCGTCGTACCCCCATCAACAATGATCAAGGCCTACCTCGCCATGGATACCATGCTCCTAGTCCTTCACCAAGGCAAGCGGCAAGATGCCCCTCACCACCAACAACTATCCGCAACCTCCATGTGCGACACCCTTTGAGGAAAGACTATGGACTTCATGATCAAGAGCATGAGAATCCGTCATCATGACAAGAGCAACAACAACATGAAGGGTGCGAAGTTACTCCTCCAATGCCACAAGACGACATCACCATGAGCATGAGAACATAACTCCACCAATCTACGATGAAGCTCCACCAATCTATGATGAAAAACTTTGTTCATGTGACCTTGTGCATGATGCCCGTCCCTTTCCAACCTCTCCAAGGCCACTTCATCCTCGCAATTCTCACCAAGAATGTCATCTACTCCACCATCAACCACGTGAGGATGATACCATGCATGGCTTACACAACCACATCACGAAGATGACCAAGCCTTCTTCGACACAAGCCATGACACTACCGCCTCCTCCAAGCAATGGAACAACTTTGACAGACCCGCACACTTCAAGTGCCAAGAATTTGGAGATTTTTATTGTTTCCTCTCAATCTTCTAGTGAGATGAGTGGTGAGATAGAGATCCACCATTCCATGAGTGAGAGCGACAAACCTACAATGAGTGCAAAAAGCATGAGTGTTCCAAGAGGCATAGCCTTGATTGCCACCAAAAGTGAGATGAGAGTTGAGAGAAAAATCCAATTTGCGCTTATTAACACTAACAGCTTAACAACTCTCTCTCTATATATTTGTTGTCTCTTTTTCAGAAATTGGGTGACCCTATCAAGCATACTATCCCTCGTGGACTATTCACGATACATGGCTATCCACACCGCATGAACATCAACATCGACTTCAAGACTTGGAAGGAGTACATTCCACTCGTCACGCTCTACATGGAGTTAGACAAGCGCATCAACGACAACGCGTTCTCCGTCTACATCCCACTCGTCAAGATGTCCATGGAGTTTTCCAAGCACATCAACAACTACGCATTCTCCGTCTACATCCCACACATCAAGATGTACATGGGGTTCGACGAGTGCGTCAACCACAACGCATTCTCCGTCTACATCCCACACGTCAAGATGTACATGGAATTCGAAAAACACATCAATGACAAACATGCCACGCCTACATCCCGCATGTCAAGATATACATGTACTTCGACAAGCGAATCAACGACAATTCAAACAACGGAGTGGAATGCAACCAATACGTCAACTTCATCTACACTCAACCGTTTCTGCAAGCAATGGAGAAACCACCTCTTGAGCTATTCGACGACTACTACACTGCCATTCGCGATCTTCATCCACAAAACCAAAGAGGACCATTTCAAGATCTTCATCGCATTTGGGCTTTCCCCACTATGAGAATACCTTTGCATGGCCTTCGATAAGCGGATCAACTTCAACGACATCTTTGTCGTCAACTTTCCTTCTCCGTCTCATGGGTACACATGCGAAAGGCCGGTTCGAGAGTCGAGGATGACTCTTTTCCAAGGGATGGGGGGGGGGAGATGATGCAGCACACCCCATTCCACCAAGCACGATATCGATACTAGACAAGGTGAACTCACTCCTCTCTATATATGTCTTCGGTGTGTTGGTGAATGGCATGCTACCTCATGGATTACCCCAATATGTGCCTAGGTTTTATCCTACCATGGAGCCCAAGATGATGCTCAAGATCATGCCCAAGATGGCGGCCAATAAGCTACAGAGGAAGTCCAAGAAGGTGGCATCGAGAAGGAGTAAGAAGGAGATAGGGGCCAGGGCGCCCGACCTCAAAGGCCTGCCAGGCCAGCTCCCCGGCCCCTCCAGGCCAGACCCCCAACAAAAGGAGCTGGCCCTCGCCCCGGCCTCGGGCCGGCCCTCCTGCGCGCTAGGCCGGGTGCCCAACAGAAGGGCCCGGCCTCCACCCCGGCCTCGGGCCGGTTCCCCTGCGCTCCCAGGGCGGCCTCCATCGGCTGCTCCCACCCTAGCCTCCAGGGCCGGCCAGGCCGGCCTCCTAGGCCGACTGCCCTGCTGCTGCGAGAAAGAGGGGAAAAGCCCCCTTTTCCACCTCGAACTACCCCCTTGGCTATAAAAGGACCCCCTCGGGCTATATCTAGGTTTAGAGATGAATTTAGAACTTTGAGATTTGCTCTTGTACCCCTCTTGTGAGACTACTCCTATGGTTTGTACCTAGGACCGTATCAAGGCTACTCCTATGGTTTGTACCTAGGATCTTATCAAGGATCAACGAGTTACCTATCATTTCCCCTTGGGATTCAGTCCAGGGACTTTCCAATCTGCCTCAACTAATCCTTGAGGTTCTATTGGCATGGTGGACCGGCCACGGGTGTGAAGCGGTTTCTGATAAGGTGAGTTTGGTTGGATCGATCGTCCCGTAGGCGGCCGTTGCAGCTTAGTTGGTGAGAGATTGGGTGCTTCACTTCTTACTAGTTATCTCCCCATTGTTTCACCGCGATTTCCCCTTGTTTTCCTGCGACCCCCCTTGTTTCCTCTCGATCCCCCTTTGTGTTCATCGTTCGTTGTTCGATTTTTTGGTCGATTCGTGAAGATCGGGCCACCCAAGAGGTTAATCCCTCCATCAGAGACACACAGGGTAACAAAAACCCTACAAAATCGATGGTGTAACCACACCTTGCCTCACATTAGGCACCACAACGGATGGATCACCTCGCTAACCCGACGTAGCAACCACAGAAGCAACCACAACACCGAAATGCTGCCCTGCAGCAGCATGCGCGCTACTCTGCTTGTTGTCGGCCTCAGTAGTAAATCTCTACTCGACAAAGACTCATGGCACCACCTGCTCCACAACCACCACAACATCCACCTCTTGAGCAGTAGTACCCATACCAGATTGAACCATAACCACATCATCCGTACCAGCAGAGGGAGGATCACACAAAGCACCCCCACGAGCCAATGAAGCAAATTCCTTTCAAGCTAACATAAAAGAGGACTCCATAAAAGGAGATAAGACCACACCGGGTGTAAAATTCCTTTGTTGTCCTATAGCCAAACCACTCCCCCGAGATGCACTCGAAACCGAAGTTGTAGACTTCTCAATCCCCTTAATCTTATCACCACCTTCCTTCTCAACCTCCTTTTAATTTTGATTCTCATCCTTATTGTCATTACCATCTTGATCATCTTTCTTATACACAACCATCTCATCATCCCCATCCCCATCCGTATTTTCAACAAAGAATTTCAACTCCTAAAATCCATCCTTGATGAAAGCCACCCACTTGTGTGGAAGTGTGGAACCAACGAATAGTCCATACAACCCACTTCTCAAAACCCCATGTTTTCTTGTATACTTCATGTACACTTTTAATGTCTTCCCAAAAAGGGAACCCAGGCTCCAGAGAACCAAGAAATCCCCTCTATAAATAGAAGGGATGTCGGAAACATGAATCCAAATCTCAGGAAGCAACCATAGGGGTTCCATCTCCACAGCCCATGACTCCACCATGATAACACAACTACTGTTAGGCACATGACATGCACTGTCGGATATATGACAAATAGGGGTGTTTCTGACAGTGGCCAAAGGCTGGATTACCAGGGTGGCCCACAGGTAATGGAACAGAGTCCATTGGGCGGCCCAGTAAGCTGACGTGCAAGAAGTCGGATTCTAGAAGAACCCCGACACGGCCCAATCGTGATCCGGCTTGGAGAAGAAGCCAGATGCCTTACTTTCCAAGATAGTTACTTACTGTAATCTTCTAGGTTTCCTTCCTGTAAGCCCTAGTCCGTCTATCTATATAAAGCCGGATGTGAGAAACAAACAAGATCGAACCATAACTTAACTAGAAGCCAACTCACCGGGAAGTTGATCCTAACCGAGTTAGCGAAACCATACTCACAATTGTACTTTGTATACTTCAGGATGCAACCCTGATTTAGTGAGATTGCAGGAGTAGGAACGCCGCGTAGTTGCAATGTACCGAACCTGGGTAAACTCGATGTTCTCGTTTATAGTACTTCCACGTCCCCCCCACCCCCCCGCGGTTCTACCATTAGTCTTATGGCACCCCCGTCCATGAACCTTACTACGATGTCTCGACAGTTGGCGCCCACCGTGAGGCCAGCGACGTCGGGAGTTACGTTTTGAGCAGGAATACTCGGCGGAATCGGCAATACGATAACTATCGGAAGCCTGGAATTTGATGGAGACGTCAGACGCTTCCTCGACAACAAATCGTATATGCCCTCACAAAATCATCTCGTAAGTGCCTGTGTTTTACTGATCGGATCTACTAATGTTTTTATCGGTTTAACAGTAGAAGCAATAGGATTCCGTGGTGGAAGTCAATTTATCCCACCCGCCCTATACCCAATTGATGAAGGCTATAATGCCGGACTATGATCAAATCTTCCTTATTCATATGGAGAGGCGGATCAAACTCATATAGCCGCATATCGCCAAAACACATATGGATTTGCCGCCTCTTCGGAGATGCCCACAACCAGATCCCACTTTATTGGCATGGTGCAGTCTAAGATCGCTGAAACCACGGAAGAAGAAAATCCCGTGGAAGAAGCAGAAAATCACGATACCGCATGAAAAGTGGAAGATACGACGCCCGTTGATCAGACGACGGAAGCCGACTCTGTTTTAGCTGCTATACAAGCAAGGTTGGAGTCGGAATCCGGATCTGAAGACATTGGTTCCGAAGATGAATATGAATATGCTTTCGAAATAAAGGTCAAATCCATGCAAGGGACTTTCCACGAAGTACTCATGGCTAAACCGACTGGAAACTCGGATGCCGACGAAGAGGAAGATCCCAAAACCCCTCCGCCAGATGTCAGGGAAGACAAAGAGGAAGAAGAGGGAGAAGTTAGTCCGACCTATCCTGATGTCAAAGAACTGACGGAAGATGAGCCTAACAAAAAAAATACCATCTTCCAAGAAGAAAAAGAAATTCTCTGGGAAGCCGCTATCCAAGGTACTGAAGAAAAAGGAAAATTGGCAGATATCGCCAACCAAAACCTGGAAATCGTAGAAGCGGTGTGAAATATGTGGAGAATATAAACCAAGAAAGCCCTGTTCCGCAAATGTCGGAACATGACGAGATCGATCTTATCCAAACCCCGATTGCACATAGCGAACCACCGGAAGTGCTGGAAGATAGAAGGCAAGCCATTATGCGGCAACAACAACACTTATTTTGGTCTCAGGAAAACCTCCTCAAAGCCCAATCTGCTGTAAAAGCAAAACATGAAGAAATTGAGAAATTCGAGCACCGAAAAATGTTTGGGATAAAACCTACAAGATTACTCGGAATATCAAAGCCGGATGTATTGCCAGCAAAAGCACAGCTTGAAAACCCTTCTTGGCAGACGCATGTTAACAGCTTAAATGCTAAGGGCAAACGCATCTACAAAACTGTAGCAGAAAACGCAGAAGCCGCGTTCGCCATCCTTAATGACAATCTGTATTCAAAGGAAGAAAAGCTGCATGGAGTGTTTCCTTTCCTCGGAAAAGCATTACAACAGCAACAACGAGGACAAGCACGTTCAGACAAGCTACATGATGACTCAGCCTTGTGCAAACCTTCCACGTGCATCGCTGGAGCACCCGACCCAGGCGAACCCGGAGATTCACGCGATTCTAAGGAAAAGAAGGGAGACCCTAAAAAGGACAAGAAAATCCTGGATAATAAGTACGCAACATCCAAAACTGGTTCCCATGCGCCGAAAGGCGAAAATAATCCCCGTGACAACAAGGAACGGGGGGAAGAAAATCGGAAAGACGGCAAAACAATGCCACCTCCGAGACGCTCTGCTGATAAAGCCGGAAGATACGACAATCCTCACAAGCGTGAGAGATCCCGAACTCCCCCAAGGAACAAGGAAAGGCCAAGAAGTAGAATTCCGCCTTACTCAAAAGGACATGATATCGGAAGGAATAGGGATAATCCTAGAAAAGCGCATTCACGCAATAATGGACCAGAACGGAGCAGATCTCCTTCTGTCCATTCAGTCGGAAGGTATTCTGCACACGTCGATAAGCTGGAAAGAGACAATTTGTATTTCGGACCAAAATGTTTCACCGACAGGATCCGAAGAATCAGTCTACATTCTGGCTTTGCCAAAGTTGGTCCAACTTATCAAAAGTATACTGGAAGTACAAACCGGATACGTGGCTCTCAGATTACTATACTTCCGTTTAGATCAACAAAGGGACAGACTTCGAGACTGTAAAATTTCTTCCCCTAATGTTGCTGGATGGAGCCCGAGATTGGATCAATGGGATTCCGTCAAGAACAGTTGACAGCTGGGAAGACATGGCTAGAGTATTTGCTCAGCACTTCCGGGGTACGTATAAATGCCCTAAGAGTATTAACCAGCTGAACCGTTGCGTCCAATATGAGGACGAGTTGTATGTCGACTTTATCTCAAGATGGACTGCAACGAAGAATAGTTGTTATGGAGTTAGTGATGTACAAGCAATGCATGCTTTGATCAATGACCTAAAACCTGGCCTCGTACCATTCATGATTGGTTTGAAAGAGCACAAAGATCTTGGATCTATGTTTACCACCGCCAATGAGCATGCTGCGGCTGAAGACGATATCAGGGCGAGAGGCGGAAACATTGATGCTTTGGTTCATGCCAAAAAGGCGTCTCATTCCGAAAAGAAGGCCACTCCAGAGGCACAACCAAAACCCAAGGAAGTAAATTTAACTTTGGAAAAGATAATGGCAGCTGATGGAAGGGCAAAAGCACAGACCACATCTCCTACTCTAAAGAAGAGTGGGAAAATATTAAGTCAGAAAACTGTGTCCACCATTCGCAATTTTGGAAGCCTACCCATACCAATGCGCAGTGCCGGCTTAATAAGCACATGAAAGGAACTGCGGGATCCGGGAACAATGGAAAGAACTCCAAAAGGAAGTTCAACAAGCAAAAGCCGGGAGCTGAAAAAGAACACAACGAGTCTGACACTGACGACAAAATCCAGGAGCAGCAGCGAAAAGGCGAACCTAAATTCCCAAGAGTTGAAGGAGAATGTAACCTAACTTTCCTGGCAACTCCCTCCGCCAAACTGGCAAAACGAACACTGTGAGAAATCAACGCGGTTATACCTCCAACCCTTAAGTACTTGAAGTATTCAAATACGCCAATCACCTGGGATCAGTCAGATCATCCGGAAACATCCCAGAACCTGACACACATGCTTTGGTAGTAAGCCCTATTGTGCAAAACAGTAGGCTCAAAAGAGTGCCGATGGAGGGAGGATCGAGTATCAATATCATGTACTTAAGTACATTGAAGCAGTTACACCTCTCCGAGACCCAGCTCAAACACATCAATGTACATTTTCACGGCATTGTTCCTGGTAGACAAGCACAGTCCCTAGGAGAAATTTCCCTAGATGTTACCTTTGGTAAGAAAGAGCACTTCCGTCAGAAAAGGATTTCATTCGAGGTGGTACCATTCGAAAGTGTGTATCACGCAATACTCGGACGTCCGGCTTTCGCCAAATTCATGGAAAGATCATGCTACATCTACAACAAGCTCAAGATGCTGGGGCCAAAAGGCGCAGTAATCACCATCTCGGGAGATTTAAAACTAGCAAATGAGCTAGAAAAAGGAAACGCCCTTTGCGCTGAATAGGTAATAAGGAAGGAAGAGCTAAAGGAACTGACTAAAGAAGTATCGCCGACAGAAATGACGGCAGGAAAAGAAAGCCGGAAGCCAGCAAATAGGTTCAAAGACTCAGAGAACACAAAGCAGGTTATCCTGGATCCCAAAGATCCGACAAAGTTTGTCGTTGCTGCAACGGGAATGACTGACACATAGGAAAGCGTGATCATCAAGTTCCTCTAGGAGAACTGGGATATCTTCGCTTGGTGTCCTGCTGACATGCCAGTTGTACGCAGGAAACTTGCTGAGCACCAATTGAAGGTGATTCCAGGATCAAAACCCGTCAAACAAGGTCTCCGTCATTTTGATGGAAGAAGACGGAAGGCTATTGGCAAGGAAATTATCCGGCTTTTAGCAGCTGATTTTATCCGGGAAGTTATACATACTGATTGGTTTGCAAACCCAATATTAGTCCCGAAGAAGGATTGTATTATTCTTAGGATGTGTATAGATTACACCGGTCTAAACAAATTGTGTCCAAAAGATAGGTTCGCATTACTGCGAGTCGATCAAATAATAGATGCCACTGCTGGTTCTGAGATTTTATGCTTTTTGGATGCTTATTTCAGATACCATAAAATACGCATGAAAGAAGAAGATCAAATAAAAACCTATTTCATAACACCCTACGGAATATATTATTATATAACCATGCCTTTTGGCCTGAAGAACGTAGGTGCAACATACCAGCGTTGCATGCAAAGATGCTTGCGTAGTCAAATTGGCAAAAAACGTACATGTTTAAGTGGACGATATTGCCGTCGTTTCCAAGGAAAAGGATACACTCTTTGAAGATTTACGAGAAAATTTCGATAATCTCCGCACTTACAGAATGAAGTTGAATCGATTAAGGTGTGTATTTGGGGTTCCCTCGAAAAGCTTCTGGGTTTTATCGTTTCTCACAGAGGAATAGAAGTAAACCCGGAAAAGATCAAAACAATTTTAAACAACAAAAGAACTACATGTCTAAAAGATGTCCAAAGATTGAGGGGTTCCGCAACCGCTGTAAGCAGGTTCATAAGCCGGCTTGGTGAGAAAGCTCTTCCACTATACAAATTGTTGAAGAAATCCGAAAAATTTGAATGGACAGAAGAGACGGACAAAGCGTTAACCCAGTTGAAAGAAACTTTGATGAAAGCTCTGGTTTTGGCATCCCCAAAAGACAAAGAACCCATGTTACTGTATCTTACAGCAACTAATAGGGTTATTAGTGAAGTGATAATTGTGGAAAGACGGAAAGACGAACAAAGCATTCCAGATCAACATCCGGTGTAGTACGTCAGCGAGGTATTTTACGAGTCAAAACAAAGGTATCCGCATTATCAAAAACTGGCATATGGCGTATTTTTTGCATCCCGGAAACTCCCTCATTATTTCCAAGAACATTCCATAACAGTAGTAAGCAAAGCACCACTAGGGGATATTATCAACAAGGCAGACGCAACAGGCCGAGTCGCCAAATGGGGCATTAAATTGGCTGCGTTCGACGGTAAGTACCAACCCCGGACGGCAATCAAATCCCAGGTGTTGGCAGATTTTGTAGCCGATTGGACAGAAGCAATGGAAAATACACCAATGCGGGAATCAGAATATTGGATCATGAATTTTGATGGATCCAAAATGAAAAAAGGTGATGGCGGTGGTGTGGTGCTAAAATCTCCAAAAGGTGACATAATGGAGTATGTATTACAAATACACTTCAACGCCAGCAACAATGTGGCAGAATACGAAGCATTGCTTCATGGCTTGCACATTGCAAAAGAAATTGACGTCAAGCGTATACTTTGTTACAGTGACTCGGACTTAGCAACTTAACCAAACATGGGATGCCAAAAGCCCCATAATGGCCGAATATCGGAGAACATCGACGGGTTCGACATTTGCTTCATAGGATTTGAAGTAATTCACATCAAAAGGGAAGAAAATTGGAACGCGGATGCTTTAGCCCGCATGGGCTCAGAAAGGGTGAAAACCCTACCACCTGGTGTATTCGTCCAGCATTTACACGAACCATCAATAAAAGGCGGAGATGTGGATTACCCCCTAGTTTCTGAGTCTATAGAAGTTTTGCTCGTTAACCCAGATTGGATAGTTCCATACTTAAACTTCTTAGTTGATCAGAAGTTCCCGGACAGAGCAGACGAGGTCTTGCAAAGGAAAATCAAACGCCGATGCAAAGGATACACAGTAATCAATGGTTGCCTGTATAAACGCAGTACTATCGGAATTTTTCAGCGACATATTTCTCCAAAAGAAGGATGAGAAATTCTACAAGAAATCCA
This sequence comes from Alopecurus myosuroides, assembly GCA_028641055.1. NCBI lineage: Eukaryota > Viridiplantae > Streptophyta > Magnoliopsida > Poales > Poaceae > Alopecurus > Alopecurus myosuroides. The sequence continues at coordinate 212,593,020 of CM054057.1, read as the reverse complement.
AGCTGGGGATTGGGGACATCACACTCAGTAAAAAATCATAGTTAAAAAAGCATTCCGTGCAGTGTTTTTCTGGCTTACAACCAAGACAGATACAGAGCACATAGTGAATACATGTGCTGGATGTCAGTATTACGCCAAGCAGACCAATATGCCGGCTCAAGCACTCATGACTATCCCCATAACATGGCCATTTGCCGTCTGGGGGCTAGATATGATGGGTCCATTCAAAACTGCAAGAGGCAGACTTACACATCTACTCGTCGCAGTGGATAAGTATACCAAGTGTGTGGAAGAAAAACCCATAATTTTTTTTGACGGTGTGAATGCTAGAAATTTCGTCATTGACATAGTCATGCGATACCGCGTTCCACACAACATAATCACAGATAACGGGACAAATTTCTCAATTGGAGAGTTGGCAAAATATTGCCGACAAACGGGAATCCGACTTGATCTTGCATCTGTGGCACACCCACATTCCAATGGACAAATTGAGCGAATGAATAGTTCAATCCTGCAGAAAATACGCCCAAGACTCGAATCTCCTCTTCAAAGAGTAGCTAGAGAATGTATAGAAGAATTACCTTCCATGCTTTGGAGTATTCGAACGACGCCAAATAGATCAACTGGGCAAACGCCTTTTTCTTGGTTTATGGTGCTGAAGTAGTGCTTCCTATGGACATGATCCATGATAGCCCAAGAGTGCAGGCATATGATGACTCAGATGCCGAAACTGCACGTCAGGATGGTCTCGAGCTCCTAGAAGAAGAATGAGAACGAGTGTTACAAAGATCTTCCATTTATCAACAAGGACTACGATGATATCATAGTCGAAAAATCAAAAACCGATCTTTCAAAGAGGGTGATTTGGTGCTAAGATTGGTACAGGACAGAAAAAGAAGTTAGCCCCAATCTGGGAAGGACCACTTTTCATTAGCAAGGCTATGCAAAATGGGTCATACTACCTTGTAAATATTCGGGACACGGAAGATGACCCAAAAAATCCGAATCGCAAGAGAAAACGAAACATAGATGTAGAACTAGGAGAGACAAATAAGCCATGGAGCATCCAGCTGTTACGTCCCTCCTACACTTAGTTCAATTCTATGTAAACATCATTGAGATCATGAAATAAAGTTGTCAAAATTCATGCATTTTTGTTTGTTTTGTCTTTATTGTTCAAAGCATACTTCCGTCCTATCTATTTCCCAATGATCTTTCAATTTACTTCAATGTTAACTCGAATTTTGCCTGCATGCTCAGAGTTATAAAACTGAATGTTTTTTTAGCCAAAGGAGGCTTAAGAACCCCATATTGTGCCTGTGTGCCTAGGGTTCAAACGTTTAAAATTCCTTATTTAGCCCTAAGTATTATCTGATTGGTTGTGGTGTTGGGTCACTGGAATTAGTAAGTAAAAGTGCCAAGATATAATCCATGATTCCGAGTTTCGACTGATAAGTTTCTTAACCCAGTCACTTGGCGTGAAGATTGCATACTTTTGAGCCACTTTAACACTAAGGAAAGTTAAAAGCATACAAACCGGAGAACTTAGAAGGAAAGAAATTAAAACTCTGAGAAAACTTGCAAAGACTATTTTTTTAATACGAAGGATAAAAACTTGTTCATACAAAAGATAGAATGCATTACTATTAATATTACATTGTAAGAATAGTAATGCTTTCTATTTGGCTAATGCATATGCAGGAACTAGACGACATCTTCGTATTCGTCGTCGTCCTCATTGTAGTCGCTCGGGTTCTTTGGAGTTGTCCGAAATTATTCCTCCGGGTAGAACATTGAGGTAGACACCATCCGAGCTATCTTCGAGGCATGCCCCTTGATAGAGTCGAACATTTCTGCTCATTGAGTTTATGTGTATCCTTGTGGAATACCGTTGGCGACGCGCTAGGATTTGGCGGTGGTGTAATGCATACGCATCAGCCCAAGGGCCATGCGCACACCACCACGGGCGGCAGATTGAAGCCAAGACTCACACTGGTTCGCCACCTCTGCAATTGCCTTCGGGAGCTTGCTGACTTCCGAGTATTCGCCAGCTTTGTCCGGAATGCACTTGTTGAGATAAGTAGCATCCCGACATTTTTTGGCTCGGTGACGAATGTCCCGAAAGCCCGGATTTTATCAATCCGAGTGAGCAAAGTCTTCCCTTCTGTTAAGAAAGTCAAAAAAAGATCAGTCAAACAGAAGGAGGAAAAGAAGGCATTATGCAAAGTGAAATGAAAACTTGGTAAAAGTAAGAAAGCTTACCAAGGATTATATGCATTTATGCACCTTCTTCAAGGCGCTGGTGAAGGGAATACTCCAAGTCCTGGATAGTTTTCCGATCCTTCTCAACTTGAGAGGAATCCCGGGACTTGGATAATCCCAAGGCAAGCTGGCTCGCCTCTAGATCTTTCTAAAGCTTTACGGTCATTTTGTAAAGCGCCGAGTTTTCTTTGTGGAGGGTTTCAGCATTGCCAGCATCCTCAGCAATTTTCTTGGCCTTAGCAAAAGAATCTGAAAATAAAAAAGACGAAGGATTACAAACTCAGAAAAGTACTTAGAAAAATTTAGAATCAGAATCAAGGATTGAAAAAGCATGCTTACCAGCTGTCTTTCACATTAAGGATACCAAGAAGAGATTTTACTTCTTGGTTCTTAATGGTGCTTCTGAACCTCGGATAGTTCCGAGTCCTTCTCATTAAGGATACCAAGAAGAGATTTTACTTCTTGGTTCTTAATGGTGAGCTTCTCAAAAACTTCCACATTTATAATTTCGGCGGTTTGCTGAAAAGTATACAAAGGAAAAGTTTGCTTAGGAAAATACAATCAGGCAAAAGAGAAAAGCATTAATACAAAAAAAAAGAATAGTTTTATCTTAATACTTGGGGGCTAGAGATATTACCTAGCTCATTCTTTGCAAACCGCTTAGGTTCTCGGAGAACTCCTTGGCGTATTCCGAGAAAGTAATCCCCATATGGTGGATTCCGTCTTGGATAACCTGCCGAGGTGCGAACATGTAATTATTCCGGACTACTAATCCACCTTTTAGCCAAGGGAGAACCAAGGGGCTCGGACAAAAAACTTTTCGCCCACGGATGAATGTATCCAAGTTCGTCAAAACAGGCTTCTTGTTTTACCTTGAACTTCTGGTCAAAGGTGGGCATTGGCTCCACCTATGGAAGAGTTGAAGGTCTGCCCTGTTCAGATTCCGCCCTTTCCCGCACATCCGTGTCGGGTGCAAAAGGCTGGCTGGTATGCAAGGGATACTCTTCCCGAGCAGCCATGTTTTCTTATCCAGCTGCCACTGGAGTATCCGAGGCAGCCGCGAGTGATGGTTTTGGCCCTCTAAGAGCAATGGCCTTTATCTTCTTCCTATATTTTCCCTTCAAAGAGACAGGGGCAAGGCTAGAAAAGAGAAAAAACGGAAAACCGAGATTAAAATTCCAAGAAAGAAGAAGAAAAAACAAGAAAAACATACAAGTGTAAAAGTTCGAGTTTTACCTAGAAGTGACGACGTCTACTCCGTCGAGATCAATCACCTCTTGGATAGAGGGATATCTTTTTGCGTTTCCGCCCTCCAATTGACTGAAAACTTGCTCTTAGCGCCGCTAGTTTGCTGTCAGTAGCAAGATCCTTCTCTGGAAGATCAAGAAGCTGTAAAAGAAGTAAAATCCGATTTAGTATTGAAACATTCGAGTAAATAAACATAGTTCAAAAAATTCCCCAAAAGTCAAAAATCAAAAGCATACCTTGGGAGCGGGGTTTCCAGCGTGATACATTTGTCGGCTCTCCTCGTACCGATCACGAGTGGGTACAAGATGGTTCACGTGCTTGTTGAATTCTTTCTTCGACAAAGCAGAGTTTGTCGCCCTCATTTTATCGTTGGGGCCCGTGTATTCACACAGAAACCGGCCACCACGGTAAGAAAGGGTTGAATCCTCCGACCAAATCAGCAAAGGACTGTGTCCATGTCGGTTAGAGGAGGAGAGGAGGAGACGAGTTTCGTGATCCATCTTTTGATTCTCATTAGGTATGGAGGTAGAACCTGGACCGCTTTCAACACCCAGTTATCTTGAGGTGTGGCCGCGGAATTGATGAAAGGCAGAATTCTCGTATCCTTTTTAGATAGGGAACATCCGAGTAATAAAATAAGGAGCCCGTCCAAAATTTGACGGACTCCGAGGTTTTGATTTTCGGAAACCACTACTCCCTAAACCTACAAAGGTTAAAGGAGACGGTCCCACAGGTCAGAAGAACACCTTCAAAGTTGTTGCGTTTCACATTGAAACAATATTGGAAGAAATCTAAGCGAGGTTATATCCCTAAGTATCCCTCAAAAAGGGTATGGAACCCGACTAAGTATAGTATCAAGTTGGGAGGAAGGTTGTGGGGTTGGACGTTGTAATGATTGAGAACCTGGAGGAAAAACGCGGATGGCGGAAAACTCATACCTCGTGTGATATGGGAAGCCAGAACCACCCGTTTTCCGTCTTTCGGAGAGGGATCGGTGTCGTCCTCGTCCGGACGCCATTTGTCTTTCACAATAAATCTGTCCTTCTCCATGGCGTTGAGAAGAGCCGGGGCCACGTTGCAGTGGCTCCAGTTTCCGACATCTCCTACGTCTTCTTCCTCGCCTCCAGTGGTGACAACGGTTGATGTGTTTTCGCCGTCGCGAGTGGAGGTTTCCCCTCCTCGGTATCGGGGAAGAGAGGAGGAGGAGGAGAAGTGGCCGAGGGCGATGGCATAGTTCCGTCAGCGGGATTGAGATCCCCGCCCGCCGGTGTGCTCGCAGGCGCCTCCGGTGCGTTCGCAAAGGCGCTTGGAGAAGTTCCGATGATGGGATCAAGGTCCTAGATGAGGTCCTCGATGGCGACATCTACGTTTGCGGTCTCGGTGGCACGGAGAGAGTGTCCGGTGTCCATTTGCGGGCGGCGCGGCCGGGAGCAGGAACCACCGATGATTTCTCTGGTGTGGGTTTGTGGATCGAGCTTTTCTCTGCGCGCTTTCGCTTGAGGACTGGGAGTTCAGTGCTCTGCGATCTAGGGCTCGAGGAGGAAGATGATGCGGAAGGTGAGCCGGAGACCCCGAGACATCTACTTATAGCCAAGTTAGGTTGAGATTGGTTCTAACGGCTCTTTTAGCCGTTGGATGCTTGACGCGTGTAACGCCTTAAAATCCGGGAAACGAGGGGCGGGGTGATTATTGATATCTCCTCGTTTTTTGCGTGAGAATCTGTCAGAGATATGGTTTGAGTCTTTTGACTGAACCCAAACATTCGTGGCATCAGCAAGATTTCACCGCTTGCGTCACAGGTTCCTTCTCCACGAATGCTCCTGGAAGAAAAGTCGGATTTCGATAAATCCGGGTTTGGCATTAAAAAACTTTACTAAAAGAAGAATCAAGAAAAAACGCCGACATTTGTGAAAAGAATACAAATCCACTAGGAGCAACGCAATAAAGCCTTAATCCTTCTTGGGGCTACTGTCGGATATATGCCAAATAGAGATGTTTCTGACAATGGCCAAAGGCCGGATTACCAGGGTGTCCCGCAGGTAATGGAACAGAGTGAAGGGGTCGTTGCATAGAAAACAAAAATTTCCTACGCGAGAGACACCCAAAAGGCCAATATCTAATCTAGGAGACGAAGTGCAACGGGCAAAGAGAGGGTTAAGGAGAACACATACTCTCGAAGACACAAAGCATTACGAGATCAAATCTCGTTGTTGGAGTAGTCGTACTCACACCGATCCCGAGAGCGAGAAGATGCGCACCGCAATCCGTCGGTGCCTCCATGATCGGTCACACGTACGGTTGATGACGACCTCCGTTCCCTCGATCCAGCGGGGAGGCGGAAGTAGAGGATCCTTTGGAAACCAGCAGCACGACGGCATGGTGTGGTGGAGAAAACTTCGTCCAGGGCTTCGCCAAGCACATGAACAAGGTGTATCTGCGGGAGGATGGAGATGGAGATGACACCAAGTGTGTGAGGGAGAGGGATCTCATGCCCTCTATTTATAGGAGGGGAGGCAGCCACAAAATTTTGGTGCCTCCACCTCTCCCTTCATCATGTGGTTGGAGTCTCCACTCAACCCCCTCATTCTCTCATCAATTCCCACTCAAAATTTCAAGGGGTTTCTTTAATAAATAAATAAAACTATTTTATTTCTTTATTTTAATATTTGTTAATCCTATTAACAAACATTAACACTTACCCCCTTGAACTATTTGTTAATCAAACATTAACATATACCACCTTGAACTATTTCAGTATTCCTCGAAACAATTCCTGTGACTATTTCAATATTCCTCGAAACAATTCCTGTGTTGTCCAAACTTTTCTCCGATATTCCGTATCCTCTCAAATGCATCATCGAACCTTAAGTGTGTCACCCTACGATTCGTGAATAACATAGACATGACCGAGGCTCCTCTCCGATCAATAATCAAGCGGGATCTGGAGATCCGTGATGACTCCTATGTTCAACGATGACTCTCGTGATCGTGTGAACCATCAACGTCGTGACTATTCCCTTTGTCTCGCGATATTTTACTTGTCCGAGATCCTATCATCGGTATCACCCATACCTTGTTTTGATCTCGTTACTGACAAGTACTCTTTTCTCGTTTCCGTGATATGCCATCCTTGTGACCTAGTCACGTGATTGCAAGCGGTGTCGATGTGATATCACCGAGAGGGCCTAGAGTATATCTCTCCGTTATTTGGATGGACAAATCCCACTCTTGATCCATGAGACTCAACTAATACTTTCCAAATACCTAATGGCACCTTTATAGTCACCCTGTTACAGTGTGACATTTGATGACATGAAAGCACCCTTCCGGTACCAGTGATTGGCATGATCTCATGGTCTAAGAAATAAGTTACTTCGTATGCAAGATATAACAATATAAACTAAATGACTTGATCGTATTGTTATCTTGATATTGGGTCTAAGTTCATCACATCATTCTTCTAATGACGTGACTTCGTTATTAACAACATCCAATGTTCATGATCACAAAACCTTGATCATCTATTAATCAACGAGCTAGTTAAAATATAGGCTTTACTAGGAACCATTGTTTGTTTATTAAACACACATGTATCAACGTTTCCGGTTAATACACTTCTAGCATGAGAAATAAACATTTATCATAAACAAGGAATAAGATAATAACCACTTTATTATTGCCTCTCGGGCATATTCCGTTCAGTCTCCCACTTGCACTATAGTCAATAATCTAGTTTGTAAGCACTTAACACATATGGCGTCCAATGTTATTACCATGCTTCGCATGTGGTAAACATCATAAAAAAGATGTGAACTGTTCAGGTGTGAACTGTTCAGGTCCTATTGTATTTGCATTTTCTTTGCGTCTACACGCATCACTCATTATCTAATGAGATGACTTTGTATATATTTGGTCAACCGGTGAAACCTTAATTCCTCAGCTTAAACCAATGTTACTAACATTGTGAAAATGTAGCTTCATAGTGTCAGCATTCTTGGAAATTCACCAAGTTCCGGTGAGACCTTAATTCCTCAGCTTAAACCAATGTTACTAACATTGTGAAAATGTAGCTTCATAGTGTCAACATTCTTGGAAATTCGCCAAGTTCGATAAAGAACTCCTTGACACAAAATAAGTTTATTATCAGTTGTCAACACAACGATATACTTTAGCATTTTGTTGTAGTATCCGTCACAGTATTTTAATTTTGAAACTCTTTCAAATCCAGCATGGAACTTTCTTCCAGCCTATTTTGCTATCCTTCATTACATATTTTACTTGAGATAAAATTATTTGAATAGATGACAAGACTATTAGTGTAACATATTACAACTAATATTTTGTCATTACTACATAGGGAAACATATCCTAATCATTTCTAAAAATGACACAAGGATCTCTCCCACTTTTGTCTAATCATCATATGAATTATCCTGCTATAACATTTTATAGCATATGACTCATCTGGTTGTGTACATAGCATGGAACATGTAACTTAGAAATCTCAATTTAATTATGCTCATCATGTGTCAAAAACACTTGAATATTTCTCAATTGTTTTCCATGTGGAAAGAAATCCTTCTTGGCTTCAATCATATCAGGCGCTTCGATCCATCTCTTATAGATATCGATGCCCACTATCTTCTAAGCCTTTCATCAATATGAAAATCTTAACCATGTTCATTTTAAATACATATTTTCCAATCAACCATATGTCATCTACATAAAGTATTGGAAATATGTGATAGCGCTCCCACTTAATTTCTTGTAACTCTACAAGTATCTTTATCGTTCATGATGGAATCAAACTCTTTTGGTAACTTCATTAAGGTAAATATTTCAACTTTGTTATGCTCACTTCAACCATTGAAGTGTGCATAACTTTCTAGCAACCTTTTGAATTTTACAGAACTCTCACACTATGTCAAGTACACATCCTCGACCAAACTTCCTCGAGAGGAGAGTTGGTTTTGTTATTCAACTGCCATATTATAATATGTAACTTTTGCTAGAACTATCCGCAAAGACTAAATCATCACTACGGAAGATCAAAATCTTGTTGTAGTCAACTCTTTGAACTTCGTCGAAAACAACTTTTCGATAAGTACACCTTTCAAAGGATGTAAAAATCCATGTCTTTGTCGCTATATAGACCCTTTTGCTATCGTTAGGCAGCATGCCTATCGAAAGGACTACCAAGTCACATACTTGATATTCATACAAGGATACTATTACAGATATAATGACTCATAGTCAATTTTACGAAGTGAGGGCCCATCATTTGCTTCCTTTATAAGGTCCAGGTCCTTTGTTGTCAAAACAACACTTTACTCTTAAACCATAAGTTGGTCTAAGTACAAAGTTTTAGGACTATTGTGGTTCAGTCATTCGAAGTATCTACAACACATGTAGTGTCTTCTACTTTGTCAAAATAGGAAACCACGAAACAACTTCTAGTGCTGCACTCTTTTGACATGGTAATGAAGATTCTCTAATCTCATTGAGTTTGAACTGTCCTCCCACTCACTTGTTTCGCAAGAACTACTTTCTCGAGAAATCAACCCTTTCGGACAAACAACATTTGTCTTTGGTCGGTGATAGGAGAAATACCCAATGTATTCTTTAGGATAACCTTATCAACATCTATTTATCCCATTTTGGTTGTAAACATTTTACATATGCTATGCATACCAAAACTTAAGAAAATGACAATTCGGGTCACTACCCAAACCATATCTTATATGTTGTCAATTTCAACGGATCATGATGGTGCTCTTTTCAGTGAAAAAGCGGTTGTCCTTAATGTATAAACTACAAAATTATAATGACAATTTTATTAATCTTACCATGTCCAACAAGGTTTAATTTTGTCTCTTGAACACTCCAAACTAATGTGGGGTATTCGAGAAGTACAAGTTGTAGAACAATTCTGCAACTTCTCAGATGTTTTTACAAACTTGTAACTCAAACTTTATCCTTTATGATCGAATCATAAATACTTGATTATCTTGTTACATTGATTTTTACTTCATATTAACAACCATTTGAACCAATTCAAAAATTCAAACTCAGTTCTCTTTAAATAGATATACTCACATATCTACTCAAATCATCGACAAAATTTTATGAAGGAAAAATTAATCCACCATACATGACTACACATAATGGACTATATACATCAATATGTATAATCTTCATTAAATTAGTCGTCCATTCTAGTCTGGCCACGGAATTCTAGTCATCTTTTGGAAGAGGTCTCACAAGCGTCAATTTATTCAAAACAAAATGACTCCGGAAGTCCATCAATATGGAGTTCCTTCATGTTTTCCTTTCCGATATGAACTAAAATGGCGGTGTCACAATTTAAGTGAAACTCTTTTACGTCTTGCAACATTTAGCATTTAGTTTTATAGTTGTTTCCTTTACCAACATGATTTATATTAACATATCCATAAATTATGGAATATGGTCATATTTTGAACAATATCATCTGTTCTCACAAAAGACCAGAAAAAAATAACAACTTATTAAGTTCTTAAAATAAATCTTGAATGTTTGGCTCGATACGACAATGAACACAATAACACTGTATTTTGTTCTTGTCATAATCGATTCATGTCGTATATATACCAATTAGGGGTATATCAGACGGTGTCCTAAAGTGCCGGATTACCAGGGTGGCCTGAATGATAATGGATTACGGTCCATTGGGCGGCCCAGTAAGCTGACGCGCAGAAGACGGATTCTAGAAGAACCCGGACCACGGCCCACGTGGTACGGCTTGGAGTAGAAGGAGGATTCTTGCCTTCCAAGTTAGAACTTACCGTAGTCTTCTAGGTTTCCTATTCTGTAAGCCCTATCCCGGCTATTATATAAAGCCGGACGGAAGATAAGAAATAGAGGGACAATAAGCTAGAGGCTAACTCGCCGAGAGGTTGATCCTTGTCGAGTAGCTAAACCTAACTCACATTGTACTTTGTATACTTCAGGCTTCAGCCCTGATTTAGTGAGATTGCAGGAGTAGGAACGCCACCTAGTTGCGACGTACCGAACCTGGGTAAAACCCTGGTGTCATTGTTCGTCATACGACCACGCCCCCCACATCTCTATCGGTAGTCTCATGGCACCCCCATCTATGAATTCTACTACGATGTCTCGACAGTTGGCACCCACCGTGGGTCCAGCGACGTCAGGCGTTATGTTTAGATCGGGGATACTCGGCAGAATTGGCAGTACCATAACTGTCGGAAGCTTGGAATTCGACAACGACGTCTGGCTCTTCCTCGACAACGGATCGTACATGCCAACACGGAATCATCTGGTAAGTGCCTGCATTTTACCGATTGGATCTTCCAACATCTTTATCGGATTAACTGCAGAGGCAATGTGATTCTATGGTGGAAGCAAATTTATCCCACCCGCCCTATACCCAGCCGAAGAAGACTATGACGCCGGATTTTGCCGAGATCACCGGTATCATGCTGAATCGCACTTTATCGGTATGGTGCCATCCGAGATCGCTGAAAACAAAAATGAAAACAATCCCGTGGAAGAGGCAGAAAACAACAATCCCACAATAGAGGTGGAAGATCCGACATCTGTCAATATGACGACGAACTTGGAAGCTGACTCCGTATTAGCCGCCATTGAGGCGAGATTGGAATCAGAACCCGGGTCAGACGACTTCGATTCCGAAGATGAAGACGAGGATGCTTTCGGAAGAAAAGTCAAATCTCTTCAAGAGGGATTCCATGAAGTACTAATGGAAAAACCGGCTGAAAACACGGATGCCAAAAGTCAGGAAAGCCCTAGAAATCATCTGCCAGAGGAAGAGAGAGAAGAGGGGGAAAACACTCCAACATACCCCGATGTCAAAGAATTGACAGAGGACGAACCTGGTAAAAAACCTCCCTCTTCCAAGAAAAAACACAAAGCTTCCAAGAAACTCCAGTACAAGCTCTGGAAGAAAAAACTGGCTGATCCAGCCAACGAAAACCCGGAAGCAGGAGGAGGAAGTGGAGTTAAGCCCGCGGAGAAAAAAACGAAGGAAATATATGTTCCGCCAATGTCATACCATGTCGAACATGATCTACTTCAAACACCAGTGGGACCCCACGAACCCCCTGAAGTGCTGGAAGCCAGGAGACAAGCTCTCCAAAGGCAACATCAACATCTATTCAGAACTCGGGAACATCTCCAAAAAACCCAAGCTGACATTAAGTTGAAGCAGGAAGAAATCGAGGAGTACGAGAGAAGGAATAGATCTAGTATTAAACATGCACGATTACCCGGAATCGCAAGACCGGAAGTACTGCCGCCAAAGGAACGGTTTCAAAACCCGGCCTGGCAAAAGCAAGTAAACATCATAGATGCCAGGGGTGAACCCATATACAAAACCGCAGCAGAAAACGCGGAGGCCGCGTTCGCCATCCTCAACAATGACATGTACTCCAATGGCGAAAAACTTCAAGGGGTGTATGCTTTCTTGGGAAAGGCATTGCAACAGCAACAGCAAGGACAAGCAAGGTCAGGGAAGTTGCATGATGACTCCGCCCTATGAAAAACAGCTACATGCGCCGCTGGAGCACCTGCACCTGAAGAACCTGGAGATTCAAGTGATTCGAAAGAGAATAAAGCAGATCCGAGAAAGGACAAGAAAAAGCCCGATAACAAGGATGCAGCGTCCAGAACCGGATCCCATCTGCCGAAAGATGGAATTAATCCCCGAGATCGGGAAGAACAAAACCGGAAGGACGGAAAAGCCTCCGAGACACCATGCTGAAAAAGCCGGAAGACATGACATTCCTCACATGCGTGAGAGATCCCGTACGCCCCCCAGGAATAAGGAAAGACACAGGAGTAGAACTCCACCTTATCCCAAAGGGCACAATAACGAAGGAAATAGAGACAATCCCGGAAAAGCGCATTCGCGCAACAATGGAAAAGAAAGGAGAAGATCCCCTTCTATCCATTCAGCCGGTAGATACTCCGCACACATTGATAGAGCGGAAAGAGATGACCTATACTTCGGACCTAAGTGTTTCACTGACAGGATCAGAAGAATAACCCTACATTCTGGCTTTGCCAAAGTTGGTCCAACATATCAAAAATATACCGACAGTACAAACCCGGATACCCGGCTCTCAGGCTATTACACAGTCGTCCAGATTAACAATGGGACATACCTAGAGGCAGTAAAATTCCTCCCCCTTATGTTACTGGATGGAGCCAGAGATTGGATCAACGGGCTTCCGTCAAGAACTGTCGATAGCTGGGATGATATGGCTAGAGTTTTCACTCAGCATTTTCGGGGAACGTACAAACGCCCCAACAGCATCAACCAGTTAAACCGCTGCACCCAGTTTGAAGATGAACCATACGTGGACTTTATCTCAACGTGGATTGCAATGAAGAACAACTGCTCTGGAGTAACTAACGTACAAGCAATGCATGCTTTCGTCAATGACTTAAAACCCGGACTCGTACCATTCATGATCAGTTCCAAAAAGCACAAAGATCTCGGATCTATGCTTACAACCGTAAATGAGCATGCATCGGCCGAAGACGACATCAGAGCGAGAGGCAGAAATATTGACACTTGGATTCAAGCCAAAAAGACCCCTCGTCCTAAGAAAAAAGCAACTCCAGAAGCACAGCAAACGCCCAAGGAAGTTAACATAGCCTTTGGAAGAGAAAATGGGAGCAAATGGAAAGGACAAAGCACAGAACCAATCAACTACACAAAAGAAGAGTGAGAAAGAATCAAGTCGGAAAACTGTGTCCACCATTCGCAATTTGGGAAACCCACCCATACTAACGCACAATGCCGGCTCAACAAGCATATGAAAGGCAGTGCAGGATCCGGAAGCAAAGGGAAGAGTTCCAAGAGGAAATTCTCCAAGCAAAAGCCAGAAGCTGAAAAAGAAGACAGTGAATCGGACACTGATGAAAAAAATCCAGGAACTACAGCGAAAAGGCGAGCCCAAGTTTCCGAGAGTTGACGGAGAATGCAACCTAACTTTCCTGGCAACTCCTTCAGCAAAGGTGGCAAAGAGAACACTTCGAGAAATAAACGCGGTTGTCCCACCAACCCCGAAATTCTTGAAAGTACTCAAATAAACCAATCACCTGGGATCAGTCTGATCATCCCGGAAATATCCTAGAACCCGGAACACAAGCTCTAGTTGTAAGTCCTATTTTTCAAAACACTAGGCTAAAAAGAGTGCTGCTGGATGGAGGATCCACTCTGAACATAATGTATCTGGATACACTGAAGCATCTGCGAATCTCCGAGACCTGCTCAATCATAGCAACATACGTTTTCACGGCATCGTTCCTGGCAGGAAAGCACGATCCCTAGTAGAAATTTCCCTAGATGTAACCTTTGGAGAGAAATAACATTTCCGTCAGGAAAAAGTCTCCTTCGAGGTTGTGCCGTACGAAAGTGTGTATCACGCAATACTCGGATGTCCAACTTTCGCCAAATTGATGGCAAGATCATGTTATATCTATAACAAGCTGAAGATGCCCGAGCCAAAAGGAGGAGTAATCACCATAAAGGGAGACTTGAAATTCGCAAACGAGCTGGAAAAAGAAAACGCCCTTTGCGCAGAAAACGTGATAGCAAAGGAAGAACTGAAGGAGCTGGCAAAAGAAGTATCGCCAACAGAAATGCCGGCAGGAAAAGAAAGCCGGAAGCCGGCATACAGTTGCAAAGCTTCCAAGAATACAAGATAGGTTATCCTAGATCCAAAGATCCGACAAAATTTGTCGTAGTAGGAACTGGGATGACCGACAAATAGGAAAGCGAGCTCATCAAGTTCCTCCATGAGAACTGGGAAATTTTTGCATGGTGTCCAGTGGACATGCCACGCGTACCCAGGGAACTTGTTGAGCACCAACTCAAGGTGATTGCAGGATCTAAACCCGTCAAACAAGGTCTCCGTCGATTTGACAGAAGAAGACGGAAGGCTATTGGCAAGGAAATTATCCGCTATTGGCAGCTGATTTTATCCGGGAAGTTATACATATTGAATGGTCTGCAAACCCAGTATTAGTCCCGAAGAAAGATAGTACTATTCTTAGGATGTGTATAGATTGCACCGGCCTGAACAAATTGTATCCAAAAGATAGATTTGCGTTGCTGTGAATCGATCAAATAATAGATGCCACATCTGGCCCTGAGCTTTTGTGCTTTTTGGACGCTTATTCCGGGTATCATCAAATACGTATGAAGGAAGAAGACCAGCTCAAAACCTCCTTCATAACCCCGTGCGGAACGTACTACTACATAATTATGCCCTTTGGCCTGAAGAACGCAGGTGCAACTTACCAGCGTTGCATGCAACAATGTTTGCATAGTCAGGTTGGCAAAAATGTTCACGTTTACGTGGATGAGATTGCTGTCGTCTCCAAGGAAAAGGACACGCTCCTTGAATATTTGCGAGAAACCTTAAAAAATTTACGCACTTATAAAATGAAGTTGAATCCATTGAAGTGCGTATTCGGGGTTCCCTCAGGAATAGAAGTAAACCAGGAAAAGATCAAGGCAATCCTAAACATCTCAAGGCCTACATGCTTAAAAGATGTACAAAGATTAACGGGTTCTGCAGCTGCCGTCAGCAGGTTTATAAGCCGGCAGGGAGATTATACAAAGCTCTGCCATTATACAAATTGTTGAAGAAATCCGACAAATTTATGTGGACAGAAGAGGCAGATGCAACATTAAACCAGTTAAAAGAAACCTTGATGAAAGCTCCGATTTTGGCATCACCAAAAGACGAAGAACCCATGTTATTGTACCTCACAGCAACAAACATGGTTACCAGTGCAGTGATAGTTGTGGAAAGGCGGAAAGACGAGCAAAGCATACCAAATAAACATCCGGTGTATTATGTAAGTGAAGTTTTTTCCGAGTCCAAGCAAAGGTACCCACACTATCAAAAACTAGCATATGGCGTATTTTCCGCATCTCGAAAACTCCGTCATTATTTCCAAGGACATTCCATAACAGTGGTATGCAAAGAACCACTAGGGGATATAATAAACAATGCAGACGCAACATGCCGAGTAGCCAAATTGGGCATCGAGTTGGCTGCGTTCGACATTAAGTACCAACCCCGGACGGCAATAAAATCCCAGGTGTTGGCAGATTTCATCGCTGATTGGACAGAAGCAATGGAAAACACACCAATGCTGGAGTCGGAATAATGGATTATGCACTTTGATGGATCCAGGATGAAGGAACGCGCTGGAGCTAGCGTAGTCCTAAAATCCCCCAAGGGAAAACAATGGAGTATGTATTACAAATACACTTCAACGCCAGCAGTAATGTGGCAGAATACGAAGCTTTGCTTCATGGCTTGCACATTGCAAAAGAAATAGGTGTCAAGCGCATCTTATGCTATGGTGACTCAGATTTGGTACAACATCAGCTCAACCAAACATGGGACGCTAAAAGCCCCATCATGGCCGAATATCGGAGAACGGTGGACGAGTTTGCAATTTGCTTCCTGGGATTTGAAGTACTTCACGTCCAAAGGGAAGAAAACTAGAACACGGACGCATTAGCCCGCATGGGCTCGGAAAGAGTGAAAACCCTACCGCCAGGAGTGTTTGTCCAGCATTTGCACGAACCATCAATAAAAGGTGGAGATGTCGACTATCCTCTTGTTTCCGAGTCAATCGAAGTCATGCTCGTTAACCCGGATTGGACAATTCCATATCTTAACTTCTTAGTAGATCAAAAGTACTCGGATGGAGCAGACGAGGTCTTGCAAAGACAAATAAAATTTTGACGCAAAGGATACACGGTAATCAATGGCTGCCTGTATAAACGCAGTACTACCGGAATTTTTCTGCGATGTATTTTGCCAGAAGAAGGACGAGAAATTCTGCAAGAAATCCATGCTGGAGATTGCAGACATAATGCTCAATCAAAAAGCATAGTTAAAAAAGCATTCCGTGCAGGGTTTTTCTGGCTAACAGCCAAGACAGATGCCGAACACATAGTCAATACATGTGCCGGATGTCAGTATTGCGCCAAGCAGACGAATATGCCAGCCCAAGCACTAAAAACTATCCCTATTACATGGCCGTTTGCGGTCTGGGGGCTAGATATGATGGGACCATTCAAAACTGCAAGAGGTGGACTTACACATCTATTCGTGCAGTGGATAAGTATACCAAGTGGGTGGAGGCAAAACCCATCAAAAAGCTTGACGGTGTACCTGCCAGAAATTTCATCATTGACGTAGTCATGAGATCCGGCATTCCACACAGCATAATAACCGACGACGAGACAAATTTCTCTATTGGAGAGTTGGCAAAATATTGCCGACAAACTGGAATACTCCTAGATCTTGCATCTGTGGCACACCTGCAATTCAATGGACATGTTGAAAGAATGAACAGCTCAATCCTGCAAGGAATACGCCCAAGACTCGAATCTCCTCTTCATAGAGCAGCTGGAGCATTCCCGAAAAGCCGAATCGCAAAAGAAAGAGAAAGATAGATGACGAACTAGGGGAGACCAAAAGACCCTGGAGCATCCAGCAGTTACTTCCCTTCTATACTTAGTTCAATTTCTATGTAAACATATTTGAGATCATGAAATAAAGTTGTTGGAATTCGTACATCTATGTTTTTTACATGTTTATTATAGTATATAGCATAATTCCGTCTTATCTATTTCCTAATGATCTTTCAAAATACTCAATGTTAACCCGAATTTTTCCTGCATGCTCGGCGTTAAAAAACTGAATGATTTTCAGCCTAAAATGGCTTAAGGAAACCCAGATTGTGCCTGTGTGCCTGAGTTTCATTCAAAAAATTCCTTACTGTGCTCTAAGTATTATCTAATTGTTTTTATGCTGGGTCGCTGGAGCTAGTAAGTAAAAATGCCTTTAGTATGATCCATGTTTCCGACTTTCGGCTGATTGGTTATACCCAGTCACTTGGCATGAAGATTAAAATACTATCGAGCCATTTCAAGCACTAAGGACAGTTAAAGCATATAAACCAGAGAACTTAGAAGATAAATGAATAAAAACCCAGAAAACTTGCAAAATACTTAATAATATTGCTGCAAAAGCGGAGTACTTGTTCATACAAAAGAATAGAAATCATTACAATAAGTTTACATTGTAAGATCAGTAATGCTTCTATTTCCTATCTTTCTACCCAGGACCAGTGTGACGCCCCGGGATCGGGCACTACGCAGATTTCAGCATTTCCGCCAAAATCCACATAATAACCGATTCCAGGTTGCCACTTGTGATAACATTACAACAATTCACGAATATTCCACAACAACAGAAGAGATATATACAAGACGACTCAAACGAGTCAAGAATACAACTTATACAATACAAAGATCCAAATAACAGCGGAAGAAACAACATAGCGTTAGGACTAAGAGTCCTGAAGATAACCGATGGCGTCCAATCCCTGCCCAGGCCAAGCCGGAGGGATTCCCAAGCTAACGTCGTCAGACTTCAAACCTGTTGACTGCAATGTGGAATATGCAGCCACGAAATGGATTCGTGGGTCAGTACTATTAAGTACTGGCAAGTGGATAAACCATACTCACAAGATACCAGCGTAACCAATCATCACAAGATACAAATACTTTGGGTACAACGGAAAGGAAGGGATTATTGCAAAGGAGCGGCAGCGGGCTGCACTAACTAACTACAGAGACGCGCTACAACATCCGGCTAAAAGAAAGGGATAAGATAGCGCGACAAAACCAACTATAACTACTCACCAAACAATACCCATCCAGGGTTACCCCCTACTAAGGAAGCAACCCAAGGAAACTCACACTGTTGATTAATGTGACATTCATTTTTATGGTGGAGGTAATTTATATTACTAGTCAAGTTATCATCGTTAAGTGTAAGTTGTCTGAGTACTTGTTAGCCAGCACTTTCACCAAGTCATCCATAACCGCGGACAACACGGCTTCTCGAGAAGATTAACCCTGCAGGGATGCACCAATTTGGCCGTACACGTAAGAATAACCCGCCAGATGGAAATGCACTTCCACCAAGCGAGGCACTCAACACAACCCAACTCTTCTTCGCATCAAGCCCAAAGAACCACGTGCTGTGCGTGCGCGGCTAATCGAGCACCCACGAAGAAAAGGGGGACCCTCATAGCACTCTAAGACCACGCCGCCCTAAATGCCGACTACAAAAGTTCCACCCTGGCGCCAAGGGTTCGCACCTGCATATGCATGCATCAAATGGAAAGCCCGAACTAAGTGTGGCGATTTGGACGAGATGCGAATCGAATCAGAATTGCGGGGGGCGCCCATACACGCTTCCCACATGCGGTTAGTGCGCTCATCATGGATCGGAGGACAAGACCCTTTTCCTAATTAAGTTCGACACTAGCAGGCCTCAAAACCACGCCGGGCCTCCTGCCGGTGCCTTATCATCAAATTATTATTACCCAAAACATTAACATGTTGTTGATTAAGTTGAAACCCAACTATCAAACTATACAGGTGATAAGACGGACAACAAGACTTGAGCGCAAACAACACTAAGCATGCAACTACGACACGAGGGACAACAAGGTAAACAAACAACAGTTAATAGGAAGTGGAAGGAAGGCTATATCATGGTTTCAAGGTAAACATATGATAGGATCGAGACACAAGCATCAAATCATAAGGCTAGCATAAAGACAACGGAAAGAATTGGTAACAAGTGAGGAAAGGCAACATGGGTAGAAAGTGAGTATACTTGCCTGAGATCCAGCAAGTAGAGGTACATCCGTAGAACTTGTCGGTGCTCACATAATCTCAACGTCCTATCCGCGAAGAAGCAAAAGCTAAAAGAAACACCGGATGCAACAATTACTACTACGGTAAAAGATCCAGCATGATCCTAATTTTATATGCATGACATGCGAGATGCAACGCAAAAATCCAATTTAGACAATTTAATCGGAACCGGAGTCCGGACAAAATAATTATTGGTTCAAGTTGTTTATTTAACCATCAATGTTAAATGTTGATTAACATGGAGAACAATAAATAGGTGAGCTAAACAGGATTAAATGGAATAGGGCACAATTGAATTAAATGCCCAACACATTCCATATTTATTAATTAGGTGGACATGCATAACACTACTAACATTCAATATTAAAGATGTAAACATGAGCATGGATGACATATTAATATTTCTTGCATTTTTCTGATAAAGATAGACATAAAGTTTGTGCGATTTGGATTTGTAAAACAAAAGATACAATCATTTGAAGTTAGGGGTGCTTTCTATAAAAATAGGGACCTATTCGTGGTGGAAACAGAGTGTGGAAGGGCTCCGGTACAAAAAGAAGAGGGTGAGGGGCCTGGGTGCAAGATTCCAGATCCAGATCTGGATCTGGGACGTTTATCACCCGGAGCAGATCCAGCCAGAGAGGCTGGCGGGTGGGGCTCACGCTAGCGTGGCGTTGACGAGGCGCTGTGGAGACACGGTGGCATCCTGGGTCACCGACAGGTGGGCCCTAGCGCTGCGCACGGAAAAAATGAGCAAAAATTGGGGGGCTTTGACTCGAACGGGAGATTCGAACCCGGGCCTCTAGAGATGCAGATCGGACGTAAAGCCACTGGGCTGAGCTGCGAGCTTCTGATAGGATGCTGATCCGTCGGAATAAGAGGCGATGCGACACAGTTAACTGAATTTTTACGAACAACACGGATTCAGAGAGTTGGACGGGGACATAACGAGAAGGAGGACGTGCTGCGACGGGCAACGCTCGATGGCGTCTCTCCCAGGGCATGAGGAGGGGTAGGGGATAGGTCCTGAGGCGGAGGCTCACCTTGGGGTCGCCGGTGGAGGTAGTTGCACCGGAATTCGAAGACGTGGAGGCCGCCGGTGGTGTGGACATCGTGGTTGCCGGAGGTCCTTCTGGCTGCTCCGGTGCTCTTCCGTCATGCGTGCTGTAGCGTCGAGGAAGAAGGCAACAACGCGGTCTCGTTCCCGCCCTTGAGAGGCCTTCGCAGCAACCCTGTCGCCGGATTGGCTTGCTCACATCTCTGTCCATGGTGGTTTCGGTGGGGAAAACAAACAGAGGGAAAAGGAGAGATGGTGGCGGCGGCTGAAGGAGGAAGAAGGGCGATGTCTTGGGTTTCTTGGGAGGAGCAGGGGCGGATGGAGGTGGATAAGGAGAGGGAGGAGGGGACCATGGAGGTGGTTCGGTGGTGGTGGAAAGTGACAGGAGGTCACGTCTCCTGCGTGTGTTCGTACGTACGGAGGAGAAGAAAGGAGGTGGGCTGCAAGGAGAGGGTTGGGTAGTTGGGCCGTGGCCCTCCAAAACATTTTTTTTCTTTTTTCTTCAGAAATCGTTTGGGCTAACCTAAAATTAGATTTATGCATCAAACAAATCTTAGAGAAATTTGGAAAATAGGATTTGATGAATTTAAATTAGTTTTGTTAAATTAGTTTGCAAATTTTAAGTGCATGATGATGCATGATGAGATGAGGATGCCAAAAAGAAAAAGAACAATCAATTTCTAACTGGGGAAAACCCCGGGTGTTACAACCAGGAAACTTCCTTCAGGCATCCGAGTCATCTTCGCTGCTGGATTCCTCAGGAGTTTCCTGAATAGCTTCTTCCGGGTACAAAGTGGAAACGTTCACCATGGTGGAAATCTTGGTGGCGTGACCTTTGATGTCTTCAAAGATGCTGGCTTGCTGCGCTTCCGTGTATCCTTGCGGAATGCCGGATGCCATGCGCCAAGATTTGGCTGTTGGGTAGTGCATGCGCATGAGCTCTAGAGCCATGCGCGCACCACCGCGTGCCGCGGAGCGCAAGGTGGACTCCCTAGACTCCGCCACCTCCACGATGGCTCCCGAAAGTTTTTCAACTTCCGAGAACTCCCCAGTCCTAGCTGGAAGGCATATGTTGACAAGCAACATCCCCGCAGCCTTGATTGCGGTGAATACCTTCCCAAAAGCTCAGATTCTTTCAATCCGAGTAAGCTAGGGGTTATCTCCTGTTTCAAGAAAAACACAAAGGTGTTAGAAAAAACAGAGAAAGATATAAACATGGAATATCCGGTAAAAGGGAAAATACTTACCGAGAATTTTGTCCATCTCGGTGCCCACCTCCAAGCGCTGGTTCAAGGCATTCTCCAAATCTCGGATAGTGTCCTTGTCCTTAGCTGCTTGGCTGGAGGCATTGGACTCGGCAATGCCAACAACCAGTTGGCTAGCCTGCAGGTCCTGCTGTAACTTCACATTATGCTTGTGAAGTTCCAGGTTTCCCCAGTGGAGGTTTTCGGCATTGCCGTCATCTTCAGTAATTTGTTCGGATTTCGCCAAAGAAGCTGAAAAACAAGTAAAAAAGACGAGTTAGAAAACTCGGAAAATACTAAGAAAAAAATTACACAACTGGAAGCAAAGAAATATCTTACCTGCTGTTTCCTTCAGCTGATGCTGAGTGGATGCCAGTTCTGCCTCCTTAACATCAAGAATAGAGAGAAGGTTTTTCACCTCCTTATTCTTGATGGTAAGTTTGTTGAAAACTTCCAGGTTTATGTTTTCAGCGGTTTGCTGAAACACGGAAAAGAGAAAAAAAAAATGCTTAAGTTAAAAACAAGCATAAAAGTGAAAAAAAGCATTAAGTTAAAAGCATGCATTTGACTTATGGCTTGGGGGCTAGAGATAGTACCTGGCTCATCCACTGTAAACCTGACAATTTTTTGTTGAACTCTTTTGCAAACTCTGCAAATAGAGTCCCGACATTGTGAAGGCCTTCATGGATAACCTTGAAATCCTTATCAAAGGTGGGAATGGGATCCTCCTCAGCTGTCCGAGAAGGACCTCCCATATCCGGGACCGCCCTTTCCCTCGTGTCCGGTTACGGCACAATGGGATGGCTGGTCTGCTGGGTTTCTTCGTTCGTAGCAGCAGCATGTTCTTCTGAAGCAGCAACTGGAGTATCTGGGGCAGTTGCAGGAGAAGGATGTGGACCTCTTTTGGCCACAGAGATTCCACATCCTCCCTTGGAGTCAAGTTGCTTGGGTCATGAGGATGAAACCCAGGAATCACACTCCTCCACAATTCGGTGCACGGTCCGGAAATATGTGACTCCATTTCAAACTTCCAAGAAGATAATTCATTAGTGTTAAGCATGGGAGGAAGTCCAACATTAATAATGTGTGGCATGGAAACAATTGGGTGGATGGAGTCATAATTTTTAGGAGGTGGAACTTTTGAGTTGGACCCCGAACCATTAGCCGTTTGAGACTTGGAGCCACCAGAACTCTCCTTTGCCTTGGCTTTAGCCTTTTGTGCGACTTTAGCCTTAGCTTTAGCAATGTTTTCTTCGATTTCGGAATCGTCCGGAATAGTTTCCTCTTTCGAACTATCCTCATCGGAGACGTGGGGAGAGTTCGAGTGCCCTTAGGTTTACCCATCATGTTCTCCAACATCATCTTGATGGAGGAAACCTCCGAGCCTACACTAGAGCTAACCTTGGACAATTGGTTTTGGATGGTACTAACCGTTGTCTCTAGGTTAGTAGTAGTGTCGGCCATTTTGGAGAGCTCCTCCTTAGAATATTCGGGATCATCTCCATTGACCATGATACTCTTAGGCGGTTAAGCCCGATAAAAGAGCCGAGGCTCTGATACCGATTGAAAGTACACAAAGGTCAACTAGAGGGGGGGGGGAAGGGTGAATAGGTGACCTACAAATTTTAATTCTTTTTCACTTTTAGATGGGCTTTAGGAAGTAAATAACTTGGTTATCTAGATGTGCAACTAGATAGAAACCATAAGTGACAAGTAACGAGTATGCAACGGAAGTAAATGCAAGGCACAAGATAACCACAAGTGAAAACACGGAGACAAGGATATGTTTCCCGTAGTTCCTTCTTAAAATAAGTACGTCTACGTTGGAGAGGTAGGGAGCCACGTAGGCGCTCCTCAATAGCACCGATGTGCACATCTTGTTCTCCTTGAGCTTCTCCGGTGAGGGAGATTCTCGTTTCCACTATGAGGTTGACTTGAAGGCGTTGACCAAACCTTTACAAGTGGTTGAGGCTACTCCACCGGAATTTCCGGGGCCAGCACCTGAAATATCTGGCTGGAATATAAACCAATTTCAGAAATCCTCTATGAACTTTTCCGAGAGTATTATCGTTAATCATCTGAGAGGCCAGCTGTAGACACTTAAACAACATTGTTAGAGAGAGGATAACCGCGTTATTATCATCACTAAATCATTAGAGGGATCATGAGCTTTCGGTGTGGTCGTCAGCATGGCACCGGGAGGAGCCAGAGGGTGTGCCTGTATATGATCAAAACAATCTTGCTTGGTAATATTATTGTTCAATTCATTTTTATTCTCCCTTGAGATCTTGCATCCTTCACTATTAAAGATAAGTTTTCTTTTTTGCTTTGCCCTTCCATTTAGAATGTTAGATTCTTGAGTCACCATTCGTTTTGCATTATTAAATGATTTGCGTTGTAAAATATTCCAAGCTAGGTTCCAATACTATAAGCAAGGTTTATTTTCCAGTTTATTTGGTTACAATTATTGCGCCAGAAAGTTATCTATGAAGTTAGTCAGTGTACCTACACCTTAGTTCAGCCACGACTTTCTCGCCGCAGAATATTCTCGATAAATATATTTACTTTCTTCTTTGTGATTTTGAAGCGCTTGCATACTTGTGATTTTAACTCTTGCTGCTAGGCCTCCATCTACGAGATACTAGAATCACTATGGCTAAAGAAGTCAATGCCTTCACTGCTGGTATAATTGTTTCCTGTTTGCCAAAACTGCAAAAAGCAAGTGTTTTTTTCACTAAACCCTGGAGCCACAAATACTTGCACTTCAAAATAGGGGGGAAAAAATAAAGTCAATTCACTATAGTAGTTCTGTCATTGGCTCGTAATTTCAGCCCAACTTGGGTACATGTGAGTCCGTCATTACGATTGATTTAAATCATCTGCAGAAACTTTACTATGGGTTGATGTCCAACACATTTTTTACTTTCCCTGCAAATTTATTTTAGATATTCTCTATGTTGTCAACTTGCATGACCATTCATGTACTTTCTGATCATAGCAGAGCCTCAACATTGGTCGAATAACTGCTTATTTATGAACATATCTATATTGTAATTCCCACACCCAACCATGTTTAGACATGACCATTATAGTGAACAAAAGTGAGGAGGATCCAAGTTTGGGAGGAGAAAGACGAAACCGAGAATGAGAATGGAGGGCGACTGCATGCTTTTCGCCGACTATTTTGCCAAAGAGCCAAGGTTCGATGAAAAGGATTTTCGACGGAGATTTTGGATGAGCCGAAGGTTGTTCAACACATTGGTACAGAATGTGAGGGAGCACGACCCCTAGTTCAAGATGAAGAAAGACACCGTGGGGATGGTAGGTTTCTCATCAATTCAGAAGTGCACTGATGCTATCAGAATGCTTGCATATGGAGCCCCTGCAGATGGCCAGGACGACTATATCCGCATGTCTGAGTCGTTGGCTATCAAAGCCATGTACATGTTCTGCAGTATAGTGGAAGTGTTTTGCCCAAACTAGTTGAGAGGACGAAATGAGGAGGAAACTGCTCGGATTCTGACAACAAATGAAGAAAGAAGATTAGAAGCATTGATTGCATGCACTGGAGCTGGAAGAACTGTCCATTTGGATGACAAGGATTGTACAAAGGGGGCCATCAAGAAGTTTAAAGCGTGGTCCTTCAGGCAGTGGCAGATCAGGAGACTTGGATTTGGCATGCGTTCTTCGGCATGGCAGGATCTCATAATGACATCAATGTGTTGCAACGTTCCCTTGTGTTCGTGAAACTTGTTGAAGGCCATGCTCCGCCAGTAAACTATGTTGTCAATGGCCACGAGTACAACAAGGGGTACTACCTAGCGGATGATATCTATCCAAGATGGTCAATATTTATGAAGACAATTTCCAATCCTCTAGGCAATAAGAAATCCTGGTTTTGCCTCGGTACAAGAGAGCACAAGAGAGGATGTCGAGCGAGCATTTATAGTGCTCCAGCAGAGGTTTGCCATTGTGCAGTATCCTTCTCTCACTTGGTCGGCCGAGCAGATGGGAGAGATCATGAATGCCTGAGTGATCATGCACAACATGATCATTGAGGATGAGCGTGCAAATCCAGTGCATGATCATATTCCATATGAGGTTCAGAGTCCTCTCGCCAATATGGATCAAAATGTGCCAGCGGATTGGACCGAGTACATCGCTGTGGCTATGGAGATCCGAGACGGAGCCACTCATGATCAACTACAAGATGATCTAATGGGGCATTTGTGGGATCGCAAAAGATTGACGGCGCCATAGTGCACTTCGAATTTATTTTTAATTGTATGAATATTTTAATTTTATTTTTAGCCATTCGAAACTATATATGTAATGATTTAAATCTAGAAAATAAATATTTTTAAATATTTTTTGAACGTCAAAATAACAAAAAGTAGGCAAAAAAATGCTTTGGGGGCGCCGAGTTGGGAAGGGGCGTCCCCATGGACGCGGTGCCGTCCGGACGAGCCCCCAAAGGACCGATCTGAACGCCGATCTGGACGGCTACAAGGGGCGCGAGTGGAGATGCTCTTAGTGCTCAAAATTTAGGGTTGTCTTTCTTGTCAAGGACTCTTTCGTGCCTAACAGTACATGCCTGTTAGCATGCCGCTACGTGCATCAGCACAAAGTTGTATCCTTGCACTTGTACGTGATAAAAACATATATATTTTGTACTCCATATTTATAGATGTTACGTGCGAGATTAATTCAATCGAAGCCTTAGATTAAAGATCTAACAATTAATATAATTCGAGTGCCTTAGATTAAAGATCTAACAACTAATATAATTCGGGTGATGTGGATTAACCTAGTGGCTCGATAAAACTCCGTATATTGCTTTTAGTATATAAATTATTCTCCATATTTCCTATAGTAGTTTAAGTTGTTTGCTACAATATCTTCGGCGATATCAGATTTTTTTTGCTACAATTGCAATTTTTTTTATTTTTGGTGCAATTGTTCTTTGGTTTTGCTATAGAGCTACAAAGTGTTTGCTACATGGTCTCCAGCTAGTTTTATGTTTAACGAGGTCCTTTTTTCTTTTTATGTGGATGGACTTTTTTTGCTATAACACCACAAATTTTTATTTAATGAACTTTCTTTTGCTCCCTACGAGCAAAAGTGAGATTTTAAGAGAATTTTAAAAATTGCTACAACAGATAAACTTCTTTATATCTATGTAATAGCAAAAAAAAAAAAAATTAGAGATATATTTGGACACGTATCGCCTGGAGGATCCGGAGAATTTTTCCCCAAATCCTCAAGAGGAAGCTAAGCATTGGCCTTTAGCCATATAATTGGGGTGGCTTCGTGAGTGTTTTTTGAATTGGGCGGCTGTTTGGAGTGGAGTGGATATACTCTCGGGCCTATTAAACCAACCTAAGGTCTCCGGACAAATGGACATGTGCCAAGGATTGGCAAGTCCCCTTGGGACGTCCTTTTTCTTTAGGGCCTGACTATGTCTCAGTCGACTGATATTTTCTTAAAACTCAGTCAATTCAGAAAAGTGCAACTATAGTTTAAATAAAACTGCAATTGCACTTTTCTGAACAACTCGTTGCACTTTTCTGTCTGGAAAAGTGCAATCGTACTTTTTTGAATTGTGGTTACACTTTTCTGACTCACACTTAAGAAAATCTCAGATTTAGCAAAACCGTTTTCTTTATCCGATGGATAATCAAGACACTTTTGGACAAGTACATTGCATGGGTTTGATATGCCCTAAAATTCGTATATTGTAGACTCGGTGATTTTGACATAAAGCAGGCCGTATGGCCTTTTCCGCATTAGGAAGCCAAAAAAATTAGAGCGGAACGAGCAAATTGCGTGATTGTTTATGTTTCCATCCATAACACTCCCGGTACACAAATTGACTGATTGCTTATATTGATGTTAAATCTATGGCGTTGCCGTGTACCAAATCAAAGCAGGTACAATTAAAAAAAAAAAAACCCGGTACAGTAGCTGCCTAGTGCGCGCCACGTCGCGTCTCACGCTGAAACTTAGGCAAGCACACCAGCTCTTCACTTGCAAGTTGCAAAGCAGCACGGCAGGGAATTCCACACTTGAATGCACCCCGAGAGTCAGGCCGGTCAGCCGCCCCTGTCGTCATGGACGAAATCTCCTCCTCCTCCTCCAAACCTCTGCACGTCGTGATCTGCCCGTGGCTCGCCTTCGGCCACCTACTGCCCTGCCTCGACATCGCCGAGCGCCTGGCGTCGCGGGGCCACCGCGTGTCGTACGTCTCCACGCCGCGCAACATCGCGCGCCTCCCGCCGGTCCGACCCGCCGTGGCGCCGCTCGTGGACTTCTTGGCGCTGCCGCTCCCGCGCGTGGACGGTCTCCCCGACGGCGCGGAGTCCACGAACGACGTCCCGTATGAGAAGTTCGAGCTCCACCGGAAGGCCTTCGACGACCTCGGGGCGCCCTTCTCGGAGTTCTTGGGCGCCGCGTGCGCCGAGGGCGGCAAGAAACCGGACTGGATCATCGTGGATGTGTACCACCACTGGGCCGCCGCCGCCGCTAATGAACACAAGGTACGTCGAGAGCTAAAAGCTCAATTATCGATTGATCCATATATATGCCGCTAATACCAGCGTTTACTGTTTGTCATAGGTTCCGTGTGCGATGCTTATCCTGGGAGCCGCGACTGTGATCGCCGACTGGGTCGGCCGGTCGTCCGAGCACGCCGCGGCCGGACAAGAGCTTTCGGCAGCACGACCGCCACGGTTCGAGACGGAGAGGATGAAACTGATGAGCACCCAACGCGCGTCGGGGATGACCACAGCCGAGCGGTACGCCTTGACACTCATGAGGTGCAATCTCGTGGCCATCCGGAGCTGCCTCGAGTGGGAGCCCGAGAGCGTCCTTCGCCTACCCACGCTCGGGGGCAAGCCGGTTGTCCCCCTCGGCCTCCTGCCGCCGTCGCCCGAGGGAGGCCGCGGCGTCAACAAGGACGGGGAGGACGCCACCGTGCGTTGGCTCGACGAGCAGCCGGCCAGATCGGTCGTGTACGTCGCGCTGGGAAGCGAGGTGCCGCTGTCCGGGCAGCAGGTCCACGAGCTGGCGCTCGGGCTGGAGCTCGCTGGGACACGTTTCCTCTGGGCTCTGCGGAAGCCTAACGGCGTACCGGACGCCGACGTGCTCCCGCCAGGGTTCGAGGAACGGACACGCAGCCGTGGGCTCGTGGTGACGGGGTGGGTTCCCCAGATCAGCGTACTGGCGCATGGCGCCGTGGGCGCGTTCCTGACGCACTGCGGGTGGAACTCCACGATCGAGGGGCTCCTGTTCGGGCATCCGCTGATCATGCTGCCCATCTTCGGCGACCAAGGGCCGAACGCGCGGCTGATGGAGTGGAGAAAGGTCGGAGTGCAGGTGCCGAGGAACGACAACGACGGATCGTTCGACCGAGAAGGCGTTGCGACGGCGATTCGGGCCGTCGCCGTGGAGGAAGCAAGCAGGAAGATCTTCACGGACAACGCGAAGAAAATGCAGGAGATCGTGGCGGACAGCAAAGTCCACGAGAGGTGCATCGACGGGTTTATTCAGCACCTGAGATGTTACACAGAGTGAACAATCTTGGAGCACCCTCTTCGATTCGATGTCCCACAAGATAGTTTGTGTCCAGGAGTAATTCATAATTCATGGTACAAAATTTTACATACGAGTTTTACTGAAGCTTCTCGACACGAGTTCTTCGACAAGACATTGCCTAATATATGTAGGCACAATTAATATGCAAGTACCATTTCTCTATTTTTGTCCACAAATGTCTTTTCTTTAGTGTGATTGTGATCCAAGGAGGCAAGACAAGTGAGTGGCTTTTTCTCAGTAGTGGACGTAAAGATAGCTATCTTGTAGTTGACATTCATAAACCTCTGATGAAGATTCGTTTCATCCCTCTGTACTTGCATACTCTTAATGATAGGATCGAACGTGGTGTCACCTACAAATAGAAAATTCTGCATAGAAGAGCCATGCTCCTATGCCTATGTCTATCTCATATGTACTTTAAACTTGTGTTCTTTCAAAATTTCAACAGTATAGTCACCCACATGATATCTTCTCTCAAGAATCAAACATCATTTTTAGCATCAGATCAATGAACACTACCGCAACTATTTTCTTTCTCTGCTTTCTCTATCCTCTCTTGCTCTCCTAGTTCACCCGGAAAATTATCTGGAACTCCGGTTCAGATATCTGGCAGTATACTAACCGTATTTTGTATGAATCCATTAGTGTTGTCATAGGATCCCGGATGCCCCACGCCAAAATTTTGTATAGCCAGAGAGATGCAGCTTTATGCTAGCGAATTTTCCTTCAGAAACCCCTCATTAGCCTCGGCTGCTGAGGAAGCACATTGTACACATAAAGTAAAATAGATAGGTATTAACTACGGAGCAAGATTTAAATGACCAACACTCACACGTTATATTCATAATAAGAATAATTTAGAGCAAACATGTTGAAATATAAATGTATGTCTAGCCCCGTTCCATCGGTTTGGACTTTTGTGATAATTGGCTAGTTCATAATAAATTCTATAAAACCAACTGAATCATACAACTATTCCATGGCAATGGTATTCACTTTAAAGCTCCAACTTGCAATCTCTTCCGAAGGACCTTTTGTGGATTCCCATCGGTGTCGGTCCATACACGGAGGAAAGTGCGATCAACAGAATATCCAAGACCATAAATCCTTCTCTTGACTGTGTTAATCAGCAATTTAAGATAATTAGTTGACATGCTAAACTGTGAGAAAACTAAAGTTATATATATATGGAAATACTAGGGTACCAGTGCACAAAGATTTTCCGTGGTTAAATCTCTTGTAATATGCTCCTTAGAAACTTTTCTTTCTTGTTCGATGTCACCGAAATACAAAATCGTCACTGTTGTTACATTCCAGACACATTGTACAGGACACTCATACTTTAAAAAAAAATGTCACCAACACGTCATAATAATGATGGGATGAAAATATTTACTATCATGTGTGTCTTGGATCCTTCCTCCTCTCTATCTGAATTGTCACTGGAGCATGGAGTTCTCATTTTTCTTTTGGCTCGAGTGACATCTTCTCCCGTCATTTTCAAAGGCATCCTAATCAAAATAATTTTCGTGTCGTCGGTAACAATCTATTCGGAGAGAGTCCTTAGAGGTGAGCAGCATGGACATTGTGCAGATATGTGGCAATTGCTTGGTGTGGCTGCGGGTATTAGAGTTGTGTTTTAAGTTGTGATTTAAACGTGTGACAATCGGTCCATGTTTTGGCCAAGGGCCAGATTGTAACTTTTTTTTTATGTCTTCAACGGGCATACCTCAATATTCCCTCATTGCCAAGGGGCAAGTCATATTTATTTTGAATATCGATACCTATGATAAAAAATTGATAGACTCTAATAATATTGTCGAGACATCGTAGTAGAATTCATAGACGGGGGTGCCATGAGACTACGGCTAGAGACGTGGGAGGACGTGGTTGTGCGAAGGACAAAAACACAGGGTTTACCCAGGTTCGGTACGTCGCAGTAATGCGGCGTTCCTACTCATGCAATCTCACTAATCAGGGCTAAAGCCTGCGTATACAAGTACAACGTGAGGTTCTGTTTAGCTATTCGCTGAGGATCAACTTCTCGGCGAGTTAGCCTATAGCTTCTTGTCTATCTATCATATCTCTCGTCCGGCTTTATATAATAGCCGGATTACGGCATACAGAGTAGGAAACCTAGAAGACTACGACAACTATTAACTTGAAAAGTAAGGAATCCGCTTTCTACACCAAGCCAGATCACGTGGGCCGTGATCCAGGTTCTTCTAGAATCCGGCTTCTGTGCGTCAGCTTACTGGGCCGCCCAATGGACCGTAGTTCACTACCATTTGGGCCACCCGGGTAATCCGGCACTTTAGACCACCATCTGATATACCCCTATTCAGTATATATCCGACAGTAGCCCCCAAGAAGGATTAAGACTTCAATTCGCCGTCTTTCACCAAATGTCATCTTTCCGAGAAATATCGGCATGCAGTCTTGATTCTTCTTTTTCTCCTTAAAGGATGTTGTAAAGCAAAACTCGGAATCCTGGAAATCCTTCTTTTCTCGCACGATCCTTCGTGGAGAAGGAAGTTCCTACGTCAGCGCTTTAATCATGCTGATGTAAGGGATGTTTGGGTTTCAAGCGGGAAACCCAGAAACGTATCTCTGACAAATTCTCGCGGGAAACGAGGAGATAGCAATAATCACCCATCGTTTCATTTCCCGGATTTTTTGGCGAGTGACACGCGTTGGACATCCAACGGTCAAAAGAGCCGTTAGCACGCATCGTGACGAAATTCCGGCTAAATAGCCATCTTCGTCCTCTGAAAAAACCTTCCGCTCTCACCTCACACGCCATTCCAGCGCCCAAGCTCGCAGCAGAGAAACCCCCGAACGCGAATCGCGCCCAAGACCTCATCGGAGACGACCTAGCGCCTCCACTCGATGGCTTCTCCGTCGTCTTCACCAGCCCGCGCCGTCGCCAAGGAAATCGACGAGATAATCAGCACAATGGATCCCCAGCTGGACTCCCCAGTGCACACCTCCGGCGGCGAGCCGGCGAAAACCACGGGAACCGCGGCGGGCGAAGGAAACCTCTCCGCCACCGCAGATCTTGCGGGTTCCTCCTCCGCGCCCACTCCGCCGTTCGCTCCCGAAACGGCGGAGGAAAAACTCACGCTCATTGGCGACGAGCTCGCAGCCGCGGAGGCTGCCGCTTCCGCCGCCGCCGGAGCCGAAGAAGAGGCGGAGTCTGCCGGCAACTGGAGTGCCTGCAGCATTCCGTCGTCCCTCCTTTCGACAATGGAGAAGGAGGGGCTTGTTCTGAAGGGCAAATGGCGGCTCCCGGAGGACGAGACCGAGCCCGTGCCGAATGACGGAGAACGGGTTCTTCTCTCCTCCCACCTTCTTAGAGGTATGGGTATCCCACCTTCTGCCTTCTTCCTCCAGATCCTCTCCCACTACAACATCCAGACACACAACCTACCACCAAATTCCATCCTGTACTTAGCCGGATTCCAGGCCCTTTTCGAGGGTTATCTAGGTATAGCGCCTAGGCTAGATTTCTGGCTGTACTGTTTCGGGGTTAAGCGGAACTCTTCGGAGGGCGCACTCCCAACTTGCGGAACCATCTCTTTTACTCTTCGGAGATTCCAAGAAGATTGGTTCCCCAAGATTAAAACATCGGAATCCGTCAAGTTTTGGACGGGTTCCTTCTTTTATCATCCGGACATTTCCTTTCCTGGAAAAACGTTCGGGGTTCCACCTGTTTCGAACACCGCCGCTGTTCCCCAAGAAAATTGGGGAACTGAGGCAGTTCAAACCCTGCCGCCGGATCTTCTAAGGATCAAGCGGCGCATCACCAAACTCGTCACTTCTGATCCGCCTCTAACCGGCATGGACACAGTCCTTTGCTGGTTGGATAGGCGGATCCAACCTCTAGCCAACCATGGTGGCCGCCTCCTCTGCGAGTACACGGGCACCAGCGACAAAATGCGGACAACCAGCAAAGACTGGGCCGCGAAGGACTTGCGGAAGCGCGTGAATCAGTTGGTCGCATCACGCGACCAATATGAAGCGAGTCGGCCAATGTACACGGCCGACAATCCGGCTCCCAAGGTATAATTTTCCGTCTTTTGGGATTTAAACTCTTTCACGTTTACTCGGATTTTTAACTCGGCTTTTTTCCTTCTAACAGATTGCTGAACTTCCTGAGTCGGAACTTGCTTCCGACGCTGAACTAGAGGCATTGCGTGCCACCTTTGCCGGTGGGCGGGAGCGCAAGAAGATCTCCTCTTCCCAGGAAATCATCGATCTTGATGGGGTTCCCGTCGCCACCTCCAGGTTTGAACATCTGGGTTACTTACCTTTTTTGGAGTTTTTCTTTTGCTTTCGGAGTTTTAACTTTTCCGACCTTTTGCTTTTAGCCTGCCTCCCTCTACTCTGAAGCCAAAAAAGCTGAAGAGGCATAAGGTTGTGTCCAGCAGAGGCCCTCATCCTTCCCCTGCCACCGCTCCGGACACCCCCGTCACGGCAACAGAGGAGCATGCCGCAGCCCCTACCACCGAGTCCCTGGAGACCAGCCAGCCCGTTGTGCCGGAAACGGACACAAGGGAAAGGGCGGCTCCTGAGGTGGGAGGTCCTTCTCGGACAACTAAGGAGGAGATCCCCACCTTTGACAAGGACTTCAAGAACATCAGCGATGGCCTTAGCGCGGCCGGAACTCTTTTTCCGGAGTACGCAAAAGAGTTAACTGAAAACTTAGCAGGGTTACAGCGGATGAGCCAGGTATTACCCTCAGCCCCCAAGCATTAAGTACGTAAAATGTCTACTTTTCACTTGATGCTTTTTAATATCATGTTTTTTTCATTTCCGTGTTCCAGCAAACCGCTGAAACCATTAACATGGAAGTTTTCAACAAACTTCCCGTCAAGAATAAGGAGGTTAAAAACCTTCTTTCTATTCTTGACGCGAAAGATGCAGAGCTGGCATCATCTCAGCTACAGCTGTCGGAAACGACAGGTATGTTTTGATTCTCTGAAGTTCTTTATCCAGTTTTTTCTCTAAGTACTTTCTCGAGTTTTTTGTAAAACCCGGAATTTTGTTCCTTGCTTTCCAGCTGCTTTGGCTAAGGCCAAGGAAATAGCTGAAGATGACGGCAATGCCGAGATTCTCCGACAGGAGAATTTGGACCTTCATAAGGATCTTATGAAGGCTCAAAAGGATCTGGAGGCCAGCAACATGGCTCTTGGGATTGCGCAGTCCAAGGCCTCTGAAAGATCATCGTCCGTTTTGGTAATTATATGACAACATAATTGTTGGATCTAATGTTTGTTCAAATGATGAAAATGCCCAGGTTATTAGGTTCACTATATCTATGGGGCTAATGCTTGATATATTCGAAAAGTGCTAAGAGAAAG
Organism: Alopecurus myosuroides; assembly: GCA_028641055.1. Taxonomy (NCBI): domain Eukaryota; kingdom Viridiplantae; phylum Streptophyta; class Magnoliopsida; order Poales; family Poaceae; genus Alopecurus; species Alopecurus myosuroides. The sequence goes on along the minus strand of CM054057.1, from coordinate 212,558,457 downwards.
GATCCCAGGAAGCCAAAATATGCAGGGGCGGAAGCTCCGGTGAATCCACCGGAGGCTCCGGTAAATCCACCGGAGGCTCCGGTGAATCCACCGGAGGCTCAGCCCGCTGCTGCCACTCAGCCTGTGTGCAAAAAGGATCCGGTGCGCATCCGGTGGTCCCTCCGCTAAAATACCCTTCTGTTGGAAAGTGGCGGAGGTTCCACCGGAGGCTCCGGTGGACATCCGGTGGCCCCCTGGCGCTAGGGCAAATGGCCTCCGGTGAAGGGTCCGGTGCTAGCTCCGCTTGGCACCCCTTCTGTTGGAAAGTGGCGGAGGTTCCACCGGAGCCTCCGGTGCGGGTCCGGTGGGCGGAACCTCCGCTCAATCCACCGGAGCCTCCGGCCTCCTCAGCAGCGCAAAAAGGATAAGGCACTGCGCAACTGCGCAGTGCAAAGAAGACCCACCGGAGCCTCCGGTGAACTGGACTGCAAACGGCTACTTCGTGGCCAAGAGTATAAATACCCCTTCACCTACCTCATAAATGCCAAGCTTTTCCCACTCTCTCTCCTAGCCATTAATGAAAGCTTCAACCTCTTAGATCTCCCTCTCCGTCCACCCAATCACTCCCAAACTTGGTGGAGAGCTAGAGGAGACCTAGATCCACACTTCCACCAAAGGAATTTCAAATCCATCCACCACAACCTAGTAGATCTAGAATCCTACTTGAGGCCTAGAAACCTTAGTAGATCTCGTGCTTGTAGTTTCCACCTTGTTGCAAGAAGCTACGGATTGCTTGAGAGCCTCCATCCTTGTGGAGTGACCTCAAGCCCTTGTAAAGGTTTGGTCAACGCCTTCAAGTCGACCTCATAGTGGAAACGAGCATCTCCCTCACCGGAGAAGCTCAAGGAGAACAAGGTGTGCACAACCGTGCTATTGAGGAGCGCCTAGGTGGCTCCCCACCTCTCCAACGTAGACGTACTTCTCTTTGAGAAGGAACTACGGTGAAACATATCCTTGTCTCCTTGTTTACACTTGTTGTTTGCTTTACTACCTTACGCTTTACTTCCGTTGCGCATACTACTCTCTTCACATAGGTTGTTCACTTAGTTGCACATCTAGAGAATCGTATCTTATCTTACTAAGCCCCTTAAAAGGAAAAGAAAAGAAAAATTGGTAGTCAACCTATTCACCCCCCCCTCTAGTTGACCATAGTGCACTTTCAATTGGTATCAGAGCCTCGGCTCTTACTAAGGGCTTAACCGCCTAAGAGTACAATGGTCGATGAAAATACCCCCGGTAGTTCTAGTGCGGAAATCTCCAAGATGTCCGACAGTATATCTAACCTACAAGACTCGGTTGGAATCCTCCAAGCCGAAATGTCTAAGGTTAGCTCTACTGTCAGTACGGAGGTTTCTAGCATCAAGAAAATGATGGAGGTATTGATGGGGAGAACCAAGGAGTCCGAGGAAGCACCTCTCACTACCAACGATGTTAGCTCGGATGAAGAATCCATTCCGGACATTGATGAAATGGAAGCTAACATCGCTTTAGCTAAGGCGAAAGCCAAAGCAAAAGCCGATAAAAAGGCTAAGAGTAGTGGGAACTCCGAGGGCTCCAAGTCTCAATCGGCTAACGGTTCGGGGTCTAACTCTAAAGTTCCACCGCCTCCCAATTACGATTCTATCCACCCTATTGCTACAATACCACACATGGTTAATGTTGGAAATCCTCCCATGCTTAACACTAACGAATTCTCATCATGGAAGTTCGATATGGAGTCTCATATTTCAGGTTGTTGCACCGCTCTATGGAGAAGCGTTGTTCATGGATTCCACCCTCGTGATCCAAACAACTTGACCCCAAGAGAGGACGTGGAGTTTCAACTCAACAAGACCGCTATTGTGACTATCCAAAAGGCTCTCCCAAGAGAACATCTTGAGCACATTCGCGGCTTGAAGACCGCCAAGGAAGCATGGGATAAACTTGACTCCTTGTTCCAAGGAAATGCTAGCATTCAATCATCAAAATATGATGTTGCTCTCGACAAGTCCGAGAACTTCGTCATGCTTGAAGACGAGAGTCCCGAGGAGCTATATAGAAGAGTTGTCACTCTTGGCAATCAACTAAGAGATTTTGGGAAAGAAGAAATCTCGGATGAATGGATCAAGAGGAAGTTTGTCAAGGCCATAACTCCATTTGAGAAGAACCTCTCCACTAGCATTCGAACAAGATCCGACTACAACTCCCTTAACTCCATTGGAGTGCTTAGTGAGTTCATTGCTATATCCTTATCTCACAAAAGTGCGGATGATGCTCTTGCTCGCTCTAGAGGACTTGGAAAGTCTCCCAACCTTGCCTTGAAGTCTAGAGCAATGGCCAAGATTGAAGAAGTTGATGATGATGATGATGATGATGAGGACTATGAGGATACATACAAGGGTGCCCATAAATGTATTGCTCTTGCCATGCAAGGGTATTGGAAGAGATGGGAGGCTCACAAAGCCGGTGCCCCAAGACCTTCAAGGAACAAGATCTTTAGGAAGAAAGGGGAACGGCCAAGGACATGCTATAATTGTGGAAGTGCAAACCACTTCGTCAAAGAGTGTCCCTTTGAGCCAAGAGAAGAGAATGAAGGGAAGCTTGTTCGCAAGGACAAGAACAAAGCTCCACAAAACAAGAACCTCGCTAGAAGGGTTCCAAGGGCTCTATATGTTCAAGAAGGCCCCACATTGGATACATACTACTCCGGAGATGAAGGAGAAGATGAAGTCGTAGGTGTTGCCCACGTTGCCATAGCTACCACTTCCTCTTCATCGGTCTCTCTATTTGAATCTCCCAATGAGAAGACATCGATCCGACCTACATGTCTCATGGCAAAAGCCACCGCGGTAATAACTTCCACCTCCAAGTCTATTAACACTACCTCTCCCTCTTTATTGGATTGTGTTGAAAACATTGGTGAAGATGAGGAGGCCAAGAACCTAGGGTCTTGGTTGAATAGTCTTGAAGGTGAAACTAAAGAAAAAGTAAAAACTCTCCTAAGGCAACTTGATGATGCCAACTCTCTCATTGATGAGAAAGAGGAAATCATCATGACCTTGGAGAATCATGGTGGTACCAATGAGAATCATGATGGTGAACTAATTAAGGCTCTCGAAAAGGAGAGATCCATGAGAGCCTCTCTTGAAGAAAGACTATCTAGCTTACAAGACTCTTATGCTATTAGTGTTTCTAAGCTTAGGAAAGACAATGAAAAATCTCTTGCCAAACTTAAGAAAGAACATGCTAAATCTCTTGTTTTGCTTAAAGAATTTGAAGAGGAAGAGTTGAAGCTAGGAATAGCTCATGAAAAACTTGACAAGGAACATGACAAACTAAAAGAAGAGTTTAAATCTCTTAAGGAAATTCATGACAAACTTGCCAAGTCTCGAATTAAGCTTCTAGCTCAACAATCAAATAAGCATGTTGCATCTTCATCAAATAGTGCTGTTATTGCACCTACCTCTTCCTCTACGACTAACAATGTAGGGAAGGAAAGAATTCTCAACGATGCAATAAGCTCTCAAGGTGCCAAGAAAGGTAAAGAGGGACTTGGGTTCATTTCCAAGTCAAAGAAGACATCCAAGAATGTCACCTCTCCCCCTCAAAATGTTGTTTTTGTAAAAGAGGGTGAGGTGACCAAAGAAAAGGAGACCAACGCCATTATGGGTGGTGATACCTCTAGGGGGAGCATCACTCATAATGATTTCGCCGGAAAATATAATCCATCTTATGTTCTTATGAAATCTAGGGATGGACATGTCTATGCTAAATACGTTGGTACTTCTTATGGTGATGATTATCATTGGACTATTTGGGTTCCTAAGACCCTTGTTACTAACAAAAGAGGACCCATTGAAGGATGGGTACCTAAATCAAGAAATTGATCTCTTGTAGGGAAATGCTTCCGGGTCTAACAAATGGACAGTGGATAGTGGTGCATCCCAACATATGACCGGAAGCCTTGACGCAATAAGCAATCTTGAACCTCCTCTACCTCATCTCAATTGCGTCACTATTGGTGATAAGTCCGAGCTTAAGGTATTGGGACGAGGCAAGGTAGCAATCTCAAATGATTTATCAATTGAGAATGTTCTCCTTGTTGAGTCCCTTGGCTATAATTTGATGTCCGTTCTTCAACTTGCAAATTGTGGTTTCACCTCGTTCTTTAATAAAGAGAGTGTGATTGTCACTTGGGAGACATCTCTTAAAGTAGCCTTTGTTGGGTTTGTCGAGAACGGCATGTATGTAGTGGACTTCTCTAAAGAAGACACGTGTGCCGCGACATGCCTAATGGCTAAAGTTGATGTGGGATGGCTTTGGCATCGCCGACTAGCCCACACCAATATGAGAATGTTGCATGATCTCCAAAGTGGCAATCACGTTCTAGGACTAACCAAAGCTAAATTTGCTAAAGATCGTGTGTGTAGCTCTTGCACCTTTGGGAAGCAACATGGAGAACAACACCCAACCAAGACATCTATCTCCACTACAAGAATTCTCGAGCTCATTCACTTAGATCTCTTTGGTCCACTATCCTATGATAGTCTCGGAGGAAAGAAGTATTGTTTGGTAATTGTGGATGACTATTCAAGATATTGTTGGGTGTATTTCTTCAAGAGGAAAAGTGAAACTCAAAGTAGAGTCATCGAGTTCATCACTCTAGTCGAGCGCCAACACAATGCTACCATATTGGCTATCCGGAGTGACAATGGCTCGGAGTTCAAGAACTACACCGTTGAGGGTTTTCTTAGTGAAGAGGGCATTGCTCATCAATACTCCACTCCTTATACCCCTCAACAAAATGGTGTTGCGGAGAGAAAGAACCGGACTTTGATGGATGCGGCTAGAACTATGATTGCGGAGTTCTCTTCTCCCTATAACTTTTGGGCCGAAGCCGTCTCCACCGCATGTCACGCCACCAACCGGTTATATATTCGCAAGATCTTGAACAAGACCCCCTATGAGATTCTCACGGGTAAGAAACCGGATGTATCTTACTTCAAGGTCTTCGGTTGCAAGTGCTTCATTCGCAAGAAAGGTAAACGGTTGTCAAAATTTGAGACTAGATCTTATGAGGGCATTTTTGTTGGTTATGCCACAAACGCTCACGCCTATAGAGTCTACAACAAGTCCACCGGACAAGTTGAAGAAGCTATAGACGTGGTGTTTGATGAGGATAATGGCTCCCAAGGGGGGCGTATAGATCATGGTGTTGTAGGAGATGCAATTCCTCCCATCGTCATAAGAAGAATGGGGATTGGTGAAATAATTCCCATTGAGGGTTACCGGATGACGGAGGGAGAAGGACTATGCCCCACTCAAGTGGAGCCATTGACTACACCCATTGATGATCAAGCTATCCAACAAGATGCACCAAGCCCTCAAGCTAACGATCAAGGCCAAGCTAATGACCAAGGCCAAGCAACACACCTAAATCATGATCAAGATTCTATTATTGTTGAGAATGCTCAACCTAGTGGTGATTCATCACCCATTATTGATCAAGGGCAAAATGAAGATGGACATGTCTCCGATGAAGAAGGTGATTCTCAATCCATATCCAAGGAATCTTTGGAGGAGATATTGGCTCGAAGAGCAAAGAGAAGGCAAGAGAATCTTGAACGAGCGGGTCATACGGAGGACATGATTCTTGGTCAAGTTCGTGGAAGAGTGGTCACTAGAAGGCAATTGGCGGATTTTAGCAAGGCTCATGCATTTGTCTCCTTCATTGAACCCAAGAAGGTATATGAAGCTCTCGAAGATCAAGATTGGCTTGAAGCCATGCATGATGAACTCAATAACTTCGAGCGCAACAAGGTGTGGAAATTAGTGCCAAGACCCAAGGATTGCAAAAAATGTTATTGGTACCAAATGGGTGTTCAAGAACAAGCAAGACAAAGATGGTATTGTCATTCGCAACAAGGCAAGATTGGTGGCCCAAGGTTTTTCTCAAGTCGAAGGTATCGATTTCGGTGAAACTTTTGCCCCCGTTGCTCGCCTTGAATCCATTCGTATCTTACTTGCCTATGCATCTCATCATAACTTCAAATTACAACAAATGGATGTCAAAAGTGCTTTTCTTAATGGTCCCATTAATGAGTTAGTATATGTCAAGCAACCTCCGGGTTTCGAGGATCCCAACCACCCCGATCATGTCTATAAACTTGATAAGGCGCTCTATGGACTTAAACAAGCTCCACGTGCGTGGTATGAGCACCTTAAAGAGTTTCTAGTAGATCGCGGGTTTAATGTTGGTTTAATCGATCCCACCCTCTTTACCAAGACGGTTGGAGGTGACTTGTTCATATGCCAACTCTATGTGGATGACATCATTTTTGGGTCTACTAACACCTTGTTCAATGAGGAGTTTTGCAAGCTTATGACCGATAGGTTTGAGATGTCTATGATGGGAGAGTTGGAATTCTTTCTTGGATTCGAAGTGAATCAATATTATGAAGGAACCTTCATCAAACAAGCCAAATATACTCAAGACATGCTCAAGAGATTTAATATGAATGATGCCAAACCTATGAAGACCCCTATGTCCACAACCACCGACTTGAAACCCGACCCTAATGGGAAAGAGGTAGATCAAAAGGTATACCGCTCCATGATTGGCTCTTTGCTTTACCTTTGTGCATCTAGACCCGATATCATGTATAGCGTAGGTAAATGTGCAAGGTTTCAAGCCTCTCCGAGGCAAAGTCATTTGGAAGCCGTGAAACGAATCTTTCGATATCTAGTTCATACCCCAAACTTCGGTCTTTGGTACCCCAAGGGTTCAAGCTTTCAGCTCATTGGTTACTCGGATGCGGATTATGCGGGAGAGAAGACGGATAGGAAGTCCACATCCGGGGGTTGCCAATTTCTTGGCCGCTCCTTGGTTTGTTGGTCTTCCAAGAAGCAAAATTGTATTGCTCTCTCCACCACCGAGGCCGAGTATATCTCCGCGGCAAGTTGTTGTGCCCAATTGCTATGGATGAGGCAAACCTTGAAGGATTATGGTATTCATTTTGACAAGGTGCCTCTTCTTTGTGACAATGAGAGTGCTATCAAGATCGCCTACAACCCGGTTCTTCACTCCAAGACGAAGCATATTGAGATTCGTCATCACTTTATTCGGGATCATGTTGAGAAAGGTGATATTGATCTCTCTTATGTCTCCACCACGGATCAACTTGCCGATATTTTCAAGAAGGCCCTTGATGAACCAAGATTTCGAGCTTTGAGGAATGAACTAAATGTCATCGATTCCTCCAACTTCACTTGAAACCTTGCATATCTACCCTCATTATACTTGCTATCTCGTCTAGGTGTAGGCATGGATATAGGGGGAGCGCTACTCAACTCATGAGTATGCACTCCTTTTATTATGCGAAAATCAATCAATCATTGCATATCTAGTCAAGTTGTGACTCATTGTGCTTAATTGTGAGTAGTAATTTTGGACCCAAGATATATCTTCGCGGTGCCAAGTTACACACTCAAACATGGTGGCCTCGGCCACCAACCCTTGAGGTGTTTTTGATCATTTTCTCACTTTATATCCTCATCTTGACAACTCGTACGGGTTCGGTTTTTCACTTGTTTTATGGTTCTTGCGAACCCCGTCGAGCAATGTCTCTCGTATGACAGTAAAGTTTTTACAACCCAAGCCCCACTTGCCCAAACCGTTGCTCTTATTGTATTGCTCGAGTTTTTCCAATCTCGGCGCGCTGAAATTCATTTGGGCGGAACCTCCGGTGAATCCACCGGAGGCTCCGCCGGGTCTGTCCACCGGTACCTCACCGGAGGCTCCGCTGGGTCCCTGTGGCTCAGCGGGCCAAAACTTAAAGTTTTGGGACAGGAGCGGAGGCTCCGGTGATTCCACCGGAGGCTCCGCTGGCGGGAGCGGAGGCTCCGGTGAAACCACCGGAGGTTCCGCCGGCAGAAAAATCACTGCGGATAAAGATTGGGGCGCACGGGGGTAAGTGAGATCCAATCTCATTTTCCCCCCACGCCCCCATCTTCTTCCTCTCAACCGCCGCCGCCCCCAAGCTCACCGCCGCCGGATTCGGGTGCTCCACCGCGGGGAGACCTCCTCCTCGCCTAGGGACGCCCCGGGAACCTTCCCTCCTCCTTTCTCCACCATGGATGAAGCCGGTATGTGCTCTCTCTCTCTCTCATCTAGTTGATGGATGAGATGCATAGGAGTTCATGTTCTAGCCTTCTAGATTTGTGGTTTTGGAGTTTTAGGAGTGGATTTTCTCAAGTACTCACCCTAGCAACCTAGATAATACATGTTAGGCTTGAATCGTTGCGGTTCCATGGGAAGTTGCCCTAACCCTAGATTATTCAACCCTAACACCATGAATATCTTGGTTCTTTGGTTTGTGCGTGCCTTATTTGACTCGAGCTTTACTTGTTTTTCTTGCTCTTCTCGATTTTTATGATAGATGCTTCCGGCTCCAAAGGGAAAGGAGTAAGGTACAAGTCCACGGGCCGCCGCAACCCACCTCCCGTGGATGAGATTCAAGAGGAACTTGACCGTACTCAAGGCAAGCGCAAGAGATTTCCGGCTCCCGAGAAGACCTTGCCAAGGAAGAACACCGCACCAACCGCATCCAAGATGTCCGATGGGACATTTATAAAGGAAAGAAGGGAAAATCCCTATGTCATTGCCCGTGACCGCCAAATGCCCCAATTCCGGGGCAAGGATCCGCGTTTCCACACCGCCTTCCAAGGACAGATATTCAAGGAGATCTTGATGAGAAAGCCCAAGGAAAATGTGGTTCCCCAACATGCTATAAGCATTGGTCACATGGAACGCAATCACAAGTACTTTGGGGAGGCCCTTGAGATCATTGAGAAGTTTGGCCTCCGTCCCATTATCACCCTTCAACAAGACTTTGATGAAGAGCTCGTCTGTCAGTTCCTTGCCACAGTTCATCTTGGCAATGAGACCAACCGCCACCTCATTTGGATGACCAAGGACAAACAACTTGACATCACTTGGAAGGATGTTGGCACTCTTCTTGGTGGCTACCCAGATTTTGGTCCTTTTGCCCACGGAGAAGAATTTGCTAATGGGTGGTTTCGAGTTCACTCCGCTCAAGCTAATTCAAAGGATGACCTCACTCCCCTCTATCATTGGAAGAAATATGCCGTGGGCTTCGTCAAGGGTCTCTATCCCACCTATGACATCATGTTACGGGTCTATAGAGAGACTATCAATCCAAAGGCGGGCAATGTGGATGAGATTCAAGGTTTCATGAAGAACTTGTTGCTTCTTACTCATCAATACCGTATGGATGCCACTCCTCGCAAGCTTGATGTCCTTGACTACATTTGGAACGAGTTGTGGCATGTCATTGCCAACCGAAGGAATGCTTGCTTTGGTCCTTTCATCATGAAGATCATATTGAAGGTGTGGAATGCTAGGTTTCCGGATGATCCTTTGGATGATTCTCTTTGGATCTCTCATACGGAAAAGAGGCTTATCATGAAGAATCACACCGAGCCCGTTGTGCATCCCACTCCAGCTGTTCGCAAGCACAAGGCTCGGCCTCGCATCATTGTGGATGAGGAAGAGGAAGCCGAGGGTCCATCTCAACCCCCTCCTTCTAGCAATGCCTTCAAATGGATGGCTCGGGCTCTCAAGAAAGTATTTTGCTTGAACAAAAAGATTGAGCAACATCAATGGGAGGCACATTATGATGCGGAACTCAAGGCACGTAAAAAGGCTCAAGCATCTCGTGAACGTCTCCGTGAAGAGGGTCTCTCCATTGAATCCCCGGTTCTTGATAGCATCACAGATTGGGATGCTTGGCAAGCTAAGGACTCCAAGGGCAAGCTCATTGAATGGTCCGAGGAAGAAGGAGACGAAGCCACTAGTTCTCACCGTGTTCCCTCCCCGGCTCCGGAAGCATCTCCCACATCCTCCGAATGATTTGGGGCGTTAGCACTTGGCTCTCCCTCTTTTGGTATCTTGATGCCAAAGGGGGAGAAAGATATATTAGGCAACGGGCATTTGCATGGTCCCTCAAGCTTTCTTTGATTTGCATCTCTCTTTTGCTTGAGGGAATTTGATTTGAACTATTTGGAACTTCGGTTGTTTATCTTATTCGTATCTATCATGAACCTCGCTATATTGTGATCATGTGTGAACCTCGTTTCATATTATCTATGTGATATGTGTGCTATGTGTTATCATTGTCATATTATTAGTTTATATCATGTCTTAGTGATCTCAATATGAAAGGAGCATATCTTTAGGGGGAGCTCCGTTCATGCTGAGTCCGTAATCATGCAAATAATTATGTTGTCATCAATTACCAAAAAGGGGGAGATTGAAAGATCATCGTCCGTTTTGGTAATTATATGACAACATAATTGTTGGATCTAATGTTTGTTCAAATGATGAAAATGCCCAGGTTATTAGGTTCACTATATCTATGGGGCTAATGCTTGATATATTCGAAAAGTGCTAAGAGAAAGGATCCCAGGAAGCCAAAATATGCAGGGGCGGAAGCTCCGGTGAATCCACCGGAGGCTCCGGTAAATCCACCGGAGGCTCCGGTGAATCCACCGGAGGCTCAGCCCGCTGCTGCCACTCAGCCTGTGTGCAAAAAGGATCCGGTGCGCATCCGGTGGTCCCTCCGCTAAAATACCCTTCTGTTGGAAAGTGGCGGAGGTTCCACCGGAGGCTCCGGTGGACATCCGGTGGCCCCCTGGCGCTAGGGCAAATGGCCTCCGGTGAAGGGTCCGGTGCTAGCTCCGCTTGGCACCCCTTCTGTTGGAAAGTGGCGGAGGTTCCACCGGAGCCTCCGGTGCGGGTCCGGTGGGCGGAACCTCCGCTCAATCCACCGGAGCCTCCGGCCTCCTCAGCAGCGCAAAAAGGATAAGGCACTGCGCAACTGCGCAGTGCAAAGAAGACCCACCGGAGCCTCCGGTGAAACCACCGGAGCCTCCGGTGCACTGGACTGCAAGCGGCTACTTCGTGGCCAAGAGTATAAATACCCCTTCACCTACCTCATAAATGCCAAGCTTTTCCCACTCTCTCTCCTAGCCATTAATGAAAGCTTCAACCTCTTAGATCTCCCTCTCCGTCCACCCAATCACTCCCAAACTTGGTGGAGAGCTAGAGGAGACCTAGATCCACACTTCCACCAAAGGAATTTCAAATCCATCCACCACAACCTAGTAGATCTAGAATCCTACTTGAGGCCTAGAAACCTTAGTAGATCTCGTGCTTGTAGTTTCCACCTTGTTGCAAGAAGCTACGGATTGCTTGAGAGCCTCCATCCTTGTGGAGTGACGTCAAGCCCTTGTAAAGGTTTGGTCAACGCCTTCAAGTCGACCTCATAGTGGAAACGAGCATCTCCCTCACCGGAGAAGCTCAAGGAGAACAAGGTGTGCACAACCGTGCTATTGAGGAGCGCCTAGGTGGCTCCCCACCTCTCCAACGTAGACGTACTTCTCTTTGAGAAGGAACTACGGTGAAACATATCCTTGTCTCCTTGTTTACACTTGTTGTTTGCTTTACTACCTTACGCTTTACTTCCGTTGCGCATACTACTCTCTTCACATAGGTTGTTCACTTAGTTGCACATCTAGAGAATCGTATCTTATCTTACTAAGCCCCTTAAAAGGAAAAGAAAAGAAAAATTGGTAGTCAACCTATTCACCCCCCCCTCTAGTTGACCATAGTGCACTTTCAGCCTCTCAGCAGGCAGAGAAGGACAAGGCCACTATCCAGAATTTGGAGAATGCCTTAAACCTGCGCCTGGAGGAAGGCTCCGAGATGGACAAGATTCTCGGTAAGTTGTCAACATTTACCGGTTTTTACATGTTTTGATTTCCTTCTCTGTTTTTTCGCTAACATCTTGGTTGTTTGTCTGAAAAAACATGAGATGACCCAGATCTCACTCGGATTGAGAAAATCCGAGCTTTTGGGAAGGTTTGGACTGCGATCAGGGCTGCAGGCATGCAACTGGTCAACAAGTTCCTTCCCTCAAGAACTGGGGAATTCTCGGAAGTTGAAAAACTTCCGGAAGCTATCCTGGAGGTGGCGGAGTCCAAGGAGTCCATCTTGCGCTCCGCAGCACGGGGTGGTGCACGCATGGCCTTAGGCCTTATGCGTATGCATTACCCTGGTGCCAAATCTTGGCGTGTGGCGTCCGGTATCCCACTTGGATACTCGGAGACCTAGCGAACCACCATCTTCGACGAGATCAAGGGTCACGCCACCAAGATTGCCTCCATGGTGAACATCTCCATCGCCTACCCAGAAGAAGAAGTCCCCGAAGCCCCCGAGAATGATAGCAGCGAAGAGGACTCAGATGCCTGAAGGACTTCTTAACCTGGATGGTGGAAGTAGAAAATAGGAGCATTACTGCACTTTACAATGTAAACTTATATTGTAATGCTTCTATTCTTTTGTATAAACAAGTACTCCGCCTTTTGCAGTTTAATTATGAAACCTTTGCAAGTTTTCCGGGTTTAATATTCCTTTATCTTCTAAGTTCTCTGGCTTATGTGCTTTAACTGCCCTTAGTGTTTGAAATGGCTCAATAGTACTATGAATCGTCATGCCGAGTTACTGGGTAAAACCAATCAGTTCAAACTCGGAAACATGGATCATACTAAGGGCATTTTTGCTAACTAACTCCAGTGACCCAACACACAAACAATCAGATAATGCTTAGAGAACAGTAAGGAATTTTTTGAATGAAACTTGGGCACGCAGGCACAATCCGAGTTTCCTTTAGCCTTTGGTAGGCTAAAAATCATTCAGTTTTTAAACGCCGAGCACGCAGGCACAATTCGGGTTAACATTGGATATTTTGTAAGATCGTTGGGAAATAGATAAGGTGGAATCATGTTTTGTACTATAATGAACTTGTAAAAAACATGGACATAAGAATTCCGACAACTTTATTTCTTGATCTCAAAGATGTTTACATAGAAATTGAACTAAGTATAGAAGGGACGTAACTGCTGGATACTCCAGGACCTCTTTGTCTCTCCTAGTTCATCATCTATCTTTCTCTTTCTTTTGCGATTCGGCTTCTCGGGATCATCTTCCGTATCGCGAATGTCAAAAAGATAATATGATCCATTCTTCATGGCTTTACTGATGACAAATGGTCCTTCCCATACTGGGGCCAATTTGTGCTTTCTTTGCTGCACCAATCTTATCACTAGGTCACCTTCTTTAAAAGAACGATGCCTGATTTTCCGACTATGATAACGTCGTAAACCTTGCTGGCAGATGGCGGATCTTTGAAGCACAAGTTCTCGTTCCTCTTCTAAGAGATCGACGGCATCCTGTCGTGCTTTTTCGGCATCCGAGTCGTCAAAATCTTGCACTCTTGGGCTATCGTGGATCATGTCCGTTGGAAGGATTGCCTCCGCACCATAAACTAGGAAAAACCGGGGTTTGCCCAGTTGACATGTTTGGTGTTGTTCGAATACTCCAAAGCACGGAAGGTAGCTCTTCTACCCATGCTCCAGCTGCTCTATGAAGAGGAGATTCGAGTCTTGGAGGTATTCCTTGCAGGATTGAGCTATTCATTCTTTCAACCTGTCCATTGGATTGCGGGTGTGCCACAGATGCGAGATCTAAGCGAATTCCCGTTTGTCGGCAATATTTTGCCAACTCTCCAATGGAGAAATTTGTCCCGTTGTCGGTTATTATGCTGTGTGGAAACGCCGTATCTCATGACTACGTCAATGATGAAATTTCTGGCAGTTACACCGTCAAGCTTTTTGATGGGTTTAGCCTCCACCCACTTGGTATATTTATCCACAGCCACAAGTAGATGTGTGAGTACGCCTCGTGCAGTTTTGAATGGTCCCATCATATCTAGCCCCCAGACCGCAAAAGGCCATGTAATGGGGATAGTTTTGAGTGCTTGGGCTGGCATATTAGTCTGCTTGGCGTAATACTGACACCCTACACATGTATTTACTATGTGCTCAGCGTCTGTCTTGGCTGTTAGCCAGAAAATCCCGGCACGAAATGCTTTTTTGACTATGCTTTTTGATTGAGCATGATGTCCGCAATCTCCGGCATGGATTTCTTGCAGGATTTCTCGTCCTTCTTCTGGTGAAATACATCGCAGAAAAATTCCGGAAGTACTGCGTTTATACAGGGAGTTGTTAATTACTGTGTATCCTTTGCATCGACGCTGGATCTGTCTTTGCAAGACTTCGTCTGCTCCTTCCGGGTACTTCTGATTAACTAAGAAGTTTCTATATGGTATTGTCCAATCCGGGTTAACGAGCTTGTCTTCAATTGACTCGGAAGCCAGAGGATAATCAACATCTCCACATTTTATCGATGGTTCGTTTAAGTGTTGAACGAATACCCCTGGTGGTAGGATTTTTACCCTTTCTGATCCCATGCGGGCTAATGCATCTGCGTTCCAATTTTCTTCCCTTTTAACATGGAGCACTTCGAATCCGAAGAAACAAATGGCGAATTCGTTGACCGTTCTCCGGTATTCGGCCATTATAGGACTTTTTGCGTCCCAAGTTTGGTTGAGCTGATGCTGTACCAAATCTGAGTCGCCGTAGCACAAGATGCGCTTGACGCCTATTTCTTTTGCAATATGCAAGCCATGAAGCAGAGCTTCGTATTCTGCCACATTGTTGCTGACATTGAAGTATATTTGTAATACATACTCAATTGTGTCTCCTTTAGGGGACTTTAAAACTACACCAGCTCCAGCGCCCTCCTTCATCTTGGATCCGTCAAAATGCATGATCTAGTACTCGGACTCCAGCATTGGTGTTTTTTCCATTGCTTCCGTCCAGTCGGCGACAAAATCTGCCAAAACCTGGGATTTTATTGCCGTCCTGGGCTGATACTTAATGTCGAAGGTTGCTAGCTCGATGCCCCATTTGGCTACTCGGCCAGTCGCCTCCGCATTGTTTATTATATCCCCTAGTGGTGCTTTACATACCACTGTTATGGAGTGTCCTTGGAAGTAATGGCGAAGTTTTCTGGATGCGAAAAATACGCCATATGCCAGTTTTTGATAGTGTGGACCTTTGTTTGGACTCGGAGAAAACTTCGCTTATATAATATACCGGATGCTGGTCTGGTATGCTTTGTTTATATTTCTTCCGTTCCACGACAATTACCGCACTGATAACCCGATTTGTAGCCGTAAGGTACAATAACATAGGTTCTTCGTATTTTGGGGATGCCAAAATCGGAGATTTCATCAAAGTTTCTTTTAACTGGGTTAACGCTGCATCTGCCTCTTCTGTCCACTCGAATTTGTCGGATTTTTTCAGCAACTTGTAGAGTGGTAAGGCTTTATCCCCCAGCCGACTAATAAATCTGCTGACGGCTGCAGCGGAACCTGTCAATCTTTGGACATCTTTTACACACGTAGGTCTGGAGATGTTTAAGATTGCTTTGATCTTTTCTGGGTTTACTTCTATTCCTCTGTGAGAAACGATGAAACCCAGAAGTTTTCCTGAGGGAACCCCGAATACGCATTTTGATGGATTTAACTTCATCTTGTAAGCGCGCAAATTTTCGAAGGTTTCTCGTAAATCCTCAAGGAGAGTATCTTTTTCCTTGGTTACGACAGCAATATCGTCCACGTAAACGTGGACATTTTTGCCAATCTGACTATGAAAACAATGTTGCATGCAACGCTGGTTGGTTGCACATGCGTTCTTCAGGCCAAATGGCATGGTTATGTAATAGTACGTCCCATAAGGGGTTATAAAAGAAGTCTTAATTTGATCTTCCTTTTTCATGCGTATTTGATGGTACCCGGAATATGCATCCAAAAAGCATAAAATCTCAGAGCCTGCAGTGGCATCTATTATTTGATCGATTCGCGGTAACGCGAACCTATCTTTTGGACACAGTTTGTTCAAGCCGGTGTAATCTATACACATCCTAAGGGCAGTAGTATCTTTCTTCGATACTAATACCGGATTTGCAGACCATTCAGTGTGTATAACTTCCTGGATAAAGTCTGCTGCTAAAAGCCGGATGATTTCCTTGCCAATAGCCTTCCGTCTTCTTCCGTCAAATCGACGGAGACCTTGTTTGACGGGTTTGGAGCCTGGAATCACCTTAAGTTGGTGCTCAGCAAATTCCCTGGGTACGCCTGGCATGTCAGCTGGACACCAGGCGGAAATATCCCAATTCTCACGGAGGAACTTGATGAGCTCGCCTTCCTATTTGTCGGTCATCCCAGTTCCCACTACGACAAATTTTGTCGGATTTTTGGGATCTAGGATTACCTGTCTTGTGTTCTCGGATGCCTTGAAGCTATCTGCTGGCTTCCGGCTTTCTTTTCCTGCCGGCATTTCCGTCGGCGATACTTCCTTAGCCAACTCCTTCAGCTCTTCCTTTGCTATGATCTTCTCAGCGCAAAGGGCGTTTTGTTTTTCCAGCTTGTTTGCCAGCTTGAAGTCTCCAGATATGGTGATTACTCCTCCTTTTTGCCCTGACATCTTCAGCTTGTTATAGATATAACATGATCTTGCCATGAATTTGGCGAAAGCTGGACGTCCGAGTATTGCGTGATACACGCTTTCGAACGGCACTACTTCGAAGGATACTTTTTCCTGACAGAAGTGATCTTTTTCTCCGAAAGTGACATCTAGGAAAATTTCTCCTAGGGATCGTGCTTGCCTGCCAGGAACAATGCCGTGAAAGCGTATGTTGCTGTGATTGAGCTGGGTCTCGGAGATTTTCAGATGCCTTAGCGTATCCAGATACATTATGTTAATGCTGGATCCTCCATCCATCAGCACTCTCTTTAGCCTAGTGTTCTGGACAATAGGGCTTACAACAAGAGCTTGCGTGCCGGGTTCAGGGATATTCCCGGGATGATCAGACTGATCCCAGGTGATTGGTGTGTTTGAATACTTCAAGAATTTCGGGGTTGCCGGAACTACCGCGTTTATTTCTCGAAGTGTTCTTTTTGCCACCTTAGCTGATGGAGTTGCCATAAAAGTTAGGGCACACTCTCCATCAACTCTCGGAAACTTGGGCTCGCCTTTTCGCTGCTGTTCCTGGTTTTTTTCATCAGTGTCCGATTCACTGTCTTCTTTCTCAGCTTCTGGCTTTTGCTTGGAAAATTTCCTTTTGGAATTCTTCCCCTTGTTTCCGGATCCTGCACTGCCTTTCATGTGCTTGTTCAGCCGGCATTGTGCGTTGGTATCGGTGGGTTTCCCGAATTGCGAATGGTGGAGGCAGGGTTCCGACTTAATCTTTTCCCATTCTTCTTTGGTGTAATTGATTGGTTCTGAACTGCGTCATTTCCACCTATTCCCTTTTTCACTTCCAAAGGCTATGTTAACTTCTTTGGGCTTTTGTGTTGCATCTGGAGTTCCTTTTTTCTCAGGGCGAGGATTCTTTTTGGCCTGTATCAGTGTGTCTATACTGCCTCCTCTAGCTCTGATGTCGTCTTCGGCTGCAGCGTGTTCATTGGCGGTTGTAAGCATAGATCCGAGATCTTTGTGCTGTTTGGAACCAACCATGAATGGTACAAGTCCGGGTTTTAGGCCATTGACGAAAGCATGCATTGCTTGTACGTCAGTTACTCCAGAGCATCTATTCTTCATTGCAGTCCATCTTGAGATAAAATCCACGTATGGTTCGTCCTCAAATTGGGTGCAACGATTTAGCTGGTTGATGCTATTCGGGCGTTTGTAGGTTCCCCGGAAATGCTGAGTAAATACTCGAGCCATATCATCCCAGCTATCGACAGTTCTGGAAGGTAATCCGTTAATCCAATATCTGGCTCCGTCCAGTAACATTAGGGGAAGAAACTTTACAGCTTCCAGGTCTGTCCCATTGTTAATCTGGACGGCTGTATAATAGTCTGAGAGCCAGGTATCCGGGTTTGTACTACCGGTGTATTTTTGGTACGTTGGACCAACTTTGGCAAAGCCAGAATGCAGGGTTATCCTTCAGATCCTATCTGTGAAGCATTTAGGTCCAAAGTATAGATCATCCCTTTCCGCCCTATCCATATGTGCGGAGTATCTGCCGGCTGAATGGACAGAAGGGGATCTGCTCCTTTCTTTTCCATTGTTGCGCGGACGCGCTTTTCCGGGATCGTCTCTATTTCTTCCGAGATCACGCCCCTTTGGATGAGGTGGAGTTCTACTCCTGTATCTTTCCTTATCCCTGGGGGGTGTCCGAGATCTCTCACGCCTGTGAGGCATACCCTGTCTTCCAGCTTTTTCAGCTGGGTGTCTTGGAGGTGGCATTGCTTTGCCGTCATTCCGGTGTTTTTCTTCCCGGTCGTGGGGGTTAAGTCCACCTTTCGGGAGATGGGATCCGGTTCTAGACGCTTCATCCTTGTTATCGGGATTTTTCTTGTCTTTTCTCGGATCCGCTTTCTTCTCTTTTGAGTTGTTTGAGTCTCCAGGTTCTTCCGGCCCAGGTGCTCCAGCGGCGCAAGTAGCTGTTTTGCATAGAGCGGAGTTGTCGTGCAACCTCCCTGATCGCTCTTGCCCTCGCTGTTGTTGTTGCAATGCTTTTCCTAGGAAAGCATACACCCCTTGAAGTTTTTCACCGTTGGAGTACATGTCATTGTTGAGGATGGCGAATGCTGCTTCCGCGTTTTCTGCTGTGGTTTTGTATATTGGTTCGCCTATGGCATCTTTGCCGTTTACCTGCTTTTGCCAAGATGGGTTGTGAAACCTTTCTTTTGGCGGCAGTACTTCCGGTCTTACGATTCCGGGTAACCTTGTAGGTTTAATGGCAGATCTATTCTTTTTCTCGTATTCCTCAATTTCTTCCTTCATGAGCTTGATGTCATCCTGGGTTTTTTGGAGGTGTTCACGAGTTCTGAATAGATGTTGCTGTTGCCTTTGGAGAGCTTGTCTCCTGGCTTCCAGCACTTCAGGGGGTTCATGCAATCCCACTAGTGTTTGTAGCAATTCCTGTTCTTCTTGTTCTGTCATTGGCAAAACAAGGATTTCTTTGGTTTTCTTCTCCGCAGGTTTTGTTCCGCTTGCATCTCCTACTTCCGGGCTTTCATCAACTAGATCAGCCGATTTCTTCTTCCGGAGTTTGTATTGGAGTTTTTTAGCGGCCTTGTGCTTTTTCTTGGAAGAGGGAGACTTTTTGGCAGGTTCATCCTCTGTCAATTCTTTGACATTGGGGAATATTGGAGAAGTTTCTCCGTCTTCTCTCTCTTCCTCTGGCGGAGGAGTTCTAGGGCTTTCCTGACTGCCGGCATCCGTGTTTTCAGCCGGTTTTTCCATTAGTACCTCATGGAATCCTTCCTGAAGAGATTTAACCTTTCTTTTGAAAGCGTCCTCGTCTTCGTCTTCGGAATCAAAGTCATCTGATCCGGTTTCTGACTCTAATCTCGCTCAATGGCGGCTAGCATAGAGTCAGCTTCCGAGTTCATCGCCATATTGGCGGATGTCGGATCTTTCACCTCTGTAGTGGGTTTGCTGTTTTCTGTCTCTTGCACAGGATTGCTCTCATCCGTGTTTTTGGCGATCTCGGATTGCACCATACCGATAAAGTGTGACTCACTTTTTTGTCGGTGATCTGAGCAAAACCCGGTATCGTAGTCATCTTCGACTGGGTATAGGGCGGGTGGGAAAAATTTGCTTCCACCGCAAAACCCCATGGCCTCTGCAGTTAGTCTGATAAAGATATTTGCAGATCCAATCGGTAACACGCAGTCACTTACCAGATGATTTTGCGCCGGTATGTAAGATCTATTGTCGAGGAAGCGTCCGACACCGTCGTCGAACTCCAGGCTTCCGACAGTTATGGAACTGCCGATCCCGCCGAGTATCCCAGATCGGAACTTAACGCCTGACGTCCTAGGCCCCACGGTGGGCGCCAACTGTCGAGACATCGTAGTAGAATTCATAGACGGGGGTGCCATGAGACTACGGGTAGAGACGTGGGAGGACGTGGTTGTGCGAAGGACAAAAACACAGAGTTTACCCAGGTTCGGTACGTCGCAGTAATGCGGCGTTCCTACTCCTGCAATCTCACTAATCAGGGCTAAAGCCTGTGTATACAAGTACAACGTGAGGTTCTGTTTAGCTATTCGCTGAGGATCAACTTCTCGGCGAGTTAGCCTATAGCTTCTTGTCTATCTATCATATCTCCTGTCCGGCTTTATATAATAGCCGGATTAGGGCATAGAGAGTAGAAAACCTAGAAGACTACGGCAACTATTAACTTGGAAAGTAAGGAATCCGCCTTCTACACCAAGCCAAATCACGTGGGCCGTGATACGGGTTCTTCTAGAATCCGGCTTCTGTTCGTCAGCTTACTGGGCCGTCCAATGGACCGTAGTCCACTACCATTTGGGCCACCCGGGTAATCCGGCACTTTAGACCACCATCTGATATACCCCTATTCAGTATATATCCGACAAATATATTTCATGACGTATCTATTGACATTTGTTTCGTATTGAAGATGTAAGAAGAATTGCTACAAATTTTATCGAGCTTAAGAAAATTTGACTTCGGAAAGAATAAATGTGACTTATATGACTTATGTTGTTTCGATACAAAGATCAAACATATTTGATGGGATGTGCAATGCTCACCGGACATCGGAGCAGATTATGTCATTGTTTTTCAGAAGAAAATGCAGAAACCACCGTACAGCACTAACTATACGGGTTACACATGGACCGTTGGTGTAATCTATTGCGGATAAGTCAAAATCCTGGTTTAGCTCAGTTAGCATGATTCTGACGGGTGGGCTCGACAACTTGATTCTAACTTGACAAGTACCTACCCATATCCAATATATACCAACCTAACTTTACCTCCGAGCAAATTTGTCTCAAAACTTTCCAGATTAAGTAATGAACACTTCTTCGGTTAGTGGAATTTTACAGAGTTTCCTAAAAAGATTAAATTTTGAACTAAAATTTAACCAGAACCGACAAAAACTAACTTCAGAACAACTAGTCAAATTTGCCTAAAAAGTTGAAAGATTGGTAAGTAAATACTGACCGACTTGCTTAGATTCTTTTAGTTTTTGTTTTAGAATCATATATCATGCGCCCTCCTCGATGTTAAAATAAGGCCGTCCACATCACAAGCCGGCGAAGAACGATCCAATTTCAGTGCTCCGGTCCTGCCACCAGGAATACTCTAGAATTTTAGCAAAGAGCAAACTGCCTGATTGTTTATGCTTAGCCTCCATCATTCATGACGTTGTCTTATACTACTCCGTACTACCAAACCAAAAGTAGGCACATCGAGAGAAGTCAAAGAAGGAAGCCGTCAAGCCGGTTCTCTCAAGGAGAACGCGAGGATTTTCAACAATCTCACTCGACCCCCTCAGTTGTCTTCAGCAAGGTCGTTGATGAAGCTGCGCTGTGGTTGTTTGCTGGCAGATATTGTTGCTTGCCAACCACACCTAGGCTGGAGCAAAGCTCCTGTCTGTCCCTCGGCTTGTTTGGCTGCGGCAGCCTGACCACCTTGCTGGACGCCCGGTAGCTGTGTCTCTAGTCGTTGTGCCCCTTTTCTTGTCTTTTCGTGTGTTCTTTCTATGTTTTTTTTTTTTAGAAATGAAAGCCTTTTAGCCTGGCTCCTGAATCGATCCACACAGCTGGTTTTTATTTAAAAAAGTGTCAAAAGAATATACGCCTTAAAAATCACGGATAACACAAGATGTCCATATAAATCAACCGTTCAAAAATCACATACCCAAGCGACTGCGCCATCAGTCGAGCACAAACTGTATCCATAGGTCCTCGCTGATCTGCCGGTAGAAGGAAAGAGTACATATGGATAGAAAACACCGACCGCCTTGTTAACCACCCGCAAAATATGAACAACTCACTTCTTGCTAAAAATTACATCACTACAACTATTCCAAATTGCCCAAACAAAAGTAGACACGCCTACACGAATAATCATCTTTGTTTTCTTATCTATTCCATTTGACCAGATACCAAACATATTGACACCCACGGTTGATTAACTAGACTGGGTGAGGATGACTACGGCGACCTCGGAGGCGAGTCCTGGGGCGATCCCCAGGGATCCCTCAAGGAAGGCCGCGGTGGCCGTCGGGAGACACGTTGAGGAGCTTGAGGAGGGAGAGATCGTGATGTCCCCCTCGTTCGCAAGATCTAAAGGACGTTCTCCTGCGGGTTCGCGTCAGGTTGGGGGACGGTTTTGGGCCTTGGCTGATCCAGATACTGCTCGTCAGAGGATGAGGAGTGCGACACTACGGATCAGGTGAGTAAGTCATATTTCATCCAATGTCGTACACCAGATCCGGTGGATGTCTCGGTCATGGGTTCTGCCAAGAGCAGATTGGAGAAGCGGCTAGAGAAACGGAGGATCCAGAGACAATGTGCTCGGAAATGCTCATCGCCGATCTCACCAATTTCGGAGTCTTCGTGGAGATCGTCAACCAAGAAGGTATTGAAATTGCCTCTGTTCCCTCCGTCTACCTTTCTGCTCGAGGATGATTCCTTCCCGTGGGTGGAAGTTCGCCGGCGGCGGAGCCCGTCGGTGAGTTCGATTTTGAATTTGCGAACGTTAAGGCATGACAGTGCTCAGGGCCTGTGTGGACCTGACGCTTTCTGTGGCCCGACCAAGATGAAACATGGCCGTATGGGCCATGTACTGGCCGGAAGAATTTTCTCTCGTGCTAAAGTTCCTTACGATCACCGATTACGAAAATTATTAGGTTTTTTTGGGCAGCGTTCGGCCGCCAGTGCTCGAGCTTCCTCTCTGGTTCCAATGGTGAATAGAGGTGGAGGGCGATTGGGTGGTGGAAACGATGCTGCTGGACGCGGATCGGTACAACAGAGCACGTTCGAGGTTGGAAACTCAAGTAGGCCGGCGGTGGTGCCAGGGCATCCTCCTGTCGCGACCAACAACGGAGCAGTTCTTGGGGCCGGAGCTGATAACGGGAAGGCTGTGTTCGCCTTCAATGCGGGGCGCAGACACAACTATTATCGTGGCAATCACCACCAGGGTGGGTATCGTGGGAGGCAAAGGTACGAGAACCAAGGGCGGGGTCCGCTCGGGCGTGGTCGCGGTGGATATCAAGGTTTCCGAGCCAACCCCAGGCATGGTGTGGGTGGTGCTCGATATGTTCCAGTGCATGCAGGGACGGTGGCTAGGAGAGGTTCGGTACAGGGTGTCCAACAGCAAATGGCTGCACAGGTGATGTTGGTTTAACCAGCTGCAGGTGAAGGGGTCGCATCTCAGGTGCAACAAGTTGCTGCTAATACTAACAATGCAGCGATAGGGGTAGCATATGGGGTACCGCAACATGCAACACAGAGGGTTACGGCTGAGCAGGTGGCGATAGCAGTGCCAGGGGCAGTGCAGAAGAAGAAAAAATTGATAAGATGAAGTGTTTCAGATGTGGTGTCGCTGGGCATCTACTGAATGATTGTCCTGCTCCTATTTGTGAGATTTGTCAGTCTCTTGATCATGTCACAAATAATTGTCCTCTTCTTTTAGCACCAAAGCCGCATCTCATCATGTATGGGTATGCTCATGACGAATTGACTTTCTTTGGGATGCCGTTGTCCGAGGATTATAAGACAAAGGTGGTCAATGTGAAAATGGCCTCTATTGAGGTTTCAAAGGAGATGTCTATTCCGCAGATAGTTACCAACTACAAGGTTGGTTTCGACAGAGAATTTTATGTGGCGTGTGTCTCAGGAGGGGCATAATGTTTTTAAGGTTGGTTAGACCATTTAAAAGTATTCAGAGCATATCGTGTTCCTAGGAGCACTTGTGAGATGCTAGTTGATTCTTGCACATAGAAAATTGAACCTTTGGAGACTTTACCAGAGTTTTGGGTACGGGTCTCTGGCATTCTTGAGGATCGCATGGGTGATTTCTTAACTATTTGGTCTGTTGGTTTTCTTCTTGGGAAAAATTCGAAAATCGATATGGTGTTCACTAGGAGACATGGAGTGCTTCGTATTAGAGTGGACTGTCTAGACTACACTAAGATCCCACATAACTATCTTCTATTTATTAAAGATGTGAAATATGATCTCACCTTTGAAGTTGAGGGGGAGGAAAAATCAGTGGAGGGTGATGTTCTGATGACTGAGCCAAATGCTGAGGATGAGGATAATGATGACATCCTCGATGACTTCTCGGATGCCCTAGCTAATACTTCTCTTAATGCCTCCAATGAGAACACGAATGATGGCAGCACCAAGGCTGATGAACCTATGTGTGACACACAAAATACTTCTTATGATGGTCCTAGTGGTGGTGTTGCAAGGAAGACTGGGGTGGTATTTTATCCTCTCGTGTTGAGCTCGATGGAGCGAACGACGGAGGAATTGAAGGCTTTTTTCGGCCTTCTGTTCATTCGGAGAAACGGGTGGTGCAGGTATCATCTGCTACTAAGGTGCAAGTCACCTTTGGACACGGCTATGCCACGCTCTCCTATCGTGCATGATTCAGCGCCCAAGTCTGACGGGCAGCCAAACAGCGCAGAGTCCCTGACGGTCGCTGGTTGGAACCCTCTGTCGGGAGTCGTTCTTGTGACCATTCTCTCTGCCGGGCAGAAAGAAACGCCTCTGTCTCTGCCGCGTGCTGCTGCTGCGAAGGCTCTGCCGGGAGTCGATTCGGAGGTGATTATGGCTGCTGAGCAACAGAATAAGTTTGTTTCTTTGCCGGGAGTCGCTGCCAGGGAGGTTTTAAGTGATGTTCCGCTGCTGATATCTGTGAACGCTGCTGGCGTTACTATGAACTCTGCGAGTACACATGTGGATGTGGGACTAGGGAAGCAAGGTGCTGTCGTTCAGAAGGAGATCGTGCCGATGGCGCACGAGTCGATGGTGTAGGGGAAGACTACGGACTCCCACTTTCTGACAGTAACAGCAAGTACAGCAATAGCTACTCGAGGGGCACGGGAGGCTATACTAGTGAGTTATACGGAGGCTAGTGGATGCTGTGGCGAGGTCACGCCGTGTGGACGGCCTTCCAAGGACGAGGTGGTGGCTTTCGGCGGCATTCCAGAACCTAGGAGCGCGGGGGTTCTCTCAAGTGCACGGCTGCATGCGCTTCTAGATGCAGACACACCTATCTCGGAGAGGGCTTCGAGACTGGTTGTCCAATAGGACATCGACTTCTCTGGTACGAAATCACGCTCTTTTACTAATATGTCTAATTATCATATTGTTTATTTTACATCACGGTTAGGAGTTTCTTTTGCTACTAGTACGTCGAACGTTGAGGTTGCTGTTACTTCTCTTAAACATTTAGAAACAATGAGGCAGCTAGTTTTCTTAGATAATAATCTTAAAGCTAATACATCAGAGTGATCAAATGGTTTGGTTCAACGGATGGCATCATCTTTAGAGGAAAATGTGCAGGATGTAGAGGAAGAGGGCTTGGGAGATTCGGTGAATCCTCCTCAAGGCGTGAAGATCACGCGGTCCCGCAAAATTAAGAAATGAAATTCTTATATTCCTAAAAGAAGAAGTGATAGATTAAAATCTATAGTAAAAATTATTAAGCACAAATGAAAGGAGTTTTTTGGAATACAGATGGTTTTGGTGACCCGACTAAGCACTTTGCGGTTAATGATATTGTGAGGGAGTTTGATTTAGATTTTGTTCCTATTTTGGAAACTGGTAGGTCTAGTTTCGAGCAGCGTTTATTATCTCATCTCGCAGGAGGTAGGGATTTTAGCTGGTACTGTTTACCACCTAATGGGAGGTCCGGGGGTATCTTGGTTGGTTTCAATAACGCTATGATGACTGTGCAGACAGTTATAGCGGGACAGTTTTCTGTGAAATTTCATTTACACACAAAGAACGATGGTTTTCTTTGGACGTTGGTAGGGGTTTATGGGGCTGCCCAAGATGACAAGAAACCTAAGTTTTTTTTCGGAATTAGTTCGTATTTTTGAAAATGAGACTCGACCTATTTTGGTAGGTGAAGATTTTTATATTATGAGGAGACCTAATGAGAAGAGTAATGATGATTTTAACACACGTTGGCTTTCGATCTTTAACACCATTATTGAAAGCCTGGATCTAAAGGAGTTAGAGATGTCGAGGAGACAATACACTTGGGTTAGTAGACGAGATGTAACTAATTTTGAGAAGTTAGATCAGATACTAGCAAGTGTAGAGTGGCAACAAAAATTTCCACTTGTTAAAGTCCAGGCTTTAGCTAGAACAGGATCAGATCATGTTCCCCTATTTCTAGACTCTGGTAGTTCAGCTCATAGTGGAAATCGATTTGCCTTTTCGTTTGAGTTATCATGGCTACGTCAGGAAGGGTTTTTTGAGATAATTAGGGCTGAATGGATTTCCATACAGGTGGGAACATCGCCCATCGAGGTTTGGCAAAATAAGATTAGACATCTACGTAGTTTCTTGTGTGGTTGGGCTAAGAATATGAGTGGAGAGTATAAAGTTTTGAGGCAAAAATTAATTCTTCTTATTGACGAGTTAGACCGTAAAGCGAAAACTGTACCATTACCGGATATCGAAAAAAAAACAAAAAGGGAGGCTGATATGTATCTGGCCAAACTAAGACGTGATGAGGAGTCTAAGTGGACTCAACGTGCTAATATGAGGCATGTTCAAGAAGGAGGGGATAACACTCGGTATTTTCATTTAATGGGTAATGAAAAAACAGAAAGAAAAAAATATTTCAGTTAGAGCAAGATGAGGGGACTATAGTAGGTCAACAAAATCTTATGGTCTTTATTTCTGAATATTACAATTTTTTTGGCCCATCTAGGAACACTACTATCTCTCTTAATGAAGATAGAGTAGATGATCTACCGCAAGTTTCTTAAGAGGAAAATGAAATGTTAACTGCTCCTTTTACTGAAGAGGAAATTTTAGATGCCATAACTCAAATGGAGCTCAATAAAGCACCGGGTCCAGATGGGTTCCCGGCTAAGTTTTATAAGAGATTTTGGGAGGTTACCAAAGGGGATATGATGGCCTTGTTTGCGCAACTTCATACGGGGGGAGGGGGGAGGGGGGTTGCAGTTGTTCAAACTAAACTTTGGGGGTGATTACCCTATTGCCTAAAAAGGAAGATGCGTCTGGAATTGAACAGTATAGGCCAACATGTTTATTGAATGTTATTTTAATTTTTTTTACTAAAGTTGGGACCAACAGAGTGACTGCTATTGCGCAGCGTATCATCAGACCCACCCAATCTGCGTTTTTACCTGGTAGAAACATTTTGGAGGGTGTTGTTGTTCTCCACGAAACGATTCATGAACTTAAAACTAAAAAAAAATGGATGGAGTGTTGTTCAAGATCGATTTTGAGAAGGCTTATGATGAGGTTAGTTGGTCATTTTTGCAGCAGACGCTTAGAATGAAAGAGTTCTCACCACAGTGGTGTGATTAGGTGGCGAGATTTGTTCAAGGAGGGAGCGTTGGTATCAGGGTGAATGATGATATTGGTCATTATTTCCAAACGTTAAAAGGATTAAGACAGGGTGACCCGTTATCACCTATTCTCTTTAACCTAGTTGCAGATATGTTAGCAGTCCTCATTGCCAGGGCAAAGGAGAATGACCATGTTGGGGGTCTGATACCTCATTTAGTTCATGGCGGGGTTTCGATTCTTCAAGATGATGA
Organism: Alopecurus myosuroides; assembly: GCA_028641055.1. Lineage (NCBI taxonomy): Eukaryota > Viridiplantae > Streptophyta > Magnoliopsida > Poales > Poaceae > Alopecurus > Alopecurus myosuroides. The sequence goes on along the minus strand of CM054057.1, from coordinate 212,530,868 downwards.
TGATACTATTCTTTTTCTGGAACATGATTTAGATAAATCAGTAAATATGAAACTCATCTTATCAATTTTCGAACAGCTGTCTGGTTTGAAAATCAATTTTCATAAGAGTGAGATCTTTTGTTTCAGAGCTACAGTTGACTTGCAGGATCAATATCATCACATTTCTGGTTGTGAGGTTGGACATTTACCTTTTAAGTATTTGGGTATTCCGATTCATTATAGAAAACTTTTAAATAAAGAGTGGAAACCAATTGAAGATCGTTTTGAGCAAAAGCTTAGTGCTTGGATTGGTAAATTGCTTTCCTATGGTGATAGGCCGGTTCTTATTAATTCGGTTTTATCAAGCTAGCCAATGTTTTTCCTCTCTTTCTTTGAGATTCCCATTGGGGTACGGAAAAAATTGGACTTCTTTAGGTCATGCTTTTTTGGCAGAGTGATCGGGAGAAGAAGAAGTATCGCTTAACTAGGTGGAATATTATTTGCCGACCAAAAGATCAGGGTGGTCTGGGGATCGAGTTAGTAGAGATAAAAAATAAATGTTTACTTAGCAAATGGCCATTTAAATTACTTACAGAACAAGGGTTGTGGCAGGAGTTGCTACATAGTAAGTATGTTAGGGATATACCATTACCACAGGTGGAGGCTAAACCCACGGACTCACCTTTTTGGAAAGGGTTGATGCGGGTAAAATCTGATTTTCTTTTAACATATACAGTATACGTTGGGAGATGGTCAAACTGTGCGTTTCTGGGAAGATAATTGGTTAGGTGATACTACTTTAGATGCTCAATATACCACTCTTTATAATATTGTGAGACATATAAATGTTCTTGTTTCACAAGTAATGTTGGATGATCACCCGAATCTTGCATTTCGGAGGGCGTTAGCAGGTGATAAATGGGAGGCTTGGTTACATTTAGTCGAAAGATTGATGTTCGTTTCCGTGTCTAATGAGCCGGATACTTTTAAGTGGAAATTGATGACGTCTGGTTCTTTTTCGGTTAAATCCTATTATGAGGATTTAATGAATGGAAATACTCGATTTCTATGGAAATACATATGGCAAATAAAAGTCCCGCTAAAAATCAGAATTTTCATGTGGTTCCTTTATCGTAAGGAATTGTTGACAAAAGATAATTTAGCTAAAAGCCGTTGGACGGGGTGTCCGAAGTGTGTTTTTTGCGGTGATAAGGAAACTATTGAGCATTTATTTATAACGTGTTCCTTTGCAAACAAGATTTGGTGCTTAATTCATTTTACTTTTAGTATTTCTCCTCCATTATCGATTACTAATCTGTTCGGGGGTAGGTTAAATGGAGTGGACAAGATGACTAAAATTAGTATTTGCATTGGCGTGTGTGCCTTTCTTTGGGAAATTTGGAATTGCAGGAATGATGTGATTTTTAACAAGATGGAAGCTGGGCATTTTTTGCAGGTAGTACACAGGGCCACCCACTAGATTCATATGTGGTCGTTCCTCTCCCCAGAAGGTCCGCGTGGTCGTTTAGATACAGGATGTGCACGATCAATGGCGGTCGTGCGGGCTATCTTCAGCCATGGTGGGTGGCTACACACTAGGAGATTGCGAGATGTGTAAACTTCTAATTTTGAGTGGATTTCTGTGGCTTGTTTTTGTAGCAACGCTGCAAATTCGTTGAGATGTAATAAGTTTAATACTTTGGTGATACTGAACACTATTCTAATAAATAAGCTAAGTGCATCCACTGGATGCAGAGGCTGGGTTTTCCGTTTCAAAAAAAAAAAGATACCAAACATATTCGCAATGCTAATAGGTGGATAGATATTAAAAGTGAAATGAACAAGTCTCCAAATATCTATAGCAAATGGGCATGAAACAAACAGGTGTTCTATGGACTCATTTTTATCAAAAAACACACATTTCTTACACCAAATTTCACTTTCTTTTAATCAGATTATGTTTTGTTAAGATTACTTTTCGATTTAGAAAGCACAAAAATATTCTGATTTTAAGTGGCACTTTTAACTCCCACGGATACTTCCGCAAATATCTGGTTTGACCATGGAGTATATCCGCATAAAGATACCTGACCAAGAATACTCTATCCAACGTAGCGAAATGAGTCTTACTCATTTGACAGTGAAACCCCTATAAGTCTGTCTACCAAATGCAGGCAAAGGTCTCTTCTAACTCATATGATAGCTCTTCTAAATTGAATATTGAGAGGGTTATGAGATAACACTTTTTCTACTGTAACATTCTTATGAACAATAATATTATAGAGGGCATGATAACGTTATGATAACGGTTCATCCCCAAGCCATGTATCCTCCCAAAAAATGAATTTGTTTCCCGTTACCCAAATCGAACGAGGCACGGGAGAAGAACTCATGTTTAACCCTCATAATTCCCTTCCAAACACTACTAGGAAAAGGCTAATGCATGACGCACCAAATTTCATACCCGTGACGCACCATGGTGCGCCACGCCAATCACGCCGCGCCTATTAAAATAGCTGTGACGCACCATATTTTGGTGCGTCACGGCTATCTCGTTTACCCGTGGCGCACCACCTGTTTGGTGCGTCACGGATATCTTTAGTTACCCATGGCGCACCTCATGGATGGTGCGTCACGGCTATTGATTTTGAAATTAAAAAAAAAGCGGGACAGATCCAGATCTAGATCTAGATCCAGATCTGGCCGCCCAAAATTTTGAAATTTTGAAAAATGAAAACAGAGAGGCCGGAGTGGAGGGTGGTCGCCGGAGTGGAGGTGGCCGCGGTAGTGGAGGAGGACGCCGGAGAGGAGGTGGCCGCGGTAGTGGAGGAGGTCTCCGGAGAGGAGATGGCCGCCGGAGAGGAGGTGGCCGCCGGAGTATAGGTGGTCGCCGGAGAGGAGGTCACCGGAGTAGAGGTCGCCGCCGGAGTAGAGGTCGCCGGAGTGGACACAAGGATGTGGTCGCCGGAGTGGATGTGAGGTGGTGGTGGTGGTGGTGGTGGTTGTGGTGGTGGTGGTGGTGATGTTGGTGGTAGTAGTAGGAGGAGGAAGGGAGAAGAGAGAATGGAGAGTGGAGGAAGGAGAAAGATGAAATGAGAAGGGAATGGAGAAGAGTGGAGTAAGGAGGAGGAACGGGAGTATATATAGGTGGGTGGCCTCTCCCGGGTTCGAAATTCGAAAATTTCTGCCCAGACTTAGCCGTGACGCACCATACATGTGGTGCGTCTCGCCTATTTTTTTTTCATTTTTGTTATTTTCTAGTCAAAAATCTTCAAACGGCCATAACTTTTTTTCCTTTCAGAATTTGGAGAATCTAAAAAAGGCTCACAGAAAGTCGAAATACATATTTCAAAATTTGTTAAAAAAGTATACCTTAAACTCTCCGTGCATCTATAAGGAATTTATTTTTTGATGATTTTTAAACATGGAACTCTTCCGTGACCAAACTAGAAAGGCGGTCCGGGGAGGGGGGGGGGGGGTGGAGGGAAAATTTCGGTGGATACCATAGCCGTGACACACCATATGTTTGGTGTGTCACGCCTATTTCAATACCCGTGACGCACCAAACATATGGTGCGTCACGGCTATGGCCTTATGCCCCCGGCCGCCCAGCACCCACCTATAGCCGTGACGCACCGTATGTTTGGTGCGTCACGGGTATTCCCTTAGGCGTGACGCACCGAGGCCCACTGGTGTGTGGTGCGCCACGGGTACATAGCCGTGACGCACCGAGTATGTGGTGCGCCACGGGTATCCAGCATATGATTACTCCTATAGCTATTTTCCTAGTAGTGAAAATGGTGAATCTAAAGATTTGGTTTGTGATTGAGATAACGTTTCATTCCCCCCCCCCCCCAAATATTTATTTGTTTAAAGCTCATGCCATACCCCATCCTCATGTAGCAATTTAAATAGCCATTTTCTTAAAATACACATATTCTTAATTTCCATAATCTCAATCCCCAGACCTCCCTGGTCTTTTGGGCGACATACTGCATTCCACTTAGTAATGCGGTATTTCTTCTTCTTGCTATGCCTTTGCTAGAAGAACCTAGATATATAGAAGTACAATCTTTTTCTAACTCCCGCCGGAATTTCGAAAAGGAAAAGAAGGAACATCGGTAAACTTGATAGAACCAATTTTATCAATATGAGGCGGTCCCCATAGGATAATAACTTGTCAGCCCAACATCCCTATTTTTTCTCAAATCGATCCTCCACCATTTTCCACTCTTTATTAAGCAGTTTACTATAGTGAATTGGGATACCAAGGTATTTAAAAGGAAGACTCCCCACCTCACATAAAAAAACAAGATCGTAGTCATCCTGAGCTTCCTGAGCCGTACCATAGCAATAGATTTCGGACAGTTGTTCAAACATAGCTACAATAAGCTTCATGTTTACCGCTTTATTGACATCGAGTTCCATAAATAAAATTGTATCATCAGCATATTGCAAAATTGGTGCTCCTCCCTCGACAAGGTTGGGTATTAATCTGCCTACCTGACCATCCTCCTTTGCCAGCGCAATAAGAATAGCCAACATATATGCGGATAGGTTAAAAAGATTAGGAGACAACGGATCTCCTTGTCTTAAACCCTTTAGCGTTTGGAAGAAATGATTAATGTCATCATTCGCTTTTATTCCTACGCTACCACGTTGAACAAATCTAGCTATCCATTCGCACCACTTTGGTGAAAACCATTTCATTCTTAAGACTTGTTGCAAAAAAACACCAATTTACCTTGTCATATGCCTTCTCAAAATCGATTTTGAAAAGCACTCCGTCCATGTTTTTTTCCTTTTGAGTTCATTGATCATCTCGTTGAGGACCAATACTTCCTCTGAGATATGTAAGGGAACGGGTAGGCTACGCTAGCACAAATCAAAATTTTCTACCGCGTTCATCCTAGGAACACCTGCAAGTAACCGATCACGGAGCCATGAATTACCTCTTGACGCGCCGTGCAGCGGAAGACTGTCGATTTGCGCGTCGCTGCCGATCTCCTCCTCCTCCTCGCGATCTCGCGTACAGCTCCTCGCGGATCCCATGAACGATTCGTCCAAACGCCACAAGTGCGACGCCTCCAAGGTATCCACACGTACAGGGATGGAACATCGCGGTCGGGGTGCTAGCACCGATGACGCGATCTAGATGGAGAGAGTGCGGCGGCTAGGTTTTGTGTCTCACACAACTTGTGTGTTCTAGGCTGCCCACTCCTCACGTATATATAGTCCTTCTAGTGGGCTGCTACATTAGTGGCCCATTAGTACTATAAACCCAATTAGATGGATCACATCCAAACTATATTCCATACCCGTTTAGTGTGTGACCCTATAGATTCACGTATATATGGACAAGGCACGAGTACAATACTCAACCAATAATCGGTAGCGGCCTCTAGCAAGACGTGCCGACTCTCAAATACACGTAAAGATCATATCAAACGAACCTTCCACAATATTGCATACTTGTTCCCTTTGCCTCACGATATTGATTAAGCACAAGGTGAGAACTTGTCATCCTTGTTATAGCTAGATCATCTTTCTCGATTTCCATGACTCGGAATCCCTGAAACACGGTTAACACTTAACCGAGAGCATGGCCATACATTTTCTGGATCCGGTCATTCGAGTGGCCAAGACATATCTCTCCGGTGTACAGAGGGCAAATCTCATCTTGATCAACCATGAATCGCAGCATGTTTCTTGACAAACCAGAAAGCTACCTTTATAACTACCCTGTCACTGTGTAGCGTTTGATAGCCCCAAAGTAAGCTCTTACACATCCCAAGCACATGCGAAGATCTCAGGTCTAAGCAATCAGCGTACTTATTATATGAGATCAACTGATGACAAGGAAGAATATACTATGCTCACAGTGTCTCATGGTGGGTGAGTCCAACCCATGTTCTCCAACCTATGTCCACATTATTGATCAACATATCCATGTCCATGATCCGTGAAACATGATCATCAATCAATACATGTGCTAGTCACTAACTCATATGAATCCCTCATATGATTGTTGACTAGGAACATATTTAGAATAACATCGTACAGATAATGGGTTTCACAAATAAATCACGTATTCATTAACCAATATCATGATAGTTTATTCATGGGACGGAATAACAATTATTCTTATTTAGATCTTCATAAACATATGGAAATATCATCATCAATATGATTGCCTCTAGGGCATATTTCCAACAAGATATTGCAACCTGGGATGAAAGCGGGCTAGGTTGGCCGAATGACACGACTTGCAATGGTTGTCACCCGGTTAATAGCCACCTTAGTAAATATTTTGAAGCTCGCATCTAGAAGGCACATTGGTCTTAATTGCTCAATTCGGCTTGCATCTTTATTTTTTGGAAATAAAGTGATATCCCAAAAGTTCAACTTGAATAGAGGCAAGTCACCAATATGCAACTGAGCAAACATGCCGATCAAATCAGATTTTATTACATCCCAAAAATGTTGATAAAACACCACATGAAACTCATCTGGTCCTGGGGCTTTATTATGTTCCATGTTATTAATCGCCTCCAAAACCTCCTTCTCCGTAAAATGAGGCAACATGAAAACTATTCTCCTCAAGGAAGATTCGAGGCATATCAAGGTTCTCCTCTTCTATTAAAGATACATAACTCGGAGCCGGTGCTCCAAATAATTTCTTATAATATTCTTAATAAATACCCAGAGATTAACCTCACCAATAATGGTGCCCTCATCTTGCTCAAGTTTAAAGATCCCTTTCTTCCTATGTTTTCCATTGGCAATTAAGTGAAAATATTTTGTATTGATTCCTCCCTCCTGAATGTATTTGACCTTTTCTCTCTGAGCCTTTTTTACTTCTTTATCTTCTTAATTTTACTAGACATTCATATTCCTCCTTTTTAGCGTCCTGCTCAACCCCTGATAACGGAATTGATTCCTCTTTTATGTCTAACTGGTATAGCAAAAGCATTAGCTTTTTTTTTTAATTTTCTGTACTCGCCACTTCTGTTTTTCGCGCAACTCCGAAAATATTGTCTTAAATGGAAAATTTTATTTTGCCACCATTCAATCGGAGAGTTGCTAGAGTGGACCGACATCCACTCTTGACGATCCATCCCATAAAAACCTTCCTAGCGCATCCAGGAAAGTTCAAAAGAGAAATGATTTTATTCCAAATATGAGCATGTACTCCTAAATATATAACAAGTGGTGTGTCATCAGATCCCGAACGGGGTAGAGCATGTATTGTAACAAGTGGGTAGTTTTGATCCCATTCAATACTTGCCAGAAAACGATTTAGTTTTTCATAAGTTGATACATCTCTCCGGCTGTGTAACATCCACCTTTTTATAATAAAGAGTTTTTGTTTGTCCTCATGTCATGTCATGCATGCATTTTGAACCCATGTTGGTTTTAAAACAAGTGCACTAAACTTTAATAACGGAATTTATTAAAATCACTTAAAAGTGCCACCCTAAAATGATGGTTTGAAATGGTGCAATTTTTGCAAAACAAAAACATGTTGAGTTTGCCCATGTTGTAAGGAGCCCAAAAATAATTTTTGTCAATTTTTATCTTTTACAGAAAAGCCCTCAAAATCTGTTTTTAGTGTGCTGTTTTAAAGGAGTAAGGGTCTTTTTGCAGTTCTAGAGTTTTCTAGGGGGGTTTTCGAAAACTTGGTTTTGTCATCTTCTACCTTTGGACAGTGGACAGCAAGCTTGAGCACGTCGCCGCCTCCCCCGCCACCTCCTGCTTACTCCCTTGAGAGGATAAGGCCGAGGAGAGAACCCAGCGCCCTCCCTATCTCCTCCTCCCCTCGGTGTCTCTCCTCATCGTCTCTCCGCCCGCAGAAGAACCGACCCTAAGCCGCCGTCCGTCTCCGCTCGTCGCGGCGTTGCGACCGCCCCCGACCCGCCCCGAGCAGCCTCAAGCCTCCCGCCGTCTTCCCCCTCCCCCGCCTTGAGCTCGTTGAGCCCCAAGGCGCCCCGGGAGCGCTCAAGTTCGCGCCGGACGCCGCCCACGGGCCGTCGCCGGAATCCTCCTCGCCGTCGGCGAATCCCGCCACCTCGCGCGTCCCCGACCCCTCCTTCACGCTCACGGTGAGGCCCTGAGCACGCCGGTGACCTCCCCTTGCTCCCTCTCCCCCTGTAGCTCCCTGTCGCCGGAGGCGCGGTCCGCCGCCGCCGCCCGGGCTCGCTGGCGAGCTTCCCGGCCATCTTCCGGCGAGCCGAGACCACCCCTAGCTCCCTCTCGGTCTCGTCTAGCCCGTGGACGCATTCAATTTCCAAATCCCGCGCGAAATCGACGGATTGCATTGGAGCAGAGAGATTTTGGGCACGGGTGACTCACCACGACGTCATGTCATGCGTCATAAGGCCCTGATTCTGTTTAAATTCATTTAACTGAAATGGTACTGACACGTGGGCCCCACCTCATTTAAATTACAGAAAAATAATGATTTTTATAAATGCAATATCTTTTAATTGTTTAATCAGAAAAATGTGTTCAATATACCAAAATGTTTAGAAAAATGCAATCTACATGTTCATATCATTTTCACACATTCTTGACAAAGTTGAATTTTGAGTATTATTTAAATCATTTAAAATAAAGAAAATAAGTTTTTATTCAAGAAAATTAGAAAATTACAAGTTATATGTCAAAATGCTTAGAATGACAAATGCAACCTAGTTATGGTGTTCTCAACCCTATTTGAGCACTTTAACTTGTCGCACCTCTAGGTTTTACCCGAATCGGCCTCCGAGGTCCACTTCGGGACTAAGTTCACTAAAACTGTTTTCTTAACATATGAACCCTAGCAACCCATGAACCATTTTCAGGGCTTATCTTTAATGCATTCAAATGTTCATGCATACATATTGAGCATTGCATTGATGCCTGTTTTGAGTGTTGTTTCGTTTCTTTCCGGTGTTTGCTCTTATCGGTAGACCTCGAATCCGGAGAGAAATTCAACACCCCTGTTGCCGAATACTTAGTCTAAACAACCAAGTCAAGCACTTATTCCTGAAGCTGTATCTGGTTTTCTTGAAGCAAGGCAAGCATAACCTCTTATCTGCCCATATATGTTTTCGAAGTGTTTTCCTTCTCGTACGATGCATGCTTTTACAAATTATCTTGAGTCAGTAGATAGAGTTGTCCTATTTATTTGCATATATCATGATTCCATGCTCCTAGCTGACATAGGATTTGTTTGTGTGTATCGCCAAAGCCTCAAATATGCCATGCTTAGTCATACATGCCTTATGATCTCTGCTCCATCCGGTTGATGAATCGGAGTTACGAAATGAATCTAGTATGACAGGATGACATGGTAAGGTTCGAGATGTGTGGTTAACATGATAAAAGGCTTGGATGAGTTGCCACATGGGATGTGGTGATTTGCCTCGTTCATGCCCCTAGGAGCGAGTTCTCGCCTTTGAAGCCAAGACTGATCGTGCAACCACACGGGGATTGGATTCCCCTCGGTTTCAACTTGTCTAGTTTGTTCCATGAGTTGCCTAGTTCGGGCGTTCCATTTGGATTTGCGGGGATGTTAAAAACGTTTACAAAACTAGGACGTGGCGGTGTAACAGCCTGTGGCGAGACAGTAGTTGAAGCACCATTCACAACGATAGAGACCCGGCAGGAGATGGCCACTCCCTATTGGCGGTCCATCTCTACTCGGAGCGACTCATGGAATAGGCGATGTCGAGACATCGTAGTAGTTTTCATAGACGGGGGTGCCATGATACTACGGTAGAGACGTGGGGTAACGGGATAGCGTAGTAACACAGAACACGGGATTTTACCCAGGTTCGGTACGTCGCGACAGTACGGCGTACCTACTCCTGCACTTCTCACTAATTGGGACTAAAGCCCGTTTAACAGGGTTACAATGTGAGGGTGTAGATCTAGCTATTCGGCGAGGATGAACTTCTCGGCGAGTTGCGTAGAGCTTCTCTGTTGTGCCTAACTTGTTCTAATCTTTCTCCCGTCCGGCTTTATATAATAGCCGGGTTAGGGCTTACAGAATCAGAAACCTAGAAGACTACGTTTAACTCGTAACTTGGAAAGCAAGGAATCCGTCTTCTCCTCCAAGCCAGATCACGCGGGCCGTGATCCGGGTTCTTCTAGAATCCGGCTTCTGCGCGTCGGACTACTGGGCCGCCCAATGGACCTAAGCCCATTACCATATAGGCCACCCTGATAGTCTGGCTCTCTGTCTACCATCTTCTATACCCCTATTCAGTATATATTCGACAGTAGCCCCCAGGAAGGATCAAAACTCTGATTCTCCGTCTTTCGTCAAATACATTTTGTCCGGGAAATCTTGATTCAGCAGTCTTGGTTCTTTCTACTTTCCTTTTGAAGGAGATGGTAACATAAAACTCGGAACCATGAAAATCCGGCTTTTCCTCTCGCGATCCTTCGCGGAAAAGGAACTTCTAACGTCAGCGTCTTAAACATGCTGACGCAAGCGTCGCTTGGTTCCACGCGGGAAACCCCTCAGCATATCTCTGACAGATTCTCACGGGAAACGAGGAGATAGCCATCATTCCCCTGCCGTTTTATTTCCCGTATTTTCCGGCGAGCGACACGCGTCGAGCATCCAACGGTCGAAAGAGCCGTTGGCACGTATCTAAACGGTTTTCCGGCTATAAATAGCCATCATCGTCCTCATCAGAAACTTTCCTCACTCCCTCACTGCCCACGCCATTGACGCGAACGCGAGCTCGAGAGCAAAGCACTTGTTCCAGGCGCACTTAGCATCCAAACGCACCGAAACGCGCCACCAAAAGATGGCCTCCTCGCCGTCGTCGCCGACCCGCGCCGCCATCAACGAGCTGATCAGCGATCTGGATCCGCAGCCGGGATCGCCCAAGCTCACCGGCGACATGCCGGAGAAGACCACGGCCTCCGCGGCGGGCGGAGAAAACACTTCCGCCGCCGCGGACATAGCGGGATCGAGCGCCGCGACAACCCCGCCGTTTGCACCTGAAACGGCGGAGGAAAAGATCGAGCTCCTCGGCGACGAACTCGCCGCCGCGAAGGCCGCCGCCGCCGCCGCCGCCGGAGCAGACGAGGAAGCGGAATCTGCAGGCAACTGGAGTGCCTGCAGTATTCCCCCGGCTCTCCTTCCAAACTTGGAAAAGGAGGGCCTGGTTCTTAAGAAGAAATGGCGGCTGCCAGAAGAAGAGAGCGAACCAACGCCACGGAATGGCGAAAGGGTACTTCTCACTTCCCACCTTCTGCGAGGTATGGGGCTTCCGCCTTCTTCCTTCTTCCTCCAGATTCTCTCTCATTACCACATCCAGCCCCATAACCTTCCTCCCAATTCCATCCTCTACATGGCCGGCTTCCAGGCTTTGTTTGAGGGCTACTTAGGGCTAGAACCTAGGCTAGATTTCTGGAATTACTGCTTCGGGGTTAAGCGGAACTCTTCGGAGGGCGCACTCCCGACTTGCGGGACCATATCTTTCACTCTTCGGAGATTCCGAGAAGATTGGTTCCCCAAGATAAAAACTTCGGAATCCGTCAAATTTTGGACGGGTTCCTTCTTTTATCACCCCGACGTGCCTTTCCCTAAGGAAGCTGTCGGGGTTCCACCTTTCGTGAACTCTGCCGCAGTTCCCCAGGATAACTGGGGAACGGAAGCCGTCCAGGTTCTGCCGCCAGATCTACTAAAGATCAAGAGGCGCATCGCCAAGCTTACCTCCATGGATCCGCCTCTAACCGGCATGGACACGGTTCTATGCTGGCTGATTAGGCGAATCCAGCCACTAGCCAACCACAGCGGCCGTCTCCTGTGCGAATACACGGGAGTTAAGGATCCAATGCGGACAACCGCCAAAGATTAGCCCGCAAAGGAACTTAGGCGGCGCATCAATCAGTTGGTCGCATCGCGCGACCAATACACAGAGAGTCGGCCAATGTACACAGCCGAAAATCCGGTTCCCAAGGTAATTTTTCAGTCATTTGGGTACAGTTTTATTTTTTTCTCGGATTTCCTAGCTTCTGATTTTGATCTTGCTTGTCCGACAGTTCGCGGATCTTTCAGATTCGGACTTGGTATCCGAGGCTGAGCTGGACGCGCTGCGCACCGCCGCTACAGGTGGACGCAAGCGCAAGAAGATAACTTCCTCGGAAGAAATTATCGATCTTGACGGAATCCCCATCGCCAACTCTAGGTTCTTTCTTCTGGGTTCTGTTTCCTTTTATGGGAACTTTTCATCCATCTTCAGTTTTTTGACTTTTCCGGGTTTTTTGTTTTTAGCCTGCAGCCTTCCACCCTGAAGCCGAAGAAGCTGAAGAAACACAAGGTTTCTTCCAGCCGAGGCAGCCAACCTTCTCCCGCCGTCGCCCCAGACACGCCACGCACAATGGCGGAAGAGCCTACTGCAGCCCCCACCACCAAGCCCCCGGAGCCTAGCCAGCCCGTTGTGTCCGACACAGACACGAGGGAAAGGGCGGCCCCAGAGGTGGGAAAATTTTCTCGGACTTTCGATGAGGAAATTCCCACCTTTGACAAGGATTTCAAAGCTATCAACGACGGCCTAGACGCAGCCGGGAATCTCTTCGCGGAATACGCGAAAGAGTTTAAAGAAAACTTGGCAGGTTTGCAGCGCATGAGCCAGGTATATAACTCTAGCCCCCAAGCATTAAACAAAATGCGTGCTTTTTGCTTTGATGTTTTTTGTACTCATTCTTCTCCTTTCTATGTTTCAGCAAACCTCCGAAGCCATCAACATGGAAGTTTTCAAGAAACTCACCATCAAGAATAAAGAAGTTAGGAGCCTTCTTTCTATTCTTGAAGAGAGGGAGGCATAGCTAGAATCATCTAAGCTCGCACTGTCGGAAACGCAAGGTAAGCATTTTCCTTCTGAAATTTTCGATTCAATCATTTGCCTAAGTTTTTTTCGAGAAGCTGGCTAACTCGGATTTTTTCCTTGCTTTTCAGCTGCATTAGCTCAGGCTAAACAAGCAGCGGAAGATTCTGGCAATGCCGAAATTCTCCGCAAGGAGAATGTTGAGCTTCACAAGAACCTTGTGAAAGCACAACAAGACCTGGAAGCCAGCAACGTGGCCCTTGGAATTTCCAATTCCAAGGCTTCCGAACAGGCGGAGAAGGACAAATCCACCATTCAGGATTTGACTGACGCTCTGAACCTTCTCCTGGAGGAAGTTTCCGAGATCGACAAGCTCATCGGTAAATCCCTGACTCATTTATCATCTGTCCATGTTTTGCTTTCTCTGTTTTTCTGTCTAACCCTTTTGGGTGTTTTATTGGAAAAAACAGGAGATACCCCAGATGGCACTCGGGTTGCAGGCATCCGAGCTTTCGGGGAGACATGGACTTTGCTCAAGGCTGCTGCCACGCAGCTGGTAGACAAATTTCTTCCCGAAAAATCTGGGGAATGCTCGGAGGTTGAAAAACTTCCGGGTGCCATCATGGAGGTGGCGGAGTCCAAGGAGTCCCTTCTTCGCTCCGCTGCACGGGGTGGTGCGCGCATGGCTCTCGGCCTTATGCGCATGCACTACCCCTCTGCCAAATCCTGGCGCGTGGCGTCCGGTGTCCCTCAAGGATACACGGATATTCAGCGAAACACCATCTTTGGTGAAGTCAAAGGCCACGCCACCCAGATTGCCTCCATGGTGAATATCTCCGTCAACTATCCAGAAGAGGAGATCCCTCCGATCCCCGAAGACGAAAGCAGCGAGGAGGAGTCAGATGCTTGAAGGGTTATCTTGAACCTGGATAGCAAAAGTAGACAATAGGAGCATTACTATTCTTTCAATGTAATCCAAAATGTAATGCTTCTTTTTGTATGAATGAAACTTCCGTCTTTTGCAGTTTAAATTATGAAATTCTTTGCAAGTTTTTTGGATTTTATCATTCCTTTATCTTCTAAGTTCTCTGGTGTATATGCTTAAACTGTCCTTAGTGTTTGAAATGGCTCAAATAGCAATATGAATCTTCATGCCGAGTAACTGGGGACGAACCAAGCAGTTTTGAAACTCGGAATCATGGACCATGCTAAAGGCATTTTTACTAACTAGTTCCAGTAACCCAACACACACACAATCAGATAAGACTTAGAGAAATCAAGGAAAGTTTTAAGTGAAACTTGGGCACGCAGGCAATTCAAGTTTCCCTTAGCCGCTAACAGGCTGAAAAATCATTCAGTTTTGTAATGCCGAGTACACAAGCACAATTCGGGTTAACATTGAGAAATTTGTGAGATCATTGGGAAATAGATGAGGCGGAAACACCTTGCACTTATAAAGAAAATGGATGACAGCATTCCGACAACTTTATTTCATGATCTCAAAAGATGTTTACATAGAATTGAACTAAGTACGGAAAGGTACATAACTTTCTAGACGTTCCCAGGCTTCCGCAATCCACTTGAATTTGTCGAATTTTTTCAGCACCTTGTAGAGTGGTAAGGTTTTAGCCCCCAACCAACTGATAAATCTGCTGACGGCTGCAGCGGAACCCGTCAATCTTTGGACATCTTTTACACATGTAGGTTTTGAGATGTTCAAGATTGCCTTGATCTTTTCCGGGTTAACTTCTATTCCTCTGTGGGAAACAATGAAACCCAGAAGTTTTCCTGAGGGAACCCCGAATACGCACTTAGATGGATTCAATTTCATCTTGTAAGTGCGTAAGTTTTCGAAAGTTTCTCGCAAATCCTCAAGGAGTGTATCTTTTTCCTTGGTTACGACGGCGATATCGTCCACATAAACATGGACGTTTCTGCCAATCTGATTATGCAAACAGCGTTGCATGCAACGCTGGTAGGTTGCACCTGCGTTCTTCAGGCCAAAAGGCATGGTTACGTAATAGTACGTCCCATACGGGGTTATAAAAGAAGTCTTGATTTGATCTTCCTTTTTCATGCGTATTTGGTGGTACCCGGAGTATGCATCCAAAAAGCATAAAAGCTCGGAGCCTGCAGTGGCATCTATTATTTGATCGATTCGCGGTAATGCGAACCTATCTTTCGGACACAACTTGTTCAATCCTGTGTAATCTATACACATTATAAGAGCAGTGGTGTCTTTCTTCGGCACTAATACCGGATTTGCGGACCAATCAGTATGGATTACTTCCTTGATGAAATCCGCTGCTAAAAGCCGGATAATTTCCTTGCCAATAGCCTTCCGTCTTCTTCCGTCAAATCGACGGAGACCTTGTTTGACGGGTTTTGATCCAGGAATAACCTTGAGTTGGTGCTCAGCAAGTTCCCTGGGTACACCTGGCATGTCAGCTGGACACCAGGCAAAAATATCCCAGTTCTCACGGAGGAACTTGATGAGCTCGCCTTCCTATTTGTCGGTCATCCCAGTCCCTACGACGACAAATTTTGTCGGATCTTTGGGGTCTAGGATTACCTGTCTTGTATTCTCGGACGCCTTGAAGCTATCTGTTGGCTTCCGAGTTTCTTTTCCTGCCGGCATTTCTTTCGGCGATACCTCCTTGGCTAATTCCTTCAGTTCCTCCTTTGCTATAACTCTTTGAGCGCAAAGGGCGTTTTCTTTCTCCAACTCGTTTGCCAGCTTGAAATCACCAACTATGGTGATTACTCCTCCTTTGGGTCCTGGCATTTTCAGCTTGTTGTAGATATAACAGGATCTTGCCATGAATTTGGCGAAAGCTGGACGTCCGAGTATTGCGTGATACACGCTTTCGAACGGCACTACTTCGAAGGATACTTTTTCCTGCCGGAAGTGATCTTTATCTCCGAAGGTGACATCTAGGGAAATTTCTCCTAGGGATCGTGCTTGCCTGCCAGGAACGATGCCGTGGAAGCGTATATTGCTGTAATTGAGCTGGGACTCGGAGATCTTCAAGTGCTTCAGTGTATCCAGGTACATTATATTAATGCTGGATCCTCCGTCCATCAGTACTCTTCTTAGCCTAGTGTTTTGGACAATAGGGCTGACAACAAGAGCTTGTGTGCCGGGTTCAGGGATATTTCCGGGATGATCAGACTGATCCCAGATTATCGGTGTGTTGGAGTACTTCAAGAATTTCGGGGTTGCCGGAACAACCGCGTTTATTTCCCGAAGTGTTCTTTTGGCCACCTTTGCTGACGGGGTTGCTAAGAAAGTTAACATTGCTTCTCCGTCGACTCTCGGAAATTTGGGTTCGCCCTTTCGCTGTTGTTCCTGGATTTTGTCATCAGTGTCCGATTCACTGTCTTCTTTGTCAGCTTCTGGCTTTTGTTTGGCAGGTTTCCTTTTGGAACCCTTCCCTTTATTTCCGGATCCTGCATTGCCTTTCATATGCTTGTTTAGCCGGCATTGCGCGTTTGTGTGGGTTGGTTTCCCAAATTGCGAGTGGTGGACGCAGGGTTCCGACTTAATTCTCTCCCATTCTTCGGGAGTGTAATTGATTGGATCTGGACTGCGGCCTTTCCACTTATTCACCTTTTCTCCTCCAAAGGCTATGTTGACCTCCTTGGGCTTTGTCGTTGACTCCGGAGTTCCTTTTTTGTCAGAACGAGGGGTTTTCTTGGCGAGTATTAGTGACTCAATATTGCCTCCTCTTGCTCTGATATCATCTTCGGCTGCAGCATGCTCATTAGCGGTTGTAAGCATAGATCCGAGATCTTTGTGCTGTTTAGAACCAACCATGAACGGTACGAGTCCGGGTTTTAGGCCATTGACGAAAGCATGCATTGCTTGTACGTCAGTTACTCCAGAGCAACTATTCTTCATTGCAGTCCATCTGGAGATGAAATCCACGTATGGTTCGTCCTCAAATTGGGTGCAACGGTTCAGCTGGTTGATGCTATTTGGGCGTTTGTATGTTCCCCGAAAATGCTGAGTGAATACTCTAGCCATATCATCCCAGCTGTCGACAGTTCTTGATGGTAAACCATTGATCCAATCTCTGGCTCCGTCTAGCAACATTAGGGGAAGAAACTTGACAGCTTCCAGGTCTGTCCCATTGTTGATTTGGACGGCTGTATAATAATCTGAGAGCCAGGTATCCGGGTTTGTGCTGCCGGTATATTTTTGGTAGGTTGGACCAACTTTGGCGAAGCCAGAATGCAGGGTTATCCTTCGGATCCTGTCAGTAAAACACTTAGGACCAAAGTATAGATCATCCTTTTCTGCTCTATCAATGTGTGCAGAATATCTCCCGGCTGAATGGACAGAAGGGGATCTGCTCCTTTCGTTTCCATTGTTGCGCGGACGCGCTTTTCCGAGGTTATCTCTATCTCTTCCGTGTTCACGTCCTTTAGGCGGAGTTCTGCTTCTATGCCTTTCCTTATCCTTAGGAGGTGTCCGGGATCTTTCATGTCTGTGAGGTATATCATATCTTCCAGCTTTTTCAGCTGGGTTTCTCGGAGGTGGCATTATTTTGCCGTCATTCCGGTGTTTGTCTTCCCGATCGTGTGGTTTATATCCATCTTTCGGGAGATGAGGTCCGATTCTAGACGTTGCGTCCCGGTTGTCTGGGTTTTTCCTGTCTTTTCTCGGATCCTCTTTTTTATCCGAATCTCCGGGTTCTTCCGGTCCAGGTGCTCCAGCAGCGCAAGTAGCTGTTTTGAAGAGGGCGGAATTATCATGCAGCCTCCCTGATCGTTCTTGGCCTCGCTGTTGCTGCTGTAATGCTTTTCCTAGGAAAGCATACACCCCTTGGAGTTTTTCCCCGTTGGAGTACAGATCGTTGTTTAGGATGGCGAACGCTGCTTCCGCGTTTTCCGCTGCGGTTTTGTATATTGGTTCGCCCTTGGAATCTTTGCCGTTTAACTGCTTTTGCCAAGATGGGTTATAGAACCTTTCTTTTGGCGGCAGTTCTTCCGGTCTTGCGATTCCGGGTAACCTAGTAGGTTTTAACGCGGATCTATGCTTTCTCTCGTACTCCTCTATTTCTTCCTTCATGACTTTGATGTCATTATGGGTTTGTTGGAGATGTTGCCGAGATCTAAGCAGATGTTGCTGTTGCCGTTGGAAAGCTTGTCTCCTGGCTTCCAGCATCTCAGGGGGTTCATCTGGTCCCACTGGTGTTTGTAATAGCTCTTGCTCTTCCTGTTCCGTCATTGGCGGAGCAGTGATTTCCTTAGATTTCTTTTCCGCTGGCTTTGTGCCGCTAACATCTCCAACTTCCAGGTTTTCGTCAGCGAGATCGGCTGATTTTTTCTTCCGGAGTTTGTATTGGAGTTTTTTAGAAGCACGGTGCTTTTTCTTGGAAGAGGGAGGTTTTTTGACAGGCTCATCTTCTGTCATCTCCTTAACATTGGGGAATATCGGAGAAGTTTCTCCGTCTTCTCTCTCTTCCACCGGCGGAGGGGTTTTAGGGCTTTCCTGGCTGCCGGCACCCGTTGTATCAGCTGGTTTTGCCATTAGCACTTCATGGAATCCCTCTTGAAAGGACTTAACCTTTCTTACAAAGGCATCCTCGTCTTCGTCTTCGGAGTCGAAGTTATCCGATCCGGTTTCCGACTCCAACCTCGCCTCAATGGCGGTAAGCACGGACTCTGCTTCCGAGTTCATCGTCTGGTTGACGGATGTCGGATCTTCCGCCTCTGTGATGGGTGTTTGTTCTTCCGTCTCTATGACGGGTAGGTTGTTATCTGCCTCTTGCACGGGATTTCCGTCATCCATGTTTTCAGCGATTTCGGATTGCACCATGCCGATAAAGTGTGTATCACTTTTTTGTCGGCGATCTGAGCAGAATCCGGCATCATAGTCGTTTTCGACTGGGTATAGGGCGGGTGGGATAAATTTGCTTCCACCGCAAAACCCCATTGCTTCTGCAGTTAGCCCGATAAAGATGTTAGCAGATCCGATCGGTAACACGCAGGCACTTACCAGGTGGTTTTGCGCCGGTATGTAGGATCCGTTGTCGAGGAAGCGCCCGACGTCGTCGTCGAACTCCAGGCTTCCGACAGTGATCGATCTTCCAATTCCGCCGAGTATCCCAGATCGGAATTTCACGCCTGACGTCGTTTGCCCCACGGTGGGCGCCAACTGTCGAGACATCGTAGTAGTTTTCATAGACGGGGGTGCCATGAGACTACGGTAGAGACGTGGGGTAACGGGATAGCGTAGTAACACAGAACACGGGATTTTACCCAGGTTCGGTACGTCGCGACAGTACGGCGTACCTACTCCTGCACTTCTCACTAATTGGGACTAAAGCCCGTTTAACAGGGTTACAATGTGAGGGTGTAGATCTAGCTATTCGGCGAGGATGAACTTCTCGGCGAGTTGCGTAGAGCTTCTCTGTTGTGCCTAACTTGTTCTAATCTTTCTCCCGTCCGGCTTTATATAATAGCCGGGTTAGGGCTTACAGAATCAGAAACCTAGAAGACTACGTTTAACTCGTAACTTGGAAAGCAAGGAATCCGTCTTCTCCTCCAAGCCAGATCACGCGGGCCGTGATCCGGGTTCTTCTAGAATCCGGCTTCTGCGCGTCGGACTACTGGGCCGCCCAATGGACCTAAGCCCATTACCTTATAGGCCACCCTGATAGTCCGGCTCTCTGTCTACCATCTTCTATACCCCTATTCAGTATATATCCGACAGGCGAAGCAAGAGAAAGATCGTGGTCAGCCACCCTCTGCCGGCACATCGTGGGAATTGTGCCAATAGCTTGGCATTAAGAGTCGGTTGATACGTGTGGGTAAAGTTGTACACCCCTGCAGGGTTTAATCTTTTCGAAAAGCCGTGTCCGCGGTTAAGGACAACTTGGTGACGGATCCTGAGATCATAGATAACTTGAACATGACGTAAAAGATGTTGTCAATGAATGTTTAGTTTTAAGAGGTGGTTCCAGTTATCGGTGCTGAAGATGATGCTTCTAAGGTTCTGAAGACAATATCCGAGGAAAGGGTGTTCTTTTAAAAGATTTGTGAAAAGCTTCTCAGTCTCCCTCTATTCGAAACAAAGTTGGCTTTACGCAAAACAAGCTTCATAAACCCTTTTTGAACAAGCAGATATATAATAGGTTAGTTAAGTCTTGTTGAGTACCTCTTGTACTCATGTTTGCTTCAATTTGGTTCAGGCGGAGTTCCATACCTTCAGTGGTGTTTCAACGTGGACATCGACGGATAGTTTGGGGTTTTCCAGGTAGCAGCCTGGAATCTATGGGCTGGGACGTCGCCTTATGTTGCGGCTTCTTAGGCCTTTTTGGTTCTTGTTGAATAGCAACATAATTCACTTTCCGTTGTCTGATGTAATGTTGGGTCGTGTGACCTCTGTTTGTAAGCTTTACTCTAGTATTACTTGCTTAATAAAGCTTCATGTTTAGGGTACTGATTTGATCGGTTGTTGGTTTCGAGCTCATTGTTATACAGTTTTGGCTATGCCTGCATAGTTGTCGCAGTCGAGGGGTTGTGGAGCCGATGATCCATGTCCGAGCCCGCCTGTCGATTTGATCGGCCTGGGGCGAGGTAACCCCAGTAACCCTCGATTGTTGTTGCACTTTCTGGACACATAGCAGCTTTGTATAGGTTTGGTCCCGTTTCCTTCAGTTTCTTTCGATTCGTGGACGCTTTGATATGCATAGTTGGTTATGACTAGCATGGATACAAGGAGTAGTAGACTGGGGATCCGGACTACGTGCCGATGAATCCAGTCTGCCTGCTGTTGTTTGTTGCGGCCGGGGCTGGTAACCCTGAAGCCCTTGTGAGTCCATGGCTAGGAGCACATAACAGTATGTATATCTCTGGGTCCGGGGTCGTGACAAGTCATGGTATCAGAGCAGGACTGCCTGTAGGAAAACCCTTGCTATTGGTCGATGTTGAGTCTAGAGTTTATGAAAACTATTTTCGAAATGACAAATGAGTTACGAAAACCTTCTTAGGATTCTTTTTACTCCTTACCTGGTATCGTTCTAACTCCGAGTCACCTTATCTCATTTGTTTTCAAATGTTTTACCTCTCACCTGTTAACTTCAAAGTTAGGAGCAAAATCGTTGGGTGTTTTTTTTTCCTAGTACTCCGTGTCAGGTTGCTAATCTTCTCAGAGTTTCCAAGTTACCTCCTTTGTTCTAAATCGTTGTTTCCTTTTGACTTCAGTTGATCCATATCAAGTCATGAATCTTTCTATTGCATTCTTTCCCATGGGAGTGTTTCTCATGGTTCCGTTTCTTTGTACTTAGGATGTCCGGGAGTATTCAAGATTCCGTTGAAAGTGGTCATATCGAGGGAGAGTCTTCATCTTCCTTAATGACACAAGTTCTTCAGGATATCGAGACCAACCGCCTGAGAAATGAACATCTCCTTGAGCGTGTGGCGCAAAACACTGAACGTCGTCACGACGAATGCGTTACATTTGGGGATTTAGTTCATGCTAAGCTTCCATCTTTCAGCAGTCTTAAGGAACCCATCGATGCTGATGATTGGCTTCGTACCATCGAGCGCAAATTTAATGCTCTCCATGTTCCAGAAAGTGACCGTGTGAACTTCGCCGCCTATTAGCTAGAGGGTGAAGCTGGTTCATGGTGGGAAGGTTTCTTGGCGTTGCAATCGTCGGGACATAAGGTTACTTGGGAGGAGTTCCGTAAAGAGTTCCGTGTTGCCCATGTTCCAGAGGCAGTTATGGACTCCAAAAGAAAAGAGTTCCTGGATCTGACCCAGGGACAGATGGATGTTGAAACTTACGGGCGTGAATTCACCCGTTTGGCTCGTTATGCACCCCGAGATGTTGCAGATGATGCGGATAAGCAAGAGTTGTTCCGCAAGGGTCTGGATTCCGGAGTTTGCTATGAGCTATTGTCTTTCAAGTTTCCAACCTTCTAGGACCTTTATAATCATGCTCTTATCTTGGAGCGTGGCAAAAAGGAAATGGAAATTTCTTTGAAGCAGATTTCTGAAGAGTCACGTGCGTCTTCTTCTGGTTCCAAGAAGCGTCGTGTGTTTTTTCCGTACAGTGCTATTCCATATCCACCAGCTTTTCAACAAGGCCACCTCGGTGGGCGTTCTAGTGTTGCTGGTAATAAGAAATGACTGGTGACATGTGACGTGTGTGGTGAACTTGGACACTACTCCAACAAATGTCCTCAGAGGAGACTTCCTCCACTTCAGCATGTTCCTACACATGTTGTTAACCGTGGTCGTTTGAACCATGTTCTTATTGAAGAAGCTCAGAAAGCACCTGATATCATGTTGGGAATGCTTCGTGTCAATTTAGCTCCAGCATCAGTTCTGTTTGATTCCGGAGCATCACATTCATGTGTATCAAGAGCTTTTGCAGGGTTGTTAGACATACCCTTTGTGAAAGTGGTCCCTCTGTTAGTAATCTCCACCCCAGGGTCTATCCGTCATATTCTCAGTACACTTGCCATCCTGGACCAAACTAATATCAATGTCATACTGGGCATGGACTGGTTGTCAACACATCATGCCATGATTGACTGTGCATCCAAGTCTGTTACCCTGATTCATCCTTATGGTCAGACAACTCGGTTGTTGTTTCCTTGTGGGACAGTTCAACCACAGCCACGTCCTCAGCTCAATGCAATTGAAGTTCGACCATCTCTTGAGGTTCATGAGGTACCAATGGTGTGTAAGTTCCCGGATGTCTTCCCGGAAGAGCTCCCTGGTATGCATCATGATTATTCAGTGGAGTTTGTTGTTGAACTAATTCCTGGAGTGGCTCCTACTTCTGAAAGACCATACCATATGTCTCTAGAAGAGTTGGTTGAGTTGAAGAAGCAAATAGAGGAGTCAGAAGGGAAAGGTTTCCCTCATGCCAACACATCTTCTTGTGGATGTCCTACACTCTTCGTCATGAAAAAGGATATCACAGTTGCCCAGCTGGTCAGTGAATATTGTCCGTTCAATGATGTGGCAATAAAGCACAAGTGTTCTCTTCCTCGGACAAATGATTTGTTTGACCGTCTGATTGGTGCCACTGTTTTCTCCAAGATACACTTAAGTCTGGGTTATCATCAACTTCAGACCAGGTCCGGGAATGTTTCTAAAGCGGTTGTCAAAACTCGTTATGGTCTTTAAGAGTACACCGTTATGTTTCCCGAACTCTCCAACGCTCCAACCATGCTGATGGGGCTTATGAAATCCATTTTCATGGAGTATCTTGACAAGTTCATTGTAGTTTACCTCGACGATGTTATAATCTACTCCAAGTCCGAAGAAGAACATGTTGAACATCTTCGGCTAGCTTTGACAAAGCTTCGTGAGCATCGTCTCTATGCCACCTTCTCCAGATGTGAGTTCTGGTTGAAAGAGCTCATATTCCTAGGCTATGTCCTATCTGCTGAAGGAGTTGCAGTGTCCCCTAATAAAGTTCAAGCCATATTGGACTGGGAGTCACCTAAGTCCATCAAAGAGGTTCAAAACTTCCTCGAACTTATCGGTCGTTATCACTTCTCTTTTGAAGGTTTCTCCAAAGCTGCCAAGCCAATGACTGATCTTCTTAAGAAAGATAAACAGTTTGTATGGTCAAGAATGGCAGAAGAGAGTTTCCGGTTGTTGAAAACCAAGCTGGCTAATGCTCCTATGCTTGTCCTTCCGGACACGTGCAAGGACTTCGTCATCTTCTGTGATGCCTCTCGTCAAGGTATCGACTGCGGTCTATTGCAAGATGGTCGTGTGGTTTCTTATGTATCTCGACAACTGAAACCACATGAACTCAAATATCCAACTCATGCTCTTGAGTTAGCAGCTGTTGTGTATGCCTTGAAACAATGGCGACATCATCTTCTAGGAAATCAATGTGAGTTCTACTTCCATCAGCAGAGCTTCAAATATCTTTTTACCCAACCGGATCTGAGTCTCAGACAAAAGAGATGGTTGGAACTAGTAAAAGAACCCAATGTGGAGTTCAAATGTCAAATTGATAAGGTAAAGTCGTGGCTGACACTACAATTCATAAGCCTTACTGTAACAGCTTGATGATACAGCAAGATCAACCTTCTCTCCACAAAGAGTTCTTCAAGCTCAATCTTGAGGTTGTTCCCTCTGGTTATCTGGTTAATCCAGAAGTGAAACCATCCTTTGAACATCAAATCAAAGATGCCCAAAAGCGGGATCTAAGTATTACCTTGGTCAAGAGAAAGATTTCTCGTGGAGTTCCTATATGTTTCTCTATTGATGATCAAGGTACCGTTTATTTTGGTGAACGTCTTGTTGTGCCGAAGAAACAGAGTCTGAAACAACTGATCCTCCGTGAAGCTCATGAGTCACTTCTCTCTATTCATCCTGGTAGCACCAAAATGTACCGTGATCTACGTCAAAGGTTCTGGTGGACTAAGATGAAGCGAGATATCGCTCAATTTGTGGCTGAATGCGACATTTCTCGTCGTGCTAAAGCTGAACATCAAAGACCAGCTGCTACTCTCTACCCCACACCTATTCCTGTTTGGAAGTGGGATGAAGTTGAGATGACTTTCATTGTTGGTCTTCCAAGAAATGGTCAGGGACACACCGCTATCTGGGTAGTGATTGATCATCTGTCAAAGGTTGCTCATTTCGTTCCTATCCATCAGGGCATCAATGCTAAACAACTGGCAGATTTATATGTCTCTCATATAATACCTCTTCATGGTGTTCCTAAGAAGATCCTTTTTGATCATGGAAATCTGTTTACTTCCAAAGGTTGGGAAAGTTTCAAGCAATCTATGGGAAGTCGTCTACACTTCACCATCATTTATCAATCATTCGTAATGATCACCTCGGGAGTCCGAACCAAACCCTTGAAGACATGCTTCGAGCTTGTGTTGTATCCTTCGGTAATGATTGGGAGAAGTGTCTTCCATCTGCCGAATTCGTTTATAACAACTGTTTCCAAGTTATCTTAGCCAAAGCTCCGTTTGAAGTTCTCTACAATCGAAGCTGTTCAATTCCGTTAAATTGGTCAGAAACCGGTGAAAGACAGTTCTTTGGACCGAAGAATCTGATCAATGAGACTGAAGAAACAGTTCGCATCATCCGTGAACATCTGAAAGCTACTCAGTCTCGCCAGAAGACTTATGGTGACCGTCAACAAGATATTCGTTATGATGTTGGTGGACAAGCCTATCTTCGAGTCACACCTTTGAAGGGTGTTCATCGTGAGGTCATGAAGGGAAAATTACCGCCTCGCTATGTTGGTCCTTTCTCTGTTCTTGCAAAAAGTGGGAATTTTGCTTATCGTCTCCACCTAGCTTCAACGTTCCCACAGGTTCATGCTACATTCCATGTCTCACAACTTCTTCATTGCTTCAAAGATTCCAACCGCGGTGTTAATCATGAAACCATTGATCTTAAGGATGATCTGACCTACCGAGAATGTCCTGTCCGTATCGTCGAGGCAGCTGAACGTAAGATTCGATGACGAAGCATCAAGTGCCTCAAAGTTCAGTGGTCTCATCATTCTGAAGCCGAAGCAACCTGGGAACGAGAAGATCGTTTACGATCTGAGTACCCGTCCTTCTTTGCTAAAACCTAGGAATCTCGGGACGAGATTCTTGTAAGGGGGGTAGACTTGTAACATCCACCTTTTTGTAATAAAGAGTTTGTGTTTGTGCTCATGTCATGTCATGCATGCATTTTGAACCCATGTTGGTTTTAAAACAAGTGCACTAAAATTTAATAACGGAGTTTATTAAAATCACTTAAAAGTGCCACCCTAAAATGATGGTTTTAAATGGTGCAATTTTTGGAAAACAAAAACATGTTGAGTTTGCCCATGTTGTAAGGAGCCCAAAAATATTTTTTGTCAATTTTTATCTTTTACAGAAAAGCCCTCAAAATCTGTTTTTAGTGTGTTGTTTTAAAGGAGTAAGGGTCTTTTTGCAGTTCTAGAGTTTTCCAGGGGGGTTTTCGAAAACTTGGTTTTGTCATCTTCTACCTTTGGACAGGGACAGTGGACAGCAAGCTTGAGCACGTCGCCGCCTCCCCCGCCACCTCCTGCTTACTCCCTTGAGAGGATAAGGCCGAGGAGAGAACCCAACGCCCTCCTCTATCTCCTCCTCCCCTCGGTGCCTCTCCTCTCTGTCTCTCCCGCCCGCAGAAACCGAACCCTAACCGCCGCCGTCCGTCGCTCGTCGCCGGCGTTGCGACCGCCCCCAACCCTCCCCGAGCAGCCCATCGGCTCCGCCGTCTTCCCCTCCCCCGCCTTGAGCTCGTTGAGCCCCAAGGAGCCCCGGGAGCGGCTCAATTTCGCGCCGGACGCCGCCACGGCCGTCGCCGGAATCCTCCTCGCCGTCGGCGAATCCCGCCACCTCGCGCGTCCCCGACCCCTCCTTCACGCTCACGGTGAGGCCCTGAGCACGCCGGTGCCCTCCCCTTGCTCCCTCTCCCCCTGTAGCTCCCTGTCGCCGGAGCCGCGGTCCGCCGCCGCCGCCCGGGCTCGCCGGCGAGCTTCCCGGCCATCTTCCGGCGAGCCGACACCACCCCCAGCTCCCTCTCGGTCTCGTCTAGCCCGTGGACGCATTCAATTTCCAAATCCCGCGCGAAATCGACGGATTGCATCGGAGCAGAGAGATTTTGGGCACGGGTGACGTCACCACGACGTCATGCATGCGTCATAAGGCCCTGTTTCTGTTTAAATTCATTTAACTGAAATGGTACTGACACGTGGGCCCCACCTCATTTAAATTACAGAAAAATAATGATTTTTATAAATGCAATATCTTTTAATTGCTTAATCAGAAAAATGTGTTCAATATACCAAAATGTTCGGAAAAATGTAATCTACATGTTCATATCATTTGCACACATTTTTGACAAAGTTGAATTTTGAGTATTATTTAAATCATTTAAAATAAAGAAAATAAGTTTTTATTCAAGAAAATTAGAAAATTACAAGTTATATGTCAAAATGCTTAGAATGACAAATGCAACCTAGTTATGGTGTTCTCAACCCTATTTGAGCACTTTAACTTGTCGCACCTCTAGGTTTTACCCGAATCGGCCTCCGAGGTCCACTTCAGGACTAAATTCACTAAAACTGTTTTCTTAACATATGAACCCTAGCAACCCATGAACAATGTTCAGGCTTATCTTTAATGCATTCAAATGTTCATGCATACATATTGAGCATTGCATTGATGCCTGTTTTGAGTGTTGTTTCCTTTCTTTCCGGTGTTTGCTCTTATCGGTAGACCTCGAATCCGGAGAGAAGTTCAATACCCCTGTTGCCAAATACTTGGTCTAAACAACCAAGTCAAGCACTTATTCCTGAAGCTGTATCTGGTTTTCTTGAAGCAAGGCAAGCATAACCTCTAATCTGCCCATATATGTTTTCGAAGTGTTTTCCTTCTCGTACGATGCATGCTTTTACAAATTATCTTGAGTCAGTAGATAGAGTTGTCCTATTTATTTGCATAAACCAGATATCATGATTCCATGCTCCTAGCTGACATAGGATTTGTTTGTGTGTATCGCCAAAGCCTCAAATATGCCATGCTTAGTCATACATGCCTTATGATCTCTGCTCCATCCGGTTGATGAATCGGAGTTACGAAATGAATCTAGTATGACAGGATGACGTGGTAAGGTTTGAGATGTGTGGTTAACATGATAAAAGGCTTGGATGAGTTGCCACATGGGATGTGGTGATTTGCCTCGTTCATGCCCCTAGGAGCGAGTTCTCGCCTTTGAAGCCAAGACTGATCGTGCAACCACACGGGGATTGGATTCCCCTCGGTTTCAACTTGTCTAGTTTGTTCCATGAGTTGCCTAGTTCGGGCGTTCCATTTGGATTTGAGGAGATTTTAAAAACGTTTACAAAACTAGGACGTGGCGGTGTAACAGCCTGTGGCGAGACAGTAGTTGAAGCACCGCTCACAACGATAGAGACCCGGCAGGAGATGGCCACTCCCTATTGGCGGTCCATCTCTACTCGGAGCGACTCATGGAATAGGCGAAGCAAGGGAAAGATCGTGGTCAGCCACCCTCTGCCGGCACATCATCGGAATTGTGCCAATAGCATGGCATTAAGAGTCGGTTGATACGTGTGGGTAAAGTTGTACACCCCTGCAGGGTTTAATCTTTTCGAAAAGCCGTGTCCGCGGTTAAGGACAACTTGGTGACGGATCCTGAGATCATAGATAACTTGAACATGACGTAAAAGATGTTGTCAATGAATGTTTAGTTTTAAGAGGTGGTTCCAGTTATCGGTGCTGAAGATGATGCTTCTAAGGTTCTGAAGACAATACCCGAGGAAAGGGTGTTCTTTTAAAAGATTTGTGAAAAGCTTCTCAGTTTCCCTCTATTCGAAACAAAGTTGGCTTTACGCAAAACAAGCTTCATAAACCCTTTTTGAACAAGCAGATATATAATAGGTTAGTTAAGTCTTGTTGAGTACCTCTCGTACTCATGTTTGCTTCAATTTGGTTCAGGTGGAGTTCCATACCTTCGGTGGTGTTTCAACGTGGACATCGACGGATAGTTTGGGGTTTTCCAGGTAGTAGCCTGGAATCGCCTTATGTTGCGGCCTCTTAGGCCTTTTTGGTTCTTGTTGAATAGCAACATAATTCGCTTTCCGTTGTCTGATGTAATGTTGGGTCGTGTGACCTATGTTTGTAAGCTTTACTCTAGTATTACTTGCTTAATAAAGCTTCATGTTTAGGGTACTGCTTTGATCGGTTGTTGGTTTCGAGCTCATTGTTATACAGTTTTGGCTATGCCTGCATAGTTGTCGCAGTCGAGGGGTTGTGGAGCCGATGATCCATGTCCGAGCCCGCCTGTCGATTTGATCGGCCTGGGGCGAGGTAACCCCAGTAACCCTCGATTGTTGTTGCACTTTCTGGACACATAGCAGCTCTGTATAGCTTTGGTCCCGTTTCCTTCAGTTTCTTTTGATTCGTGGACGCTTTGATATGCATAGTTGGTTATGACTAGCATGGATACAAGGAGTAGTAGACTGGGGATCCAGACTACGTGCCGATGAATCCAGTCTGCCTGCTGTTGTTTGTTGCGGCCGGAGCTGGAAACCCTGAAGCCCTTGTGAGTCCATGGCTAGGAGCACATAACAGTATGTATATCTCTGGGTCCGGGGTCGTGACAGGCTGGTCCAGTTATATTGACGTCCTAAAAGTCTTAATTCCTTCACATCTAAACTTTCAATAATTGCATTAAAAATAAACGAGCACCGCACATTAAAATTACCGTTGTTTTTCTCCTCTTGACGTCAAATAATGTTGAAATTGCTCCATCAGTCAGCATACAGAGTGTCCCATTATCACATGTGTGCACCAATTCCGCTAAAAATCAGGTTTCTTTGCATCCTGAGTAGCCCCGTAAACCATAAGCAGTGACCAAAGAAAACCATCAGCCTTTGTCTTAACATGAAACTTGGCACAAAATACTCCAGATACAACGGTTTGTGCCAAAAAAGATGAATTATTAAAACCAACCAGCATACCACCAGATCTGCCATGAGGTGGTAGACAAAACCACGTGGAGTACCTACCCCTAGCAAGAAACTGCAGATAATGTGTGGCAAACGATGCCCTTCCTTTTTCCAATAATGCCACAAAATCTAGATTGTGCTCTTTCACAAATTCATTAACCGCTACATATTTTGCATGATCTTAGAACCCATCACTATTCCATATAATTCCTTACATTTTTTAACTTACTTAATCTTAATCTAGCACTTGTTCTAGGCTTTGTCATGTCATCAGCTTTATTTTTACGGCTACTTTAACCCGTAAGAATATGTGGTGTGAGATCCATATGATCTGCAGCCATCTCGTGAGTCTCATCGTCCAAATCCTCATTTAAATTGGAGGATCTTCTTATCACTAAGATACTATCAAAATCCACATTTTGAGTAGCTAAATTATTCTGCAAGAAAATTATAGATCTAGAATGTTCCCTTGCAATCATAACCGAAATAAATGAGCCATTTGTTCTTTTGTTTTCCCAAGTGAAATAACTAGCTTATCCGCTCAACACTTAATTTTGGAAATAGAAAAATTAAGGATAGAATGCACTGGGCGAGTAATTGGTGGGTTCGTAGGATAGAAAACAAACCAAAAATCCTACGCGAAGGACACAAGAAGGGCTAATATGTAATCTAGAAGATGTAAGCAATGGGTAAGGAGAGAGTGCTAGAGTAACATACCCTCGAATACATAAAGCGTTACGATACCAAATGTCGTGGATGGTGAATACAATCACTTCCGCACTCAGTCACACGTACAGCTCGATGACGACCTCTGTTCCCTCGATCTAGCGGGGCAGTAATAGTAGAGAAGCCCCCGGAACTCCAGCAGCACGACGGCGTGGTGTGGTGAAGAAACTCCACATTGAGAGATTCGCCAAGAAGATGACCATTAAATGGAGGGAGAGGAGATGACACAAGTTGTGTGGGGGGAGAGAGAGCTCCAACCCCTGTTTATATAGGAGGGGGAGGCAACCACAAAATTTTTGTGCCTCCACCTCTGCTCTCATCATGTGGGTGGAGTCTCCACTCAATCCACTCATTCTCTCATCAATTATCACTCAAAATATCAAGGGTTTTCTTTAATAAATAAATAAAATAATTTCATTTCTTTATTTTAATATTTGTCAATCCTATTAACAAACATTAACACTTACCCCTTGAACTATTTGTTGATCAAACATTAACATATACCACCTTGAACTATTTTAATAGTCCCCGAAACAATTCTGGTGACTATTTTAATATTCCCCAAAATAATTCCGGTGTTGTCCAAACTTTTCTCCGATATTCTGTATCCTCTCAAACGCGACATCTAACCTTAAGCGTGTCACCCTATGGTTCGTGAATAATATAGACATGATCAAGACAACTCTCCAGACAATAGTCCACAGTGGGACCTGGAGATCCATAATGACCCCTACATATTCAACGATGAAACTAGTGATCGTGTGAACCATAAATGTCGTAACCAATTCCCTTTGTCTCGCGGTATTTTACTTTTCCGAGATCCGATCATTGGTATCAAATACCTAGTTTATCTTGTTAGCGATAAGTACTCTTTTACACGTTTCGTGATATAACATCCTTGTGACCTAGTCACGCGCTTGCAAATAGTGTTGATGTGATATCACCAAGAGGGCTCAGAGTATATCTCTCTGTCATTTGGATGGAAAAATCCATCTCTTGATCCATGAGCCTCAACTAATACTTTCCGAATACTCAACGACATCTTTATAATGAATCTGTTACAGTGTGACGTTTCATGACATCAAAACACTCTTCCAGTGTTAGTGATTGACATGATCTCATGGTCTAATAATTAAAGTTACTTCGTATGTTTGACATAACAATGTAAACTTAATGACTTGATCACATTGCTATATTCACTTTGGGTCTATGTTTATCACATCATTCTTCCAATGACATGACCCCGTTATTAACAACTTCCAACATTCATGATCAGGAAACCTTGATCATCGGTTAATAAACGAGCTAGTTAAACGAGAGGCGTTACTAGGAACTCTTGTTTGTTTATTAGACATACATATATCAACGTTTTCGGTTAATACAATTCTAGCATGAGAAATAAACATTTATCATAAGCATGAAATAAGATAATAATAACTTTATTATTGCCTCTCGGGCATATTCCTATCAGTCTCTCACTTGCACTAGAGTCAATAATTTATTCAGTAAGCACTTAATACATATGGTGTTCCAGTGTTATTACCATGCTTTGCATGTGGCAGACCTCATCAAAATATCTGACATGTTCAGATCCTTTTGTATTTGCACGTAATTGCGTCTACACGCATCACTTATTCTCTAATGAGATGCTTTGTATATATTTGGTCAACTAGTGAGACCTTAATTCCTTAGCTCAAACTAATGTTACTAACATTGTGAAAATGTAGCTTCATAGTGTCAGAATTCTTGGAAATTCACCAAGTTCAATAAAGAACTACTTGGCACAAAATTCTCCTATTATTTGTTGTCAACACAACGATATACTTAGACTTTGTTGTAGCATCCGTCACAATATTTTAATTTTGAAACTCATTCAAATCCAGCATGAAACTTTCGTCCAGCTTATTGTGTCACCCTTCAACATATATTTTAATTGAGATAGACTTATAAGAATAGATGACAAGACTATTAGTGTAACATATTACAACGAATAGTTTGTCATTTCTACATAGGAAAATATATCCTTAGCATTTCTAAAAAAATACTTAAGGATCTCTCCCACTGTTGTATAATCATCATATGAATTATCCTTCTATATTATTTTATAGCATAGGACTCATCTAGTTGTGTACATAGCATAGAACACATGACTTAGAAATATCAATTTCAATTCTTCTCATCATGTGTCAAAAAACTTGAATATTGCTCAATTCTTTTCCATGTAGCAGGAACCCCTTCTTGTCGTTTAGATGTTGACTTACTTTAACACTTAAACTATGTACTTTGGCTCAACCATATCAGACGCTTCAATCCACCTATTATAGATATCGATGCCCAATATATCTATAGCCTAAGCTTTTCATCAATATGAAATCTCAACCGTGTTAATTTAAAATAGATATTTTCCAATCAACTATATGTCATCTACATAAAGTATTAGAAATATGTCTTAGCACTCCCACTTATTTTTTGTAACTCTACAAGCATATTTACTATTCATGATGGAATCAAACTCTTTTGATAACTCTAATAAAGTAAATATTCCAACTTTATTATGCTTACTTCAACCATTGAAGTTTGCATACCTTTCTAGCAATCTTTTGAATTTCGCAAAACTTTTAGACTGTGTCAAGTACACATCCTTAATTAAACTTCTTGGAGAGGAGAGTTGGTTTTATTATTCAACCACCATATCAAAATATGTAACTTTTGCAAGAACTATCCGCAAAGACTAAAGCATCACTACATATAGGAAGATCAAAAAATATTGTCATAGTAAACTCTTTAAACTTTGTCGAAAATATCTTTTCGACAAGGAAAAATTTCAATGGATGTAAATATCCTTGTCTTTGTTGCTATACAGACCCGTTTGCTATCGTTGGGCATCATGCCTTTCGAAAGGACTACCAAGACAAATACTTGATATTCATACAGGGATAATATCGCAGATATAATGACTCATAGCCAATTTACAAAGTCAGGGCCCATCATTTGCTTCCTTTATAAATTGCAGGTCCTTTGTTGTAAAAACAACACTTCATGCTCAAACCACAAGTTGGTTTTAGTACAAATTTCTACAACCTTCGTGGTTCAGTTTGCAAACTCATTCGAAGTATCTACAACACATGTAGTGTCTTCTATTTAGTCAAAGTAGGAAAACCCGAAACAACTTCCAGTGATGCGCTACTCTTGACATGATAACCAAGATTCTCTAATCTCGTCGAGTTTGTACTGTCCTCCCACTCACTTCTTCCGCAAGAGCTGATTTCTTGAGAAATCAACCCTTTCTGACAAACATCATTTGTATTTGGTTCAGTGGTAGGAGAAATACCCAATGGTTTCTTTGAGACAACCTTATAAACATATATTTATCCTATTTTTGTCATAAACATTTTACACATTCTATGTATACCAAAATTTAAGAAAAGACCATTCGGGTCGCTACCCAAGCCATAACTTATATGGTGTCAATTTCAACGGATCATGATGGTGATCTTTTCAGTGTAAAGCGGTAGTCTCTAATGTATAAATTACAAAAATATAATAGCATTTTGTTTATCTTACCATGTCCAACAAGGTTTGATTATGTCTCTCGAACACTCCATACTTATGTGGGTTATGTGGGTATTCTAGAAGGATAAGTTGTAGACCAATTCTGCAAGTCCTCTGATGTTTTGCTAAAATTGTAACTCAAACTTTATCCTTTATGATCCAATCATAAATACTTGATTATATTGTTACAATGATTTGTAATTCATACTAACAATACTTTGAACTCATTCAAAAATGTCAAACTCCATTCTTCTTAAATAGATATATTCATATATCTAATCAAATCATCGATGGAATTTTATGAAGGAAAATTAATCCACCACACACGACTAAACAGAATGGACTATATACATCAATATGTATAATCTCCACTAAATTAGTCGTCCATGGTCCATTCTACTTTGGCCTACGAACGGAGTTTTAGTCATCTTTTGGAAGAGGTCCCACCAGCATCCGTTTATTCAAAACAAAATGACTCTAGAAGTCCATTGACATGGGGTTCCTTCATGTTTTCCGTTACGATATGAACTAAAATGGTAGTGTCACAATTTAAGTGAAATAATTTTATTTTTATGTCTCGCGACGTTTAGCATTTAGTATTATAGATGTTTATTTTACCAACACGATTTATATTAACTCATCCATCAATTATGGAATATGGTATAGTTTGAAAAATCCTATTTTTTCTCACAAAAGACCGGAACAAAATAACAACTTATTAAGATCTTAAAATAAATCATGAAGACTTAGTTCGATACAATAGTGAACATAATAACCCTTGATTTTCGTTCTTGTCGTGATAGATACCACATCTTTTACTAGCTCTTTTTAGGCCCTTGTATTTCTTGCATTGTGTTGCTTTGTATGTCAATTCATACCAACTAATATGTTACCAAAATATCCAAAAATACTTTGTTAGCTAGTAATACATCTATAACTTGTATATCAAGCATATACTCATGAGCTGGACTTTTCCACTAATTTTATTTTTGGCAATATACCTTTTGTAATCCAATTTTAAATATTCTCTTTCCTTTATAAAAGAATCACTCAACATCAAACAATGCCATTCAAACTAACCTATTTTCGTTGGCGTTTTAGTCATATACTATCACCCGTTGTGTTACACTTTGAAGTTGATTGTTTTACTAACATGATATGATCTCCGTTATCCCACCAGCATGGCACCAAGGTCTGTGGCGCCTCCATCTTGATTTTCCCTCAAAATTACAACATATCACATGGATATGATATACAAGCGGTCCATAAATAATAAGACAATCATATGGATCCTTCCAGTATGTCAATAATTTACAAAAGAGATCATTTCATACATCAAATTTGTAACATTGACCATATCACATCACATTCCCTGCAAAAAGAAGTTAGACGTCTCTGATTTATTTTTGCATATTTTACATGTCTTAGGGATTTTGAAGATAGAACCGTTCATATCTACAAACACGAACCACAACGTTGGTAAACAAATTATTATCAACCCACTGTAGATTAGATCTTAACGATAGCGTGAGATACTTGACACCCGCAAAGCCACTTATGCAATACAATTTGGCATGTCAAGTGTGGAATAGTTCTCATGTACGTGGACATGTAAAGGTAGTCCAGGCCGCTTCATCCCACTATGTCACTAAGATAAAAAAAACTCAAGGAGGCAATACCATGATCATCAATGCCCACATGCACATGTGTCTTCTACCCGTACAAAACATCTATGCATAAACCAAGCTCTAATACCACTGATGGGTTCGTAGCATAGAAAACAAAAAAAAATTGCTACGCAAAGGACACCCGAAGGGCCAAGATCTAATTAGAAGATGTAAGCAGTGGGTAAGGAGAGAGTGTTAGAGTAACATAGCCTCGCAGACACAAAGCGTTACGATATCAAATCTCGTGGATGATAAATACGAGATATCAAGATCGCGAATAAGAGCGCTGCAATCCGGCAGTACTTCCGCACTCGTTCACACATACAGCTCGATGACGACCTATGTTCCCTCAATCTAGCAGGGCAGCAGAAGTAGAGGATTCCCCGGAACCCCAGCAACACGACGGGGTGGTGTGGTGGAGAAACTCCAGGGTCAGAGCTTCGCCAATCGGATGACCATGAAATGGAGCTGGGAGTGGAGGGAGAGGAGATGACACAAGTTGTATGGGGAGAGGGGGCTCCAACCCCTCTTTATATAGGAGGGGAGGAAACCACGAAATTTTGGTGCCTCCACATCTCCCGTCATCATGTGGGTGGTGTCTCCACTCAACCCACTCATTCTCTCATCAATACTCACTCAAAATTCTAAGGGTTTTCTTTAATAAAAAAATAAAACAATTTAATTTCTTTATTTAAATATTTGTTAATCCTATTAACAAAAATTAACACTTACCCACTTGAACTATTTTTTAATCAAACATTAATATATACCACCTTGAACTATTTCAATATTCCCCGAAACAATTTCGGTGTTGTCAAAACTTTTCTTCGATATTCCGTATCCTCTCAAACAAGTCATCGAACCTTAAGTGTGTCACCCTACGGTTCGTGAATAATGTATAAATGATCGAGACACCTCTCTGATCAATAGTAAATAATGGGACCTGGAGATCTGTAATGACTCCTACATATTCAACGATGAATCTAGTGATCGTGTGAACAATAAATGTCGTAGCCAATCCTCTCTGTCTCGCGATATTTTACTTGTCTGAGATCCGATCATTGGTATCAAATACCTAGTTTGATCTCGTTACCGACAATTACTCTTTTACTTGTTCTGATATATGACATCCTTGTGACCTAGTCAGCTTGCAAGTGGTGTCTATGTGATATCACCGAGAGGGCACAGAGTATATCACTTCGTCATTTGGATGGACAAATCCCACTCTTGATCCATGAGCATCAACTAATACTTTCCGAATACCGAAAGGCATATTTACAGCCACCCTGTTACGATGTGATGTTTGAATACATCAAAACACTCTTCCAGTGTTAGTGATTGACATGATCTCATGGTCTAAATATTAGAGTTACTTCGTATGTTTGATATAACAATGTAAACTTAATGACTTGATCGCATTGCTATATTCACTTTGGGTATATGTTCATCACATCATTCTTCCAATGACATGACCCCGTTATTAACAACATCCAATGTTCATGATCAGCAAACCTTGATCATCAGTTAATCAATGAGCTAGTTAAATGAGAGTTGTTACTAGGAACTCTTGTTTGTTTATTAGACACGCATGTATCAAATTTTCTGGTTAATACAATTCTAGCATGAGAACTAAACATTTATCATAAAAATGGAATAAGATAACAAACACTTTATTATTGCCTCTCGGGCATATTCCCTTTTGTAATAGTACCTGAAGAATATGCTAGATCCTTGCGGTCTGCCAGAGCAATCGCTCGCTCTGACTGAGGTAGGTTTGTGTCCAGTTTGAAACGAAGCCTCGCACTGAAACGTACCTCCTGACTGGCAGCCCCACCTAGGCCACCATATGCTACCACCTCCTCATAGGAAGGTCGCTAGGACAGGGAGGAAATCGATCCCAACCCCAACCGCCTGGTTGATGTCTGTACAACAACACACTAGAGAAACCCCGTCGACACACCTAGGTGAGAGATTGCCCCTAGAGGAACTCCCACAAGCAGCCATGCACTCAGCATCCTCGCTGGGATACAAAGTTGTCGCCTACTGCTATGTCGTGGCGATGTACTTGGCATCTGCCCTAGGATACACAGCTGCCACCCGCTGATGTGTCATGGCGAGTCTGCTCCATTGCCCAGCCTGCATGTCCATGTACACAGCCCCCTCGGCCGCTTGTGGCGAGACATGCTTCTCCTCAATCCTGTTCACCAAGACCTTGTGGGCCGCCTGCACCGCCGAGGCAACTAACAGGGAAAGAACTACCCCCGGGGAAAAAGTCTTTTGGGCACCCATACCATCAGATACCTTTGCAGTAGGATTGCTAGAAGTACTGGGTGTGTTAAGAGAGTTGGCCTCCATAACCTTACCCTTGTCCGGTCCATCTGTCTCGTCTTGCAAAGATTTTTCCTTCCAGTTATCACGATCATCTCCATCACCAGGTTTGTCCACCACCATATCATCCTCACCACCCAAGTTAGTATTCCCAACAAAAAAATCATAAAAGCCATCCTTGATGAATACCACCTATTTATCTGGAACTAGGGTGTAGTCCATGAAACCCATGAGTATAAGAAAAACCCCATGCTTCCTGCTATACTTCCTATCTACCTTAAGTTTTTTACCAAACAAAGAACAAAGACTCCATAAATTCAAGAAATCACCTCTATGAATGGGTGGTATGTATGAGATATGAATCCAAATCTCTGGGATCATACATAAAGGCTTCATTGGGTGGCCCAGGAATCCACCATCAAAAAACATGTACTATTTGTCACATGACAAGATCCCAAAACCTTCATGCGATCAAGCTCGAGTCCCGATGGAAACGATACCTTCAAGACGTTTTCTCCAGCCTATACCACATCCCATTTAAAATTTTCAGATGGCACCAAAAGTTGCAGCTGAGAGGTAATTTCTTCAACAGACAAAATCCCTCCAGAGATATTGAGAAGATCAAGCCTAGTCGTATAAATCTTGGGACGATAAGAAGCCGTTAGATGGCTTCATAGAAAGTTAAGCCGTCGTAAATGAAACCATGAGTTATGACTTGTTGCTTCGCCACCGCTAATAAGGGGCACTCATCCGGAGTGTGACCAAAACCCTCACAATATTCATAGACCTCCACGGGGCAATCAGCACTCATGTGACCCTGCAATCCAAATTGAAAAAAACGTGTTTTTCAACTTTTTTTTTTGCTTTTTTTGCAACCTCCTCATACGATCTAGGTTGCAACATAGTGGAACCTATTGGAGGTGTGCCCTAGAGACAATAATATTCAGTTATCATTCTATCTTCAAGTTCAAAATAAAGTTTATGTCATCATGATACAACCGCTATAGCACTTGAAAAGTGAGTTCTCAAAGGAAAATCTTTGTGCGGGTGTCAAGATATAAACAAACAAGAGTTCCTAATCTTGTCTCTAAGATTAGCTTATGGTTTGTGAGATGACTTGATTAAAAGTCTAGCAAAACATAAGAGTTTATTGTTAGAGTAACAATAGTACCGACTCGACCCAAGTGTATGTTGTTGCTAAAATAGACTAAACAACCATGATGTATTTTAGCAAATACATATGAAGTTGTTATTGACTATAATTTCTATATTATGAGAATATCTAGTGACCACACAATCGAAAGTTATACTTGGGATATCATCAACCGTATTACCGTAACTTGGGATCATAACGGTGATTGATGACCCACAAGTATAGGGGGTGTATCGTAGTACTTTCAGTATAGAGCCCAACAAGGAGAAGAAGGTGTTGACAAGCAGGTTGGATAGAGAATTCACTGTAAACACTAGTAAAATGGGTTTTGGTTGTTCTGGATGTAGAAGATAAATAAAGTGTGAGTAAATAAAGTGCAGTAAATAATATTGCAGCAAGTGTCCCAATCCTTTTGAGAGCAAAGGACAAGCCGCTGGAGTTAGTTATGACTACCAAACGTTCTCGAGGACACATGGGAATTTTGTCAAGTGCTTTCGCTTCGTTACGGTTGATTAATATCCATTGATTCGTGAAGTGTTGTGTGGGTGAACCTATGCTAATGCACCTCCCAACTAGGATTAATACATACTTGTGATTATGCCCCTCGCAAGCATCCGCAAATACAAGAAATTAATTAAGATAAACTAACCACAGCCTTAAAATTCTAGGATTCTACGCTCCCTCGTGCATTGGTTTCCTAACGGGGTTTAGGTTTCTGTCACTCCGGCAACCCCACAATTAGTAGCCAAATACACAATGCGTCTTCCTAGGCCCATAAAGGTGAAGTATCATGTAGTCAATGTTCACATCGCACCACTAGAAGAATAGAACCACAACTTAAATACCGAACCACGAGATATTACTTCAATATAACTTCACTACTAACATCATGACTTCTCCCATGTCCTCAAGAACTAAACGAACTACTCACAAGACATCCTATGGATTATAGTTAGAGGTGATATAATGGATGATAACAATCTGGTCATCAAGTGCTAACATCGATAAATCTCACAAGCATCAACTACTAGCAAGTAATCCACACCGGGAGAGAGATCTAATGTAAAACAACGATAGAGGCCCCTAATTGTTATAGAGGGATGAAGGTGGATGATGAGGGTGATGGTGATGATGCTGGTGATGAGGATGATGATGACGATGATCCCGATGAAGCCCGGTGTGATGACGGTGTTGATGGAAATGATTTCCCATCTCCGGAGAGGAATTTTCCCGGCAGATTTCTCCCTGCCAGAGAGCTTTTCTCTCTCGGGTGTTTTCCGCCCCGAGGCGGCGGTGGAATAATTCTTCGATGATGGTCTGGGGCTTAGGGTTCCCTCAGGGTCAAGTACACCAAAAATCTCCACCAGAGGTGGGCCAGGGTGGCCACACCATGTGGCAGCATGGCCAAGGGGGGGTGCCACCCCATGGTGTGGGCCCCTGGTGCCCCCCTCCGACTCTCCTCGCGGCTGGCTCCCTCTTCTGAACTTCTAAGACACCTCTGGTGTCCCCCTCTTCTTCTTATCTTCTGAAATAGGGTATCTCGACGGTGCTTTTTCCATCAGAATTTTGGTCCCGGTGTTTATTCTCCAAAAATTATGAAACATGCAAAATATGTAAAATAACATAAGGGATGCATCGTAACATGAAATATATCGATGAATAACACAAAATAACAATATATACGGTGATGCAAAATGGATGTATCAGTGATATATGGGTATGACCTAGAAATTGTAATGGAACCGAGATCGTTCAAAACTAGTACTCCCTCCGATCCATAAAAAGTGTCGCTCACTTAGTAAAAAGTTTGTACTAACTTAGTAAAAAATGAGTGACACTTTTTATGGATCGGAGGGAGTACTTAACTCCTCCAAACGATAGAGAGATACACATTCTTAGTCGTCTCAATAACACCGATGACATATCATTTAGCCAGACACAGTGTTATTATCATAATGTCATCGGGGATATGGATGAGAAAAGAGAACGATATTGGTAAACGAGTCTTATGTGTCATGATCAAAGAGTTTGATCAGACGATATCACCTAATCCCACCTAATGATATTTTTTTGGTATGGTGAAGTGAAGGTAATAAGTGCAATGAGTAAATTATAAGGTTCCTCGTTCTTCGAGAACACACAGGAGTATAGTCACACCCAAGTTTTTGGATTCTTGTACTGTGTTCCAGAAGACAAAAATTAGGGCCAATTTTTTTTTAACAACATGATTGTTTGAACTAACATGTGTTTATTATCTTAATCATATTTGCAACACAAGTTTTGTTTCTTGATAAAACAAATATCAATTTTTTCTGAAAACAACCCTTTAAATTTTTCCCTGTTGTTTTCTCTGTTGATTACTTGAGTGAATTTTATTCCAAGCCTTGGATCATTCTTTTTTAACCTTAAAATAAACTTTTAGCTTTGTTGGATCCATGAAAAAAAATTCAAAATGATTTATGAAAGTTTTTTTAAGTTTTCTATAGAAACTATTCTTTGAAAATATAGCCAAGTACCTGTTTTCTATCTTTGTTTTCACTAGGCTATAAAATTTTATTTTATGTTTTCTTGAATTTTATTTGTTCTTTGATACATGTACTACAAATACATAAGCTTGGTTTTATTTTTGAATTAATAAAAATGATCTTTTGCTTGTTGTCTTTGTGGTATAAAAATAAGGGAGAAAAAGGCATTTTTGGAAAACAGAGAAAAACAGAAAGTACACATTTTCCCTCATTGTTTTCATGGCCTTAAACTATTTCAAATTTGTTTTCAAAAGATGTTTCTGAAAGTTTATAACATTTTTAATAAACTACAACTTGGAAAACAAATTTTGGAAACCATTTGGTCCTTGAAAACAATCCCAACTTTTTGCTCCTTTCATCTGTTTTGAACACTTAGAATTTTTCACTAAGTCCTTAACTAAATTTTGTGAACTTTTTAGGAACTGTTGCTGTTACACTTTTGGTCTGATGTTTTCTTTGATTTTATTTTCAAGTATTGATTAGAGGTGTTGTCTAGTGTGTTGAATAAGTTGTGGACTCAAACCAGGATGTGTTTTTCTCCTTCTAGAGGACTTGGGTGTGAAGAAAACAAGTGAGAGAGTGTGAGAGAGCTAGGTGATGTGGCATGGGTATGGGCCTCCATACCTTGCCCCTTTCGCTCTTGACCTTGACTCCCCTAGCCCCCAAAGGCCAGTGGTTGACTGCCCCCTTGTTGGTCTTGGCTTTTGGCAACCTGGACATGAGGTAGAATGACCCTAGGGCCCATAGAGCGCACCCATGCCATCAAATGGAATGAACCCGAGCCACCCCATGCCCATTGCCCTTATTCCCGTGGCTACAAGCCGTCTACCCCGAGTCCCTCTCTCCACTGCACTCCTTAGACCCCTCCCATTCACCTCCCCAGGCCCTTGGTGACAGCTCCTCCGCCTCTACAAGCCCCTCGAGCTTGAACACGGCCGCCGGCCATTAATCCCTAGCCCGAGGTGAGGTTTCTCCTCCGAGAACTCCCACCCCCTGTGATCGTTACCCTTGCAATCCTTGCATCACCACGTCCATCCCTGACCTCTTCCCTCGCCCTCTGCCCGCAGGAACCGCCGCCGCCATCGAGATCGCCGCCGCGGTCACTCTGGCGCTCGCCGCCGTTTGACGCCAAGCCAAGCGTCGTTTCCCGCACCCCTCGACAGCCCCGAGCCCCAGCTACCACCCCTACACCGCGCCGCCCGTCTCCATTGCCCCACGGTGAGCTACCGTGCACTCGCCGTTTCACGTCGTTGCAGTGAGAGAGAGAAGTAAAGGGAGGAGGAAGAAGAGTCGTGGCCGTCGATCTCGATATCGACGGCGCACGTTGAATCGCGCCGTTCCCGCACTGGCCGCGCGCGCAGCGCGTGGGCTGCGTTCTCCGCTTAGTTGGGCTGCGCGCTAGCAAAGCCGTCCCGTTGAGTGATTTCTGTTCCTTTTAAATCTGTGCAGATTTGTGTTGTTTGCTTTAAGCTTGGGAAAATACCTAGAATGCAAAATAAAATCAACCAAAAATCTTGGCTCTAGCAGTATGTTTTTCTAACCATCTAAAATTTGTAAATCTAAGTTTTGACTTGTATTTTTATCTCAAGATTTTTTTGCCACAAGGTGTCTGTAAAGATGTTTTTGGCATAACTTTTTGAATATGCATCCAAAGTTGTCAAACTAAATTGTTTTGGATAGCTTAGGACTAGATCTATCACTAGTACTTTGGATAGCTTATTTATTTGTGTATGCGTTTGAATTAAAATGTGTGAATGTTTGAATCTTGTTTCCTAGCATGTGTAGATGTGTTGAGACTTGTTATTAGGATGGTTTCTTGCTATATGTCTACCTTGGAAAGTGTGTGCATGTTTGGAAAGTCAAATATAAGTAGGTGCAACATTTGTTATTTTCCTAGTTTTATTATTTGGATTATTGTGTGGACCAATATTGGTAGATTTGTTTTACCTAAGTTATGTTGTTCTTGAGTTGAGTCCAGTACCATTTTGGTAATGCTGTTTTTATTTTATTATCTCTGTTAGCTTGCACCTTATTTTATAGCAAAGCATGTGTAACATTTGTTGCTTGTTTTCACTAGTATGAATAGCCTTGTGTGGATTGCTTTGTTAAATTAATTTTTTCGTGTGTGACCAGAGGCTTTGTTACCTCTTTTTCCTTGGTATTAGTGGGCCCATAACCTACTGGTCCCATTGCATCTTGGTTAGGTATGCAAATCCCCTACCATGCACTTGTGTAAAAATAGCATGTAGTACT
Source organism: Alopecurus myosuroides (assembly GCA_028641055.1). NCBI lineage: Eukaryota > Viridiplantae > Streptophyta > Magnoliopsida > Poales > Poaceae > Alopecurus > Alopecurus myosuroides. The sequence continues at coordinate 212,487,360 of CM054057.1, read as the reverse complement.
ATATGATTGATTATTATTTTGCACCAAGGAAAATAGATTGTTTGTTTCACTTATGTAAGTGAAGAGTTTAGTATTTTCTTTGTGAATACTAGTGTGTTTAGTTGTGGTTCATTTGTTAACATAATATTCCCTTAGGGGTATTATGTTAAGGAGTGTTTCACTATTGTTTGGTAATTTGAATATTGTTTGCCAATAGAATGTTTTCCCAGTGATTGATAAATTATCTGTGAATGATTTTCATTGAGTGTTTGGATTTTTGAAAGTATTTAGTTGATCTTGTATTGAGTGCATAACTGCTGGTTGTATAGCATGTACCTTGGTTGCTTTCTATTTAATTAATTAGAAAAGCATGTATTACTAGAATGGATTGATGCTTGCTTAGTAGATGTTTTCATAGAATTATTTTAGTGTTTATGCTTACTAGAATGTGTAAGGTGTATGTGCTATTTGTAGGTATTTAAATTCATGAGTTGCTTGTTTAGAATCATGCATCCTTGTCGTGATGTTTGCTTCTCTATTGATGAACTAGTGTCACCGCTAGATATTATGAGTTGCTCTACTGTTGTTGTCTTTTATTTTATAAGTGTATGATTTATTCTAGCATGTTTAGGATGTTATAAATTCTGTTAGTATTCCATGACTTATTGAGTTTCTTGTTGCTAATTAGTTGTAGAATGCAATGCTTTTGTAGAATTTCCATACTAGTATGCTATTAGTGCACTCCTGTTTTTATGTTAATTGCTAGGGGTATTATCTCTTGTGAGGAGTGTGTTTTAAATTATGTTCTATGACTTGTTACCATTGGTTGAGCTACTGGTTTGTTTGTTTATTTTCATTATTGATGGATTCCATAACTTTGAGTAGACATAAGCATAGTCTATAACTAGCCTATTCATCTGTGGTGTGTTGTTTGCTGTATGGAAATTGCCTCAGTGATTGCCTTAGCATGAGTATTGTACTTATGTTATTTGTTGTGCTAGTGTTGTTGTTGTGCTTAGTAGTATCTTTTTATCAATGCAATTACTTTAATCATGAACTTGTTTGGTGATGATTGTTTGTGTGTTCCTAATACCCGCTGCCATGGGTATTGCTTTGATTGATTGTTATTATCTTAGTAGTCTCACCTTTTGTGCCCACAAGCTATATTTTTAGCTTCTTGAATATCTTATTATGACAGTGGTACACCCACTCCATTGATGATATTTAATATGTGGGATATGGTTTTCTCAACCGTATGTTTGTTGACGACAGTTATCTACCCTGAGAGTTTTGTGAGATAGTTTTCTCGATAACGTTTGAGTGATTGCGCTAGTATAAGTTTGCTTGTTTTATGTGTTGTTTTGATTAGTTGTTTGGCCTTTATTCTGAGTGTGTGTCTTTTATTCTTTTACGACGCTAGAAAACGAATACGAAGAAGAAGAAGAAGCAGTTGTGGAGCTGTGAGTCAAGTTCAAGTTACTTCAAGGCCAGGGACACTAAGAGTTTTAAGGCAAACCATCCTGATGCTTGATGTTACTACACTTATCATTATCTATCATGCATGTTTTACTTCTGAAAAGTTTTTACAAAACTTTGATCACCAAAAACTATTTTTGAGTGAATATTACTACTATTAATATTATATATCATTACTATGCCAGTAGTTGACACTTGGTGTTACCAAGCCCATAGCCACCATATGGTATTTATTACCACCAAATATATAAGTCCCTAATGGACATCCTAAAATTACATTTTGCAAAACAAAGGCTTTATGGAAAACCCGGTGGGGTGGCGAAGCGTTACTCACCAGAGGATTGTTGAAGAGGTCATTTTTGGGAAAAAGGTGTATTTACAAAAATGACACATAACCTAATCTTCGCCGGACAACCTTTACCGTACTGCCACTTTACCCCAACATGGGCACGGGGCTTAAATTGAAATTTTTTCTTGTTAGTGTGTGTTATCTGATGTTTACATACTGTTGTGACAGTTCGTTATTGTTCACGGCGGATTTACTGGATCTTTTGGATTGTGTACTCCTCTGCAGACTAGAACTATTCGGAATAGACGCGTCCTTGGATATGGACAGTTGAATGGCCATGTGGCTAGCATTGTGTCAATGTTTTCAAAAATGAGTTTTCAAAAAGGTGTTGGACTTATGAAGTACCGAAAGGAGGAAATCTTGTACCGTGGAGGTACCGTTGATAAAAAGCCAGAAGTTGTTTTACAAGAAATTTTGCAAAGAAAATCTTTCTTTTCTAAACAAAAGCTGGACGTTGATTCCAAGAAGTTTTTTAAAGAGAAAACTTTCTTTTAGCAAAGTTTTACAAAACGTCTTGTACATGTGATATCTACAAGAGAAAGAAAACTATATTATTTTCTTTTGAAGTATCTTCTTCAACAAAGATACAGAGATCTTCAAAATCAACTATGATATGTCTTACCTATATCATTGATAGTGAACCCTATGTATAGCCTACCTATTCCACTATATAAGCATACTTGCATTTTGGTAAGCTACATGATGGGTGTCTTGCTGAGTACATTCAAATGTACTCATATTGATTTCGTCCCTGGTATTTACTTGCCATACATCGAGAAGGAGTCTCAGAAGGAGATCTACGAAGAGGAGTACGGAGCTGGTGGCTTTGTGAACTAGGATCGTCTCCCGGTCAGCAGCCTGTAGGTTAAGGCGTGAGTTGGGCTCTACTACGTTTGAGTGTTTTAGTATTCTGTTGTGTGTGTTGTGTTGCCCTGTGTGGCAGTTGTGTGGACTTGGTCATGCGACCATGTCTCTTTTGTAAGTGTTTTATGCAATCATGTAATGGATATTGTATCTGTGTACCAACTTGATATGTTGTTCACGACTGGTGTGATCTGGGATCGTGAATGTATGCATATCGGAGGTGTCCTTGTATAGTGGTTCTGGGGGACCTTACAGAGTTGGTATGAGAGCTATCCTGACCTTAGGAGGCCTTAGTTAGCATGGACGTTAGCTAGTACTCTGACAAGAAAAGTTAATAACACCAGGTCACTAAGATGACTATCTACCAAAACAATTCTATATGGTCCATCCCCTCTTTGTTTTAAAAACTCTATTTACACTAAGTTACAATAGAGCATCTTAAAATTTTAAACATTGTTACCTAACATAAGCTACTCTAAAATTTTGTGTAGATGGCCGTTGTCTTCACCAAGTTCTTCCGGCTGGGATCGCATGCACCTTGCTACAGCCGCTTTGAGGAGGATTTGATCAAGACGACTCGCCTTATCGGTCGTCCCCTACCTGAGTTGAAGGGAGCCCAGATTCACCATCATGGACGATAATTGTCCTGGTTGGTGGTCTGTACCATCCGTGCACCGTTGCTAGCACCGTCAACCCCGGAGATCACTTTGGAAGTGGTGGAGAACAGTTGGGAAGATGGTATCCTTAGAGTGATGCAGCTGACCATTGCCAAGCTCGCGAACTTCTTTTGTCGCCAGTTTGAAGGCACCCCTATAGATACTATGGAAGACGCGACGAGGATGACAAGCCCATAGATGTCACTGGATACTTTGCCTTTTCTCGTCATTTCCTGCACATGGAGGGACAGCTGTACAACACCCAGATCTCCCTTGATAAACTTAGAGGAGATTACGATCTCCGAGGCAGGGAGATAGACCAGCTGGAGAAAGGCCTGAATGTTTCTTCTGCTACCGAGCGTCGTCGCAAAGTACTGAAGAAAACCATGAAGTACACTGACTCCCAGCACCGCGCACGAGTGAGATACCTTCAGCTTCAGCTTGTAGCTAGCAAGACCAGAGTTAAAGAGTTGGAGGAACATATACGTGCTTCCTCGAGCACTTAGGATTGCCGCAGGATGTTAGGAGTTGTGTTATTTCCACCCCAGACGCTTGTTTGTGTTTGTGCTGTGTGAACTCTGTTAAGAGCTATGTGTGTGCGAGTTCTGTTGTAAGCCTTATGCCATTGCCATGTGAACCTTAAAGTTTAGGTTATGCTTGTCGAGCCTCTGTTTCATGTGTATGTTAGTCTTTGATTGTGATGGTGATTGCCTTTTAGATGCTTGTTTGTTGTTGTGTTACCTACCGTTCTCATCCTTGTTATGAGTCGGTTTGTATCACAAGTTTTCAAAACAAAACCACCCTTTTTGTTTACTCTCGTCTTATACCGTCCTTTTTCTTCAGCATGGCTAGCGATTTACCTCCACCGCCGGAGCCGACAGTTGCCGAACTGTTTGCTCTGATCATGGAAGGGCGTGAAGCCGCTCATGGTGAACACGTTGCCACACATGCTGCCCTGGAGCAATTGACTCAACTTGTCACCATCAATGCTGAGAAAAATTGTATCCTTATGAGAGAGTACCAGCGCCGGCTTGCTGAAGAGAGTCGCAAAAGGAAGATAGTGACGCCCGGAGAACCTAGTTCTGGTGTGACTCGCAGTACCTTACCTGCGATGCCACAATCTTCAAGGAAGCGTGTGAATGTCAAGCCTGGATTCACGTGTTTCTTTACCTATGCGCAGGAAGGACATTTCGCTCGCGATTGTTCCAAGAAGAACCGTGTTCTAGTTCATCATGATGAAATACAAGAAACCCAAGGTCCAGCCCCGAAGAAACGCAAGAATCTGATGAGTGGACCTTGAGACCAAGATGATGTTGCAGAAGCACCTGCGACTCATGCCATAGTTAACGGTACATTTTCGAACCAAACCTGTGACCCCCCTAGTTATGTTTGGCTTCGTACCCGGAGAAATCCGACGTAAATAGAACACTAGCAGTGTCATGTCGGACTTGAAAAAGTATCTTTAAAATTTAACAGTACTAACGTAACTTCATCTAGCTTTAGCTTAACATCTAACACCAGTTTCAAAAACTTCTTACCAACTTTTCCAAAACCAGAGAGAAAGGTGCCTTAGGATGTTCTATAGCTGTTTGAAGGGAAGATGAAAGGTTGGAAAGAAAAAATATTGGATTGATGAACTATGATTGTTACTAGGCAATAGGAATATCTCGTGTATCTTTTTGGAGGAAACAGATTTTAGAATATGAGATGGTAGAAAACTCATTTTGAGGTTTAGAAAGATTTGTGGAAACTAATGGATTTTTAGGAAGCCCTTGATTTATAAGGAGATTTGATTGATTAGAAGTAGTATGTTGAGAATAATTTGTGATATGGGATTTGATGAGGATAATGGTTTGTATAGGTGATTCTTATGCTTGAGTTTAAAAGAAAAGGTTGATGGTAGTAAAAAGATTATGTTGGATTGGAATAGATATTCCATTTTGATTATAGATGTATTGGAGGAATATTGGATTTGAAATAGGAAGAGATTTGTGGATATAAAAGGATGATTTTGGATTTTAGGAAAATTCAATATGACTTGGATTTAGTAGATGATTATTCTTGATGATATATTTTCGGAGCTTGTCACGCTAAATTGAGTGTTTGGGGAAAATGATTTAGCGCTGATCATGAGATAAAAGTTTGGGGATTTTGAAAAGATTTATGGAAGTAGTACAGAGTTGGTCTGTGATTGTTGGATTTGATGGTTTAGCCTTAGCAATATGATCTTGATGAAATACATTTGAGGGAGACAAATGATTTGAGACTTGATTTCTAGGAGTATATTAGATTAAGAGGAAGATAGTGGATTTTCCTGGATTGTTAGAGAAGGAGCAATGTAAAGATCATGCTTAATAAGGATTGGTGGATATCCGATTAATAGATCTATACAGTGATGCGAGAGTTTATGCCCCAAAGTAGAAATAGTGGTAAGATAATCTTATTAGAATGGAAGCAAGTAGATAATTGTCCGTAAAATAAACCCTGGATTGCTATGATGGTTTTGGGGAACAATAAGTTCGAGGTTTAGCTTATGGCACCCATACCTTTGAAAAGAAAAAATAACCTCCAGGTGGATTTTGGTAAGATTAATCAAAGGGGGGAAGCACGTGTGCTTAATGTTACCAACCACCAGCACTTGGTTTTGTAAACAAAATGATCTAGAATTGTTGTTTTTACCTCACCCTCTTTTCGCTTGCCTGTGAATCTCGGGACGAGATTCTTTTAAGGGGGGAAGGTTTGTCACACCCCAGTTTTTGGATTCTTGTACTGTGTTCAAGAACACAAAAATTAGGGCCAGCAATTTTTTTAACACCATGATTGTTTGAACTAACATGTGTTTGTGATCTTAATCATATTTGCAACACAAGTGTTGTTTCTTGATAAAACCAATATCAAATTTCTCTGAAACAACCCTTTAAATTTTTCCCTGTTGTTTTCTCTGTTGATTACTTAAGTGAATTTTATTCCAAGGCTTGGATCATTCTTGTTTTAATCTTAAAATAAACTTTTATCTTTGTTGTATCCAAGAAAACAAAATTTCAAAATGATTTATGAAAGTTTTCTTTTAAGTTTTCTATAGAAACTATTCCCTGAAAATATAGCCAAGTACCTGTTTTCTACCTTTGTTTTCACTAGGCTATAAAATGTTATTTTATGTTTTCTTGACTTTTATTTGTTCCTTGATACATGTACTACAAATCCATAATCTTGGTTTTATTTTTGGATTATTAAAAATGATCTTTTTCTTGTTGTCTTTGTGGTATAAAAATAAGGCAGAAAAAGGCATTTCTGGAAAACAGAGAAAAACAGAAAGTACACCTTTTCCCTCATTCTTTTCATGGCCTTAATCTATTTCAAATTTGTTTTCAAAAGATGTTTCTGGAAGTTTATAACAAGTTTAACAAACTACCACTTGGAAAAAAAATTGGAAACCATTTGGTCCTTGAAAACAATCCCAACTTTTTGCTCATTTAGTCTGTTTTCAACACTTAGAATTTTTCACTAAGTCCTTAACTGAATTTTCTGAACTTTTTAGGAACTGTTGCTGTTACACTTTTGGGCTGATGTTTCTTTTCTTTTCTTTGCAAGTATTGATGAGAGGTGTTGTCTAGTGTGTTGACTAAGTTGTGGACTCGAACCCGGATCTGTTTTTCTCCTTCTAGAAGACTTGGGTGTGACGAAAACACGTGAGAGAGTGTGAGAGATCTTGGTGATGTGGCATGGGTATGGGCGTCCATACCTTGCCCCTTGCCCTCTTGACCTTGACTCCCCTAGCTCCCAAAGGCCAGTGGTTGACTGCCCCCCCTTGTTGGTCTTGGCTTTTGGCAACCTAGACATGAGGTAGAATGACCCAGGGCCCCTAGAGCGCACCCATGACATCAAATGGCATGAACCCGAGCCACCCCATGCCTATTTCCCTTATTCCCGTGGCTACAAGCCATCTACCCCGAGCCTCTCTCGCCACTTCACTCCTTAGACCCCCCTCCCCACTCACCTCCCCAGGCCCTTGGTGGCAGCTCCTCCGCCTCTGCAAGCCCCTCGAGCTCGAACACGGCCGCCGGCCATTAATCCCTAGCCCGAGATGAGTATTCTCCTCCGAGCACTCCCACGCCCTGTGATCGTTACCCTTGCACTCCCTGCATCACCATGGCCCTCCCTGACCTCTTCCCTCGCCCTCTGTCCGCAAGAACCGCCGCCGCCGTCGAGATCGCCGCCGCGGTCACTCTGCCGCTCGCCGCCCGTTTGACGCCAAGTCAGGCGTCGTTTTCTGCGCCCCTTGACAGCCCCGAGCCCCAGCTACCTCCCCTACACCGCGCCGCCCTTCTCCATTGCCCCACGGTGAGCTATCATGCACTCGCCGTTTCACGTCGTCGCGGTGAGAGAGAGAAGTGAATGGAGGAGGAAGAAGAGCGATGGCGCACGTTGAATCGCTGGCTACGCGCGCGCGCAGCACGTGGGCTGCGTTCGCCGCTTAGTTGGGCCGCACGCTAGCAAAGCCGGCCCGTTGAGTGATTTCTATTCCATTTAAATCTGTGCAGATTTTTGTTGTTTTCTTTAAGCTTGGGAAAAATAACTAGAATGCAAAATAAAATCAACCAAAAATCTTGGCTCTAGCAGTATGTTTTCCTAACCATCTAAAATTTGTAGATGTAAGTTTTAACATGTATTTTTGTCTCAAGATCTGTTTGTCCACAAGGTGTATGTAAAGATGTTTTTGGAATAACTTTTTGTATATGCATCCAAAGTTGTCAAACTAATATGTTTTGGATAGCTTAGGACTATATCTATCACTAGGACTTTGCCTCACATCAAGGTGAGTTACCAATTGCAAATTCCATCCATTTTGGAAAAAGGCCAGTATGCTTTTCTAGGATTTTTAGAGGGAGTTTAAAAATGATTTTTGAAGTGAATCCAATTGGATGAGTTTTGATGTGTTTAGATATATCAAACCCTTTCTTGTATTAATATTTGGAGCCCTAGGTTAATTTTGGTGAGCAAAACTAGAAACCACAGCTTTTCTGTTTTCTTATTTATTTGTGTATTTGTTTGAATTAAAATGTGAGAATGTTTGAGTCTTGTTTCCTAGCATGTGTAGATGTGTTGAGACTTGTTATTAGTATGGTTTCTTGATATATGTCTACCTTGGAAAGTGTGTGCATGTTTGGAAAGTCAAATAGAAGTAGGAGTAACATTTGTTATTTTCCTAGTTTTATTATTTTAATTATTGTGTGGACCAATCTTGGTAGATTTGTTTTACCTAAGTTGTGTTGTTCTTGAGTTGAGTCTAGTACCATTTTTGTACTTCTATTTTTATTTTATTATCTTTGCTAGCTTGCACCTTATTTTATAGCAAAGCATGTGTAACATTTGTTGCTTGTTTTCACTAGTATGAATAGCCTTGTGTGGATTGCTTTGTTAAATTAATTTTGTCATGTGTGACCAGAGGCTTTGTTACCTCTTTTGCCTTGGTATTAGTGGGCCCATAACCCACTGGTCCCATTGCATCTTGGTTAGGGATGCAAATCCACTACCATGCACTTGTGTAAAAATAGCATGTAATACTATATGATTGATTATTATTTTCCACCAAGGAAAATTTATTGTTTGTTTCACTTATGTAAGTGAAGAATTTAGTATTTTCTTTGTGAATACTAGTGTGTTTAGTTGTGGTTCATTTTTTAACATAATATCCCCTTAGGGGTATCATGTTATGGAGTGTTTCACTATTGTTTGGTAATTTGAATATTGTTTGCTTATAGACTGTTTTCCTAGTGATTGATAAATTATTTGTGAATGATTTTCATTGAGTGTTTGGATTTTTGAAAGTGTTTAGTTGATCTTGTATTGAGTGCATAGCTGTTGGTTTTATAGCATGTACCTTGGTTGCTTGCTATTTAATTAATTAGAAAAGCATGTATTATAAGAATGGATTGATGCTTGCTTAGTAGATGTTTTCATAGAATTATTTTAGTGTTTATGCTTACTAGAATGTGTAAGGTGTATGTGTTGTTAGTAGGTATTTAAATTCATGAGTTGCTTGTTTAGAATCATGCATCCTTGTAGTGATGTTTTCTTATCTATTGATGAACTAGTGTCACCACTAGATATTATGAGTTGCTCTAGTGTTGTTGTCTTTTATTTTGTAAGTGTATGATTTATTCTAGCATGTTTATGATGATACTGTTATTATTCCATGAGTTCTTGAGTTGCTTGTCGCTAATTAGTTGTAGAATGCAATTATTTCTTATAACATGCTTGTGTAGAATTTCCATACTAGTATGCTATTAGTGCATTCCTGTTTTTATGTTAATTGTTTGGGGTATTATCTCTTGTGTTGAGTGTGTTTTAAATTATGTTCTATGACTTGTTACCATTGGTTTAGCTACTGGTTTGTTTGTTTATTTTCATGATTGATGGATTCCATAACTTTGAGTAGACATAAGCATACTCTATAACTAGCCTATTCATCTGTGGTGTGTTGTTTGCTGTATGGAAATTGCCTGAGTGATTGCCTTAGCATGAGTATTGTACTTATGTTATTTGTTGTGCTAATGTTGTTGGTGTGCTTAGTAGTTTCTTGTTATCAATGCAATTAGTTTAATCATGAACTTGTTTGATGATGATTGCTTGTGTGTTGCTAATACCCGTTGCCATGGGTATTGCTTTGATTGATTGTTATTATCTTAGTAGTCTCACCTTTTGTGCCCACAAGCTATATTTTTAGCTTCTTGAATATCTTATTATGAGAGTGGTACAGCCACTCCATAGATGATATTTAATATGTGGGATATGGTTTTCTCAACCGTATGTTTGTTGACGACAGTTATCTACCCTGAGAGTTTTGTGAGATAGTTTTCTCGATAACGTTTGAGTGATTGCGCTAGTATAAGTTTGCTTGATGTATGTGTTGTTTTGATTATTTGTTTGGCCTTTAGTTCTGAGTGTGTGTCTTTTATTCTTTCACGACGCTAGAAAAAGAAGAAGAAGAAGAAGAAGCAGCAGTTGTGGAGCTGTGCGTCAAGTTCAAGTAACTTCAAGGCCAGGGACACTAAGAGCTTTAAGGCAAGACATCCTGATGCTTGCTGTTACTACACTTATCATTATCTATCATGCATGTTTTACTTCTGAAAAGTTTTTACAAAACTTTGATTACTAAAAACTATTTTTGTGTGAATATTACTACTACTAATATTATATATCATTACTATGCCACTAGTTGATACTTGGTGTTACCAAGCCCATAGCCACCATATGGTATTGATTACCACCAAAGATATAAGTCCCTAATGGACATCCTAAAATTATGTTAGGCTTTATGGAAAACCCGGTGGGGAGGCGAATCCTTACTCCCCGGAGGATTGTTGAAGAGGTCATTTTTGGGGAAAAGGTGTTTTTACAAAAAATGACACTTAACCTAGTCTTCGCGGACAACCTTTACCGTACTGCCACTTTACCCCAACATGGGCACAGGGCTTAACTTGAAGTTTGTTCTTGTTAGTGTGTGTTCTATCTCAATTTGCTATAAGGGACATGACTTCCCTCAAACTGAAATGCCGCCAGTCATGAATCAAATAGGCATACAAAGTGAGGGATTAAGTTACCCCCCGGTGCGATAGTTGGGTCTCCTGCCTCGGCGATGTGTGACATGGTGCCGGGGTGAACAAACCCAGTTGAAGAGATAGTCATATACTGGCTTGAGCATAGTGGATGGTTAGGATCAGTTATCTGATGTTTACATATTGTTGTTACAGTCCGTGGTTGTTCACGGCGGATGTACTGGATCTGGTGGATTGTGTACACCTCTGCAGAGTAGAACTATTCGGAATAGCCGCATCCTCGGATATGGACACTTGAATGGCCATGTAGCTAGCAGTGTGTCAATGTTTTCAAAAAGGTGTTGGATTTATGAAGTACCGAAAGGAGGAAATCTTGTACCGTGGAGGTACCGTTGATAAAAAGCCAGAAGTTGTTTTACAAGAAATTTTGCAAAGAAAATGTTTCTTTTCTAAACAAAAACTAGAAGTTGATTCCAAGAAGTTTTGCAAAGAGAAAACTTTCTTTTAACAAAGTTTTACAAAACCTCTTGTACATGTGATATCTACAAGAGAAAGAGAACTATATTATTTTCTTTTGAAGTATCTTCTTCAACAAAGATACAGAGATCTTCAAAATCAACTATGATATGTCTTACATATATCATTGATAGTGAACCCTATGTATAGCCTACCTATTCCACTATATAAGCATACTTGCATTTTGGTAAGCTACATGATGGGTGTCTTGCTGAGTACATTCAAATGTACTCATAATTGTTTTGTCCCTGGTATTTACTTGGTAGACATCGAGAAGGAGTCTCAGCAGGAGATCTACGAAGAGGAGTACGGAGCTGATGGCTTTGCGAACTAGGATCGTCTCCGAGTCAGAAGCCTGTAGGTTAAGGAATGACTTGGGCTCTACTATGTTTGAGTGTTTTAGTATTCCGTTGTGTGTGTTCTGCTGTCCTGCGTGGCAGTTGTGTGGACTTGGTCATGCGACCATGTCTCTTTTGTAAGTGTTTTATGCAATCGTGTAATGGATATTGTATGTGTACCAACTTGATATGTTGTTCACGACTGGTGTGGTATGGGATCGTGAATGTAGGCATATCGGAGGTGTCCTTGAACAGTGGTTCTGGGGGACCTTACAAGTCATCATGGGCGTCCACGGTCCCGTTGTTGGTTATTGTTCGGTAAGTTCCCGAACATGTCTGTGTGTTATCGAGTATTTACGGGGCACATGCTTAAGCCATCCCAACTTTTAATTTAGATAATTAATATGTTGTTATTGGTTTTATGAATGTTTGATGTCATTATGATTTCACAGAAACAAGTCCAGTGTCAATCAGAGTGGTTTCGGGGAGGTTACTATAAGAGAGAAATTATGCGGGTGTTAGGCAGAATTCATTTGAGAGGTAACGGAGGACATGAGATGTACCAAGATGTTAGTAATGTTTTTATAACATTGTTAGATAATATCGATGATTTTATCTATAGGGGTCAGTTTTGGAGGAGTTTTGGGGACTTTCCATATAAGGGGGAGTGCTAGGAGGGGGCAGATTTTCCCCTCATGGGTGAACCCTGTTTTAGGGGGATGCCAGGTGGGCCCTAGTGGCTTCAAAAGTTGGTACTAATTTTCCTAGTATTTTTCCTGAATTTATTGGAGAGAAAAGGAGAAAAGAAAAAAGGGAAAAAAGGAGAGGGAGGTGGAGTTGGACTCCATCCCCCAATCTGAGTTGGGCTATGGGAGGGGTGCGGCCACCTCCTTGGTGTGGCCACCATCCTCCAAGCACAACTAGGACTCCTCCCCTCTCTTGGAAAGTATCCTACTCCCTCCCACTATATAAAGCACCCAAGTATCAAAGTAAAACACACAATTGGCTCTCAAGCCTCTCTCTCTCTCTCTCTCTCTCTATCTCTCTCTCTAGTAGAATTAGAGCCTCTTCTAGTAGGGTTTTGAGGTGTCCTCTCCCAATTAGACCTAGCTCTAATTATAGTTTTCCCTCATGTGTTGAGAGCTTTCAGATTCATAATAGCTCTAATAATAGTTTGCTAGAGCTATTATGAAACATATGTATAAATATTATTGCCTTTTGGGCAGACACATGACAATACCAAAGGGGGGAGTAGTTGTGCTAGGAGAGGTCCTAGTCACACCAAGGAGGTGGCCGCAAGCCCTCTCCTAGCCCAACTCGGATTGGATTCCCCTTTGGGGAGTCCAACTCCACCTCTTCCCCCTTTTTCTTTTTCCCTTTATTTTTTCCCTTTTCCCTGAAAATAAATTTAGGAAAAACACAGGAAGTGTCGATTAGTCATATCGGCAATTCCCTCGGATGATCCGGTAGGGTTTCCAGTAAGATAACGAAATAGGAGCCGGTGACAATCGTTGGCTAACAGGGGGCATAATTTACCCAGGTTCAGGGCCCTCGTAGAGGTAAAACCATTACTCCTGCTCTTCTGATCTGTATTAAGCATAGATCGATTATAATGGCGGGTGCGCAAGCTGAGAGATTGGATCTCGAGCTATGGTTATGGTGGTGGAAAAAATATATTGGATTCCCCCCTCGGTGGTTCTCCCATCCTTTAAATAGGTGGCTGGGTCTCAAACCGTACCCGAGGGGGTTACAAACCCTAACTCTAGGCGGTGGAGAGTTTCCATATTGGTCCGCAAGTCTTGCGGGTGGGCCTCCACTCGGCCTTCTAGAGCTGCGGGGTAGCACCTCGAGTTGGGCTTTGGTCTTGGGCCTTGGACCAGGTAGACTCATTCGACAGGTCCTGGAGTCATCCCCACGTTAGTAGCCCGCGAGTGTTTGTTCGACTGAGAATAGTCGAGTAAGCACTCAAAGTTTGTTTCTGAATCCTGCGACTGAGTAGTCAAATTCTTGACTTGAAGGGTGTGTACCCTGTGGGGAATGTGCTTCATATCGCGTAATAAATGCGCCTTGTGTTGGATATTTTCGCAAAAGGATATGGCTCGGTTGCTTGGCTCTCCCGAAATATCAGGGCCAATTAATTGCATCTCGGGCAAAAACAGTTCTAGCCTACACGAATTTGAGACTTTCGACTCGAACTCGGTGAGGTGATCATTGTGACTGGGCCGTGGAGGACTTACCGAGTCGAACTTAACCTTAAAGGGGTACCCGGCGCGTCCGCTAGGATTTTTCTTCGTGTTTTTTACACGGAAAGTTTGCTCGAGGACGCAGCTCGAGTGTGATTCCAGTCCCACACGAGAGATCCTTAGGTCTTACATTCGTAGTAGAAAGAATACGGCATCCGGATGTGCCTTGTCGGCCGAACGATCCAGGATTAAAGTGATGTGTTAGTACATCATGATGCAGAGTTGCGGGAGCCGCGTACTTGCGGTTTCTTTTCGAATGTGCAGTGGGTGCTTTCTTCTATTCCTGTATAGTAGCGAGTGCTACAGTTGTCATCCTGCAATTTTTGGGAGATTCATACAAAAGGAATTTCGTGTTACAATGTCCATACGAAAGCCATTTCGTGTTGATGTTGTGCGCACGAAAGAAATTTCGTGTCAACGACTTCCATATGAAAGAAATTTCGTGTCTTCCAGACAAAAAAGATTTCGTGTCATGAGGTGCGCAATGAAGTCACAACGCACTCGCCTGCTCCCGATGGGATGTGACGCAGTGGGGCAGAGCGCGTAGGGCCCACTCTGTCAGCTTTTTGACCGGAAATGAGCCGTCGCATGTCGGTTTCTCTGCTGGACGTGCAGTAATTACGCACGATCTTGCATAAAATATCGTGCGATGGTAACTTCCCCCAGTCTCCTCGTTTCCGCTTCGCACGTGGCGGCAGGGATGAGTTCCACATCCGTAGATCAACGGCTCACAGTAGCCTAGCCTTGGTACAAATAATGGGCCTTAGGGAAAAGGTAACTTTCCCGGCCCTCATTCACCTTCTTCCTCTGGCGCACGCCTTCCCTTCTGCGAGAACGAACCTAGCTTCAATGGCGGGTGCCAAGAAGCACAGCGTAGCCGCGGCGTCTGGCAAGGAAGCGGCGAGTGCTTCCATGATGTGCGTGATACACACGTTTGTTGGGAGGGTGTCATGAGCACAGTGGTATGGATTTCCCCTTAGTTAAGAACCAAGGTTATCAATCCAGTAGGAGGAAAAGGATCTTCAGAAGGTTGATGCCACTGATGGTGGTGATGGCGCCTCACCGGTGTCAGCAACAACGCGGAACCTGCACACAACACAACCAAAATACTTTGTCCCAACGGTACAGTGAGGTTGTAAATCTCACCGGTCTTGCTGAAAATAAAGATTAGACGTATAGTGTGGAAAATGGTGTATGCTTGCAGTAAGTAAAAAAGAAGGAAATTGTAGTGGTTTGTTTAACAGTGTAAGAAAATGGACCGGGGTTCATAGGTTCACTAGTGGTGTCTCTCCATAAAAGATAACATGTTGGGTGAACAAATAACAGTTGGGCAATTGACAAATAAAGGTTGCACCGTAGTGCACAATCATGACATGAAGACTACTATGATATTTAGTGCGGGCATTACAACAATATACATAGACCGTAATCCAACTGCATCTATGACTAATAATCCACCCTTAGGTTATCATCCGAACCCCCTTAGGTATTAAGTTGCAAGCAACAGATAACTGCATTAAACGATGTGTGTAAAGTAAGCAATGATCGTACACGCGGGCACTCACACCATTGTTTTCTCCCTAGTGGCAACAACACATCCTCCCCCATCACGTTTCTGTCACTCGAGCACAGGCGAAAAGGAGGCATGAGCCCACTTTCTAGCATAAATACGCCCTCTTGGAGTCACTAGCAAATACTTGGCCAGAGCAACCAGTAGCAACGGAAAGCATGCAAGATCAAAAATAACATATGAAATAAAGACTATAATCAACTTGGCATAAGTTCAATATTCATCGGATCCCAGCAAACACAGCATATAGAATTACATAAGATCAATCTCGATCATGATAGGCAGCTCACGAGATCTAAACATGGAGGCATATGAGGAGAAGACAACCATCTAGCTACTGCTATGGACCCGTAGTCCAAGGATGAACTAGTCACTCATCACTCCGGAGGCAGGCATGGTGATGTAGAAGCCTCCGGTGATGATTTCCTCTCCGGCAGGGTGTCGGAGATAGCTTCAGAACCCCCTGATCTAGGGTTGACGGTTCCGGCGGATGTGGAACTTTTCAGGGATATTTGATCAGGTGCTTAGGGTTTTCCATCCGGGGGAATTAAATAGGCGAAAGGGCAAAGGCGGTGGATCCCTGGGGGCCCCACACCCATAGCTGGTGCGGCCAGGGGGCGCGCCACCCTATGGTGTGGAGCCTCCTGGTTCCCGTCTTCGACTCTTCTTTGGTCTCCAGGATGCTTCCGAGGAAAATAGGCACTTCGGGCTTTGTGGGGTCCAATTCCGAGAATACTTCCAGAACAACTTTTCTGAAACAAAAAACAGCAGAAATCAGGGAACTGGAACTTGGCATCTTGTTAATAGGTTAGTCCCGGAAAACGTGTAAAATGCTATAAAGAAGGGAGAAAACATGTAGCAATTGGCATAATATTATCATGGAGCATCAGAAATTATAGATATGTTGGAGACGTATCAAGCAACCCCAAGCTTAGTTCCTACTCGTCCTCGAGTAGGTAAACGATAAAACACAATAATTTCTGAGGTGACATGCTACTAACATAATCTTGATCATTCTAATGTAAAAGCATATGCACGCTGAGATCATGGAACTTCAAACACAAACATGATAATAGAACTTTAATAATAAAGCATAACAATCACTCTGCATCATGAAGAGTATCTTAAATAACGGATCATGAATAATAATGCAAAGAAAGATAAACGTTTGTTTCAGGTATAGAGAAAGCATGGCAAGGTGGTATTTTGCTAGTCCTTAAGAGTGGGACAAAACATAAATGCCAGGACACCTTCAAAGTTCATGAGGAAGACTAGAGCAAATAATTTAAGAACAAACAATATCACATCATGAATGAATTATTGATGTTTATGGGATAAATGCACATAGAACTCAGAATGGCGAACATGCTCTCTCAATTGTGCATAAAGTTAGAAGATGGAGACTCAACATAAAAGTAAAAGAAAGGCCCTTCGCGGAGGGACGCAGGGATTAACTCATGTGCTAGAGCTTTTTTTTTTAAACAGGGTTATTAGAAGTTTGACACTCCTCCCATACATCTTTCACAAACCATGGCTAACTGAATCCTCGGGTTCCTGCCAACAATCACATACCATGGAGGAGTGTCTTTATGTTAGGAGAGGTGTGTCGTGGGATAATCACGGCAGACGTTACCGGGGGTAACTGATCTTGGGGCAAGACGACACAGGCGTTTGGGAGAGGGTTTAGCTCAGAGGAAAACATGATGCAACTCGATCTGGTAGCCGGCAATCAAAGTCGCCGAGTCTCCGATCTCGATATAATAACTCAACTTTGGGGTTACACTGGATGCTCGATATCAAGCGATATTGCTAGGGTTCTTAGATCTCTATCAACTACTCCTTGGGGTCGGTTTATAAAGCACCTGTACCCCTTGGCTTACCCTCCAAGGCGCACCCTGGATCCTACCCGGACATGGCGCACAAACCCTAACTTTCCTTCACCGTAACCCACAATCCGGGTTACTGGGCCTACAAGCTTGGGCCTTCCGAAAGTTTCTTTATCCTTAGCCGGATCCTGCGCAGCGTCCTTTGGGCCGGGTTATTCCTTGGAGTTGGCCTACCGGGTTATTATCCCTCCATCAGTAGTCCCCAGAATAGCTTGGGCTTCACGGATCCTTCCTTGAAGCGCTCGCTATTCCCTGGCAAAGATATCAAACACACAAGCATATGGAGGCCGGGTTAAGATGCTTTGATAGACAGCTAGGCCTTACTCCATGGTGGCCATATAGTAACCCGGATTTTCCCCCAAACACTTTGGTTTAATTTTCCAGGTCTAAACCCTAATAAAAATGTCAAGATCCCATACTCGATAACTGACCCTGATATCACCGGGTGGATCTCCTTCTCTTTTTTGTCCAGATACTTTGCTCAATACTTGGCGCATATATTGCAGAATCCACGTAGATAGCCATTACCCCACAATTTCCGGCTTCTGGCCGTTGAGATAGACTCACCCTCACCTTATAAATAGTGCTCAGAGGGTAACCTAAAACCCATCGCTCCACTTCAGTTTCCCCTTTCCTTCCTTGCTCCTTACACCCTCGTAACACCACCGCAAGAAGTTCGTGCTCGTCGTCGAAGCAAAGCCGCCGCCGGCCGCACTCGCCCTCGAGCCATCTCGCGCCGCCGTCAAGCTTCACCACCGTGCCCTCATTCCACTCGCCAAGAGTCGCGAAGGGGCATTCGAGCCACGCCGTCCACCGCCGTCGCGCTAGACTCCAATATCTCCAGTAAGTCCCGTGCACTCGTTTAATTTAGCCCCGCAATTTTTCGATTCATCCAGGATTGGATCTAGGTCAACCTGTGAGTCGTTCTTCCGGTTGCATCGAATTAGATCGATTTGATGCTCGCTAACTCCTTTAACCACCTGCTTGATAACTACAACTCATCCTCCTACCATTACTAATCACCAAATCCCCCGTAAAATCGTTCACAAGTTTTCCCATCTAGATCCATTCCTCCTCGATTTTCCGCTCATTGCATTAACACCCGGAAAATCCTCCTTTTCCAGCTATTTTGCTTGCATTAGATACATGGGCAACCATCCATCTTCCCCAAATGCTTTTCCGTACGTAAGTGACCAATAATCTCCACAGTTATACTTAACACCCGGATACCTTGTAACCTCCACCTCGTAGCGTGATACCCGGATAGTTCTTAGTTTCATACTTTCTTGATACCTCATACTCGGATAATCCAACACTTCCGGGTCTTATTTCCTATGCCTCTTTTTCTTGTGTTTTGCAGGTTGATCCCATGGCTCCCAAACGGCAAGGAAAACAGCCGACTCAGGCAAGGACTACCCAGACCATATCCGCCAACTGGGGGCGTTCCACAGCTACAAAGGCCAAGTTGGACGAGCTAGCCGAATTAGGAATTCTCCCTTCTCAGAAGGACATTCACTGGAGAGCGCCGGGCAACGAGACCCGGCCCACACCCGCCGATAATGAGGTAATCTGTTTCGTAGAGCACGTGACCCGGGGATTCCGTCCTCCAGGTCACCCTTTCTTTAGGGAGGTCCTAAGCCATTATGGCCTCCGGGTATTCGACATAGGGCCTAACTCTATGTTGAACATTACCCACTTCATCGTTCTATCCGAGTCGTACTTGTGCATACCGCCAAGTTTGACTCTCTTCATCGAACTATTCCAGTGTAAGCCGTGCCGCGAAAGTGGTGACGGAGCACTTCTTACCTACGGCGGGGTATCCATCCAACGCCGCAAGAATTCACCGATACCAACCCTCAATTTAAACTCCCACGTTAAACACTGGCAGCTTTCTTTCTTTTATTGCCACGATACCTCCCCAGACAGTGAAAAGAAACTGCCGGGCTACTCGGAGAGCCTCCTCGAGCCTTTCGAGTCTTTCAATGCCTTTGCACCTGACTCAGACAGGGAGGCGATCCTTCCCTCGTTAGCTAAGATAGCCATCCTCTCAGCCCAAGGCCTCCTTGGGCTCAATTTAGTGAAAACATGGGTTGATTTTCGGATCCAACCCAACTCCATCCGCACAAAATTAATGTGCGAGTACTCGGGGCATACCACGGATGCACTCCGATACTCCACCAAGAGCTTTGCGACCGGCGACACCAACAAGACCATCAAGGGCTTCTTGATAGAGAAGCTAGAGGTGATAAAGGGCATCGCCGGGTTACCCCCATTTACTCGGGAAAACCCGGCTCCAGCGGTAATATCCGATATTCATAACTTATTTCCACATTTTGACTTGATACAGCTTCTAACCCTTAGTCTCATTCTTTTGTCTTAGGCTGATGACCCCTTCTGGAGAGTTGAACCCTCCCCCCCTTCCAGAGACCCGGAAGAAGAGGACGAGCCGGCCGATGATAGTGAAGGTATTTGCACAGAACTTGTATTATTTTTACTTGCATCATTTTCCTCCCATTTAACTTTTTCCCACGAACACACACCCGGTTCGCAGGGCTGGAGGACGAAGGTGAGACCAACGAGGCTGATCCGGAGGCTACCGAATCTGATCAAGAGGCAACAGTTGGAGCCAAGAGGAAGACCAGAGGGGCAGTCTCCAAGGTTCCTTTCTCCTCGTTATCCTCTGAACCTTACTCTTTTGACGCCATGCGACGACTTAACCATCAATTATCAAACTCGTCGTGCTTGAAGGATTCTCTCCCGGCCAAACGCAGAGTAACTCGGAGCTCCCCGGGTGAAGATCCCCTTAACCCGGGCATCTCTACCTCCTCCGTCCATCGTGCCAGTGCTCCTCCGTCTCATCCTTCCGACTCTCCTCGACGCCACCCTTCTCCTAACCATCCACGCGCCGGGCAATTCCGGGTTCCGTTAGTGGTCCCTGTGACGACTTCATCTGCTTCCAGCGGCGAGCTCCCGCCGGACTACACCGTGAATGCCGGGTAAGTTTTTGCTATATGACTTCCTTTGATGCCTGACAAGTTTCAACCACCACTGCTAACTGCCTCCTCTCATCTTTCTTTCAGCACTCAAGTCACCGTCAGTGATCCGGAGAATGTAGAGACGGATAACCATCGGGCAGAGGAGCTGACTGAGAACGTAGATGCCGCGACTGGCGGTGATACTGAGAATAACCAGGAACAAGGCCCCCTGAACGATCCACTTCACCGAGCCGCCGGATCTCCTTCCTCGTCGGAACCAGTGGACGAGGAGATCGAGGTTCTGGATACAAGGATGGGTTCTCCCAACCCGGATACTCAAACTGTCCAGGTCTCGACCCCAAGGGCGGGGAGAGCTCCCCCACCAGGCGACCAGGCTGCCGGCTCTTCCGGTACTCGACCCGAGGACCTGACGTTTGCCCAGATGCTGAAAACCCTGCGCACTTTGAGGGCTAATGAAGAAAACATCTTGGGGGCTTTGATAGCCAAACACGAGGTAAATCCGACTGACGTTGCTTGTGTCCTTATCCAGTCCCCAAGTTCCGAGTGAATTGATTCATAATTTGCTTGGGACTTTATGATACAAGCGACTGATAACTTGCCCCTTTATCCGGCTAATCCTTGTTTGCATCCATGCAGTCTTTCGTGACTCAATCTGAGGAGAAACTGGCAGACGCCACCAAGCTCATTGAAAAGGAGGTGGTTTTGCGTGAAGCAGCCGAGGCTGAGGCCAGAAGGAATAGGATGATAATGAGGAAGTATAGGAAAAGGGCTCACAAAGCAGAAGATGATCTAACAAGCCTTTCTGTCCAAATTGCTGACACGTATCGTGCTTTACTTGGTACGTTTCTTCCTCCGGGTTTATCCTTTTGATAAATAGCCAGAGTTTTCCCGACTTATGTTTCCATTTCTTTAGGCCCGGACGAAGCCATGCCGGATGAGGATGACATTGCCAGGCTGAAAACTATGAAGAGCGTTATCCGGCAGCTATGCGCCGGAACCAAATGGATCCTTCAGGAATTACGGTGGCCGGGTAAGGGACATGTCGATCTGAAGAGAATGTTGGATGCCTTCTCCACTATTCCTGAGTGGATTTGGCACTGGAAACGCTCGTCTTGCCGGGTTGGAGTGACCCGGGGGCTTGCACTTGCCAAGGCTTATTTCCCTAAGCTCGAGCTAGTGAAGCTTATGGGCGGCTTCCCGGAGTTCAAGCTTGATGGGTCCAAGTTCTCAGTGAAGGATTTTCAGCCTGTCCAGAAGGAGGTCCGTTACCCGGCCAGCGTGATCGCTGACGACCTGGATGTTGATATCCTCGTTCCTGCATATGATGCTGCTGGTGAAGCGGTTAAGTCGGATCTTCCCGAGCCGTATGATATGCTGGCTCGGTGGAAGGAGGAAGCTGCTGCGTTGAGGGCGGAGGCTGCCAAGAAGCAAGCTGAAGCCGGTTCTGCCCCCGCTACCTCAACACCGGTCGTTCCACCTCCTGCGCGGGCTGGTACTACTGATCCGGGTGCTGCTGCTACCACCAATGATGGCAAGTGCAAGGCCAAGATGGACGCCGAGTGATGCCTGATATTTGATGCCTCTTCTTATGATGCGCTGTTTAAACGATTATATTTTGGGTGGTGCGCCTGTGCACCTTTGATATCTTTCACCGAGATTTTGTGATGTACGATAAGGTCTTGATATACTATTGTGCCTCTTCTGGCCTTTTAAATTTATCCACTTTTGAACTCATCTGCTCTCGATATCCGGCTTTCTTTATTGTTCCTTTTGTGAAACTCGGTTTCCGGGTCTCATGGGTGTTGACAAGCGGATTTGCTTCTAAGTCCCCAAGTCCCCAAGACTCGGATATTTGGGTTTTTGGAATTCTAACAAGTAAGCAATTTTTTCTCTTTCAAGATTTCGAATCACCCGGACCCGGATCTCCAAGTCTAGGACACGTGATCTTGAAAGGAGAACGAGTTGCCTGCTGCTAAATTCACAAAGATCCCAGAGTCGTTTCACATAGGATTTGAAGTTATGCTTAATAATCGTTGAGTTTCCAGCTGTTAGCCTTGTACTCTGCATAACTTGTGGTTTAGATGACCCTTTTGACTATCTTGTACTGTAAGCCGGCTTTCGCGTGGATACCATGTTGTTACATCTATACGAAAACGTGGCCAGTCAAGTCCCGTCGGGTTTCATGGCTGACTGTAATCGTAAGCGAACAAATCATGCCACTTTAGTGCGAGTCACATCGAGCTTAAGTAAGAATAGCCAAGAAATTTGGACTTCTTTGTCTGGTTATAAGATTGTAGCCGTACTCGTTTGCAAGTAATCGGCCCTTATAACTCATAGGCATCATGGCCGGGTCTTTGAGTTCGTAACTGTGCTATTCAAGCGACCAGCCCCCAAGACCTAAATATACGCATCATACTGAGAGTACAGAACATGGTAATAATCATCTCTTTTCTTGATAATCACCTCTTTACTTGATATGAAAAATCTAGGTCAGCAAGCCGCCTCATTAAAAACCCGTCCAGTCCCCAAGGGTACCCTGGATAGGAAAAGAGTACGTCTGAAAACCTGCTGCCTGTTACATCGTTCAATTCCATATGCCAACACAATTTTTGCTAAGTATAATATGGACGTAGCTGAGCCACGTTCCACGGTCTGTCTCTTTCTTGCATAGATGAAGTGGTATGAGCAGTGTCATTAACTGTGGTCGACTCTTCCCTTGCATCTATCAAGTAATATGACCCATTATGCAAATTCCGGCTTACGATAAACGGTCCTTCCCATGGTGGTGATAACTTGTGCTTTCCTTCGTTCGACTGTACCAGGCGCAGAACCAGGTCTCCTTCCTGGAAGACCCGGGTTTTCACGTGCCGGCTATGATACCTTCGTAAATCCTGCTGATATATGGCTGATCTTTCCAGGGCTTGTTCCCTTTGCTCTTCTAACATATCCACGGCATCTTGCCGGGTCTTTTCATTCTCCACTTCGACGTATGCTGATACTCGTGGTGAATCATGAATAATATCACTCGGTAGTACTGCCTCCGCGCCATAGACCATGAAGAAGGGTGCCATCTGAGTAGATCTATTAGGCGTAGTATTGATACCCCAAACCACAGAAGGAAGTTCTTCGACCCATGCGCCAGCTGCCCTGATACAGGGGACTCGTAATCGTGGTTTTAATCCGCGAAGCAATTCTTGGTTTGCTCTCTCCACTTGTCCATTGGCCTGCGGATGAGCCACTGATGCAACATCAAGCCGGATTCCATTGTTGCCACAGAACTTCTCCATCTCACCAAGGGACATGTTGGTTCCATTGTCGGTAATTATGCTGTGGGGATACCCGAACCGGTAGACAATCCTTTTCAGGAACTTGACTGCTGTGGCTGATTCGCAATTAGTAACTGGCATAACCTCAACCCACTTGGTAAACTTATCAATAGCCACCAAAAGATGTGTCTTCTTGCATGGTGACATATGAAAGGGGCCAACCATGTCCATACCCCAGACAGCGAACGGCCACCTTAACGGGATGGTCCGTAACTCCATAGCCGGCACATGGGTTTGGCGAGCGTACCTTTGACATCCGTCACACCTTGCTACCAATCGTTCCGCATCTGCTAGAGCCGTGAGCCAGAAAAATCCGTGTCGATAAGCTTTAGCCACAAGAGATCTTGTGGATGCATGATGTCCACAGTCGCCTTCATGGATTTCCTTGAGAATCTGTCGGCCTTCTTCTGGCGCTACGCAGCGCAAAAAGACTCCTGCTGCGCTTCTCTTGTATAATTCCCCATTGATGATAGAATATCCCTTCGCTCGCCTCAAAATTTGCCTTGCTAATACCTCCTGCTGTGGTAACTCGCCTCGCGATAGGTAGGCCAAAAACGGTTCTGTCCACTCGGGAATAGTACGTACAGTGGCCACAAGTCCTGAATCCGGGTCTTGATTTGCCAATTCCTCCTCTGACTCGGTTTTAACTGATGGTCGCCATAATTCGTCCAGGAAAACGTTAGGTGGAACCGGCTCTCTGCGCGAGCCGAGTCTGGCGAGTGCGTCGGCTGCCTCATTCTTTCTTCTGTCTATATGCTCCACCTCATACCCGGAAAAACATCCTGCAACCCTATCAACTTCCCTGCGGTATGCTGCCATAGTTGCGTCCTTTCTATCCCAAGTTCCTGACACCTGCTGTACCACAAGGTCCGAATCTCCGAAGCATCGTATCCTCTTGACGTTCATCTCCTTGGCTGCCTTTAAGCCGTGCAATAGGGCCTCATACTCGGCCACGTTGTTGGAACAGTCAAAGTGAATTTGTAGTACGTAACTTAATTTATCTCCTTTGGGTGACGTTAGCACCACTCCAGCTCCTGACCCCTCGTATTGCTTAGATCCATCGAAGTGCATGATCCATGACTCGGAGTTTGGAACCGTTGTAGTCATGCCTGTATGTGTCCAGTCGTTAACGAAATAAATTAAAGCTTGAGATTTGATTGCTGACCTGGGTTCGTAGTTGATGTGATAATCCCCCATCTCTATCGCCCATTTGGCTATTCTTCCTGTCGCGTCCGAGTTTCTGATGATATCCGACATTGGTATTGAACTAACCACTGTTATGGGGTGTTCTTGGAAATACGGCTTCAATTTCCGGCTAGCCATAAAGACCCCGAACACCAACTTTTGCCAATGCGGATAGCGCTGCTTTGCTTCTGATAATACCTCGCTGACGTAATAAACCGGTCTCTGGACCGGGTAACCCTTCCCATCCTCTTTGCGCTCCACAACAACTACTGCACTGACGGCTCGGGGGCCGGCTGCCACGTATAGCAACATAGGTTCTTTAGGACCCGGGGCCGCTAGTACTGGTGCTTTAGATAATTGTTTCTTTAGTGCCTCAAACGCCTCATCCGCCTCTTGATCCCATACGAATTTATCTGATTTCCTCAAGAGCCGGTACAAGGGTATTGCTTTTTCTCCGAGCCTGGATATGAATCAGCTCAAGGCTGCTACGCAGCCCGTGAGCTTTTGAACATGCTTCAAATTTTCCGGCTTTTTCAGACTCTGGATGGCCTTGATTTTGTCCGGGTTTGCCTCAATTCCTCTCTCGGAAACGATAAAGCCGAGTAATTTCCCGGCTGGAACTCCGAACACGCACTTTGTCGGGTGAAGCTTCATCTGATACTTCCTCAAGTTTTTGAACGTCTCCTTTAGATCATCGATAAATGTCTCCGCCTTCCTGGTCTTGATAACCACATCATCCACATAGGCATTGAAGGGAATATGCCCGAGAGGCAATAATAAAGTGTTTATTATGTTATTCCTTGTTTATGATAGATGTTTATTTCTCATGCTAGAATTGTATTAACCGGAAACGTTGATACATGTGTGATTAATAAACAAACCAACGTTCCTAGTGAAGCCTCTCTTTTAACTAGCCCGTTGATTAAACAGATGATCAAGGTTTCCTGATCATGAACATTGGATGTTGTTGATAACGGGGTCATGTCATTAGGAGAATGACATGATGAACTTAAACCCTAAACTAAGTATAACAATACGATCAAGTCATTTAGTTTTGTTGTTATGTCTTACATTCGGAGTAACATTATTCCTTAGACCATGAGATCATGTTAATCACTAATACCGAAAGAATACTTTGATGACATCAAACATCACACCGTAAAAGGGTGACTATAAAGGTGGCATTGGATATTCGGAAAGTATTGGTTGAAGCTCATGGATCGAGAATGGGATTTGTCCATCCAATATGACGGATAGATATACTCAGGGCCCTCTCGGTGATATCACATCAACACCGCTTGCAAGCAAGTGATTTGATCACTAGGATGTTATATCACGGGAACGAGAAAAGAGTACTTGTCGGATAACGAGATCGAACAAAGTATAGTGGATACCGATGATCGGATCTCGGACAAGTAATATATCGCGAGACAAAGGGAAATCGTTACGACGTTGAAAGGTTCACACGATCACGAGAGTCATCGTTGAATATATAGGAGTCATCACGGTTTTCCAGACCCCGCTGTTGATTATTGATCGGAGAGGAGTCTCGATCATGTCTATAATATTCACGAACCGTAGGGAGACACACTTAAGGTTCGATGAAGCGTTTAGAGAAGATACGGAATACCGAAGAATATTTTGGGCAGCTCCGGAATAGTTTCGGGGAAAATTGAAATAGTTCAAGGGGTTTTTCGTCGAACGGTTGTTAATAGAATTAACAAATGGTTCGAGGTGCTGCATGCAAATGTTTGTTAATGGAATTAACAAATATAAATAAAGAAATAAAAATGTTTTATTTATTTATTAAAGAAAAACCTTTGGATTTTCCAAGTGGGAAATTAAGGGAAATTTGAGTGGGTTTGAGTGGAGCTTCCACTCACATGAAGAGAGGAAGGGGTGGGGGCACCCATGGCTGGCCGCACCCCCCCCCCTTGGGCTGCCTCCCCCTCCCCTATAAAAGGAGGGTGAGGGCTCTCTCTTCCACACACACTTGCTCACACATTTTCCCTTCCATCCGCTGCTCCATTCCATGGTCTCCGGCTTGGCGAAGCCCTGACCGTGGGATTCTTCACCACCACCACGCCGTCGTGCTGCTGGAATTCCGGAGGGATCTTCCACTTCCGCAACCCGCTGGAACGAGGGAACGGAAGTCTTCATCGAGCTGAACGTGTGACCGATTACGGAGGTGCCGCCGGATTGCGGTGCTCTTCTTCTCGCTCGGGATCGGCGTGAGAACGACTACGCCAACCACGAGATCTTTTCTCGTACCACTTTGAGTCTTCGAGGGTATGTTATCTCAAGACTCTCTTTCTTCCCGTTGCCTTTCATCTCATAGATTAGATCTTGGCCATTTGGGTTTATCGCGTGTAGGAAAATTTTTGTTTTCTATGCTACGTTCCCCTTCAGTGGTATCAGAGCCGGATCTTTGCGTAGATGAATTGTACGGGTAGAACACATAGGAGTATGTGGGCGTTGATGATCATGTTTTTGTCTCTTTGAGTATTTTATGATCTTAGTGGCATAGTAGGATGAAGCGGCCCGGACTAACTTTACATGTCCACGTACATGAGACTTGTTCCACAACTGACATGCAACTTGAATTGCATAAGTGGCTTGCGGGTGTCGGTTTCTCCTACTATAGTTAAGATCTAATCTACAAAGGGTTGTTCAAAAATATATTTTATCAACGTTGTGGTTTTTTGTACGTAGATATGAACGGTTCTATCCTCGTAAGCCCAAAGCCACGTAAAATATGCAAAAATAAATTAGAGGCGTCTAACTTGTTTTTGCAGGGCATGTGATGTGATATGGTCAATGTTACAAACGTTATGTATGAGATGATATCTTTTGTAAATTATTGACACACCGGCTGGAGCCATATGGTTGTCTTATTTTATGGCCTGCGTGCTGTATGTCATATCCATGTGATATGTTGTAATGGACAATCAAGATGGAGGTGCCACGGACCTTGGTGCCACGCCGGTAGAATGATGGAGATCATACCATGATGCACAAGATGGAGATCAAGTGCAAGAAGGACCATATCATATCACATTATCCATGCATGTGATGTTTATCCTTTTATGCATCTTATTTTGCTTAGATCACGACGGTAGCATTATAAGATGATCCCTCTCACTTAATATCAAGATAATAATGTGTTCTTCCTTAAGTATGCACCGTTAAGAAAGTTCGTCGTTTCGAGACACCACGTGATGATCGGGTGTGATAGACTCAACGTTCGCATACAACGGGTGTTTTCAAGCCTAGCATGTACAGACATGGCCTTGAAACACATGCAATACAATGGTTCTACTTGGCGAGCCTAGCATGTACAGACATGGCCTCGGAACACGTAACCGAAAGGTAAAGCATGAGTCATATGAATGATATGATGAACATGTTGATGTTCGCCTTTGCAACTACACCGTCTCACGTGATGATCGGTTTCGGTGTAGTGAATTTGGTTCGTGTAATCGCTAAAGACAACTAAGAGGGATGTTGTTTTTGAGTGGGAGTTCATGGGATAATTTTAGAATTAACTTGAACTTAATTTATCATAAACATAGTCTAAATAGTCTTTGCAAATATGTTGTAGATCATGGCACCACCTACCTTCAATTTCAATATGTTCATGGAGAAAGAGAAATTAGCGAACAATGGTAGCAACTTTACCAACTGGGCACTTAACCTGAGGATTCTCCTCACCGCTTGCAAGAAGCTCTATGTGCTTGATGCACCTCTAGGTGACCAACCCGCTGATGATGCTTCTGATGAGGATAAAAATGTTTATCTGACTCAACAAGAAGACCACAGTATAGTTCACTGCGGCATCCTCTATGGATTAGAGCCAGAGCTGCGAAAACGTTTCGAGAACAGCACTGCTTATGCCACAATGGGAGAATTGAAAATGATTTTCGATACCCATGCCGCAGTTGAGAGTTATGACGCTTCAGAAAAGTTCTTTAGCTGCATGATGGAAGAGAACAGCTCCGTTAGTGAGCACGTACTCAAAATGTCTGCGTACGCTGATAAGCTCATAGCCTTGGGAATATCGATTCCCATTGAGCTAGGGATACATCGTGTTCTCCAATCTCTGCCACCTAGTTACAAGAACTTCGTGATGAACTATAATATGCAGAGCATGAAGAAGTCTCTCCCTGAGCTTCTCTCGATGCTTAAAACTGCTGAAGTGGAGATCAAGAAAGAACATCAAGTGTTGATGATCAATAAGACCACTAGTTTCAAGAAAGGCAAGAAAGGCAAGCCAAGGGTAAACTTCAAGAAGGGTGGCAAATCTGTTGCTACTGCTGAGAAGAGAAACAGGCATGGCCCTAAGTCTGAGACTGAGTGTTTCTATTGCAAGGGTACTGGCCACTGGAAGCGCAATTGCCCCAAGTATCTGGCAGATAAGAAGGCCGGCAAAGTGAACAAAGGTATATATGATATACTTGTTATTGATGTGTACCTTACTAGTACTCGCAGTAGCACCTGGGTATTTGATACTGGTTCGGTTGCTCACATATGTAACTCGAAACAGGAGCTGCAGAACAAGCGACCACTAGCAAAGGATGAGGTGACGATGCGCGTCGGCAATGGATCAAGAGTTGATGTGATCGCCGTCGGGACGCTACCTCTACGTCTACCATCGGGATTAGTTATAAACCTCAATAAATGTTATTTGGTGCCCGCATTAAGCATGAATATCGTTTCTGGATCTTGCTTAATGCGGGACGGTTATTCCTTTAAGTCCGAAAACAATGGTTGTTCGATTTATATGAATAATATCTTTTATGGTCATGCACCTGAGAAGAATGGTTTATTTCTTTTGAATCTTGATAATGTTGATACACATATTCATAATGTGAATGCCAAAAGAATTAAGTTAAATGATGATATTGCTACTTATTTGTGGCATTGCCGCTTAGGTCATATTGGTGTTAAACGCATGAAGAAGCTCCATTCTGATGGACTCTTAGAATCACTTGATTATGAATCATTTGAAACATGTGAACCATGCCTTATGGGCAAGATGACTAGAACCCCCGTTTTCTGGATCTATGGAACGGGCGACAGACTTACTGGAAATCATACATACTGATGTATGTGGACCAATGAGTGTATCGGCGCGCGGTGGATATCGTTATTTTGTCACTTTCACAGATGATTTGAGTAGATATGGGTATATTTACTTAATGAAACACAAATCTGAAACGTTTGAAAAGTTCAAAGAATTTCAGTGTGAAGTTGAAAATCATCGTAACAGAAAGATTAAATTTCTACGATCTGATCGTGGAGGTGAATATCTAAGTTACGAGTTTGGCATGCATATGAAACAATGTGGAATAGTTTCACAACTCACACCTGCCGGAACACCACAGCGAAATGGTGTTTCCGAACGTCGTAATCGTACTTTATTAGATATGGTTCGGTCTATGATGTCTCTTACAGATTTGCCACTATCGTTTTGGGGTTATGCACTAGAGACCGCTGCATTCACTTTAAATAGGGCACCATCTAAATCCGTTGAAACGACACCGTATGAATTATGGTTTGGAAACAAACCTAAGCTGTCATTTCTAAAAGTTTGGGGATGCGATGTTTATGTGAAGAAGCTTCAACCTGATAAACTCGAACCCAAAGCGGAAAAATGCGTCTTCATAGGATACCCTAAAGAAACAATAGGGTACACCTTCTATCACAGATCCGAAGGCAAGATTTTTGTTGCCAAGAATGGATCCTTTTTGGAGAAGGAGTTTCTCTCGAAAGGTGTGAATAGTAGGAAGGTAGAACTCGACGAGGTTATTGAACCTTCTCTTCTTGGAAT
This sequence comes from Alopecurus myosuroides, assembly GCA_028641055.1. Taxonomy (NCBI): domain Eukaryota; kingdom Viridiplantae; phylum Streptophyta; class Magnoliopsida; order Poales; family Poaceae; genus Alopecurus; species Alopecurus myosuroides. The sequence goes on along the minus strand of CM054057.1, from coordinate 212,456,587 downwards.
GGCGAGTAGCGCAGCACCGGAAGTTGTTCCGGGGCCGACCCCGTCAGATGAAGAGAGAGTTAATGATCAAGATCATGAAACTCCAATAGAGGAAACTACCGCACCTCGCAGGTCAACTAGGGAGCGTGCAGCTCCTGAACTATACGGAGATCCCGTATTAAACTTCATGGTAGATGGAGGTGATGACCCTGTGACATATGAGGAAGCGATGATGAGCCCAGATTCCAACAAATGGCTTGAAGCCATGAAATCCGAAATAGGATCCATGTACGAAAACCAAGTTTGGACTTTGGTGGATTTACCCAATGACCGCAAGGCCGTTGAGAACAAATGGATCTTTAAAAAGAAAACTGATGCTGATGGTAATGTGACCGTCTATAAAGCTCGACTTGTCGCAAAAGGTTTCCGACAAATTCAAGGAGTTGACTATGATGAGACTTTCTCACCAGTAGCGATGCTTAAATCAGTTAGGATTATGTTAGCAGTTGCTGCATTTTTCGATTATGAAATATGGCAGATGGATGTCAAAACGGCGTTCCTTAATGGTGACATTGAGGAAGAGTTGTATATGATGCAACCCAAAGGTTTTGTTGATCCTAAGGATGCTGACAAGGTGTGTAAGCTTCAACGTTCCATTTATGGACTGAAGCAAGCATCCCGAAGTTGGAACCTCCGTTTTGATAAGGTGATCAAAGGTTTTGGATTTGTCCAAACATACGGAGAAGCTTGTATTTACAAGAAAGTGAGTGGGAGCTCTGTAGCATTTCTGGTACTATATGTGGATGACATATTGTTGATTGGAAATGATATAGAACTTTTAGAAAGCGTAAAAGGTTATTTGAACAAGAGTTTTTCGATGAAAGACCTCGGTGAAGCAGCTTATATATTGGGCATCAAAATCTACAGGGATAGATCAAGACGCTTAATTGGACTTTCGCAAAGTACATACCTTGACAAGATTTTGAAGAAGTTCAGAATGGAAGATAGTAGGAAAGGGTTCCTACCTATGTTGCAAGGCAAGACGTTGAGTAAGACTCAATGTCCAGCTACAGCAGAAGATAGAGAAAAGATGGATAAGACTCCCTATGCTTCAGCCATAGGTTCTATCATGTATGCTATGCTATGTACAAGACCGGATGTGGCACATGCTATTAGTTTGACTAGTAGGTACCAATCCAATCCAGGTTTGGAACACTGGACTGCGGTCAAGAATATCCTAAAGTACTTAAGAAGAACTAAGGACATGTTTCTCGTATATGGCGGTGAAGAAGAGCTCGTCGCAAGATGTTACGTCGATGCTAGCTTCGACACTGATCCGGATGACTCTAAGTCTCAGTCCGGGTACGTATTTATTATGAATGGAGGAGCTGTAAGCTGGAGGAGTTCCAAGCAATCCGTGGTGGCGGGATCATCAACAGAAGCGGAATATGTTGCTGCCTCGGAGGCAACACAGGAAGCAGTTTGGATGAAGGAGTTCATATCCGAACTAGGCGTGGTTCCAAGTGCGTTGGATCCAATGGTTGTCTATTGTGACAACAATGGTGCCATAGCCAATGCTAAGGAACCAAGGTCTCACAAGAATTCCAAGCATATCAAGCGTCGTTTTCATTCCATCCGTGAGCATGTCGCAGATGGGGATGTGAAGATTTGCAAAGTACATACAGATCTGAATGTGGCAGATCCATTGACTAAAACTCTCTCAAGGACAAAACATGATCAACACCAGAACTCCATGGGTGTTAGATTCATCACTATGTAATATAGATTATTGCCCCTAGTGCAAGTGGGAGACTGAAGGGAATATGCCCGAGAGGCAATAATAAAGTGTTTATTATGTTATTCCTTGTTTATGATAGATGTTTATTTCTCATGCTAGAATTGTATTAACCGGAAACGTTGATACATGTGTGATTAATAAACAAACCAACGTTCCTAGTGAAGCCTCTCTTTTAACTAGCCCGTTGATTAAACAGATGATCAAGGTTTCCTGATCATGAACATTGGATGTTGTTGATAACGGGGTCATGTCATTAGGAGAATGACATGATGAACTTAAACCCTAAACTAAGTATAACAATACGATCAAGTCATTTAGTTTTGTTGTTATGTCTTACATTCGGAGTAACATTATTCCTTAGACCATGAGATCATGTTAATCACTAATACCGAAAGAATACTTTGATGACATCAAACATCACACCGTAAAAGGGTGACTATAAAGGTGGCATTGGATATTCGGAAAGTATTGGTTGAAGCTCATGGATCGAGAATGGGATTTTTCCATCCAATATGACGGATAGATATACTCAGGGCCCTCTCGGTGATATCACATCAACACCGCTTGCAAGCAAGTGATTTGATCACTAGGATGTTATATCACGGGAACGAGAAAAGAGTACTTGTCGGATAACGAGATCGAACAAAGTATAGTGGATACCGATGATCGGATCTCGGACAAGTAATATATCGCGAGACAAAGGGAAATCGTTACGACGTTGAAAGGTTCACACGATCACGAGAGTCATCGTTGAATATATAGGAGTCATCACGGTTTTCCAGACCCCGCTGTTGATTATTGATCGGAGAGGAGTCTCGATCATGTCTATAATATTCACGAACCGTAGGGAGACACACTTAAGGTTCGATGAAGCGTTTAGAGAAGATACGGAATACCGAAGAATATTTTGGGCAGCTCCGGAATAGTTTCGGGGAAAATTGAAATAGTTCAAGGGGTTTTTCGTCGAACGGTTGTTAATAGAATTAACAAATGGTTCGAGGTGCTGCATGCAAATGTTTGTTAATGGAATTAACAAATATAAATAAAGAAATAAAAATGTTTTATTTATTTATTAAATAAAAACCTTTGGATTTTCCAAGTGGGAAATTAAGGGAAATTTGAGTGGGTTTGAGTGGAGCTTCCACTCACATGAAGAGAGGAAGGGGTGGGGGCACCCATGGCTGGCCGCACCCCCCCTTGGGCTGCCTCCCCCTCCCCTATAAAAGGAGGGTGAGGGCTCTCTCTTCCACACACACTTGCTCACACATTTTCCCTTCCATCCGCTGCTCCATTCCATGGTCTCCGGCTTGGCGAAGCCCTGACCGTGGGATTCTTCACCACCACCACGCCGTCGTGCTGCTGGAATTCCGGAGGGATCTTCCACTTCCGCAACCCGCTGGAACGAGGGAACGGAAGTCTTCATCGAGCTGAACGTGTGACCGATTACGGAGGTGCCGCCGGATTGCGGTGCTCTTCTTCTCGCTCGGGATCGGCGTGAGAACGACTACGCCAACCACGAGATCTTTTCTCGTACCACTTTGAGTCTTCGAGGGTATGTTATCTCAAGACTCTCTTTCTTCCCGTTGCCTTTCATCTCATAGATTAGATCTTGGCCATTTGGGTTTATCGCGTGTAGGAAAATTTTTGTTTTCTATGCTACGTTCCCCTTCAGGCATGGACGTTGCGTCCAATTTGGTCCTCGAAGCACTTTTGAATACACCGTTGGTAAGTTGCGCCGGCGTTCTTCAATCAAAACGTCATAGTTTTATAACAGAAGGCCCCAAAAGGGGTTATAAATGATGTTTTCTCCCAATCCTCCCTCTTGAGCTTAATCTGATGATACCCGGAATATGCGTCCAGAAAGCATAATAGATCGCTTCCAGCTACTGCGTCTATAATCTGATCTATCCTTGGTAGTGCGAACGGATCCTTTGGGCAATGTTTGTTGAGACTCGTAAAATCAATGCACATCCTCCACTCATTGGTCTTTTTCATCACTAGAACTGGGTTTGCCAACCAATCCGGGTGAAATACTTCCATGATAAAGCCGGCTGCCAATAGCCGAGCGATCTCTTCGCCTATAGCCTTCCTTCTTTCCTCATTTATTTTCCTCAAGCCCTGCTTCACGGGCTTGGACTTGGGATCTACATGCAAACTGTGCTCGGCCAGCTCTGTAGGGATACCCGGCATGTCGCTAGGTGTCCAGGCGAACACGTCTGCATTTGAACGAATAAACTCCACAAGTGCCTTCTCCTGCTCTTTTCCCAAATTAGACCCTATGGTAAATTGCTTAGTGGAATCACCTTCGACAAAATCTATCTTCTTGGTGTCTTGCGCTGCCTTGAATTTTGCTCTCTCGTCCTCAGTATTCGGCTTTTTCAAGGCTGTTCTATCATCCGGATTTACTTGAGACCGGTAATATTCGAGTTCTTCCTTTCTGCACGCTTGCTCGGCCCTTACTGAATCTCCTTCATCACACTCAGCCGCTATATCCCGGTTCCCATGTATGGTGATGGTCCGTTTAGGACCTGGGATCTTTAGCTGCAAATACACATAACACGGCCTAGCCATGAATTTAGCATAAGCCGGTCTTCCAAACAGCGCGTGATAAGGACTGCGCAATTTGACCACCTCGAACGTGAGCCACTCAACTCGATAATTATCCGTCGATTCTCCGAAAGCAACCTCCAAGGTGATCTTTCCCTCGGGGCTCGCCGAGTGACCCGGCACGATCCCATGAAAGACTGTCGAACTTTTCTGTAATTGGGACTCTTTGAGACTCATGCGTAAGAAGGTTTCCCAATAAAGGATGTTGATGCTACTTCCACCGTCCATCAGGACCCTTTTCAGTTCGTAACCATTAACCTGTGGAGCAACCACCAATGCCAAGACTCCTGGGCGCTCTACTCTTTCCGGGTGATCTCTTCTACTCCACGTTACCTCTTGTTCCGCCCATCTAAGGTATCCCGGCACAGCTGAGGAAACCGAGTTTACCGCTTGCTTTAATGTCTCTTTGTTCCTGCTAGAAGTTCCTGTAGTATGCACATGATATTGTCCCTTTAAATCAGGCGTACGTACCATACCGATGAAGATGTTGATCTGGCCGATCGTCACCGTAGATCCGGACTCGAGGTGATCCGGCTCTGGCCCCCAGCCGGAATCGTCCACCATCTTTTCTCCTTTGTGGTCGATGTAGATCTCGCCCACGACAAGATTCTCCATGTTCTTCCGAGCTTCTCCCGTGATGTAAACACCTTTGGACGCAGGCCCCACGGTGGGCGCCAACTGTCGTGGGATAATCACGGCAGACGTTACCGGGGGTAACTGATCTTGGGGCAAGACGACACAGGCGTTTGGGAGAGGGTTTAGCTCAGAGGAAAACATGATGCAACTCGATCTGGTAGCCGGCAATCAAAGTCGCCGAGTCTCCGATCTCGATATAATAACTCAACTTTGGGGTTACACTGGATGCTCGATATCAAGCGATATTGCTAGGGTTCTTAGATCTCTATCAACTACTCCTTGGGGTCGGTTTATAAAGCACCTGTACCCCTTGGCTTACCCTCCAAGGCGCACCCTGGATCCTACCCGGACATGGCGCACAAACCCTAACTTTCCTTCACCGTAACCCACAATCCGGGTTACTGGGCCTACAAGCTTGGGCCTTCCGAAAGTTTCTTTATCCTTAGCCGGATCCTGCGCAGCGTCCTTTGGGCCGGGTTATTCCTTGGAGTTGGCCTACCGGGTTATTATCCCTCCATCAAGGTGTATGTTAATGTGAACGAATGGTAAACAGAAAATACAGTACGTCACAAGCCAACTGGATTCACAAGAGCGTCTCCCATTCTGGGTAGAAGGTCATCCCTCTTTCTCTTTTTATTACACAATTATGCTTTGACTGATAAATTAGGGGCAAAAATAGTGAAGAGAATTTGTTTGTATTAATTTGGGGCTGGGCACCCCGCTGCTAGCTCTTCTATCATTTGGATAAGAGGATGAAACCACTAGTCCATGGTGTGAAATCCAGTCAACAAGGGAGATAAAGATTCTTCATTGACGTCATCATGAGCAAAAACAAGAACACAAAACAATAGCAATTTTGAAAGTTTTAAAGGTAGCACATGAGAAATTTACTTGGAGTGGCACTGAAATACCACATGTAGGTAGGTATGGTGGACACAATGGGAAAACTTTGGTTTAAGGGAGTTGGATGCACGACTAGAGCTCATACTCAATACAGGTGGAGGCTAGCAAAAGACTGGGAGCGACAAATCAAGAGAGCATAAGAGCCAAAATCATGCATAGCGACATAAACATCAGTAATAAAAGCATAAGTGGTATCACAAGTTCAAAATCTAAGTGTTCATGGAGGATATTCGTGACTGGTTCATATTCATAAACATGGTGTGAGCATGCGCCGAGTCAACCAAATAAAACATTCGAAAGAGAATACCATAAATTTGTGCTTTACTATGACAAGAAAAACTCATGAATCTTTCAATGGAATATTAAACACTCTCAGATATTTGAGGCTATTCATGCTACTGAATAACCACAAGGCCTTAAAACTAAAATAACATTTAGCATGACATGAAAAAGTTCTAGCCACAGTCTATACAAGCTTCTACTTGCATTGTTATAAATTCTACTTCAAGCAGCAGTTTCTTTCCCCAACAAGCACCATATAAGATATGTTTTAACAAAAATACTCTTTAAATGCTACAACAAGCAAACATGAGAGTACTCATATAATACTACTAAAAATAACAGCTATGATAAGAGATGCATGCAAAATAGGAACTAAATAAATGCAGCAGCCAGACAAAGATTAAGAATACAAAGTATTCCCATGAAAAAGCGGAGCGTGTCACTCTCCAATAAAAGAATGATGGGGTCCAACCAATCTTATTGTAAAACAAAAACAAAATGAAAGCAAAAAATAAAACACGCTCCAAGTAAAGCACATAAGATGTGACCGAATAAAAATATAGTTTCACTAGAAGTGACCTGATAATTTGTTGATGAAGAAGGGGATGCCTTGGGCATCTGTCGGATATATACTAATTAGGGGTATATCCGGCATTGTCCTAAAGAGACGGATTACCAGGGTGGCCTGATTGGTAATGGATCACAGTCCATTAGGCGCCCAGTAAGCTGACGCGCAGAAGCTGGATTCTAGAAGAACCCGAACCACGGCCCAAGTGGTGCGGCTTGGAGTAGAAGGCGGATTCCTGCTTTTAGTGTTAGAAACTTAACGCAGTATTCTAGGTTTCCTTTCTGTAAGCCCTAACCCGGCTATCTATATAAAGCCGGACGGGAGAGAAGAAAGATACAGACAATTAGCTAGAAGCCAACTCGCGGAGAAGTTAATCCTCGCCAAGTTAGCGAATCCCAATTCACATTGTACTTTGTATACTTCAGGCTTCAGCCCTGATTTAGTGAGATTGCAGGAGTAGGAACGCCACCTAGTTGCGACGTACCGAACCTGGGTAATTTTGGTGTTCCTGATTGTCGTACTACCACTCCCCCCACATCTCTACCAGTAGTCTCATGGCACCCCCGTCTATGAACGCTACTACGATGTCTCGACCGTTGGCGCCCACCGTGAGCCAGCGACGTCAGGCGTTATGTTTTGATTAGGGATACTCGACGGAATCGGCAGTACCATAACTGTCAGAAGCTTGGAATTCGACAACAACGTCGAGCGCTTCACCGACAATGGATCGTACATGCCAACACGGAATCTGGTAAGTGCCTGCGTTTTATCGATTGGATCTGCAAACATCTTTATCGGATTAATTGCAGAGGAAATATGATTCTGTGGTGGAAGTATATTTAACCCACCCGCCCTATACCCAGTTGAAGAAAACTATGATGCCGGATTTTGCTCACATCGCCAATATCCTACTGAAATTGTTGCCTCTTCGGAGATGCATACAATCAGATCTCACTTTATTGGCATGGTGCAATCTGGAGTCGCTGAAAACACGGATGACAGCATTCCCGTGGAAGAGGCAGATGAAAACAATCTCATCGTAGAGGTGGAAGATCCGACACCCGTCAATATGACGACAAACTTGGAAGCCGACTCTATGCTAGCCGCCATTGAGATGAGATTAGAGTCGGAACCCGGATCGGAAGAGCACGATTCCGAGGACGAAGATGAAGACGCTTTCGAAAGAAAGGTCAAATCTCTGCAAGAGGGATTCCATGAAGGGCTTATGGCAAAATCGGCTGAAAACACGGATGCCGAAAGCCAGGAAGACCCCAAAACACCTTCGCCAGATGAGGAAAGAGAGGATGGTGAAACCAGTCCAGTTTACCCGGATGTCAAAGAATTGACAGAAGATGAACCTGGTAAAAAACCTCCCTCTTCCAAGAATAGAAACAAGACTGCCAAGAAACTCCAGCACAAACTCCGGAAGAAAAAATTGGCGGATACCACCAATGAAAACCTGGAAGTAGGAGGAGGAAGCGGGGTCAAGTGCAGAGAAGAAAACCAAGGAAATCGATGTTCCATTAATGTCAGAACAGGATGAACGTGATTTACTTCAAACTCTAGTGGGACGTGACGAACCCCCTGAAGTGCTGGAACCCAGGAGACAAGCTCTCCAACAGCAGCAACAATATCTATTCAGAACTCGGGAAAACCTCCTAAAAACCCAGGCTGACATTAAGTTGCAGCAGGAAGAAATTGAGGAGTACAAAAGAAGGAATAGATCTAGCATAAAACCTACACGGTTACCCGGAATCGCAAGACCGGAAGTATTGCCACCCAAGGAACGGTTCCAAAACCCTTCCTGGCAAAAGAATGTAAACGACATTGATGCCAAGGGCGAACGCGTATACAAAACCGCAGTAGAAAACGCGGAAGCCGCATTCTCCATTCTCAATGATGATCTGTACTCCAACGACAAAAAGCTTCAAGGGGTGTATGCATTCTTAGGAAAGGCATTGCAACAGCAACAACGAGGGCAAGAAAGACCAGGGAAGTTACATGACGACTCGGCCCTATGCAAAACTGCTACGTGCGCCGCTGGAGCACCTGGACCTGGCGAACCTGGAGATTCAGGCAATCCAAAGAGAAGAAAGGAGATCCGAGAAAGGACAAAACAATTCCAGATCATAAGGATGCAGCGTCCAGGACAGGATCCCATCCTACGAAAGGTGGAATTAATCCCCGAGATCGGGAGGAACAAAACCGCAAAGACGGAAAAGCAATACCGCCTCCGAGATGCCCTGCTGAAAATGCCGGAAGATACGACATTCCTCACAGGCGTGACTGATCCCGTACTCCTCCTGAGAACAAAGAAAGGCCAAGGAGTAGAACTCCGCCTTATTCCAAAGGACATGACAACGGACGAAATAGGGATAATCCCGAAAAGCGCACACGCGCAACAATGGAAACAAAGGAGCAGATCCCCTTCCGTCCATTTAGCCGGCAGATATTCCGTTCACGCTGACAAAGCGGAAAGAGATGCTCTATACTTTGGACCTAAGTGTTTCACTGACAGGATCCGGAGAATAACTCTATATTCTGGCTTTGTCAAAGTTGGTCCAACATATCAAAAATATACCGGCAGTACAAACCTGGATACTTGGCTCTCAGACTATTATGAGCCGTCCAGATTAACAAAGGGACAGATCTAGAGGCGGTAAAAATTTCTCCATAATGTTGCTGGATCGAGCCAGAGATTGGATCAACGGGCTTCCGTCAAGAACCGTGGATAGCTGGGATGATATGGCCAGAGTTTGCACTCAGCACTTTAGGGGAACATACAAACGCCCCAAGAGTATCAACCAGCTAAACCGCTGCATCCAGTTTGAAGATGAGCCATATATCGACTTTATCTCAAGATGGACTACAATGAAAAACAGCTGCTCTAGAGTAAGTGACGTACAAGGAATGCATGCTTTCATCAATGGTTTAAAACCCGGCCTCGTACCATTCATGGTTGGTTCAAAGGAGCACAAAGATCTCGGATCTATGCTTACCACCGCCAATGAGCACGCAGTGGCTGAAGACGAAATTAGAGCGAGAGGTGGAAATATTGACGCTTTGGCTCAGGCAAAAAAGAAGCCTCGTTATGAGAAAAAAGCAACTCCAGAAGCACAGCCAAAACCCAAAGAAGTTCATTTATCCTTTGGAAAGGATAATGGCAGCAAATGGAAAGGAAGAAGAACCTATCACTTACTCGAAGGAAGAGTGGGAAAAGATTAAGTCGGAAAACTGTGTCCACCATTCGCAATTTGGGAAACCTACCCAGACTAATGCGCAAGGCCGGCTTAATAAGCATATGAAAGGCACTATAGGATCCGGGAATAAGGGGAAAAACTCCAATAGCAAATTCTCCAAGCAAAAGACAGAAGCTGAAAAAGAAGACACTGATGAAAAAATCCAGCAACAGCACAAAAAGGCGAACCAAAATTCCCGAGAGTTGATGGAGAATGCAATTTAACTTTCCTGGCAACTCCCTCTGAAAAGGTGGCAAAGAGAACACTTCAAGAAATAAACGCGGTTGTTCCACCGACCCCCAAATTATTGAAGTAATCGAATACGCCAATTACTTGGGATCAGTCTGATCATCTCGGAAATATCCCAGAACCCGGCACACAAGCTCTAATCGTAAGCCCTATTGTTCAAAACACTAGGCTAAAAAGAGTGTTGATGGATGGAGGATCCAACATCAATATAACGTACCTGGATACACTGAAGCATCCGCGAATCTCCAAGACCCAGCTCAAACATAGCAACATACGTTTCCCCGGCATCGTTCCTGGCAGACAAGCACAGTCCCTAGGTGAAATTTCCCTAGACGTAACCTTTGGAGAAAAAGAATATTTCCGACAGGAAAAAATCTCTTTCGAGGTGGTGCCGTTAGAAAGCTATACCACGCAATACTCGGATGTCCGAATTTCGCCAAATTCATGGCAAGATCATGTTAGATTTATAACAAGAAGAAGATGCCAGGGCCAAAAGGAGGAGTAATTACCATATCAGGAGACTTCAAATTGGCAAATGAGCTGGAAAAAGGAAACGCCCTTTGCGCAGAAAAAATGATAGCAAAGGAGGAATTGAAAGAGCTGACAAAAGAAGTATCGTCGACAGAAATGCCGGCAGGAAAAGAAAGCCGGAAGCCGGCAGATAGTTTCAAAGCTTCCGAGAATACAAGACAGGTTATCCTAGATCCCAAAGATCCGACAAAATTCGTCGTAGTGGGGACCGAGATGACCGACAAATAGGAAAGCGCGCTCACCAAGTTCATCCGTGAGAACTCGGATATTTTTTCCTAGTGTCCTGCGGACATGCCGGGTGTACCCAGGAGCTTGCTGAGCATAAAATCAAAGTGATTCCAGGATCAAAATCCATCAAACAAGGTCTCCGTCAATTTGACGGAAGAAGGCGGAAGGCTATTGGCAAGAGAAATTATCCGACTTTTTTGCAGCAGATTTTATCCAGGAAGTTATACATACTGATTGGTCTGCGAACCCAGTATTAGTACCGAAGAAAGATAGTGTTGTTCTTAGGATGTGTATAGATTACACCGGCCTGAACAAATTGTGTCCAAAAGATAGGTTCGCATTACCACGAATCGATCAAATATTAGATGCCACTGTGGGCTCTGAGCTTTTATGCTTTTTGGATGCTTATTCCGGGTACCATCAAATACGTATGAAGGAGGAAGATCAATCAAAACTTCCTTCATAACCCCGTATGGAACATACTACTACATAATCATGCCTTTTGGCCTGAAGAACGCAGGTGCAACTTACCAGCGTTGCATGCAACGTTGTTTGCATAGTCAGATTGGCAAAAACGTTCATGTTTACGTGGACGACATTGCCGTCGTTTCCAAGGAAAAATATACACTCCCTTAAGATCTACGAGGAACTTTTGAAAATTTGCGCACTTACAAAATGAATCTGAATCCATTAAAGTGCATATTCGGGGTTCCCTCAGAAAAACTTCTGGGTTTTATTGTTTCTCACAGAGGAATAGAAGTACACCGGGAAAAGATCAAGGCAATCTTAAACATCTCAAAGCCTACGTGCTTAAAAGATGTACAAAGATTGATGGGTTCAACAGCCGTAGTCAGCAGGTTTATAAGCCGGCTAGGAGACAAAGCTCTGCCATTATACAAATTGTTGAAGAAATCGGACAAATTTGAGTGGACAGAAGAGGCGGACAAAGCATTAACCCAGTTAAAACAAACCTTGATGAAAGCTCCGATTTTGGCATCACCAAAAGACGAAGAACCCATGTTACTGTATCTCACAGCAACAAACATGGTTATTAGCGCTGTCATAGTTGTGGAAGGACGGAAGGCAGAGCAAAGCAGACCAGATCAATACCCAGTTTATTATATCAGCGAAGTATTTTCTGAGTCTAAACAAAGGTATCCATACTATCAAAAACTGGCATATGGCGTGTTTTTTGCATCTCGAAAACTCCGCCATTATTTCCAAGGACATTCCATAACAGTGGTATGCAAAGGACCACTAGGGGATATTATTAACAATGCGGACGCAACAGGCCGAGTAGCCAAATGGGACATCGAGTTAGCTACGTTCGACATTAAGTACCAACCCCGGAAGACAATTAAATCCCAGGCGTTGGCACATTTCGTTGCTGATTGGACAGACGCAATGGAAAATACACCAATGCCGGAGTCGGAATACTGGTTCATGCACTTTGACGGATCCAAGATGAAGGAAGGCGCTGGAGCTGGTGTAGTGCTAAAGTCTCCAAAATGTGATACTATGGAGTATGTATTACAAATACACTTCAACGCCAGTAAAAACGTGGCAGAATATGAAGCTTTGCTTCATGGCTTGCACATTGCAAAAGAAATAGGTGTTCAGCGCATACTATACTATGGTGACTCGGATTTGGTACAGCATCAGCTCCAAACATGGGACGCCAAAAGCTCCATCATGGCCGAATATCAAAGAACGGTGGACGAGTTTGTCATTTGCTTATTGGGATTTGAAGTACTTCATATCAAAAGGGAAGAAAACTGGAACGCGGATGCATTAGCCTGCATGGGCTCGGAAAGAGTGAAAACCCTACCACAAGGTGTGTTTGTCCAACATTTTCATAAACCATCGATAAAAGGTGGAGATGTTGATTATCCTCTTGTTTCCGAGTCAATCGAAATCCTGCTCGTTAACCCAGATTGGACAATTCCATATTTAAACTTCTTAGTTGATCAGAAGTTCCCGGATGGAGCAGACGAGGTCTTGCAAAGACAGATACAATGTCGATACAAAGGATACACGGTAATTAATGGTTGCATGTATAAACACAACACTATCGAAATTTTTCAGCAATGTATTTTGCAAGAAGAAGGCCGAGAAATACTGCACGAAATCCATGCAGGAGAATGCGGACATCATGCCCAATCAAAAAGCATAGTAAAAAAGCATTATGTGCGGGGTTTTTCTGGCTAACAGCCAAGACAGACGCCGAACATATAGTAAATACATGTCCCGGATGTCAGTATTACACCAAGCAGACCAATATGCCAGCCCAAGCACTCAAGACTATCCCTATTACATGGCCATTTGCGGTCTGGGGGCTAGATATGATGGGACCATTCAAAATATCAAGAGGTGGACTCACACATCTACTCGTTGCAGTAGATAAGTATACCAAATGGGTGGAGGCGAAACCCATCAAAAAACTTGACGGTGTGACTGCCAGAAATTTCATCATCGACGTAGTCATGAGATACGGCGTTCCACACAGCATAATTACTGACAACGGGAAAAATTTCTCAATTGGAGAGTTGGCAAAAAATTGCCGACAAACGGGAATACGCCTAGATCTTGCATTTGTGGCACACCGACAATCCAACGGGCAGGTTAAAAGAATGAATACCTCAATCCTACGGGGAATACGCCCAAGACTCGAATCTCCTCTTCATAGAGAAGCTAGAGCATGGGTAGAGGAATTACCTTCCGTGCTTTGGAGTATTCGAACGATGCCAAATAGATCAACAGGGCAAACCCCATTTTTCCTGGTCTATGGGGCAGAAGCAGTACTTCCAACGGACATGCTCCATGATAGCCCAAGAGTGCAGGCTTACGATGACTCGGATGCCGAAAGTGCACGACAGGATGCCGTCGATCTTTTAGAAGAAGAACGAGAACTTGTACTTCAAAGATCTGCCATTTATCAGCAAGGATTACGACGCTACCATAGTCGTAAAATCAGGCATCGTTCTTTCAAAGAAGATGACCTAGTGCTAAGACTGGTGCAAGAAAGGAAGCACAAGTTAGCCCCAGTCTGGGAGGGATCATTTGTCATTAGTAAAGCTATGAAAAATGGATCATACTATCTTGTAGATATTCGGGATGTGGAGGATGATCCCAAAAGACCAAATCGCAAAAGAAAGAGAAAGATATATGTCGAACTAGGAGAGACCAAAAGACCCTGGAGCATTCAGCAGTTACGTCTCTTCTACACTTAGTTCAGTTTCTACGTAAACATATTTGAGATCATGAAATAAAGTGGTCGGAATTCATACATCTATGTTTTTACATGTTTATTATAGTATAAAGCATAAATACGTCTTATCTATTTCCTAATGATCTTTCAAATTACTCAATGTTAACCCGAATTGTGCCTCTGTGCTCGGAGTTAAAAAAAACTGAATGATTTCCTTCCTAAGGAGGCTTAAGGAACCCCAGATTGTGCCTGCATGCCTGAGTTTCGTACAAAATTCCTTACTTTTTTCTCTAAGTATTATCTGATTGTTTTTATGTTGGGTCACTGAAATTAGTAAGTAAAAATGCCTTTAGTACGATCCATGTTTCCGAGGTCCGACTGATTGGTTATACCTAGTCACTTGGCATGAAGATTATGTACTATCGAGCCATTGCAAACACTAAGGATAGTTAAGGCATATAAACCAGAGAACTTAGAAGATAAAGGAATTAAAACCAGGAAAACTTGCAAAGACTTATAAATTAAACTGCAAAAGCGGAGTACTTGTTTATACAAAAGAATAGATAGCATTACAATGAGTATTACATTGTAATGCTAGTAATGCTTCTATTTTCCTATCTTCTACCTAGGACCTAAGCAGCTTCTTCGGGATCCGAGTCATCTTCCTCACTGCTGGATTCCTCCGGAGTTGCCGGGATATCCTCCTCGGGGTAGAAGGTGGAGATGTTCACCATGTTGGCAATCTTGGTGGTGTGGCCTTTAATTTCATCAAAGATGCTGGCCCGCTGAGCATCTGTGTATCCTTGAGGGATACCTGATGCCACGCGCCAAGATTTGATGGTGGTATAGTGCATACACATGAGCCCAAGGGCCATGCGCGCACCACCATGGGCCGCGGAACGGAACCAAGATTCCTTGCGGTTCGCCACCTCCACGATTGCTTCTGGAAGTTTACTAACTTCCGAGAACTCCCCTGATTTGTCGGGAATGTACTTACTAATAAGTAACATCCCCGCAATTTTGAGCGCGGTGAAGACTTTCCCGAAAGCCCGGATTCTTTCGATCCGGGTAAGTTGGGGGCTACCTTCTGTTTCAATCACCAAACAAGTGTTAGGAAAAATAGAAGAAGGGAAAAAAGGAATAATCCAGTAAAAGTCAAAATACTTACCGAGAATCCGGTCCATCTCTTTGCCTTCCTCCAGGTGCTGGTTCAGGGCATTCTCCAGGTCCCTGATGGTAGCTTTGTCTTTCTCTGCCTGGCTGGAGGCCTTATACTCGGCAATGCCAACAGCTAGTTGGCTGGCCTCCAGGTCCTTCTGGAGCTTCACAGTGAGCTTGTGAAGATCCAGGTTTTCTCGGCGGAGGTTCTCAGCATTGCCGGCATCTTCAGCAATTTGTTTGGCTTTCGCCAAACAAGCTGAAAAGCAAATAAAAGGAAGAGTTAAAAACTCGAAAAATTACTTAGACAAAATTACGAATGAAAGCAGAGAAATAATTTACCAGCTGATTCAGTCAGCTGCTGCTGAACGGATGCCAGCTCTGTTTCCTTATCTTCAAGAATGTTAAGAATGGTTTTCACCTCCTTCTTATTGATGGTAAGTTTATTGAAAACTTCCATGTTGATGTTTTCAGCAGTTTGCTGAAACGCGGAAAGGAGACAACAATTCTTAAGTTAAGAACAAGCATAGTATTGGTAAAAGCATTAAGTCAAAAGTATACATTCGGATTATTGCTTGGGGGCTAGAGATATTACCAGGATAGGAAGGCTCAGTGGCTCAAATCCGCTTTGATTATCGACATTCGAAGGGTATGTGGCTAGTGGTTTCAGGTTGACACTTGCAAAAGATGGCAGGAGGGTTGACGTGGCCATCCTCTAATAGCTAGACGATCCGATGTCCATAGACGATTCTGAACAAAGCCAAGAAAAAAAGTGGTATTTCATCGTTGGGGGGAGGCTTCCAGACAGCCTGCTTGAAGGAGCAAAGGATGGATCCAACAAACTGGCGCATTAAGCAGAACTCGACATGTAATAACCATTGGCCATAAGAGTCTAACCGGTAGAGTCTTCTATGTCACGGAGTTGGACCACGTCCTCTAGAATTTCCTAGAGCATGACAAAATGGGAGACATAGTCAACCGTGAAGGCATCCATATTGAGGTCAGCAATCCATTTCTAGTCACACAGGTCATTGTGAACACATTTTTTTTTTGCACATGGAGGCAGCGAAAATAGCTGGGGCCAAAGATTTAGGCGGTGATCCATCAAGCCAAGAAAAGGGGGAAATAGCTCTTTTCCATTGCCGATCGTGACCATGGTTGCAGCAGTGAGGAGGCCTTTTTATGATTCAACGTTGGGATATTGACGTCAATCCATGGCGAGGACGTGGGAGCTCTCCATTGATACCAAAACCAGCGTAGATAGTGGGGCCCTTGCAAAGCTGTCGAGGTCGAGGATACCAAGGCCACCAAGATCCTTGGGTCGGCAAAAAAATTCCCAAATTAACTTTGCACTTTCCGCCCACTTACCTTGTCACTATGGGCCCAAAGTATGCCACGCCTGAGCTTCTCGATAGCCTTGATAGTGGTCTTCTCCACCTTGATCGCATTCAACAGAAATAAAGGCATTGAGGTGAGTACCTATTTGACGAGGGCATCACAACCCGCCCAGTTCATGAGCTTTCTTTTCTAGGGATGAAGTCTCGAGACCACCTTGTCCACATATGGCTGAAGATCAACCCGCGTAAGACGGCCCAGGGAAAGCGGAAGGCCAAGATACTTGAAGGGGAAGTTTGAGATAGCAGCGGGGAAGCCCGTGAGGATAGATGGCAGGTCAATGTTGGTACAACGAGTAGACACAATTGAGCTCTTGGCCACATTAGTGATCATGCCGGTGACTTCGCCGAAGTTATGAAGAAGGGTTGCAAGGTTTGCCACATTATCATCATTTGTTGTCATAATAATATCAACGTCATTGGCATACATGGAGATGCGAGGAGTAGGGACATGAACCGATAGAGGACTAACCACACCGGCGTTGGTAACCGGCTCCAAAATTTTGTGCAGGCGATTGATAGCAATATCAAAGAGCAGTGGGGATAAGGGGTCACCCTGGCACAGACCACGACCATGGACCCATGGTAGATATCCGTTCTTGGAATCCCGTTCAAGAGGACTTTAGATGTGGAGGTGGAAAACAGGACGGAGATAAGAGCAGACCACCTTTGAGGGAAACCGATTCTCTTCATAACATCTAGGATGTAACCCCATCTGACAGAGTCAAAGGCCATCTCTATATCCAAATTGACAAGCATGGCTTCTCTAAAATCGATGAGCCGTGCCTCGCACAAACATGGAGTTGTCATGAATGTTGCTCTTTTATGAAAGCGGTTTGACTGTTTGAGATGATGTCGTCTATCTTAGGGCTTAGGCGGAAGGCCATGGCTTTAGTAATTATCTTGGGGGACGATGTGGACCAAACTGACATGCCTGAACCCATCAATGGAATTCAGTCCAACTTTTTTCGAAATAAGGGCAGTATTTTCCGAGTGATGATGTGGAAATTAAGGGCCACCAGCTAAGAGAAATCATTTACGACACGTAAGGTCCCCTTTGACAATATCCCAGCAAGAGCGAAAGATTTTAATGGAATATATTTTTTGTAACAAATAATAAATGTTTTATTTATTGATCAAATTAGTGATCAAATCTAAAACACAAAAAATGAGGATATAGGAGAGGGTAGATAGAAAGGTACCCCTCTTATCCGATTTAAGTGTTACGTACCAGTTGTACAGGCTCAGTGCAAATGCCACGACACTTAAAAAGGATTGGAGGGAGTAGAGAAGTCGGCAGAAAAAAAAACTATACAGAACCGTGTGCCTACCATGGAACAACTACGGATGGCAATGGGGCCCCGAAACCCGCAAACCCGACGGGTACCCGGCTTAAATGGGGATGGTTTGGTAAAATGTTAGACCCGATAGGTCTAATGGGGCGGGTATGGAGGTGGCAAACCCGTACCCACATACCCGCAGACCCGTTCTAAGTTCTAATCATATCCCTAATAATCCTATGGCTAACCACACATCCACGAGCTATGGATCACACAACTCACACATCACATGTACGCGCTGAAATATGGAGTCCTGAAGACAATACATGCACACACGTGTCTATTCCCACAAAGCTCATCCAAATATTCCATTGTTTTTTCCCATATGTGTCGGTGTCGCTCCCAAGATGGGTACCCGTTGGGGCCCCGATACCCGGCGGGTCGTGGGTTTGGTAAGAAGTGAGACCCGACAAGTTAAATGGGGCGGGTATGGAGGGCGTCGACTCGGCCCCGAACCCGGTGGATGCCATCCGGAGGAACAACAAAGTAGGCATATCATGCGTCTTTCTCAATATTAAAATAATGTCGTGGAGCCAGTGAAGATGGATGCAATTTGGGTAGTTCTAGTGATCCTGTCACCTGCCATTTTGGATTTTTTGTGCCCCTGCATGCCAGCTGCGATACTGTAATTGCATAAGTTTCCATCATTCGT
Source organism: Alopecurus myosuroides (assembly GCA_028641055.1). NCBI lineage: Eukaryota > Viridiplantae > Streptophyta > Magnoliopsida > Poales > Poaceae > Alopecurus > Alopecurus myosuroides. The sequence continues at coordinate 212,437,815 of CM054057.1, read as the reverse complement.
GACACCAGCAACAGCCACTTGACTCGACGCGAAACGTCAACTCCAGCGCCTACCAGTTCAGCGGCCGAGCGTATCCTGTTGTCGCCATGGACAACAGCTCCTCCTCCTCGTCGCTGCACGTCGTGATCTGTCCGTGGCTCGCCTTCGGCCACCTACTGCCCTGCCTCGACCTCGCCGAACGCCTGGCGTCGCGGGGACACCGCGTGTCGTTCGTCTCCACGCCGCGCAACATCGCGCGCCTCCCGCCGGTCCGGACCGCCGTGGCGCCGCTCGTCGACTTCGTGGCGCTGCCTCTCCCGCACGTGGAGGGCCTCCCCGAAGGCGCCGAGTCCACCAACGACGTCCCGTATGAGAAGTTCGAGCTCCACCGGAAGGCCTTCGACGGCCTCGCCGCGCCATTCTCGGATTTCTTGGGTGCGGCGTGCCCCGAGGGGGTCAAGAAGCCGGACTGGATCATTGTCGATACCTTCCACCACTGGGCCGCCGCCGCTGCCATCGAACACAAGGTATGAAAGTCTCGATCCATTGATCGGTCCCGTTCTCGCTGTAGTAGTACTACCAAGTAACTAAGCTGTCTAAGCATGTGTACTATTTGCACTAGGTTCCATGTGTGATGCTTGTCCTGGCCGCCGCAAGTATCACCGCCATCTGGGCCGCCAACGTGTCCGAGCAAGCGCCGTCTTGGGAGGGGCGACCGGTAGCAGGGACGCCAAGGTTCGAGATGGAGAGGAGAAAACTGGCGACAACACAGCGCGAGTCGGGGATGTCCATCTCCGAGCGTGTCACCTTGACACTCCAGAGGTGCAACCTCGTGGCGATCAGGAGCTGCCTCGAGTGGGAGCCCGAGAGCGTTCCTCTTCTGGCCACGCTCGGCGGCAGGCCGGTTGTGCCTTTCGGCCTCCTACCGCCGTCGCCCGAGGGAGGCCGCGGCGTCAGCAAGGATGGGAAAGACGCCACCTTGATCTGGCTCGACGCGCAGCCGGACAAGTCGGTCGTCTACGTCGCGCTGGGAAGCGAGGTGCCGCTGCGCCCGGATCAGGTGCACGAGCTAGCCATCGGTCTGGAGCTCGCCGGGACGCGCTTCCTCTGGGCTCTGCGGAAGCCCAGCGGCGCGACGGACGCCAACGTCCTCCCTCCGGGGTTCGAGGAGCGCACGCGCGGCTGTGGCCTCGTGGTGACCGGGTGGGTTCCTCAGATCAGCGTGCTGGCGCACGGCGCCGTGGGCGCGTTCCTGACGCACTGCGGGTGGAACTCCACCATCGAGGGGCTCCTGTTCGGGCATCCTCTCATCATGCTGCCCATCTTCGGCGACCAAGGGTCGAACTCAAGGCTGATGGAGGGGAGAAAGGTTGGGGTGCAGGTGGCGAGGAACGAAAACGACGGATCGTTCGACCGAGAAGGCGTCGCGACGGCGGTTCGGACCGTCGCCGTGGAGGAAGAAAGCAGGATGATCTTCACGGCCAACGCCAGGAAGATGCAGCAGATCGCGGCGGACAGTGAAGTCCACGAGAGGTGCATCGACGGGTTTATTCAAGAGCTGAGATCTTACAAGGAGTGAAGGCGTGAAGGATCCCGACGATCGTTCAACGCGAGCAGTGGAAGAAGTATTTTTGGTAGAACCACGATGCCAGATTACAGGTGAAGTCATGCGTGTTGTGATTTGTTCAGCGTGCATCATGCCAGTGCACTAATTCGATAGCGTGCATCGAGGTGCACGTGATTTTTCTCTTCCATATAAAATTTCCGCCCCACTAGCATATTAGGACAGCACTGGGCGTCCCCGGAGATAGAAAATTTTCATCCCCCGGGTCCCCTGCTTGACACGTGTCCCATTTTTTTGCCTAAATCCCGCTTTTACTCCCGTAGCAAAAAAATGTCCCGCTTTTGTTCCCGTAGCAAAAAACGTTTCACCCCAAAAAAGAACAGGAAAAAGGTCAGACCTCGCCGGAGACCTCGCCGGAGCTACAGTACAAAAAGTCGATTTCGCCGTCGCCGTCGCGGGGCAAAAAATTTATACTAAAAAAGCAAAAAAAAAACCTTATTGTAGCAAAAAAAATTATGCTATTAGAGCAAAAAATCGGACCTCGCCGGAGTTACAGTAGCAAAAAATTTGTAAAAAAAAAAGCAAAAAAAAACCTATTGTAGCAACGATTTGTACAAAAAAAATTTAGCAAAACTTTGTACAAAAACCGCATCTCGCTCCACGGGGATCTCCTCCATCTCCGCAATAATCCCAGAAATGATGGGCGCCGGCGCAGCCCTGCCGCTGCTCGTCTTCCGCTTCCTCGGCGCAGCCCTGCCGCTGCCGGCGCAGTCCTGCCCCGGAGTCGCTCTTCTTCCGCTTCCTCGCCGCCGCCGCCCGGCCCGAGGACGTCCAGGACCTGCGGCGCGCCGTCGCCGCCTCCTTCCCCTCGCTCGCGCCGTCGCGGGGCTCATCTCGGCCTCCGTCCAGGCTCCGGTGCATCTGCTTCCCCCCGATCACGAACTAGCGCCTCCGTCGGTGGGGGGAGGGGTGGGGGTCGCCGAGGAGCACCTTGGGATGGTGGTGGCGCAGCGGCCGACCCCCCCGACGCGCCTGGCCGCGCTCCTCCACGGCCTCCTCGGCCGGTATGCTCCTTACGGTTGAGAAGAAACGGGGCCAGGGGTTGCGGGGATTGGGGGTGTGTGGGGTCCACCTGGTGGTGTGCGGTAGTGGGTGTGCGGAAGGAAAGCGGACGATCGTCCTCCAGGGGTTACCAGCTTTTCCCTATTAGTTAACTGATGGACAATGCTGGTCGTCCCCGGGATCAAAATTTTCCATCCCGGGTCACCATGCTGACACGTGTCAGCTTTTTGTCTAAAAACCTGTATTTGGTCTGTGTAGCAAAAAAACATCCCGCTTTTGCTCCCATGTAGCAAAAAAACGTTTCGTGACAAAAACTAAAATAAATATCAGACCTCGCCGGAGACTTCGCCGGAGACATCGCCGGAGTTGCTGTAGCAAAAAAATCGTGCTACTGTAGCAAAAAACAAATTCGGCGGAGACGTCGCCGAGGGACTCTCGCCGGCGAGTTCGCCGGACAATCGCATAGCAAATAATTTGTACTATTATAGAAAAAAATAGCAAAAAAAATTCTATTGTAGCAAAATCCGACCTCGCCGGAGAAATCGCCGGAGTTCTCGTAGCAAAAAATTTATACAAAAATAGCAAAAAAATTTAAGGTATGTAGCAAAATTCCATCTCCGCCGTAAAATCACGCAAAAACACGAGAAAAACACTGCTGGCTTTCGGAAGCACTGCGGCTGGCCTTCGGAAGCATCGCTTCGGTCCCATTGGAGCACCTCCTGCACGGCCGCTCCGGGGACAAGAAAGAACGGCGCGGGGAAAGGAGCAGGAGAGCAGCACCACCACCCGCCGCTCTGCTCCATCCCATCTCGTCGGGAGCATCCCCGCCTACCTATCGGAGCACCGCGCGGTACCATGGGAGCGCCGTCGAGCTTCACCGGGAGCATCTCTACCCACCTATCGGAGCACCGCCGCACACCTGCCGAAGCATCTTCGCCCTTCACCGCATAACTATGGCAGCAACGGGGCCAGAGCTTGCGGCCTAGGCGGAGCCAATGTAACACCCAGGGTTTTCCCCCAAAATAGTATTGTTTGGTTTTTTTTTCGCATCATAGCATCCTGCATCATCATGCATTTAAAACTTGCAAAACAATTGAAAATTACTCAAATCTTGTTGCTAAAATTTACTGAACTTTATTTGATGTCTAAATCTTTTTCTTATTGCCTAAATAATTTCTGCAAAAAAAAGGGGTTTTAAAAAGGGAGAGAGAGCAGCCCAGCTGCTCAACCCTCTCCCTTGCAGCAGCCCACCAAGCCCAGGCCCAACAAACCAGCCCACCCCAGCCTTTCTCCTTCCTCCGTCCGTACAGGCACGAGGAGTACGTGATCCCCTCCTGTCGCTGTCCACCATGGTCCCCTCCTCCACCTGCTCCCTTCCCTCCTCTTAAGCAGCCCCCTCCCCTCCAAACCCTAACCCTAGCCTCTCCTCCCTCCTTCCTCTCCAGCCGCCGCCATTTTCCCCTCCCTTTCTCTCCTTTCTCTGTACCTTTTTCTGAATCTGAACCGAGAGAGGGAGAGCACCACCATGGCCGAAACTTGGAGCACCAAGGGCCGCAGCTGTGGTCGCCGCCTCGACCTCCGGAGACTGGGAATGGAAACGGGGCATATCCCTCGCCGTCCTCGTCAAAGAATTGGGGTAGGGGACGCTCGGTAGGGACGACGCCAACGCCATCTTCTTCCTCCGACCACGGGCACGTCTACCTCGCCTCTCGCCTGTACCCGTAGCTGCCGTCGACTCCGAGCAGGAACGCCTACGCCAACGTCCCCCGGTGAGCTCTCCGCCCTCGGGCTACCCTCTCTCCCTCCCCCTTGCTCTGGGAAACCCCGCCGTCGAGCGGCACGGCAGTCACCAGCGTGTCCCCGGCGTCCTCTGTCCGTCACCGACGAGTACAGCAGCGCTCGATCTTTAGTTCCTCAGAGAAATCTCGCGCAACGTCTATTCAAAAGGGGCCGAAGCCCATATCTATCACCGACGCACAGCCAGCCCAGTGGCTGCGCACCCCGTCCGCACGCCCTGGAGCCCTGGGTTCGAATCCCCCCCGAGGCGCAAAGCCACCCTTTTTCTTCTCCAATTTTCTTTTATTCTCGAAAATCCAGAAAAAAACAGATCTGAGTCTTTAATTGTAAAATCAATAACAAATTGAATATTGATCCAATTTCAACGATTCAAATTGCTATGGATTCAGAATCTTGTGCTCTTTCTGTTAATGTCAAAGTTGCAACATGTTTCTGTAATAATTTTTGCACTAAATAATTAAATACAGAAAATGCACTAAAAATTTGAAACTTTGGGAATTCATAACTTGAGTTTTGTTTACCCAAATTGAGCAAACTTGCTCTAAAAATTTGTCTTAACAAACTCTACACATTGGTATTTTATTTGGTCACAATTGAATTAATTTTGAACATGTTTCCTTCTGTTTACTAAAAAGGGCAGAATAAAAATGCTTATGGAAAAATGCATAATAAATCCAGTAATGATCCAAAAATTATGTTTAATAGCTCAAAATGTTCAGTGAAACATTTGCTACATGTTTTCAACCTTTTCAATACAATTTGTTTACTGTCTTTCCGAATTAAAAGTGGTGCAATAATTCAATGCTTTAATTAAACCTTTTAAATTGCAAAATTCATAATTTGGGCAATTCAAATCCAATTCCAACATGTAAAATATGTTTTCCATCCCATTTTTCATGTACTTTGCAAATATAAACTTTGTGTTCTGTTTTAAATAAATTAAATTGCTGAAAACAACTGTTTCTTAATTAATGCATTTAAAATTGTCAAATTAATAACTAATTCATTTTAATTCCTTTTTCAACAAATGAAATATGTATTCCATCTAAAATTTTGTGTTCTTTCCAAATATAAATTTTGTTATCTGTTTTGAACATTTAAAATTGGTGAAAACAAAAAATATTTGTTTAAATCATTTAAAATGCCAAAGGTCATAACTTAATAAATAAAATTCCAAACTTGGTAAACAACATATCAAATTGAAGCTATTGTTGTTTTTTTATTGTTTTCATCATCCATGCATCATTCTAATCAACTTTCACATGATGGTTATTTGTAGATCATTTAATTCAACATTAATTCATGGGCTTTTCCATATGCAATCCAAATTGCATATGGGCCCATTTAAATATGTTTACCATGTCAACTAGTTTATCTTTGATGCATCCTTAAACTTGTCATGCATCCATATCTTGATCATGCTGGATCTTTTGCCGTAGTAGTAATTGTTGCATCCGGTGTTTGTTCTAGTTCGTTGCTTCTTCGCGGATAGGACGTTGAGATGATGTGAGCAACGACAAGTTCTGCGGATGTACCTCTACTTGCTGGATTCCAGGCAAGTATACTCACTTGCTACCTATGGCTGCCTTTCATCACTTGTTACCGATTCTTCCCGTTGCCTTTATTCTAGCCTTATGATTCGATGCTTGTGTCTCGATTCTATCATATGTTTACCTTGCAACCATGATATAGCCTTCCTTCCACTTCCTATCAACTGTTGTTTGTTTACCTTGTCGGCCCTCGTGTCGTAGTTGCATGCTTAGGTTTGTTTGCGCTCTAGTCCTGTTGTCCTTTGTTCTATCACCTGTTAGTTGATAGTTGGGCTTATCTTAATCAACAACATGTTAATGTTTGGGGTAATAACAATTTGATGATAAGGCACCGGCAGGAGGCCCGGCGTGGTTTTGAGGCCTGCTAGTGTCGACCCTAATTAGGAAAAGGGTCTTGTCCTCCGATCCATGATGAGCGCACTAACCGCATGTGGGAAGCGAGTATGGGCGCCCCCCACAACTTTGATTCGATTCGCATCTCGTCCAAATCGCCTCATTTAGTTCGGGTTTTCCATTTTCCGCATGCATATGCAGGTGCGAACCCTTGGCGCCAGGGTGGAACTTTTGTAGTCGGCATTTAGGGAGACACGTTCTTAGAGTGCTATGAGGGTCCCCTTTTCTTTGTGGGGCTTGATTAGCCGTGCGCTCAATTGCACGGGGTTCTTTGGGCTTGATGCGAAGAAGAGTTGGGTTGTGTTGAGTGCCTCGCTTGGTGGAAGGGCCTTTCCATCTGGCGGGTCATTCTTACGTGTACGACCAAATTGGTGCATCCCTACAGGGTTAAATCTTCTCGAGAAGCCGTGTTGTCCGCGGTTATGGATGACTTGGTGAAAGTGCTGGCTAACAAGTACTCAGACAACTTACACTTAACGATGATAACTTGACTAGTAATATAGATTACCTCCACCATAAAAATGAATGTCACCCTAAACAATCGTGTGAGTTTCCTTGGGTTGCTTCCTTAGTAGGGGGTAACATTGGATGGGTATTGTTTGGTGAGTAGTTGTAGTTGGTTCTGATACTCTATCTTATCCCTTTCTTTTAGCCGGATGTTGTAGCGAGTCTCTGTAGTTAGTTAGTGCAGCCCGCTGCCGCTTCTTTGCAATAATCCCCTTCCTTTCCGTTGTACCCAAAGTATTTGTATCTTGTGATGATTGGTTACGCTGGTATCTTGTGAGTACGGTTTATCCACTTGCCAGTACTTAACCGTACTGACCCACGAATCCTTTTCGTGGCTGCATATTCCACATTGCAGTCAACAGGTTTGAAGTCTGACGATGTTAGCTTGGGAATCCCTCCGGCTTGGCCTGGGCAGGGATTGGACGCCATCGGTTATCTTCAGGACTCTTAGTCCAATTTGTATCTTGTCCGTAGTCGGACGCTATGTTGTTTCTTCCACTGTTATTTGGATCTTCGTATTGTATCAGTTGTATCCTTGACTCGTTTGAGTCGTCTTGTATATACCACCTCTGTTGTTGTTGTGGATTATTCGTGAACTGTTGTAATGTTATCCCAAGTGGCAACCTGAAATCGGTTATTATGCGGATTTGGGTGGAAATGCCGAAATCTGCATAGTGCCCGATGCCGGGGCGTCACAAATGGTATCAGAGCATGGTTTCCGATTCCCGATGTTGTTTCGATACGAATGGTTATCGAAGCAACGGGTCCGCAAAGCCTGTAGGATAACCTCGCTAACGGTCGTTGTTTCTAGAGTGTCAAAACTATTTGTGCTAAAACTATTTTGGAAACATCTCAATAGGATTCTTGTTTTCTCCTTATCTCTATTCTATTTCTCCTCTCATCTTATTTGTTTTGGAGTCTCGCTTCCTCTCAATCTTTCAAAGTTTTAGGATCCTACGTGGGTTGGACATTTTCTGAGCCTTTAACCTAATAGGTTCGATCATCGGAAGATTCCTGGTGGAAGAACATCGTCGTCACTCTGAGCAAGAATCTCTTGTTAGTGGTGTCGAGAAGCCCTTGGTAGTGGTGTCGAGGAGATCAACTGGAAGCATGAAGAATCGATAGTCGAACTTCTTTCCCCTCCCGGGTTAGTGGGTGGATTGCGAGGGCGCAATCCCTTCTTAGTGGTGTCGTCTGTAACACCTGGGGTTTTCCCCCAAAATAGTATTGTTTGGTTTTTTTTTCGCATCATGGCATCCTGCATCATCATGCATTTAAAACTTGCAAAACAATTGAAAATTACTCAAATCTTGTTGCTAAAATTTACTGAACTTTATTTGATGTCTAAATCTTTTTCTTATTGCCTAAATAATTTCTGCAAAAAAAAGGGGTTTTAAAAAGGGAGAGAGAGCAGCCCAGCTGCTCAACCCTCTCCCTTGCAGCAGCCCACCAAGCCCAGGCCCAACAAACCAGCCCACCCCAGCCTTTCTCCTTCCTCCATCCGTACAGGCACGAGGAGGACGTGATCCCCTCCTGTCGCTGTCCACCATGGTCCCCTCCTCCACCTGCTCCCTTCCCTCCTCTTAAGCAGCCCCCTCCCCTCCAAACCCTAACCCTAGCCTCTCCTCCCTCCTTCCTCTCCAGCCGCCGCCATTTTCCCCTCCCTTTCTCTCCTTTCTCTGTACCTTTTTCTGAATCTGAACCGAGAGAGGGAGAGCACCACCATGGCCGAAACTTGGAGCACCAAGGGCCGCAGCTGTGGTCGCCGCCTCGACCTCCGGAGACTGGGAATGGAAACGGGGCATATCCATCGCCGTCCTCGTCAAAGAATTGGGGTAGGGGACACTCGGGAGGGACGACGCCAACGCCATCTTCTTCCTCCGACCACGGGCACGTCTACCTCGCCTCTCTCCTGTACCCGTAGCTGCCGTCAACTCCGAGCAGGAACGCCTATGCCAACGACCCCCGGTGAGCTCTCCGCCCTCGGGCTACCCTCTCTCCCTCCCCCTTGCTCTGGGAAACCCCGCCGTCGAGCGGTACGGCAGTCACCAGCGTGTCCCCGGCGTCCTCTGTCCGTCACCGACGAGTACAGCAGCGCTCGATCTTCAGTTCCTCAGAGAAATCTCGCGCAACGTCTACTCAAAAGGGGCCAAAGCCCATATCTATCACCAACGCACAGCCAGCCCAGTGGCTGCGCACCCCGTCCGCACGCCCTGGAGCCCTGGGTTCGAATCCCCCCCAAGGCGCAAAGCCACCCTTTTTCTTCTCCATTTTTCTTTTATTCTCGAAAATCCAGAAAAAAACAGATCTGGGTCTTTAATTGTAAAATCAATAACAAATTGAATATTGATCCAATTTCAACGATTCAAATTGCTATGGATTCAGAATCTTGTGCTCTTTCTGTTAATGTCAAAGTTGCAACATGTTTCTGTAATAATTTTTGCACTAAATAATTAAATACAGAAAATGCACTAAAAATTTGAAACTTTGGGAATTCATAACTTGAGTTTTGTTCACCCAAATTGAGCAAACTTGGACTCTAAAAATTTGTCTTAACAAACTATACACATTGGTATTTTATTTGGTCACAATTGAATTAATTTTGAACATGTTTCCTTCTGTTTACTAAAAGGGGCAGAATAAAAATGCTTATGGAAAAATGCATAATAAATTCAATAATGTTCCAAAAATTATGTTTAATAGCTCAAAATGTTCAGTGAAACATTTGCTACATGTTTTCAACCTTTTCAATACAATTTGTTTACTGTTTTTCCTAATTAAAAGTGGTGCAATAATTCAATGCTTTAATTAAACCTTTTAAATTGCAAAATTCATAACTTGGGCAATTCAAATCCAATTCCAACATGTAAAATATGTTTTCCATCCCATTTTTCATGTACTTTGCAAATATCAACTTTGTGTTCTGTTTTAAATAAATTAAATTGCTGAAAACAACTGTTTCTTAATTAATGCATTTAAAATTGTCAAATTAATAACTAATTCATTTTAATTCCTTTTTCAACAAATGAAATATGTATTCCATCTAAAATTTTGTGTTCTTTCCATATATAAATTTTGTTATCTGTTTTGAACATTTAAAATTGGTGAAAACAACAAATGTTTGTTTAAATCATTTAAAATGCCAAAGTTCATAACTTAATAAATAAAATTCCAAACTTGGTAAACAACATATCAAATTGAAGCTATTGTTGTTTTCTTATTGTTTTCATCATACATGCATCATTCTAATGAACTTTCACATGATGGTTATTTGTAGATCATTTAATTCAACATTAATTCATGGGCTTTTCCATATGCAATCCAAATTGCATATGGTCCCATTTAAATATGTTTACCATGTCAACTAGTTTATCTTTGATGCATCCTTAAACTTGCCATGCATCCATATCTTGATCATGCTGGATCTTTTGCCGTAGTAGTAATTGTTGCATCCGGTGTTTGTTCTAGTTCGTTGCTTCTTCGCGGATAGGACGTTGAGATGATGTGAGCAACGACAAGTTCTGCGGATGTACCTCTACTTGCTGGATTCCAGGCAAGTATACTCACTTGCTACCTATGGCTGCCTTTCATCACTTGTTACCGATTCTTCCCGTTGCCTTTATTCTAGCCTTATGATTCGATGCTTGTGTCTCGATCCTATCATATGTTTACCTTGCAACCATGATATAGCCTTCCTTACACTTCCTATCAACTGTTGTTTGTTTACCTTGTCGGCCCTCGTGTCGTAGTTGCATGCTTAGGTTTGTTTGCGCTCTAGTCCTGTTGTCCTTTGTTCTATCACCTGTTAGTTGATAGTTGGGCTTATCTTAATCAACAACATGTTAATGTTTGGGGTAATAACAATTTGATGATAAGGCACCGGCAGGAGGCCCGGCGTGGTTTTGAGGCCTGCTAGTGTCGACCCTAATTAGGAAAAGGGTCTTGTCCTCCGATCCATGATGAGCGCACTAACCGCATGTGGGAAGCGAGTATGGGCGCCCCCCGCAACTTTGATTCGATTCGCATCTCGTCCAAATCGCCTCATTTAGTTCGGGTTTTCCATTTGCCGCATGCATATGCAGGTGCGTACCCTTGGCGCCAGGGTGGAACTTTTGTAGTCGGCATTTAGGGAGACACGTTCTTAGAGTGCTATGAGGGTCCCCTTTTCTTCGTGGGGCTTGATTAGCCGTGCGCTCAATTGCACGGGGTTCTTTGGGCTTGATGCGAAGAAGAGTTGGGTTGTGTTGAGTGCCTCGCTTGGTGGAAGGGCCTTTCCATCTGGCGGGTCATTCTTACGTGTACGGCCAAATTGGTGCATCCCTGCAGGGTTAAATCTTCTCGAGAAGCCGTGTTGTCCGCGGTTATGGATGACTTGGTGAAAGTGCTGGCTAACAAGTACTCAGACAACTTACACTTAACGATGATAACTTGACTAGTAATATAGATTACCTCCACCATAAAAATGAATGTCACCCTAATCAACTGTGTGAGTTTCCTTGGGTTGCTTCCTTAGTAGGGGGTAACATTGGATGGGTATTGTTTGGTGAATAGTTGTAGTTGGTTCTGATACGCTATCTTATCCATTTCTTTTAGCCGGATGTTGTAGCGAGTCTCTGTAGTTTGTTAGTGCAACCCGCTGCCGCTTCTTTGCAATAATCCCCTTCCTTTCCGTTGTACCCAAAGTATTTGTATCTTGTGATGATTGGTTACGCTGGTATCTTGTGAGTATGGTTTATCCACTTGCCAGTACTTAACCGTACTGACCCACGAATCCTTTTTGAGGCTGCATATTCCACATTGCAGTCAACAGGTTTGAAGTCTGACGACGTTAGCTTGGGAATCCCTCCGGCTTGGCCTGGGCAGGGATTGGACGCCATCGGTTATCTTCAGGACTCTTAGTCCAATTTGTATCTTGTCCGTAGTCGGACGCTATGTTGTTTCTTCCGCTGTTATTTGGATCTTTGTATTGTATCAGTTGTATCCTTGACTCGTTTGAGTCGTCTTGTATATACCCCCTCTGTTGTTGTTGTGGATTATTCGTGAACTGTTGTAATGTTATCCCAAGTGGCAACCTGAAATCGGTTATTATGCGGATTTGGGTGGTAATGCCGAAATCTGCATAGTGCCCGATACCGGGGCGTCACAAATGGTATCAGAGCATGGTTTCTGATTCCCGATGTTGTTTCGATACGAATGGTTATCGAAGCAATGGGTCCGCAAAGCCTGTAGGATAACCTCGCTAACGGTCGTTGTTTCTAGAGTGTCAAAACTATTTGTGCTAAAACTATTTTGGAAACATCTCAATAGGATTCTTGTTTTCTCCTTATCTCTATTCTATTTCTCCTCTCATCTTATTTGTTTTGGAGTCTCTCTTCCTCTCAATCTTTCAAAGTTTTAGGATCCTACGTGGGTTGGACGTTTTCTGAGCCTTTAACCTAATAGGTTCGATCATCGGAAGATTCCTGGTGGAAGAACATCGTCGTCACTCCGAGCAAGAATCTCTTGTTAGTGGTGTCGAGAAGCCCTTGTTAGTGGTGTCGAGGAGATCAACTGGAAGCATGAAAAATCGATAGTCGAACTTCTTTCCCATCCCGGGTTAGTGGGTGGATTGCGAGGGCGCAATCCCTTGTTAGTGGTGTCGTCTGTAACACCCGGGGTTTTCCCCCCAAATAGTATTGTTTGGTTTTTTTTTCGCATCATGGCATCCTGCATCATCATGCATTTAAAACTTGCAAAACAATTGAAAATTACTCAAATCTTGTTGCTAAAATTTACTGAACTTTATTTGATGTCTAAATCTTTTTCTTATTGCCTAAATAATTTCTGCAAAAAAAAAGGGGTTTTAAAAAGGGAGAGAGAGCAGCCCAGCTGCTCAACCCTCTCCCTTGCAGCAGCCCACCAAGCCCAGGCCCAACAAACCAGCCCACCCCAGCCTTTCTCCTCCCTCCATCCGTACAGGCACGAGGAGGACGTGATCCCCTCCTGTCGCTGTCCACCATGGTCCCCTCCTCCACCTGCTCCCTTCCCTCCTCTCAAGCAGCCCCCTCCCCTCCAAACCCTAACCCTAGCCTCTCCTCCCTCCTTCCTCTCCAGCCGCCGCCATTTTCCCCTCCCTTTCTGTCCTTTCTCTGCACCTTTTTCTGAATCTGAACCGAGAGAGGGAGAGCACCACCATGGCCGAAACTTGGAGCACCAAGGGCCGCAGCTGTGGTCGCCGCCTCGACCTCCGGAGACTGAGAATGGAAACGGGGCATATCCCTCACCGTCCTCGTCAAAGAATTGGGGTAGGGGACGCTCGGGAGGGACGACGCCAACGCCATCTTCTTCCTCCGACCACAGGCACGTCTACCTCGCCTCTCGCCTTTACCCATAGCTGCCGTCGACTCCGAGCAGGAACGCCTACGCCAACGACCCCCGGTGAGCTCTCCGCCCTCGGGCTACCCTCTCTCCCTTCCCCTTGCTCTGGGAAACCCCGCCGTCGAGCGGCACGGCAGTCACCAGCGTGTCCCCGGCGTCCTCTTTCCGTCACCGACGAGTACAACAGCGCTCGATCTTCAGTTCCTCGGAGAAATCTCGCGCAACGTCTACTCAAAAGGGGCCGAAGCCCATATCTATCACCAACGCACAGCCAGCCCAGTGGCTGCGCACCCCGTCCGCACGCCCTGGAGCCCTGGGTTCGAATCCCCCCCGAGGCGCAAAGCCACCCTTTTTCTTCTCCATTTTTCTTTTATTCTCGAAAATCCAGAAAAAAACAGATCTGAGTCTTTAATTGTAAAATCAATAACAAATTGAATATTGATCCAATTTCAACGATTCAAATTGCTGTGGATTCAGAATCTTGTGCTCTTTCTGTTAATGTCAAAGTTGCAACATGTTTCTGTAATAATGTTTGCACTAAATAATTAAATACAGAAAATGCACTAAAAATTTCAAACTTTGGGAATTCATAACTTGAGTTTTGTTCACCCAAATTGAGCAAACTTGGGCTCTAAAAATTTGTCTTAACAAACTCTACACATTGGTATTTTATTTGGTCACAATTGAATTAATTTTGAACATGTTTCCTTCTGTTTACTAAAAGGGGCAGAATAAAAATGCTTATGGAAAAATGCATTATAAATTCAATAATGATCCAAAAAATTATGTTTAATAGCTCAAAATGTTCAGTGAAACATTTGCTACATGTTTTCAACCTTTTCAATACAATTTGTTTACTGTTTTTCCTAATTAAAAGTGGTGCAATAATTCAATGCTTTAATTAAACCTTTTAAATTGCAAAATTCATAACTTGGGCAATTCAAATCCAATTCCAACATGTAAAATATGTTTTCCATCCCATTTTTCATGTACTTTGCAAATATCAACTTTGTGTTCTGTTTTAAATAAATTAAATTGCTGAAAACAACTGTTTCTTAATTAATGCATTTAAAATTGTCAAATTAATAACTAATTCATTTTAATTCCTTTTTCAACAAATGAAATATGTATTCCATCTAAAATTTTGTGTTCTTTCCATATATAAATTTTGTTATCTGTTTTGAACATTTAAAATTGGTGAAAACAACAAATGTTTGTTTAAATCATTTAAAATGCCAAAGTTCATAACTTAATAAATAAAATTCCAAACTTGGTAAACAACATATCAAATTGAAGCTATTGTTGTTTTCTTATTGTTTTCATCATACATGCATCATTCTAATGAACTTTCACATGATGGTTATTTGTAGATCATTTAATTCAACATTAATTCATGGGCTTTTCCATATGCAATCCAAATTGCATATGGTCCCATTTAAATATGTTTACCATGTCAACTAGTTTATCTTTGATGCATCCTTAAACTTGCCATGCATCCATATCTTGATCATGCTGGATCTTTTGCCGTAGTAGTAATTGTTGCATCCGGTGTTTGTTCTAGTTCGTTGCTTCTTCGCGGATAGGACGTTGAGATGATGTGAGCAACGACAAGTTCTGCGGATGTACCTCTACTTGCTGGATTCCAGGCAAGTATACTCACTTGCTACCTATGGCTGCCTTTCATCACTTGTTACCGATTCTTCCCGTTGCCTTTATTCTAGCCTTATGATTCGATGCTTGTGTCTCGATCCTATCATATGTTTACCTTGCAACCATGATATAGCCTTCCTTACACTTCCTATCAACTGTTGTTTGTTTACCTTGTCGGCCCTCGTGTCGTAGTTGCATGCTTAGGTTTGTTTGCGCTCTAGTCCTGTTGTCCTTTGTTCTATCACCTGTTAGTTGATAGTTGGGCTTATCTTAATCAACAACATGTTAATGTTTGGGGTAATAACAATTTGATGATAAGGCACCGGCAGGAGGCCCGGCGTGGTTTTGAGGCCTGCTAGTGTCGACCCTAATTAGGAAAAGGGTCTTGTCCTCCGATCCATGATGAGCGCACTAACCGCATGTGGGAAGCGAGTATGGGCGCCCCCCGCAACTTTGATTCGATTCGCATCTCGTCCAAATCGCCTCATTTAGTTCGGGTTTTCCATTTGCCGCATGCATATGCAGGTGCGTACCCTTGGCGCCAGGGTGGAACTTTTGTAGTCGGCATTTAGGGAGACACGTTCTTAGAGTGCTATGAGGGTCCCCTTTTCTTCGTGGGGCTTGATTAGCCGTGCGCTCAATTGCACGGGGTTCTTTGGGCTTGATGCGAAGAAGAGTTGGGTTGTGTTGAGTGCCTCGCTTGGTGGAAGGGCCTTTCCATCTGGCGGGTCATTCTTACGTGTACGGCCAAATTGGTGCATCCCTGCAGGGTTAAATCTTCTCGAGAAGCCGTGTTGTCCGCGGTTATGGATGACTTGGTGAAAGTGCTGGCTAACAAGTACTCAGACAACTTACACTTAACGATGATAACTTGACTAGTAATATAGATTACCTCCACCATAAAAATGAATGTCACCCTAATCAACTGTGTGAGTTTCCTTGGGTTGCTTCCTTAGTAGGGGGTAACATTGGATGGGTATTGTTTGGTGAATAGTTGTAGTTGGTTCTGATACGCTATCTTATCCCTTTCTTTTAGCCGGATGTTGTAGCGAGTCTCTGTAGTTTGTTAGTGCAACCCGCTGCCGCTTCTTTGCAATAATCCCCTTCCTTTCCGTTGTACCCAAAGTATTTGTATCTTGTGATGATTGGTTACGCTGGTATCTTGTGAGTATGGTTTATCCACTTGCCAGTACTTAACCGTACTGACCCACGAATCCTTTTTGAGGCTGCATATTCCACATTGCAGTCAACAGGTTTGAAGTCTGACGACGTTAGCTTGGGAATCCCTCCGGCTTGGCCTGGGCAGGGATTGGACGCCATCGGTTATCTTCAGGACTCTTAGTCCAATTTGTATCTTGTCCGTAGTCGGACGCTATGTTGTTTCTTCCGCTGTTATTTGGATCTTTGTATTGTATCAGTTGTATCCTTGACTCGTTTGAGTCGTCTTGTATATACCCCCTCTGTTGTTGTTGTGGATTATTCGTGAACTGTTGTAATGTTATCCCAAGTGGCAACCTGAAATCGGTTATTATGCGGATTTGGGTGGTAATGCCGAAATCTGCATAGTGCCCGATACCGGGGCGTCACAAATGGTATCAGAGCATGGTTTCTGATTCCCGATGTTGTTTCGATACGAATGGTTATCGAAGCAACGGGTCCGCAAAGCCTGTAGGATAACCTCGCTAACGGTCGTTGTTTCTAGAGTGTCAAAACTATTTGTGCTAAAACTATTTTGGAAACATCTCAATAGGATTCTTGTTTTCTCCTTATCTCTATTCTATTTCTCCTCTCATCTTATTTGTTTTGGAGTCTCTCTTCCTCTCAATCTTTCAAAGTTTTAGGATCCTACGTGGGTTGGACGTTTTCTGAGCCTTTAACCTAATAGGTTCGATCATCGGAAGATTCCTGGTGGAAGAACATCGTCGTCACTCCGAGCAAGAATCTCTTGTTAGTGGTGTCGAGAAGCCCTTGTTAGTGGTGTCGAGGAGATCAACTGGAAGCATGAAAAATCGATAGTCGAACTTCTTTCCCATCCCGGGTTAGTGGGTGGATTGCGAGGGCGCAATCCCTTGTTAGTGGTGTCGTCTGTAACACCCGGGGTTTTCCCCCCAAATAGTATTGTTTGGTTTTTTTTTCGCATCATGGCATCCTGCATCATCATGCATTTAAAACTTGCAAAACAATTGAAAATTACTCAAATCTTGTTGCTAAAATTTACTGAACTTTATTTGATGTCTAAATCTTTTTCTTATTGCCTAAATAATTTCTGCAAAAAAAAGGGGTTTTAAAAAGGGAGAGAGAGCAGCCCAGCTGCTCAACCCTCTCCCTTGCAGCAGCCCACCAAGCCCAGGCCCAACAAACCAGCCCACCCCAGCCTTTCTCCTCCCTCCATCCGTACAGGCACGAGGAGGACGTGATCCCCTCCTGTCGCTGTCCACCATGGTCCCCTCCTCCACCTGCTCCCTTCCCTCCTCTCAAGCAGCCCCCTCCCCTCCAAACCCTAACCCTAGCCTCTCCTCCCTCCTTCCTCTCCAGCCGCCGCCATTTTCCCCTCCCTTTCTGTCCTTTCTCTGCACCTTTTTCTGAATCTGAACCGAGAGAGGGAGAGCACCACCATGGCCGAAACTTGGAGCACCAAGGGCCGCAGCTGTGGTCGCCGCCTCGACCTCCGGAGACTGAGAATGGAAACGGGGCATATCCCTCACCGTCCTCGTCAAAGAATTGGGGTAGGGGACGCTCGGGAGGGACGACGCCAACGCCATCTTCTTCCTCCGACCACAGGCACGTCTACCTCGCCTCTCGCCTTTACCCGTAGCTGCCGTCGACTCCGAGCAGGAACGCCTACGCCAACGACCCCCGGTGAGCTCTCCGCCCTCGGGCTACCCTCTCTCCCTTCCCCTTGCTCTGGGAAACCCCGCCGTCGAGCGGCACGGCAGTCACCAGCGTGTCCCCGGCGTCCTCTTTCCGTCACCGACGAGTACAACAGCGCTCGATCTTCAGTTCCTCGGAGAAATCTCGCGCAACGTCTACTCAAAAGGGGCCGAAGCCCATATCTATCACCAACGCACAGCCAGCCCAGTGGCTGCGCACCCCGTCCGCACGCCCTGGAGCCCTGGGTTCGAATCCCCCCCGAGGCGCAAAGCCACCCTTTTTCTTCTCCATTTTTCTTTTATTCTCGAAAATCCAGAAAAAAACAGATCTGAGTCTTTAATTGTAAAATCAATAACAAATTGAATATTGATCCAATTTCAACGATTCAAATTGCTGTGGATTCAGAATCTTGTGCTCTTTCTGTTAATGTCAAAGTTGCAACATGTTTCTGTAATAATGTTTGCACTAAATAATTAAATACAGAAAATGCACTAAAAATTTCAAACTTTGGGAATTCATAACTTGAGTTTTGTTCACCCAAATTGAGCAAACTTGGGCTCTAAAAATTTGTCTTAACAAACTCTACACATTGGTATTTTATTTGGTCACAATTGAATTAATTTTGAACATGTTTCCTTCTGTTTACTAAAAGGGGCAGAATAAAAATGCTTATGGAAAAATGCATTATAAATTCAATAATGATCCAAAAATTATGTTTAATAGCTCAAAATGTTCAGTGAAACATTTGCTACATGTTTTCAACCTTTTCAATACAATTTGTTTACTGTTTTTCCTAATTAAAAGTGGTGCAATAATTCAATGCTTTAATTAAACCTTTTAAATTGCAAAATTCATAACTTGGGCAATTCAAATCCAATTCCAACATGTAAAATATGTTTTCCATCCCATTTTTCATGTACTTTGCAAATATCAACTTTATGTTCTGTTTTAAATAAATTAAATTGCTGAAAACAACTGTTTCTTAATTAATGCATTTAAAATTGTCAAATTAATAACTAATTCATTTATTTCCTTTTTCAACAAATGAAATATGTATTCCATCTAAAATTTTGTGTTCTTTCCAAATATAAATTTTGTTATCTGTTTTGAACATTTAAAATTGGTGAAAACAACAAATGTTTGTTTAAATCATTTAAAATGCCAAAGTTCATAACTTAATAAATAAAATTCCAAACTTGGTAAACAACATATCAAATTGAAGCTATTGTTGTTTTCTTATTGTTTTCATCATACATGCATCATTCTAATGAACTTTCACATGATGGTTATTTGTAGATCATTTAATTCAACATTAATTCATGGGCTTTTCCATATGCAATCCAAATTGCATATGGGCCCATTTAAATATGTTTACCATGTCAACTAGTTTATCTTTGATGCATCCTTAAACTTGTCATACATCCATATCTTGATCATGCTGGATATTTTGCCGTAGTAGTAATTGTTGCATCCGGTGTTTGTTCTAGTTCGTTGCTTCTTCGCGGATAGGACGTTGAGATGATGTGAGCAACGACAAGTTCTGCGGATGTACCTCTACTTGCTGGATTCCAGGCAAGTATACTCACTTGCTACCTATGGCTGCCTGTCATCACTTGTTACCGATTCTTCCCGTTGCCTTTATTCTAGCCTTATGATTCGATGCTTGTGTCTCGATCCTATCATATGTTTACCTTGCAACCATGATATAGCCTTCCTTCCACTTCCTATCAACTGTTGTTTGTTTACCTTGTGGCCCTCGTGTCGTAGTTGCATGCTTAGGTTTGTTTGCGCTCTAGTCCTGTTGTCCTTTGTTCTATCACCTGTTAGTTGATAGTTGGGCTTATCTTAATCAACAACATGTTAATGTTTGGGGTAATAACAATTTGATGATAAGGCACCGGCAGGAGGCCCGACGTGGTTTTGAGGCCTGCTAGTGTCGACCCTAATTAGGAAAAGGGTCTTGTCCTCCGATCCATGATGAGCGCACTAACCGCATGTGGGAAGCGAGTATGGGCGCCCCCCGCAACTTTGATTCGATTCGCATCTCGTCCAAATCGCCTCATTTAGTTCGGGTTTTCCATTTGCCGCATGCATATGCAGGTGCGAACCCTTGGCGCCAGGGTGGAACTTTTGTAGTCGTGGGGCTTGATTAGCCGTGCGCTCAATTGCACGGGGTTCTTTGGGCTTGATGCGAAGAAGAGTTGGGTTGTGTTGAGTGCCTCGCTTGGTGGAAGGGCCTTTCCATCTGGCGGGTCATTCTTACGTGTACGGCCAAATTGGTGCATCCCTGTAGGGTTAAATCTTCTCGAGAAGCCGTGTTGTCCGCGGTTATGGATGACTTGGTGAAAGTGCTGGCTAACAAGTACTCAGACAACTTACACTTAACGATGATAACTTGACTAGTAATATAGATTACCTCCACCATAAAAATGAATGTCACCCTAATCAACCGTGTGAGTTTCCTTGGGTTCCTTCCTTAGTAGGGGGTAACATTGGATGGGTATTGTTTGGTGAGTAGTTGTAGTTGGTTCTGATACGCTATCTTATCCCTTTCTTTTAGCCGGATGTTGTAGCGAGTCTCTGTAGTTAGTTAGTGCAGCCCGCTGCCGCTTCTTTGCAATAATCCCCTTCCTTTCCGTTGTATCCAAAGTATTTGTATCTTGTGATGATTGGTTACGCTGGTATCTTGTGAGTATGGTTTATCCACTTGCCAGTACTTAACCGTACTGACCCACGAATCCTTTTCGTGGCTGCATATTCCACATTGCAGTCAACAGGTTTGAAGTCTGACGACGTTAGCTTGGGAATCCCTCCGGCTTGGCCTGGGCAGGGATTGGACGCCATCGGTTATCTTCAGGACTCTTAGTCCAATTTGTATCTTGTCCGTAGTCGGACGCTATGTTGTTTCTTCCGCTGTTATTTGGATCTTTGTATTGTATCGGTTGTATCCTTGACTCGTTTGAGTCGTCTTGTATATACCCCCTCTATTGTTGTTGTGGATTATTCGTGAACTGTTGTAATGTTATCCCAAGTGGCAACCTGAAATCGGTTATTATGCGGATTTGGGTGGAAATGCCGAAATATGCATAGTGCCCGATGCCGGGGGTGTCACAGCCAACGAGCGGGGCAGCGTGGACGGACGTGGCTGCACATCGTTGGCGTCGCGCCCCTCACCTCCTGGACCAGCTCCAGCGGCGTCCGGCCCTTCCCGACGGGGCTCCGCGTCGGCGCCCAGCTCCAGCAGCGCGGCCGTACCCCGCCTCGCCCATCCGCGCCTATCCCTTGTGGTAGCATCGAGGACCACCGCTGGTGTAACTTCGCCTCGCCCCATCCGCGCGGCCGCTTCGGATGACGAGCAGAGGCGGCGATGGCCTTGCCTCGAGGTCGGAGAGGTCCACCGCTGGCTGGTAGGAGCCGCCGGTGGCAGCGGCGGCGAGGGAGCTCGCCTCGATGTCGGAGTAGAGGCACGAGTCCAGCGAGGTAGAGATCGGATGGGCAGAGGGGGCTCTCCTAGAGGTCGGATGGGTGAGGAACGGCGGAGGCACGACGCCGGCGAGGGAGCCGTTCCCGGCGTGTGCGACGGAGCCATTCCGGTGGGGGAGGAGCGAGCTAGTCCTGCGGAACAGAGGAATCGCGAGTTGCGTGTCTTGCGATAGAGATAAGGAACGAGTGGTCGTGAGTGTTTTCCGCACCTGGATCCACCCACCTCGCTAGTTGGACCCGGACGATGAGCCCCCGGCGGATCCTAAGCGTTTTGCTTATTTTAATATTGAGAAAGACGCATGATATGCCTACTTTGTTGTTTCCTTACAATGTCACGAATACGAAACAGCTTTCATCCCGCTTTATAAATAAAATACAGCGATACAATGTAACGAGAGGAACCTCTTACAAAGAAGATCAAAAATAGAAAAAGAAAAACCAGGAGAGCCATACTTGCCACCGAGGACGGAGGCTCCACGACGACGCCCGCCAATAGGGTAACGGCGTAGCACACTGCCGCCGTCTAGACCGAAATGGTCAAGGGTTTTCACCGGAAACCCTAACGCGGCGAATGTAGTCACAACAGCGCCCCCCAAGAGAGTAACGACACTCGCGGGCATCGCTGCCATTGGCGCCTGAGCGCAGAGCTTTCGCTCGAAAAAACTTCCGCACAACGTCCGAAGCCTCAGACCTCCCACAGACCCCGAGAATGGCCTCGAGACCACGATCTGGGAGTTGCTGCCACCAACGCCAGAGACCCCCACCACCCGCTTCTCGCCACCCAGATGGACCGAGGACCAAGGCCATCACCACCGCCACGCCGCTCGCCGTAGAGACGCCCGTGCAGTCCACCTCCCAGAACCGCCGCCCCGACGTCCCTGGACTCGAGCCCTAAGAGCGACAACAGTGCACAACGAGCCCAAGGAATTGGCCGAGGTAGGATAACGACAGATCTAATCCTGCGTGGAAGGCAAGCCGATCCGCACCCTGTAGGAGGAGACTGTCATCCTCCACCGCCACGGCGGTCGCCGACCGGACGTAGCAGGCAGGGCCTGTCAGGCCCAAATCCGGTCTAGATAATCTAGATCCGGTCCAGATCAGCTCGACTATCCCTGCCGCAGCATTGCAGCGCCGAGACCGCCGCTGATGCCATCCACCGGCAGATCGTGTCGCTCCTACCACTCCTACCCCGCCGGAATTTCGCAGGCAAGATCTGACCACTGACCAGGCCCGAGTTCGTCACGTCCCCGAAGGAGCTCCAAGTAACCGAAGAACCAGAGCATGTCTGAATCGCCCCAGCCGCCTTGGACCTGCTGCCGCACATCGGCAACCGACGCCCGCGCGACGAGCTCGCCGCCGCTCAGGACCATGCACCGCACCGCTGCCCCAGGCCCGCAACGCCACCACAAACCACCGCCGCCATGTTGGGCACCTTGCGCCAGTGCCGCACCCCCGCCGCCAGAGCCGTCCCGCGCCGTACACCGGCACGCGAAGGGGAAGAAGAGCCCCGCCGCCGCCACGGCTGCCCGGTCTTAGCCCGGCAGCGCCCACCGGCGGCGGCGAGGGGAGTGAGTGAGATTGGAAGGAAGGGAAGCTGGCGGCCTGAGGAGGCCCCCGGTCGCTCGCGGAAGCGACGCGGGGGGCTAGGGTGTCTGTGTTTCTGAATCCGTCAATGTCACGAATGATGGAAACTTACAATTACAGTATCGCAGGCGGCATGTAGGGGCAGCAAAAAAAAAATCCAAAATCGCAGGTGACATGATCGCCTTCTGTTATTGAACCGTACTTAGAATCATTTTGGTAGGAAATTGTTCTATGATAAATCCTAGAGATTCATTCTACCCACCGCACCTTACACAAGCAGTAACATTTAGAGCAACATGTCCTCTTTATGGGTCCTTCAATATATATACTACCATGCATATCCATGTTGTCAAATATATCGTATATACATCTCCTCTTATGATAATGTGTCATTGAGAAACCACTACAATAGATATAGGTGGTAGATGGAACAAGTATTGGACTATGTATACCATAACAGAACCACACATGTGGTGCAGGTAGAGTCTCAACTCATTTTGTCGGAATTGTAGACATTGGGAAGGAAATAGGTATCGTCCGGATGCACAAGTGAAGTTGTTGATGTGCATGCATGTAGATTCACAATTGGTATTGTAGACATACCATGACGGATTGTACTCCAGATCTTCTTTAGAGAACTTAAATCTGGGAATCTGTTCACATAAAGCACCAAACCGACACTTCGTGAGCTGCTTCCCGCGAGTTGTCCTTCTACTATTGCACTGTTTGTTCCACTCAGTATTAGAGTATCTAGAGTGTTGTCAAAATCAAATTTGACACATAGATTTATTTGATACGAGTGTTAAATATGCTATGTTAGGTACAATATGTCAATACTAAAGCCAAATGCCAAATTCTCTAATTGTATGGTCTACTATGTATAAAGTAAAAATAAAATATTCTTGCACTGCTCACTCCTCTCTAGTCCACCCCTCCATCCTCTTAGTTATTCACTTAACTCAGTTTGACATTGGATCTACTTTCTCCCACCTCCAAAAATTTATCTATGGAACCAACAAAATTATGCTCTACAATATTGCCAAAAGACAAAACACAATTTGGCAACGGTATTTAGCATACATTGTGGTTTCCCTTAATGATCAGGACCAAATGTGCACATGTTCATTGATTTGTTTACGTGGAAACACTATTTTCTATTCTCGTAAAATTGATAATTTACTTTTCCTAGAGTGACGAGAACGGAGATAATTACAATATCTGCAGTTTTCTTCTTATGTGAAAACACCAATTTCTATTTTAACTAAGTAGGAGGACGTCGTGTTTTATCCGTTGATGTCAAAGTGTATAAAATTTGTACTCTATATACCTGTTGTATAATAAATCCTCCTCCTCCCAAATAATTAATATGCACACACACACACACACACACATATATATATATAATAAAAAGGTATAATATGCTCATATGTGAGGTATATTCAATATGAGAGTATGTACACCCAGGAGTATATAAGAGGAGTCCTATATATATATATAATGGATCCGAAGAAAGTAGCTTCGATATACTATATAAAGGATGCGGCGCGCTCCATCATCTTCAACCACTCAAGTGCACTATATATACGTACCCGATTTTTTTTATTTTTTTTATTGGGATATAGCTTTGATGAGATGCGGATAAAACTTCTTTTTGAGGCATGCATATGAAGCAGAACAAGGGAAAGCTGCCAATGCAGTTTGCTTTGGATTTAGATGAATAAATATTTCGAGGAATCAACCACACTTTGGGAGAAAGAAAGATGGGAGCGGTGCATGTAGTATGAGTATAGTAGTGTGTGCTCTAGAGTGGGATCACGGCTCGGAGGACGCGAACGACCAAGCTCCAAAGTTGGTACTGGGGCCGGAGCATGCTTGTTTATTACATACTAGTGTGTCAGTTTAGTGTAACGATATTTTATCCTTGCCAGCGCATGAATATGTGCCTTTGAAAATGCAACTTTTTTCTCTGTTATGAGCAGAGCAATGCAGAGATTGCGCAGCAACGAGTGGCAACCTCAAAAATCTATAGGTAGTAACAGGTTGCCTCCCCGGTACTATATATACGTGACACACCACACTCAAAACTCAAAATCCATTTTTTGGGTGTGGTATGACAGCAACACACTACATGTACTGATCCCACTCTCCAAGGTACGCTAAAACGTCGACACAAGGAGCCATATTAAAAACACATTCAAACTAGGGAAAGAGAATGAATTAAGCTACTTCCAAAAGGAGTTGGCCCCATGAGAGATTCTCAAACAGTACTAACTGTGTGACTTCAACGATGGAACTCCCAGTGGATTAACGCATGGTCAGGGGAAAGCTAATATAATCATTCTAGTGAGAGTACAAATCTCGAGTTCTTATCGTACGACATGCAAGGCAGAGACAGCTACCCCTATATATATATATATATATATATATTGACTATTGTTAGGAAATACATTTTCGTATTTAGTTGTCCTTTTGAGGGTCAACAATTATACTTGGAAAGTTCATGTTTTAAACTTTTGATAACTGAAAAAGTAGGGGAGTTCCGCCTATTTTGCTAGGAGAACAATACAGTTTTAACTACATTGATTTTTTTGTCTGTGCTATTTTGACCTCAAAATATTATAATGTACAATTGTAGTTGTTCTTTTTTTCGAAAAGGGGAGAACCCCAGTCTCTGCATCGAGTGATGCACATATCTTTTATTACTTATTGCGTTCTAGTGTGTCTAAGAGTTTACAAGTATGAAAACCTCACAAAGAGACAAGCCTCCCTCAAAATGACAAGCAATACAAAATAAAACTACGAAAGTCTATTAATATACTGCCACGTATGACGGGAGAAAAAATCCCATGCCACCATAAGAAGTCTCTTGCATCCGGCCACCATAAGCTCTCACTGGTCCGAAGGTAGTAAGAAAGCTCATTGTTGGATCCAATGCACCGCCATATGGATAACCTGTAAGACATGAAAGTTGTCCTTCCTGTTAAACACAAGATTATTCCTACAATTCCAAATGGACCAACAAATAGGCGAAACACCAATATGAATTCTATTTTTGGTCCTTTTGTTTATCCCATTTAACTAATTTCCAAACATATTTGTAACAATGGAGCGGGGAGGTATATTGTAAGTACAAAAGACCACACGCCAAACAAGTTTAGAGAACGGACACAATAAAAAATAAATGGTCTAGTGTCTCCTCATTCCCACAAAAGGAACAATGTGTGTCACCTTTCCACCCTCGTTTAGCTAAATTATCTCTAGTAAGCAGTACCTTTTTATCTAAGAACCACATGAAAATTTTAATCTTGATAGGGATTTTCAACTTTCACAAATAATTTTTAAGAAAATTTGGTATGATCATTCATAAGATCCTCATACATAGATTTAACTGAGAAAACACCATCCCGAGATAAATTCCAACGAAACCTATCAAGACTGTTATTCAGCGAAACAGACATCAAACGCAAATATAGATGAGACCACATCTCCTAATTATTTCCCACTAGGTTTCTCCTAAAGACAATATTAATAGGTGGAGCATTGTGAAACACATCATGTACCGCAACATTTTTATGTTGCACAATGTTATATAAAAGTGGATACTGATTTAAAAGAGGAGATGGGCCTAACCATGTATCCTCCCAAAACCTTGTTGTCTTCTTATTCCCAACTATAAAGGAACCTGTATGAAAGATATCTTTCTAAACTTTCATAAGCCCCTTCCAAAAGGGAGAATCACTATGTTGTGCCTCGACATGAGCTAAATTTTTGCTACGGAGATATTTGTTTTGCAGCAACTCCTGCCAAACACCCTCCTCATTTTAGAGCTTAAACAACCACTTACTTAGCAAATATTTGTTTTTCAGCTCTCGCACTTCCACACCTAACTCACCCTGATCCTTAGGTCTACAGATAATATTCCACTTTGTTAAACTATATTTGCGTTTGTTCTCATCACTTTGCCAGAAAAAACGAGACCTATAGAAATATAGTCGCTTGCGAACACCTTTTGGAATTTCGAGAAAAGAGAGCATAAAAATGGGTAGACTTGTTAGAATCGAGTTAGCAAGAACTAAATGGTCCCCATAGGATAACAACTTCCCTTCCCAATAGCCAAGTTTGTCCTCAAAACGACTTTCAACTAGATGCCACTCAGAGTTTCTTAGTTTTCTATGATGGATAGGAATCCCCAAATATTTAAAAGGTAAAGAACCAAACTCACAACCAAAGATTTGTTTGTACTGATTCTCTACGTCTTTAGCCTTTCCAAAACAAAAAACTTCACTCTTGTAAAAGTTAATTTTGAGACCCGAGAGATGTTAAAAGATACACAAAATCAACCTCATATTAAGGGCCTTTGCAAGATCATTCTCTAAGAAAAAATAGTATCATCTGCATACTGAAGGATAGACAAACCCCCCTCCACTAAGTGAGAAATTAGTCCTCCTATTTGACCATCCTCCTTCGCCCAAGTAATCAGAATGGCTAACGTATCAGCAACAATGTCAAAAAGGATTGGAGATAAAGGATCTCCCTACCAAAGACCATTTTTTGTTTGAAAATAGTGACCTATGTTATCATTAACTCGAATACACATGCTTCCTCCATGAACAAATTGCATAATAAGTTTACACCATTCTTGTGTAAATCCCTTCATATGCAATGCTTGCTAGAGAAAGGGCCATTTAACTTTATCATATGCCTTTTCAAAGTCAATCTTAAAAATAACCATATCCATCTTCTTCTTCTTAAGTTCATGAATGGTCTCATGAAGGATGACCACTCCTTCCCATATGTTTCTCCTAGGCATAAAAATCGACTGAGAAGGTCTAACTACCCTTTTGACAATTTGAGTAATTCGATTAGTACCCACCTTTGTGAAAATTTTGAAACTTACATTGAGAAGACATATAGGTCTATATTGTTGAATTTGTACCGCATTTTCCTTCTTTGGAAGCAAGGTTATCACTCCAAAGTTCAGTTTAAACAACTTAAGATTACCTTGTTTCAGCTGAGAAAAAAAATCCATATGATCGTGCTTAATAACCTCCCAAAAGGTCTTATAAAATTCAGCAGGAAACCATCTAGTCCCTGAGCTTTATTTAACTCCATTTGCAAAATGGCTTTGAACACTTCTTTCACTAAGAAATCGGATGTAAGAATATCATTTTCCTCTTGAGACAACTGCGGTATATCATGAGTAACATATTCATCTAAAGAAATATCATTGGGAACCGAATCCCCAAAGAGTTTCTTGTAATATTGAGTAATATAGATTTCTAAGTTATCCTCGCCAACTATAGTTCCGTCATCTTGTTCAAGTTGAAAAATCATTTTCTTTTGGCGTTTCCCATTAGCAATAAGATGGAAGTATCTAGTATAATCTCCCCTCCTAAATATGTTTAACCTTAGGCCTCTAAGCCCACTTGCTTTCTTCTTCCTTACGAAGACAAAAAAATACGATCATTTGCCTCTCTCAAAGCATCCCGCTCATTCGACAAAACAGGGATACTCTCAGCCTTGATATCAAGATCATAAATAATTTTAAGCAACCTATCTCTCTCCTTCTTGTATTTACCACTTTGATTCTTAGCCCAACCCTTCAGAGAACGTCTCAACTGCCTGATCTTATTCTGCCATACTTCTATGGCCGAGTCCCCTATGACAACCGCAGCCCGTTCTGCCACAGCCATCCCATAAAACCCTTCCATTCAAAGCCACGAAAGCTCAAATAAAAAACGTGTTGTATTACCCACATGAGCTCGCACCCACAAATCCACAAAATGAGGCGTGTGATCCGACCCAGTCCTAGTCAAAGCTTGCACCGTAGAGAGAGGGTATTGATGTTCACAATCAACATACGCAAGAACTCTGTCTTTTTTATAAGGTCGGGCATCTCTCCTACTGGCCCATGTATATTGCCTACCCGAGAACTCGATTCCTTCAAGTTTAAACTATGAATAATAGCATTAAACATGATGGGCCATCTCAGATTATAGTTACTATTATTCTTTTCTTCAGGCTTTCATATTATATTAAAATCCCCACCCACCAAAAAAGGTAGTGTTTCATTCTCACAAATACGAACTAGCTCTCATAAGTATTGAGGTTTAAACTCATCCTGGGCGGCACCATAAATGGAAAATAAAACCCACTCAAAACCATCACTTTTTGACTTGACATAAAACTTAACACAAAAGTCCCCAACATCCACATTTTGGACCTCAATAGATACAGAGTTAATACCAATAAGCATACCCCCTGATCTACCCCTAGGTGGTAAACAAAACCACACAAAGTCCAAGCCCGAAGCTAAATGATTAAGAAAAGTGGATGCAAAAGGCAATAAAATCTAACTTTATCTCTCGAATACTTTCTTGAACAAACAAATGTTTACCAAGGTCACAAAAACCCTGACTGTTCCAAAACATGCCACTAAAATTATGCATCTTGCTGCTGTTTTCTACGATTAATCCTTACACTCCTACGTTTATTAGTCAAGGAATAATCCTTCCTTTTCCTCGTTTTCTTCACTCTCTCCGTATTGACCACTAAATCAATTCTAGAGTCATCATCAATACTAAAATCATCTTCCACAAGATCCTCAGTAAGACTAGCAGTTTTATTAAGAATTAAATTACGAGGCTTATCTGCATAATTATTATCCAAGTTTTGTTGCAACATCGAAATTGTCCGACTTAAATCTGCATCCTTAATCAGATTGGCAGACTCAATAACCTTAGCATGAGAAGACCCCAAAGATACCCCACACTAGCAGCTCTATCAGCAATATCTTTATCCGAAAAATATAAAAGCGAAAGACTATTATTAAAATCCGTACCTGAAGAAGGATCCCTCCTAGCCACCAGCCTCATAGATCTCTCCAACTGAGTATCATCCGCATTTTGCTGAGCACGGATGCGACCACTCGAATGCATGACCGAAGCAGCTACGTCCAATACGCCCCCGAAGTCCATGGTCCCCTTCCTAGAAGCCTCCCTCTCCGAGTTAACCGAAAAACCAATAGGGAACACCGGCATGGGTGATGAGAACTAGGACTGTCCATCTCCCTCAACCATAGTCAAGCTCTAAACATCCCCACCCGAGACACCTAGAGATCCAACACGCGCCTCCACGAAGGAAACATCCCCATCTGCATCCGAAACAACATGATCCTCCAAAGCCAAAGAACCACACGGGGCAGAAGACACCTGTGGTGACCCAGCACACCACTGCATGTGTAGTGCGCAAGTCGGTGACATAATACTCACATAAGGACTTATCCGTGAATATTACATCCCTCAGAGTAGTACAACAGAAACATAGCAGGACCAGTCAGAGCTATAGAATACAAACTTTATTACAAAATCTTGAGAATCTCTTTGATGAATCAAGAAGATCTCCTGCAAAAAATATACATCAAAAGAAGCAATGCGAAGCTCCAAGCTGGAGAAGAACACTAGCTCAGAGTTAAATCCACTATAGCTGATGTCAGCCCTAATCTATGGCTTATAACAGCTAAGTACATGAATGGACTCCACCTACACCTTGATAGCTTCTCCTCCATCAGCGTTGGTGATACCGATGATTTCCTGGATAAGTAAGATATGACTCCACCTATCTTCCTTAGACAGCAATGGCTTCTCGATGACGACTTCCATATTGCTGCATCTCTAAGCAGGGGGTCAAACGGGAACGAATGAGTAACGAGCGTTACTCTACAAGCTCATGATATATAGAGCGTGGTTTGATGCACTAACTACGGCTTTAGACTCCAAAGAGTCATAAGCTAATGCAAGGTTTGTAAAACTTTCTTCAAGAGGTTGCTTTTAGTTCTGAAAACTATGCCCGCCACATCTTCACAGGACTAGAACTTTAAGGAGTTGCCTTTCCTGCGGCGTTCGCAGCTCCTTCCCGGAACAGGGGTAATATGTCACATCCTTCTACACTCTGCAGAGGTGCGTTACTTTACCCATGGACGACCAAGACCATGTTGCACAACCAGGTGTACATTCCTGTCCACTCCCACTCAGGTGTGGGGCCCGGTTGTTGGTTCAAGCCAAACCGTGCTTCTCCGCACAACGCATGCCCACCCATTTCTGCCAGCAGGTTGAACGCCTGATTCCACCCCTCACGATGGAGATCTACGCGCCCCTGGCAGACACTCATAGATCCCAGAGTCCGTGGGACGTAAGGGCTCCCACCCATGTGCATGTAGTCCCGCAGAACCTACAGCGTACGTCTCTGGCAGTCCGTTGACATGCGAACGAGAAAAGATCACATCTGACTTACTCCCCCCATAGAAGACCCATGGTTAACGCGAATTTACGGCGCAAGAATCCTGACGGCAGTTGTGATCAATCCTAGGTAATACTTTCCCATGCAGATGGAACCTTCCTTTGACCTATTCATCTTACCATGGTTCCATCCGCCCACCAAACAGAACACTACCACTCGGGTAGTCACTCAATTAGTCATATTATTATAAAAATAGGATCATGCATTCTTTTGAGCATAGGTGGTAATACGATAGGGTTTTTTCAAATAGTTCATTATGAAATACTGCAAAGGATATGAGCAAGTGATGAACTTGCGTGAGTTTGAAACAACAATAATAATCCAGGTCTTCAGGGTTCGAGGTCGTGTAGAAAAATCCCGACATTTGAAAGATATCAAAGTAGTCCCAGTAAGGACTAAAGAAAACACTGGCAAGATGATACATGCATAGTAATGAGATGCATCGTGAGTTACCCTGGAAAATACCCCAGCTTACAAGTGTAAGCCACGTGTAATACGATAACTTATTCACAAAGGTTTTAGGTTTCATTACTTGTGGTGATGTGGTTATTACCTCTTTTAGACTTACTTGTGTTTCACTTTTACTTTGCAAACAATTGTTATCATGTTTAAGTAGAAGTGTTATTTCTTGGTTAGATAACAAAACAAGAACACATGGAAAACAACTGTTGAAAAGATAACACACATATTCTTTTATGTTGTTGAAATAAGTGGAGCTATTTAACAAAGAGTTTAAATAAGAATGATGAACTGATACAACTAAATCTATCATCACAATACTTGCTAATGACTTGTGATGATAGGTTTAGTAGGTGTGAAAATATGAGGTTTTTATTAATAAGGAAAATAATGTTATGGCAGTTATTTCTCGTTATAATGGAATATTACAACATTCAATTATACCTTTGGAAACAAGTTAATAAGTTGAATAAAATGTTTTATGTTTGACATATTTGAATTGGAAATGCATTTCTCTTTAATTTGATATATCATTCGATGTTTTCTGAAAATATTTGAAGAAATTATTATTTTATTAATTTTAAATGAATTAAATGATTAGGAAAAACATTGCACACATAAAAACTTGGTCAAATGACCTTTGAAACATCATGGATGAGTTGCATTTGTCATTTGAAGCATTTTGGTATATAACTTGTATTTTTCTGATTTTATGAATTATTTATTATTTTTCTTTATTTTTAATGATTTAATTAATTAAAGAACATTTTTAATTTTAAACTTTATCAAATTCATTTGAAAATTTCATAATCAAATATATTTTATTTTTCTGATTAATAGGATATATTATTTATATTTTTCTGATTTATAGAATTAAAGATATTGAATTATCAATTTTAATTATTTTTCTGTTATTATTTGAATTGACAAGTGCGGTCTACCTGTCAGTTTTCATTTCTTATACGAAAATAAATAAAAACCAGAAGGAAAAGGGCCCATGACGTCATGATGACATCATGCCCGCATCATCAGAGGAGAAGATCTCCTCTGTTGAGCTCGAATCCGTCGATTCGCTACAAATTGATTTGATTCATCGCTTCCACTAGCTAGAGGACGACTCAATGAACGCATGGATGGTGGAGATGTGACCATTTGGTCACCAGAGTTACCGGCGGTGAGCAATGGCGCGACAGCGGGGCTCGGCCAACGGCAACAGCACGCGTTCGTCGACCAAATGCAAAATTAAAGGCACCCTAAGATTCCTCTTCTCACCCTGGAGCTCGTGGAGGTGTCGTTGAAGCTCGGCAAGGTCCCAATCACCGGCGGCGAGCTCTTTCCTGCGGCGGCCGGAGATGAAGGAGATGGTCGATTAGTCTTGTTCCGGGCTTCCCAGCAAACGACGCTTGGTGGGGAGGAAGAGGAGGTCCAGGCGCATCCAATGGTGGTCTCGGGGAGGCTTGCCGTGGACGGAGACGACGGCAACGAGCGGAGGCCGTACGGACTAGGGTTAGGGTTTTCTTCGGGTTCAGAGGGAGAGAGAGCAGGCAAGGGAAAGTGAGAGTGAGAGAGAGGGCACGACTCTCCTCTACGGTTCTTATCCATGCGAAGGGCGGCCGTGGGGAGGTGGCAGTGCGGCGTCGGAGGCGGTCGCACGCCTCTGGCCTTCTGGCCAGAGGTTGAAGAAACAATGTTTTTAATCATTTTCAGGAAAACCCCCTAAAATTAATTCATTTATTACAAAGAGGTCCTTTTGGCTTTAAAACTGAGAATAAAACCTTGTTTTCAGGGTCTTCTTTTAAACAGAAAATTTAATAAAAAATATATTTGAATTCCTCATCAAATTTTACATCTCACCATGTTTTATTTTGGTGAATTTGAAGAATATTTGTATTTTTTATTTACGATGCTAGATTAAGTGATTTTATTGTTTTCACTCTATTTAATTTATTAAATGTCTAAAAATTTATTTTAGGAATGAATATTATATTCACACAACACATATATGGTTCCCAAGTGAAGTGTTATAAGGGAATCATGTTGAATACAATTCCTTATAGACAGTAATTTGGTATCACTACTAGGTATTGTTTTTATACACTAGTATGAAAATCATTTATTATGAAATTTTATTCTACGTCACACCAAATGAATTTTAATGAGTAAAAGAACTTGTTTTTCTTGTATGTAACTTTGTTATTATCCTAATTGAATCTCTTATCAAGTTTGGTTGACATTTTACTTAGGTGTGTGTAAGAAAGGTTGCTGTTTTTAGTACTTGATCAAGTGGAAAACATGTATGATTTTGGGATCTTATTTTCTTGTTTTCCACATAGGTTCCAATATGGATATTATCCCATATTTGTTTTAGAACATGTAATGATTTACATATGGGTATATGGTTGAATTCTTGTTGTTTTCCATTTGTGTTATGGATGAAAAAGATCTGGAAAAACAAGGAAATTAATTTGTTTTCCCCTACCTCAACATATCACAAGACATATGGATGCAAGGGCTTGTTATTATTTTCTCTCTTGCCAATTGTTTCCATTAAAGTGATTTTTATTCATTCCTCATCTATGATGAGTCTTGACAAGGAATTGGGTCATATTTTTATCTAATATCACTTAATATTTCACTGGAGAATTTCTTATGCTAGGCTTCCTTGCTAAACTAGTGTTTCTCCTTGTTGACTTGTTTTGCTTGATGTTCTTGTCACTGGTTGTCACTAGTCTTCTGTTATCACCTTTGTCCATTGCCGGTAGGTTCATCTCTTGGTTTCCAACCTCAACTGTCTCACCATTGTGGTGAAAACATCCAATTACTCCAAGCAAGGATTTTATTTAGATGATTATAATAGTATGTAGGTTTGTTTTATGACATCAAGTTACCATATGCATATAAGAAGAATTTGTTAACAAGTGGGCCAGACTTGCCTCCAAATTACTACTCATATACAATTGGATGAGATGTACTAGGTTATTCAACCTTTTGTCTATTTGTGTATGACACTCAAGTGTTTGAGTATACAAAAGTGATCTGTTAACAAGGTCTAGAAACTTGTTACCAAACTACTTCTATATAACACTAACATTGGAGTTTCACCCTGTTTCACGAGTGTTAATAAAATCAGATCAAGATATAAGAGTTTCCAATTACTCTTATATTAGATTGCAGTAGCACTTCTAGAATACTCTAGATAATCTTCTTGGAGATCTTCTGGTGGTAGTTCCTCCTTTCTTGTGAGTTACTTCTCTTGCAAAATGATTTAGAGAATATTAGAAACAGGATAAAATAGTCTGGGCAACATAACAAGATCTAGATTAAGACTTAGTTCATGCTTTTATTACCCTTCCATACATTTCTTGTTTTGCTTCCCATAAGATAGATACTTTTCTCATACATGATTGGTTTTATTTAGCTTTCAATCCAATTCCTCTAATAGAGGTTATATCTTGTTGTTATTCATTACTTGTATCCAGAGATGCTTGTGGGTATCGTTTGTATTCTATTAAACCTTTGTTATTTACTTGTGAAGGTTAACTTAGTAGTTACTAAATAATTTGGAAAGATGTGGTGTGAATGATTGATATCTTAAAGAGTTATTGTTTGAGAGGACATAACGCCTCTATTAATGAGATGGTTCAATTGTGTATTACTCATTGGTGGAAGTATGATTATCAGTTGTATGATTTGGGTACTTACCCCTCTTTGGGTTGTAGATATCTAATGAATTATCCCAAGTTACTTAATGACTTGTGGTTAAGGTTGTTGAGAGTTTGTGTTGGTCACAACCCATTATGGTTTGTGTAACCAGATGATTTGGGTTTTGTAGAGATGCTATGTTATAAAGATCACTCCAAATGTACTCCTGACTAGATGAACTAGACCTATTTCATCACGTCAAGTGAACTTTGGTCACTTTGCTTTGTTTAAACTTTTGCGCCAAAATTTCCCGTACTTTTAGATGCATGCTTTGCAAATGCACATATTATATTTAGATCCTTATAACCTCCCAAACACTGGGATGTTACAACACCCCAACTCCAACAGCTCCAATCCGCTCCTCATTGGTACCCAAGATTTGAGAAACATCGGCTCCCCTGGGCCCAACTAATATCTCCACAACGCCAGAAGTAGCCAAGCTCCAATCCTCAGCCAAGATAGTACCAAAATCCGCAACAACGTGAACCCCGAAAGCCTCACCCGAGAGATCCGCGCAGTATGCCGTAACGGCAGCAAAACCGTGTGTTTTCTCTGCCGTGGCGGCAGAGAAAACAATAGTTTGTTGTGCCACGGCAGGAGCAACCCCCGTATCCTCCACCGTGGGGTGCCTTGTGCACTCAAACCAAACTCCCCAACGGACTTGTTAATCGTCAAATCAGAGCAAGGACGTCCAAGAGAGGAAAAAAATAAGTCCAAAATATCCCTTTGGGCGTGATCAAAGGACTGTCGAACTGACGGTGAGAATAAACCCCAAGATTAACCGACGTAGTCTTAGCGTTTTCACCTCCCCTCCTTGCTGCGCACTAGTATCATAATATGTTGTAACTGCAGGAGTGGTTTCTTTATTTTTGTGAGTCAATTCATCACCTTCTCTTGAAAATCATCACCTAACTCATCTGTATCATCATCACTCCCTTAATCATCCCATATTTTCCTACCATATCAACCTACACACTAGGTGGCTGCTCAAGACCCTCCACCTCGAAAGAGAGCCTATAGAAGCCATCCTTAATAAACATCTGAAAGCGCTTAGGGATTTTTTGGTGGTTAATACACCCAATTCTAATACGAAGAACCCCATGTTTTCTCATAAAAGGCATGTCAATCTCGAGAGTCATACCGAACATATCACCCACAGCCCAAAGAGCCAAATAACACCAATGTGTGGGCTAGGAATCCCCTCCACTTGCACCCAAACCTCTGGTAAAGAATTTGTAGGCTGAGGAGTCCGAGTCCAGCTATGAATAGTGATCTCACAGGTGCTATTGGGAATTATCCATCTCCCAAAACCTTGATCCTCTCTAATTCCGTGATATTCGGAAACTCCACCTAAAAAACATTGTGGCCCATCCTAGTAACATTCCAAAAAAATTCTCCGATGGAACCAACCTCGGAAGCTCCCTAGTGATCCCGGGAATAGTCATCTCACTCCCTGACACAATCAAACAGGCTAAACAACAATTCTCCATCTTCGGCTTATACGTTGTGGTGCAAGGAAACCTGAAAAAAATCAATTCTTCATGACCATACCGGTAGACCAAAATCTAGAGTTTCGGGGCTGTCAACAAATGACACCTCCTATCACCGTGCGCTGGACCCTCTCAAATTTGACAAATATCAACTATGGATGCCTTTGAACGGTGACCAGCTTACCCACATCTGTAGCATTTTTAGCCTTCCTCGGAGCCGCATTAGCAACATCATTAGCAGGTGTAGCAGCCGACACTATCTCTCTCCCTTGATCTTGACGTACAACAGCAACCAATGAAGGAGATCCTGACAGAACCACAGCAGCCTCCGGAGCCACTGCCGTAGTTACCCCGGCATTGGGGCCAAGATATGATGTAGTCACCACTGAAACTGCCTGCTGCACAGGCCTGGCAGCAACCGGCTGAGCTTGCATTGTTTGCGCCACCGATGCAATGACATTTTGCGCCTGCTGCGACACCATCAACATCGGTTGCACCACCCCAGATTGAACAACCATAGTCTGAACAAAGGGTCTGGCACCATTGTTTGCATCACCGTATCTGCCACAAACTCCCTAGTGATCATACTTCCCATACCCCCGGCCATAATTGGGGTTGTTGTTACCATTATCAGAATAGCCATACTCCCCACGTCCCATGCCATCATAGAAACGACGGCCTCGTCCCACCAGCATGGAAACTCCCCGGAGACCACGATTCGCACCAAAGCCCGAACCGGCATGGAATCCAGTTCCCTGATCAAAAGAAGGACCGTCCGAGGAGCCAGCGGTCCCGCTCGGCCCTCCTTGTTCAAAGTTGGAGAAGCCACCATTGCCCCATCTATAACCAGGGTTTCCATTGGCCCCTCTGATACGTCATAAAGGTATCCTTAATTTCTGATGTTCTATGTTGTTTTGTTATTCTTTCCCACATGTTTGCTATACTCTTTATTTCATTTTAATCGATTTTTTGGACTAACCTATTGACTAGATGCCATAGAGCCTGTTCCCTGTTTTCTGCTATTTTTAGTTTCAGAAAATTTGTTCTAGAAATATTCTCGGAATTGGAAAATTCGAAGCCCGGAAGTCTTAAAATTTCCGAAGGTTCCACGGAGTCCCAAAGAGACCCGGAGGGGGCCAAAGGGGGCCCACACCAAAGGGCGGCGAGCCCCCGAACGTGCCATGGGGTAGTGTCGCCCCCCGGCCTCCACCGTCTTTGCCCTTTTGCCTATATACACCCCCGAGACATAAACCCTAAAGATATACCACTTAGTCCCGAGAAACATCCGAGGCCGCCGTCATCGTCATCCCGAGAACGGGAGGGTTTTGGAGCTCTCCCCGGCACCCTGTCGGGAGGGGAATTCATCACCGGAGGGGTCTACACCACCAATCTCTCCTCCGAAGTGATGCGTGAGTAATTCATCCCTGGACTACGAGTCCATAGCAGTAGCTAGATGGTTGTCTCCTCCACTTTATGCCTCATGTTTAGATCTCGTGATCTGCCTCACATGATCGAGATCATCTTTACGTAATGCTACATGTTTTGTTTGCTGGGATCCAATGAATGGGGAATGCTATGTCTTTTGATTATCAATATATCACTACAGGAGTGAGGCTCTACGCCGACGGTAATAACCGTCGGCATAGCCCCTGGGGCCGTCGGCTCAGCCATACGCCGACGGCCACCGTCGGCTCCTCACCGTCGGCTTAGGTCCTCGTCGGCGCTGCTAGATTACCATCGGCATAGCTCGGCCGTCAGCATACAGGACTTGTGCCGACGATCTTGTGCCCCCGTCGGCATCTTCTGGCCGTCGGCACGGCAGACTGACGGACGTCCGTTTGACGACGCATGAGCTATGCCGACGGCAATGCCGTCGGCGTAGCTTGACACGTGGCGTTAGTTGGAAGTACACCTGGGAAGAGATATGCCAACGGCAATGCCGTTGGCATAGCTTAACACGTGGCGTTAGTTGGGAGCACACCTGGGAAGAGATATGCCGACGGCAATGCCGTCGGCATAGATAATTATTAGAACAAAAAAAATTCAACTAGGCTAGATACCCAGAGAGAACACATCAGGCACGAAGGCCCGAGATCAAAGTGGTCTCACATGAGACAGTTGCAGCCGATGCCGAGATAGCACTGCCAACCTCGCTCGCTGCCACCCACACAGAGGCGTGAGCTGAGGAGGTAGTCGAAGATGGGAGCCTACCACCGCACGCATGGTGCGGGAGGCCACCATTGCCAGCATGCACTCTTGATATGCTTTCAATCTGAAAACATACATGTTTCCAGCAACCGAATCAAAATAAAATCAAATGAACATGTACTGCCGATGCAAAACTTGTCATGTGTTCCAGATGGCTAAGTACCTAAAAAATTGTCACATGAAACTGTCATGCTCTAGTGCTTTCAAGGATGGACAGTTGGCCACATACCCAAAAGAACTATAGTATACATGTCATCACATGAGCTCCTAACTAGATAGAAAAAGAACTACGTTACACACATCATCACATGATCTCCTAAATAGATGACATATCAAATGTGCTAACAAATTGACAAAGGCAACAAATCACGGGTACCAGGTGAGCTGCCAACATGCCATGTTTTTAGCTGCTTGTACAATAATAATGAAATCTCACGGCAAGTGTACAGGAAGGAACTCTTGCTTCAATATATATAAAAAGATCCTATTTGCATCTACTAACAACCAAGACATTTGATTCAACATATGAACATCCAAAAGGGAAAACACTTGCACTACTTGAGAATGATCTAGCTACCTGCCAAACGAAAAATGGATAAAAACAACAACAACCAAAGAACCATAAATGTGTTAACTGTGTAGCAAGCGGGACACAGTGCACCAAAAAGCATTGCTGATAGGAACCGTGCTTCAAATATTATATCATCGATTCAATTATATTTTCTATACAACAAGGTTGTCATTTGTGCATATCCCTACGGTCAAGAAGTACAAAGGAATGGTTCAAGGACATGTAAAAGATGCAGTGTTTCTTTTGTGGTTTATCTGGTCAGATATTGCTATATATATAATAATGTTGTCTTACTTAAGCATCTTAGCAAGTGAGATGATTAAAAGTAACTCACTCTTACATTAAAACAAGCCCCCTGCCAAGAAGACTGTAACAAAAATTAAGTAACTAAGTCTTGGATGCGGATAGCGTTACAAAGATATTTCATTTGACGCCCTGGGCCATTATGGATCTAAGTGAGACATTAAAGTGATCCAATGATTAGCTAGAATTACCTGATTTAAGAATACATGCAAGGGCTGAAGCAAATGAAGCAAAATGATGATTCGATTCACCTAGACGGGGACAACTAAAAATCATCAGTTCCATCACAAATATTAGCTATTATTAATGATAAAATAATTTGGAAGACGCCACATATATTGGTGAACATTGGCAGCAAAGACTAATTGCTGCAGATGCATACGAGCAATATATAGGTGCAAATACTAATTCCCGAGTGAATAATATACAGGTGCAAAATACTGACAGAATATGAACAATGACTGAAGACATAAATTCCAATGATTGGCATCAGGTAACAGCGTGATCAACTAGTAGTAATGACTGAAAAAACACCCACAACACACTCTCATACATCGGACAGCTATGGACGGACAACATGACGAACTGAGAAAAATTGGCCACACCCTAGCAGCTTATGTGTTTCCATGATGATTCAACTAGAATGCAGCAATTAAAAATCAACCAATACATTGTATTAGGCCCCTCCTAGTGGGGATCAAATCCAACTAACAACCACACATTTCAGCTAATACTAATTTATAAATAATGAGCAGTCAGCTCAGTAATGACTGAATAATGAGCTATGGGCTCTGTACCTTGAGCAGGAAATAGACATGACGATATGCAGCAGCAGCAGCAGGATGTGCTCTGGTTGTCCTTTTACTTGACGGTGCAGGCAGCCAGCAGCAAGAGAACCTGAAGAAGAACCACGGGTGGACAACATCACGACCTGAGCAAAATCGGGAGGTTTAGGGAGGAAGAAAATTACCATTTCGTGCAGGCCGTCATCCTCCATGCCCATCTGCGCTGGTGCCGACGAGGTCTAGTAGGGAGAGGTTCCAGTGACCGTCACACTAGCGCGAGGTGGACGTCCTGCTGGCCGGAGAGCAGTCGCCGATGCCGCCACCGCAAATCCTAGGCCACGAAATCGACAGGGTCCGGCCAGCTCGACGGAGAGCCACACGTGGATGGGCACGCGCGCGCCGGCGATCCAGCTGGCCGCGACGCCGTGGCCCCAGGTTGGTAGCGGATGAGGCCCTCCTCCATCTCGAGGGCGTGGCGTTGCTGCTGCTTGGGCGGTCTTCATGGCCCCCACGTCGATCCAGGGAGGGAGGCGGAGGAGGGGAACTGGGATCCCAGGTCGAAGGCGCCATGGTGGTGGGACGACAGAGCTCCATCGAATCCTCGCTCCGGACGGCGGCGGTCAAATCCTAGGGTTTCGGGACAGACACCGATTGTTCGGAAGGAATAGGTGGGTGGGGTGGCCGGTGCCGTTGGGATTTCGTGGATGGGGACACCGGTGAGCGGCGAGGCTGGCTGGCCGGTAGGGATGGGCGGCGGGCGGTGGGCAGAAAAGGGGATCGAGGAGGAGGAGACCTCGTGTAGGAAGAAGAGGGATCGAGAAGGACACTGCATTTTCCTTCTTCTTTTTTTCTTTCGGAGTGCCTCCAAATTTTGGACCCAAAATATCCCGCCAGGCCAAAAATATTTCGGCGGGCTCGGTTCATGGAATTTTGGGGAGTTGGATGATGTAGGTTAGACTAGCCACAATGGGAGTAACATAGGTGGTATCATAAGTGCCACATAGGCAAAAAAGATGATGTGGCACTTATTTAATGAGGAGAGAGGTGTTAGTGGTATCATAGGTAGATAC
Source organism: Alopecurus myosuroides (assembly GCA_028641055.1). NCBI lineage: Eukaryota > Viridiplantae > Streptophyta > Magnoliopsida > Poales > Poaceae > Alopecurus > Alopecurus myosuroides. Next base: position 212,396,132 of record CM054057.1, on the reverse strand, counting down.
CATAACATAACGCTTTCCAAGACAAGATGAGTCTATAAGCTAATAAATGTACTAGTATATGATACCACAAATATGTTACTATGCATTGTGGAAGTGGTAACATAGACTAGTATCATATGCATGATACTAGTATATGATACTCCCCATTGTGACTAGTCTTATGGATGACCAAGATTGACCCACGTCATCGCTCCGGCTGAATGGATCCATACACATACACACAAAAACAATCCATGCCAACACAATAATATGGACTACATAGTAGCTAATTCGAGTGTGTATGCACGTTAATTACATGCATACATGTGTGCTACGTCTCGTGTACAACAAGTATACACGTCGACGTCATGTACGCCTAGGTCGCGACCAGCGTCGTGGGGCAGCGAGTCGAGGGTTGCTGGGCTTGAGACAGACTCGGAGTCTGATTTGGCGAGATCGATCTGTTCGGGGAAGTGCAAGATTCCCGCCTTGTTGGCGTGGAAGTGGAGCCTTCTGAACCTTAAGTTGACGCTCTTTTCCAATCCGCTGAACGTCGGGCGCCATTCCGGCGAGTGGGGCGCGACGATGATTGACCCGAAGCGGATCGGTTCCGCTGAAGTCAAGGTTCCGGGGATCTAACTGAAGGTTGGCGATGATGAGGCCGAAGACGTCGTAGATCCAGCGCCGAAAATGGAAAATGATGTTTTTATTCAATGAAAAATAAAAGTTTCTTCTTGAACATTTAGTTGTTCCATTATGCATGCTTGTGTAGAATATGGACACATTTCAATAAACTATCACATGGATGTGGCCATAACACTCGTCATTTCGCCCGAAACCCAATAATCTTCGGAGGAGATAGCTCATTCCTATGGACACCTTTTCAACTCAATTGTCGTATTGCAAATTTATTATTTTTGGTGGATACTAGGACATATATAATGACACCACGCGAAGGCCTTGCATCATTTCGATTTTTTTTGAATTTTCTGGAATTTTCTAAGCCGGTTTTAGGAAAAAGTCAAGACGGCGGGCATGACCATTCGTAGATAAAGGTTGAATATTGAGAAAATACTGGTATATCTCTATTGAAATAGGTACTTTTGTACCTAAAAATGATTTTTACGAAAAATCATGAGCAAACTATAAGGTACCTGTAGTTCAAATTTGGCCCGGTTTCAGCGGAATCGGCAGAAATTTGTCTTTTTCAAAAGAGGTGTATTTTGAGCTATTGAGAGGTAGTAAATTTTTTATTCGTAGATAAAATAAGACATATTATATTTATAATTTTACTTTGGACAATTCTATAACATATTTTCGGTAGGTGCTTCACAAAAAAAACCTTTTTTGAAACTCCGAAAATGAAAAATGATGTTTTTATTCAATGAAAAATAAAATTTTCTTCGTGAACATTGTTAGTTGTTCCATTATGCATGCTTGTGTAGAATATGGGCACATTTAAACAAACTATCCCATGGATGTGGCCATAACACTCGTCATTTCGCCCCAAACCCAAGAATCTTCGAAGGAGATAGCTCATTCCTATGGACACCTTTTCAACCCAATTGTCGTATTGCAAATTTATTATTTTTGGTGGATACTAGGACATATATAATGACACCACACGAAGTCCTTGCATCATTTCGATTTTTTTTGAATTTTCTGGAATTTTCTAAGCCGGTTTTAGGAAAAAGTCAAGACGGCGGGCATGACCGTTCATAGATAGAGGTTGAATATTGAGAAAATACTGGTATATCTCTATTGAAATAGGTACTTTTGTACCTAAAAATGATTTTTACGAAAAATCATGAGCAAACTATAAGGTACCTGTAGTTCAAATTTGGCCCGGTTTCAGCGGAATCGGCAGAAATTTGTCTTTTTTCAAAAGAGGTGTATTTTGAGCTATTGAGAGGTAGTAAATTTGTTATTTGTAGATAAAATATGACATATTATATTTATAATTTTACTTTGGACAATTCTGTGACATATTTTCAGTAGGTGCTTCACAAAAAAAACCTTTTTTGACACTTCGAAAATGGAAAATGATGTTTTTATTCAATGAAAAATAAAATTTTCTTCGTGAACATTGTTAGTTGTTCCATTATGCATGCTTGTGTAGAATATGGGCACATTTAAACAAGTTATCCCATGGATGTGGCCACAACACTCGTCATTTCGTCCGAAACCCAAGAATCTTCGGAGGAGATAGCTCATTCCTATGGACACCTTTTCAACCCAATTGTCGTATTGCAAATTTATTATTTTTGGTGGATACTAGGACATATATAATGACACCACACGAAGTCCTTGCATCATTTCGATTTTTTTTAATTTTCTGGAATTTTCTAAGCCGGTTTTAGGAAAAAGTCAAGACGGTAGGCATGACCGTTCGTAGATAGAGGTTGAATATTGATAAAATATTGGTATATCTCTATTGAAATAGGTACTTTTGTACCTAAAAATGATTTTTACGAAAAATCATGAGCAAACTATAAGGTACCTGTAGTTCAAATTTGGCCCGGTTTCAACGGAATCGGCAGAAATTTGTCTTTTTCAAAAGAGGTGTATTTTGAGCTATTGAGAGGTAGTAAATTTGTTATTTGTAGATAAAATATGGCATATTATATTTAGAATTTTACTTTGGACAATTCTGTAACATATTTTCGGTAGGTGCTTCACAAAAAAAAACCTTTTTTGACACTCCGAAAATGGAAAATGATGTTTTTATTCAATGAAAAATAAAATTTTCTTCGTGAACACTGTTAGTTGTTCCATTATGCATGCTTGTGTAGAATATGGGCACATTTAAACGAACTATCCCATGGATGTTGCCATAACACTCGTCATTTCGCCCGAAACCCAAGAATGTTCGGAGGAGATAGCTCATTCCTATGGACACCTTTTCAACCCAATTGTCGTATTGAAAATTTATTATTTTTGGTGGATACTAGGACATATATAATGACACCACGCGAAGGCCTTTCATCATTTCGATTGTTTTTGAATTTTCTGGAATTTTCTAAGCCGGTTTTAGGAAAAAGTCAAGACGGCGGGCATGACCGTTCGTAGATAGAGGTTGAATATTGATAAAATATTGGTATATCTCTATTGAAATAGGTACTTTTGTACCTAAAAATGATTTTTACGAAAAATCATGAGCAAACTATAAGGTACCTGTAGTTCAAATTTGGCCCGGTTTCATCGGAATCGGCAGAAATTTGTCTTTTTCAAAAGAGGTGTATTTTGAGCTATTGAGAGGTAGTCAATTTGTTATTTGTATATAAAATATGACATATTATATTTATAATTTTACTTTGGACAATTCTGTAACATATTTTCGGTAGGTGCTTCACAAAAAAACCCTTTTTTGACACTCCGAAAATGGAAAATGATGTTTTTATTCAATGAAAAATAGAAGTTTCTTCGTGAACATTGTTAGTTGTTCCATTATGCATGCTTGTGTACAATATGGGCATATTTCAACAAACTATCCCATGGATGTGGCCATAACACTCGTCATTTCGCCCGAAACCCAAGAATCTTCGGAGGAGATAGCTCATTCCTATGGACACCTTTTCAACCCAATTGTCGTATTGCAAATTTATTATTTTTGATGGATACTAGGACATATATAATGACACCACTCGAAGGCCTTGCATCATTTCGATTTTTTTTTGAATTTTCTGGAATTTTCTAAGCCGATTTTAGGAAAAAGTCAAGACGGCGGGCATGACAGTTCATAGATAGAGGTTGAATATTGATAAAATATTGGTAATCTCTATTGAAATAGGTACTTTTGTACCTAAAAATGATTTTTACGAAAAATCATGAGCAAACTATAAGGTACCTGTAGTTCAAATTTGGCCCGGTTTCAGCGGAATCGGCAGAAATTTGTCTTTTTCAAAAGAGGTGTATTTTGAGCTATTGAGAGGTAGTAAATTTGTTATTTGTAGATAAAATATGACATATTATATTTAGAATTTTACTTTGGACAATTCTGTAACATATTTTCGGTAGGTGCTTCACAAAAAACCCTTTTTTGACACTCCGAAAATGGAAAATGATGTTTTTATTCAATGAAAAATAAAAGTTTCTTCGTGAACATTGTTAGTTGTTCCATTATGCATGCTTGTGTAGAATATGGGCATATTTCAACAAACTATCCCATGGATGTGGCCATAACACTCGTCATTTCGCCCGAAACCCAAAAATCATCGGAGGAAATAGCTCATTCCTATTGACACCTTTTCAACCCAATTGTATACCCCACCTATTTCAAATGGTATACCCCACCTCTTGACAAGATTCACCCAGTTTCGTTAGATCCGGGAGTTTTGGGCTGTCGGTAGTCCTGGAACCCGCTAGAGAGAATCCGACGCCGGTGATGCGCCCTAACACAAAGAGTGAGGCAATATTGGGTATCCAAGATCCATGCCACACTTTAATACACACGGTATAGCAAAATCTAGGTTTGGGTGAGATTCAGCCGCTCTCGAGGCCCTCTCTGGTGAAACCCTAGGCCCGCTGGAGAAAAAGCCAAAACTGTCGTTCTGCCCCCTCTACGTGAGCCGAAAGGGGCAGAAAAGTGGAACTAATTTCCTGGTTGTGTTAGTTAGGCCCAAGGAGAACCAATACAATGGTATACTCCACCTCTTGATATTATCCCCCCTGTTTTGTTAGATCCGGGAGTTTCGGACCGTGAGTAGTTGTGGAACCCGCCAGAGAGAATCTGACGCCGGTGCAACCCTAACAAAAAGAGTGAGGGAATCTTGGACATCCAAGACAAATGTCACTCTTTAACACTCATGATATGGGAAACACTAGGTTTAGGTGGGATTCAAGCGCTCCGAAGTCCCTCTCCGGAGAAATCCTAGGCCCGCTGGAAACCCGAGGAATAAGTGCTCCTGCTAATTTAGAAAATATTTATGAGTCTGAATTTTTTTTTAAATAAAATACATTGTTAGTCAGTAGTATATAATACAAACATACAAAAAATCAACTTCAAATACTTTGTATTCTGGACTATACAAAAATGAAAAAAGTGGGGATGTGGGTAATGCCTATTTTCAAATCTATAGATTTTACTATTTTGTCATTTTTGTGTAGCCTATACTATTTGTATTTTAAATTAAAATTTTACACATTTGTGGGATATGCTATTGTATACAACCAGAATTAGTTTCAGATTTTTTGAAGCGAGCCAATACTATTTTTCGAATTTTTTATTTGACAAATCATTTTCCAAGAACAAAAACATTAATGTAATAAAATGGAAAATAGCTATGCCGACGGTAATACCGTCGGCATAGCTCAAATAAGAGCTACGCCGACGGCATTGCCGTCGGCATAGCTCCATGCCGTCAAACGCCCGTCAACTAGCTGCTCAGAGCCACATGTATGTCATCTATGCCGACGGTCAGGCTATGCCGAGGGTAGCCGTCGGCATAGCTCCACGTACGCCGACGGCCAAGCTGTGCCGACGGTTATTTTTCGGCCGTAGGCGTATAGGAGCTACGCCGACGGCCCCGACAAATGGCCGTCGGCATCTTTGTGGATTCCCGTAGTGTATCATGTTATCTTCATGCTTATGTTATTTATGATCTTGCATGCTCTTCGTTATTAGTAGATGCTCTGGCCAAGTAGACGCTAGTAACTCCAAGAGGGAGCATTTATGCTCGATAGTGGGTTCATGCCTCCTTTGCATCTGTGCTCGAGTGACAGAAAAGTGACATATGGAGGATGTGTTGTTGCCATTAGGGAGAAAACAACAATGCTTTGTCTAAGGATGATTCTATTGTTTACATTACACACACTGTTTACTGCGATTATCTGTTACTTGCAACTTAATACCCAACGTTTGTTCGGATGATATTCGGAGGGTGGATTATTAGACATAGATGTAGTTGGATGACAGTCTATGTATTTTGTTGTAATTCCCGCATGAATCACATAGTAATATTTATGTCTTGCATATGCACTACGGTGCAGCATTTATTTCTGTCAATTGCCCAGCTGTAATTTGTACACCACACATGTTATTTATCTTTCACGATCGTCTCTTCCACGAAGAAAGATGCACGCATTATCGGGATCTTAGGAAGACGAAACTTTTTTTTTTTTGAACAAGAGTAGGTCCCTAAGGACCTGGTTGCTGCTTTCATTAAAGATCGTGGAGGTGAGTACAAAAAGAAGCTGGCCGTTTTACAACTCTTGCACTATGGACCTGCAAATTCGAGGATAAGGCCAGAACTCTTACATCCAAGACCCTAGGGCAAAAAATTAAAAAGCAATCAAGACCCTGGTCTTCTTCACCGCCCGTCGCCGGCGACCTCCAGACGCAGATGTCGAGGTTCGAGAGCGATACGCTCGAGGACTCTCCAGAACCGGCGAGGAGCAGTCGCCACCGGCTGCCAGGAAGGAAGCGGGGACGCACCACTTGCTTCCTTCTGAACAGCGAGCTCCGATGACCTGCTCGGTTGACCTCCGCCGCCGCGGAGGAGGGATATGGGCCGCCATGCCGGCCAAGATTGGCGAAGTCCATCTTGGACTTAGCTTGATTCGAACGGAGATGCAGCTTGAAGAGTAGACGCGTCCCTGCAAACGAAGAATCTGAGGGGCAGCATCCCTTCTTCCTCTCGCCTCCATGGCCGAACAGAAGAATGGATCTGGTTTCAGACCAAAGCTTTGCAGCAAAGCGGTGATGAACTCCAAGACTTGGAATCGAGCCTTCGAGCTTATGGGGATAAGAGGCAGCGCCAACGATCATCTCTCCCGTCTCCAACCTCTGGAGCTCGAGCGAAGAAGGATAGGTGACGAACAGCTTGCTTACTCTGCTCGGATGAGGAAGCGAGCTCCACCTCGACGACAGAAGGTCAAATCTAGCACCTAGGCAACAAACTAAACTAGAACTAAACCTATACCTACTATGTACATCCCGCGCGTCGCAACCCCCTCGACTCCGGCCGGCAGCGCCGCCGAAGAACGAGCAGGTGCTCGCCAGGGCCTCACGGGGGACTCTCAACGGGAGCTACTCTAGAGCAGAGCGGTGGGAGGTGGAAGGGGATCCCTATTGTGTTCCGGAAGACGAAACTTCTAAGAAGAAAGAACCAAAGGCGCCGTCGATCGGAACTCCTTCGCCACCTCCTGTTGCCTCCGTCGTTTTTTGATTCTCATCGCTGCTTTCTTCCCGGATGAACCAAGGTCACAAGTCGAATCTGCCAACGGAGTCCTGCAATCATCAAGGTAGTGCAGAGTAGAAGCGTTAGGTGTACCTTCCGCATTGACGACCTCGGCGCTATCCTCGGACTATGACTCATCTCCCACGAGACACCCAAACCGGCCACCAATGGACGTCGGCGACCTGCCCAGTGTAACTACCAGGGAAGCCTTGCCCAACGTCACCGGTGACGTCCCCTGTGGCGGCAGTCGTGCCATACTGGTTGTCGCCTCTAGCGTCCGCGTCACCATGATGGGTTAAGTCTAATGCAAATGGTTGTAGTTGTTCTACCACGTGAGCTGGTAGATTTCTAAGTTGAGGAATTCATATATATACATGTATTATTTGTCCTTTAGTGGGTGATAAACCAAGTTACATCATATGATGATTTGTCGCTTTTTTTGCGATGGATCATTGTCTGTTGAAACAAAGTTATTTACCAAAGGATCTATTTATATGCTATTTCTAGTTTTACAATTAACTTTGGAAATTTGACTTCTGATTGATGGTAATTTATCGTTAATATTTTCCCTTCAAGCTCTTGGTCAGTTTTTTTTTAATTCTTTTAACCTGGTCAGAAGTTTGAGATAACAGGAATAAAATAGAGGAAAAATATCAACAGTCTCAATGTCTCTTTGTTTGTGGGAATGCAGCGATTATTCTTATTTACTTTGAAGGGTAAGAATCTTTCCATGAAATACATACTGAAGATATACAAATGTTCAAAACTCTTCACCAACCATCAAAAGTACTAAAAAGGCATAGTAAATATAAAGTTGTGAATTGATAAATTGTGCATTGCTTGCAAGAAATACAAAACTGGTGTTTCTATCATTTTTAGCGAAACAAAACAAAGGTTTCATCAAATCAACTGCATGTTCGTCGGACCATCTTCAAGCCAGAAAACATTGATATCCGAGCCTTCACCATTATGTTTGACATCTTTAAAAAAGTTGCTGCAACAACACATGGAACCGTAATTAAACACATTTTATACGAATTTTGCAAATGCTTGAGTATTTTGAAGTCTTACTCCTAGTTAACATTCACGCCAGTTCACATAAGAAAATTACTTAAGTGATCGGATATGCATCATCACACATGATCTCACATGCATCAGTTAACTAATACCAACCCGCAGACGACAACTAGCCACTAGGACATGGAGTGTGGATTTCCCACATCTACATTGCCCCCCTACAATCATAACCGTTGGATGCGGCAAAAGTCCATCCAGTCAGACTGTCCCACATTTTTACATTTTCACCCCACAAAAATGGAAATTAACCCGTGCTCCACCGTAGTATATAAATGGGACACGCCAAGCAAACCCTAGCCTTCTAGTCCTGCGGCCCCGTCCGGTTCCCCTTCCCGGCGGCGCCCCTCCATCCTGCTCTTCCCCCAAATCACGGGCCCCTCCACCATTTTCTTCTACCTGGCCCCGCGCTGACCCGACCCCTTTCTTCTCCGACCAGGCCCCGTGCTCCAAATCCCCAGCCCCCTCCACATGGCGTGCATGTGGTTGGAGGGGAGGCGCTGCCCCCCATCGGCCTAGCCACGTGAGGCTCTCCAGGCCGGAGCTCTCCACCCTCCCGGGGCTCCCCACCTCCTCCAGGCCGGAGGGGACAGAGGCGGCGCCCCCGTCGACCTCACTCGGAGGCGCGTGCTCCTCCACAATCGCCTCCTCGTCCGGTCCTCCAGCCCACCGCCGCCTCCTCGTCCGGGACTCCTCCACTGCGCCTCCACGACGCCCAGAGGCACACCTCCACCGCCGCCTCCTCGTCCGGGCCTCCTCCACCTCCACTGCAACGTCTCCTCCACAACACCGTCTCCCCGCACCAGGGGATCGAGCACCGCGACGCCCGTCCGGCGAGCGTCACGTCTCCCCGTGCCAGGGGCCTCTCCGATTCAATATAGGAGGAGGCCGTGGATCACGACCTCATCTCTTTATTTTTCTTCTTTTTTTCATGATTTTTCTTTCATATTTATTTTGTATATTCACACCGCTTTAGATCTGTGCTGTCTCTTTTAATTTCGGGGATTTTTCATTGCATTTTTCTGTTGTGAATCTATTTGATTCTTGTATGAATCTGGCATGTAATAGTTGATTTTATTAGTGAGTTGTTAATTAGATACCCAAACTGCGAAATGTTAATAGTTGAACTTGCTAAACTGGAAAAAGGATATGAATATTCTAAATCGTGTATGGATCTTCTCTGAATCTTGTCAGAAGACTATTGTGTATCCAGTACAAATCTTGTTAAGTTTGCTACTAAATAGAACTCCTGTAAATTTGTGTATAAAACTTATATGAATTTTATTGATTATTCTTCCCAGATTAAAATTCAATGCAATATAGTTTAATATTCATGGATAAAAAATTATGTGAAAATATTTTAACACGTTTAAACTTGTTGAATATTTCTGTGAAATTTCTTATATATTACTTATATGAATTTTGGTTGATTATTATTTAAAAAAAATATATATATTAAATATATTTTGATATTTTGGAAACTTATATGAATTTTTGTTGAATATTTGTATAAAAATTCTTACATGAAAAAATGCATGAAACTGAATTTTTATTGGTCATTCTTCTGAGACTAAAATTATATGCAATATACTTTAATATTCATGGATAAAAAATTATGTGATTTTTTTAACACGTTTAACTTGTTGAATATTTCTGTGAAAATTCTTATAAGAAACTTATATGAATTTTGGTTGATTATCATTTAGAGATAAAAAATATATATAATATAATTTAATATTTTTGGAAATAATATTATGTGAAAACTTTGAAATTATAGTCTGGTTGGAATTATTTGTGGTAATACTGGAAAAAAAACTAAAGTCATAAAATAACAGGGAAGACGTACTTGCTAAAAGCTAAAAATGTAAGGTGCGTTGTGCAAATTTACATTGTGAGGTGGGAGGGTCGTTTTGCAAAATTGCAGCACGAATCTCCAACAGATTGACCAAATGAATGGTCTAGATAGTACGGGGGCCCCAATGTAGGAGTGATTTCGCATTTCCGCTAGGACATGCATGCTCGTAGGGCGGAAAATTTATAGGGAAGAGAAAAATCACGTGCACCTCTGGTCAATTTGTGTGTATATTTCCTCAATGGACTTTTTTTTTTACAAATGTACCCCAATCGCATTGTCAACACTTTTCACAGTAAGATGCAATTAGTACACTGGTATGATGATCGGATGCCCGAACAGGAATGCCTCAATGCACGCTGAACAAATGGCATCGCGGTTCCACAAAAAAAAACTTCTTGCACTACTCGCGTTAAACGATCGCCGGGATGCTTCACGCTTTCACTCCTTGTAAGATCCCAATCGTTGAATAAACCCGTCGATGCACCTCTCATGGACTTCACTGTCCACCGCGATCTGCGACATCTTCATGGCGTTCGCCGTGAAGATCTTCCTGCTTTCTTCCTCCACGGCGACGGTCCGAACCGCCATCGTGACGCCTTCTCGGTCGAACGAGCCGTCGTTTTCGTTCCTCGCCACCTGCACCCCAAACTTTCTCCCCTCCATTAGCCTTGCGTTCGACCCTTGGTCACCGAAGATGGGAAGCATGATGAGAGGATGCCCGAACAGGAGCCCCTCGATAGTGGAGTTCGACCTGCAGTGCGTCAAGAATGTGCCCACGGCGCTGTGCGCCAGCACGCTGATCTGAGGAACACATCCGGTCACCACGAGGCCACGGCCGCGCGTGTGCTCCTCGAACCTCGGAGGGAGGACGTCGGCGTCCGTCGCGCCGCTGGGCTTCCGCAGAGCCCAGAGGAAGCGTGTCCCGGCAAGCTCCAGACCGAGGGCTAGCTCGTGCTCCTGATCCAGGCGCAGCGGCACCTCGCTTCCCAGTGCGACGTGTTGAGTATATGTGTTGCGTACGTGTGCCCTCCTCCTTCCATGTATAGTCGAGCACGTGGTTACCCCTGTATCGTCTATATATACCGTGCACAATGCACCAATATACTTGTGTTGCATCTCCACATGGTATCAGACACCAGTACCCCCAAACCGTAGCCCCTACTGCACCCCCTCCCTCCCACGCGCCGCTAACCCTAGCCGGCCGCCGCCCCTACCTCCCTCCTAACCCTAGCCGGAGCCGCCTCCTCCTGGCCACCGCCACCACTCCCCCACCCGCGTACCGCCATCTCTGATTGCCGCCGCCCCGCACCCACGCACCGCCACCCCTGCTGGCCGCCGCCCCCACCCCCCTCCTCGTAACCCGCCTCCGCACCCCACACCCTAGCCGCCATGGCCTCCCTCTCCAATAGCATCAGCAACCCCTTCGCCTCCACCGGTTTCGAGTCCGCCGCCCCGACTCCGCCCACCTTCGCGATCTCCCCATCGCCGACCATGTCCCTATCATGCTCTCCCACGCTTCCACCAACTTCTACGCCTGGAAGACCTACTTCCGGCACCTCTTCCGCGAGTACCACCTCAACGGCACCGCGGATCTCCTCGCCATGCAACGCGACTCCGACTGGATGGTTATCGACGCCACCATCACTCGCTGGCTCTTCCTCACCGTCTCGAAGTACATCTTGCACACTGTCGTCCGCGACGGCGACGATGCCTACATGGTGTGGACGAAGATCACAGGGCTCTTCACCGACAATAAGCTCCAGCGGATCGTTTTCCTGCAGCAGGAATTCTTCGGTTGTCCTCAGAACGACTTCTCCCTCTCCGACTCAAGACCCTCTCCGACGAGCTCAACGATCTCGGGTTCCAGGTCCCGGACGGACTCCTCCTCAGCATCCTCACTGCTGGCCTCAACGAGGACCTCAGCACCGTCCGCCGCCAACCTCACCCTCATGCACAACTCCACCTTCGTGCGTGCGGTGGACTACTCCGCCTTGAGGAACAGCGGCTCAAGCAGCTCCGAAACTATGCCTCCCACAGCGCGCTCGCAGCAGGCGTCTCTCGCGGAGCGCCCCTCTTCGCACCTCCTCCGTCGCGTGCCCCGACACCCCCGGCGCCCACCTCCAGCCACAGCAACAGCGCGCCCACCAATGGCAGTGGCCGTCGCCGGCGACGTGGTGGCTGCGGCAACGGCGCCCAAGCTGGGGGCCCCCAGCACCCCGGCCACCCTCAGCCCCCACCGCCCTGGAACGGCGGCCACTACCCATGGACGGGGGTAGTGCACGTCTACACCATGCCGGTGCCGCGCGCCCCCGCCCCCGTCATCCTTGGGCTGCGCCCCAAGCCTCATCAGGCGTACTCCGTAATCTTTGTCGTGATAATTCTGTAACTGTCGAATTTGACGCCTTTGGTTTTTCTGTCAAGGACGCCCGCACCAGGATGTTCTCCACCGATGTGATAGTCCTGGCGACTTGTACCATGTCCAGCCGTTCCCCACCGCTGGTCACAGGCCTCTCTCCGTCGGCGTCAATCTTTGGCATGCGCGGCTTGGTCATCCTAGCTCCACCACACTGCGTTAAATAATGAGGGGTTTTTATTTTTCATGTAATAAAACGGCAGCTCACACATGTGAAGCATGCCACCTAGGCAAACATGTTCACATTTCTTTTAGTTCATCTTCGACAGTTGTGTCCCACCCTTTTGAGTTAATTCATAGTGATATTTGTACATCTCCTATTCCGAGTAACTCCGGTTTCATTTACTATCTTGTCATTTTGGATGATTACTCGCACTTTGTATGGACATTTCCGTTGCGTAAGAAATCTGACGTAGCCTCCACACTCGTCGCCTTTTTCTCCTACGTAGCTACCCAGTTCGGTCGTCCTATTCATGCTCTCGAAACTGACAACAGAACATAATTTGATAACATCACTGTCCGCACTCTCCTCACCACCCATGGCACCATATTTCGTTTAACATGTCCATACACCTCTCAACAAAACGATCAGGCTGAACGGGTTCTTTGCACTCTCAACGATTGCACTCGTACACTTCTCTTCCACGCCCACATTCACCCAGTTTTGGCCCGACGCCCTCGCCACCGCCACTCTTCTCATTAACCTACGCCCGTGTCGTACCAAGCATATTGATCTCGACATTCATTTTGTCCGAGAACAAGTTGCTCTTGGTCACATACGAGTGCTACATGTACCTACTTCGCAACAGTTTGCGGACATCATGACGAAGGGACTACCGACGGTGGCGTTCGAGGAGTTTCGATCTAGTCTTTGCGTCAGCTAGTGACGCTTCGACTACGGGCGGGGGGGGGAGGGGGTGTTGAATATATATGTTGCGTACGTGTGCCCTCCTCCTTCCTTGTATAGTCGAGGACGTGGATACCCCTGTAACCTCTATATATACCGTGCACAATGCACCAACATACGTGTGTTGCATATCCACACGACGTACACGACCGACTTGGCCGGCTGCGCGTCGAGCCAGATCAAGGTGGCGTCTTTCCCATCCTTGCTGACGCCGCGGCCTCCCTCGGGCGACGGCGGCAGAAGGCCAAAAGGCACAACCGGCCTGTGCGTGGCCAGAAGAGGGACGCTCTCGCGCTCCCACTCGAGGCAACTCCTGATCGTCACGAGGTTGCACCTCCGGAGTGTCAAGGTGTCAAGCTCGGAGATGGACATCCCCGACTCGCTCTGTGTTGTCGCCAGTTTTCTCCTCTCCATCTTGAACCTTGGCGTCCCTGCTACCGTTCGCCCCTCCCAAGACGGCGCTTGCTTGGACACGTTGGCGGCCCAGATGGCGGTGATACTTGCGGCGGCCAGGACAAGCATCACACATGGAACCTAGTGCAAATAGTACACCTATTTAGTTACTTGGTACTACTACTACAACGAGAATTCATCGTACCTTGTGTTCGATGGCAGCAGCGGCGGCCCAGTGGTGGAAGGTATCGACAATGATCCAGTCCGGCTTCTTGACCCCCTCGGCGCACGCCGCACCCAAGAACTCCGAGAATGGCGCGGCGAGGCCGTCGAAGGCCTTCCCGTGGAGCTTGAACTTCTCATACGGGACGTCGTTGGTGGACTCGGCGCCTTCAGGGAGGCCCTCCACGTGCGGGAGAGGCAGCGCCACGAAGTCGACGAGCGGCGCCACGACAGCCCGGACCGGCGGGAGGCGCGCGATGTTGCGCGGCGTGGAGACGAACAACACGCGGTGGCCCCGCGACGCCAGGCGCTCGGCAAGGTCAAGGCAGGGCAGTAGGTGGCCGAAGGAGAGCCACGGACAGATCACGACGTGCAGTGACGAGGAGGAGGAGCTGTTTTCCATGGTGACAACAGGGCACGCTTAGCCGCTGAACTGGGCGAGCAAAGGGAGATCTGGTAGGCGCTGTAGTTTACGTTTCGCGTAGAGTCAATTGGCTGGTGTACTAGGAAACTGCCCGGGTGCCAGTAAGGGCATGCACAATGGTTCAATCTTAATAATGACATGTAGGATAATTGCTTACTTGGCGGAGAGAGAAATAGAAAAATACGTTTTCCTTCTCTTAGCTAAGAGATCACCTCATAGCATAATCAGAGTTGTGTTACTTTACCCATGTTAGATCAATACCATGTTGCACAACCAGGCTTAAGTTCCTGTCCACGCCCACTTAGGTGTGGCATCCGGTTGTTGATCCAAGCCAAACCATGCTTCTCCGCACAACGCATGCCCACCCATTTCTGCCAGCAGGTTGAACCCCTGATTCCACCCCTCACGTTGGAGATCTAAGTGCCCCTGGCAGACACTCATAGACCCCAGAGTCTGTGGGACGTAAGGGATCCCACCGATGTGCATGTAGACCCGCAAGACCTACATCGTACGTCTCTGGCAGTCTGTTGACATGCGAATGAGAGAAGATCACATTTGACTTACTCTCCCCCATACAAGACCCATGGTTGGTATTTATGGCGCAAGAATCCTGACGACATTTGTTTTTATGTAACATTCCTGATTTTTGGAAAGTGCAAAAATCATAAAAATTTGAAACTTTTTGTTTCCATGATTAGCAAGTCACCAAAAACCAAATGAGATGCAACAAACAATACATATTTCAATGAAATTGAAATTACCAATCAAATTATACCTCTATTCCATAAACACTAAAACCCTCTCAAAATGAATTTTTCCTTTGATAAAGAAAACCATTTTATCTTTAGAAAACTTTATTACATAAAATGTTTTCAATTCAAATATTACTTTGAAATTATTTTATGGTAACAAAAATTAAAGATTTATAACCCCTAATAAAGTTCTAAGCCTCAAAAATATTTGATGAGAATAAAATATTGTAATAATAACTTCTAATTGTTATTCCAAGTTCTAAACATGAAGGTGGGAAAATAAAATGCATTGCTTTGAAAATAACAAAAAAGAGGACATTGAAAACAATTATTAGTTTTTATATTAAAAAAAATGGCATTAAGTTGCTATTAATAAATCACTTATATCTTAAAAATATAAAATAGGCAAATAAGTTGTAATGATCTTCAAAAATAATATTCCACTTATAGAATGTCACTGAAATTTTATTTGACTAAGTTTTACATTTTATTATTTCATATTTTGGAAATAACATTAAGTCACTATTATGGAATTATTCAAATTTCAAAATTCAAAAATAAAAATATGTTGCAAAGGTTACAAAAAAAATCTAAGTGAAACATATTATTTTTACAAAAACTTTGCAATTGGTTTGAGGTCATTTGGACTTGTATTTTAAAAGTTATTAAAAACAGAAAAAGAAAAGAAAAATAAAAAGAAAGGATGACGTCAACTGACGTCACCTTCTTCTTCCTCACAGAAGGAAAGCCACGGCCATTTTGGCCAAATTGATCTCCCCTCACTCCCGCGCCATTAAGGCCATAAAAGCACGCTCCCTCTGCTTCTATAAAATGACCTCGAGCTGCTCTCTGACTTCCCTCTCCCTCCTCTGCTAATCGTGCCCCCATGCCACGGAAATTCCTCTGGGAGTTCCCTCTGTCCACCATCGTGTTTCACCGTTTCCGGCCGCCATGGTGAGTCCCTGCCGCCGAATGCTAGCTCTCTGTCCCTCCCTCTCTCTTGCGCATCGATTACATCTTCACAACTCTTTTCCCCCGCAGCGCAACCTCGTCCCCGACGATCACCGGAGCCGTGCCACCTCCTCCCGCACCGCGCCACCGCTCGGATCCTCCACCATGCACTCCGTGGGCACCATAGGAGTCACCGAGTCGAGACGAAGCCCATCGTGGTCTCCATCGAGCCCGAAGGACACCAGATCGCCGTCTCCGTCAACTCCCTGCGCCTTCAGCCACCACGGAGCCATTTTCCGGCAACATTCCGGCAAGGTGAGGAACCCTAACCCCTGTTTTGATTTTGCACCGTTAGATCTAGATCCAGTGGACGAGATTAGATCACTAATCGAATCGGTACCAACCAATTAGGACGCGCCACGTGTGAGCACAGTAAGCCGCGCGCAGTAGGCTATCTGTCGCTCAGCACAACGCTTAACTGGCCCAGGCCCACTTCCTATCCATCGCCCAGGGCGGCAAATAACAGATCTGAGCCCATCTGCCTCTGGAATTATTTTCCGAATAAAAATAGAATGTCTATTTTGTAGAAAAGCCTCTGCACCTTACATCTATCATATCTTTTGATCCATAATCCAAAATTGAGCAAACTTGGACGTTTTGAAATCGCCTAGATCTGTAGAATCTTTTAGCACTGTTCAAATTCAATTTTGACAAACTTAAATTGGTTCAAATTTGAATATGCTTGTTTGTTGATTTTTGGCATAATTCAAATTCTACAAACCCAAAAATTGCAAATAAAATATATTTGGAAACCCTATGATATGTACTTTTATACCCTCTGTCCCAAAATAATTTTTGATCAAATTAAAATTAAATTTAGAAATAAGTTGTCTATTTGAGTATTTCTGGACATAGAATTATTTCTATGAATAATTAGAATATGTTCCCTTAAGCAAAATTGTTCCATTTGGTAACCTTGAACAAGAGGCATTACTGCCTAACCATTTTGGACACCCTTGGACCAAGGCCATGTGTATTGAACAAAAACCCAACTTAGTGATACATCCATTTTCACCATGCCTTAGAAATTATTTTCCATCACTTATTTCTTTGTTGTTATGGCTATTTTGGAGCCAAGACCAAGTACCTAGTATATGTCAACCATATAAAGGACGAAGTAGTGAACCTCTAACACTAATGCCATTGCTTTCCATCTACTTCTCCACTCCCCTATTCTTGCTTCAAGAATTCATCAAGTTAGCAAATGGAAAACAAGACTCAAGCAATAGAAGGCACTTCACTTTCAACTTGGTGGCAACATGAAGAGCTACAAGGAAGATCAATGAAGAAGGTTTGAAGAAAATATTTGGACTACACAACTAGAAGCAACTCAAGGAAGTACAAGTGTATGAAGAAAATAAAGAAGAAGACCAACCCATTTCTCTTTCTATCTTTCTTATTTCCTTCCTTACCTAAATTGGCTTAGTGGTATTTTTTGCCCAATCCCACCTTGGACCAACTAGTGAGAAAACCATGAAGAATCCACCAAGACAAAGAGAAGAATCAATCCAAGGAACAAGACTACAATAGAAGCATGAAGATGATCATGAAGATGATCTTCAAGAAGACAAGCATGTGACGACTTGGAGCAATCCATACAAGTTGAAGAATAACAAGTTGTTTTGTCCAACCATTGACCCAAATGGAAAATACCAAGACTTTATCTTGTTTTCTCTATTGCTATGAAGTTAGTTGAACCTAGACCTACCTTAAACCAAATGGAAGTACTAACTTAGATTACTCAAAAGTCTTGATGAAAATGACTAAGTGTTACACATTGTAATGTGTTACTTTAGTTCAGATAGTTAGATCACCTTGGTGAACTCTTGGAACTTCCTCGACAAGTATGTTTATAATAAAGTTAGATCACATAAAACTCAACCTAGTCCATCCCAAGTAAACCCTTGGAACTTCCTTAACAAGTATTGAACCAAGAGAGAATGAATCTTCCAACTCAAACCTTGACCTTGTCCAAGCCAACTTGGCTAAACCCCTTTTTCCATGTTTGTTTGATAGTATGCATGTTTATTTTTGTGATTGTGTTTTCAATGAATAGATTGTACAAAGAGCAACGATCTTTTATGAAGAGAATGTGAATTCTTCACCAACTTCAACAAGGAAAGTAACACACCATTCACTACCCATTATTTCCTATATGCATCATTAGAGTTTTCAGTAGTATCCATGATTGGAAATTTTACTAAGTTATATTATGCTATGCTATAATCCTAGTAGTGTGTAGCCATCTCTTCTACCCTTGTTATTTTGATAGCCTTAGAACTTAGTAGATTCTATGCAATATTTCAAATTGTTTTACTCAAAGTTGAGTTAAAATTCTAAGAATAACTAATCAATAAAACACCTGGATGGAATTTGGACGTGATTGGTTTATGTTGAGTGTTTCCTCAGGGCCCTTGTCAAAGGGTTATTCCACTTGAGGTTGTCACTTGTGGATGGCCACCTAGGAAAAAATAAATTACTATGTCCCTCTAAATCTATTAGCTTCCCGTCCAGCCTTTTGACATATGGGCTCTGTCCTGATCAACTAATTTGTAAGGATTCAGCCCAGGCTTGACAAGCAGATGTAGTATAATTATAGGTGGAACGGGTCTTGCCGGTGGGTTGAACTCCTTCTTCTGAAAGATCTTGTCTCAATTCTCTCCTTTCCATGATGCACTCCGGGTGTGTAACATCCCTGATTTTTGGAAAATGCAAAAAAATCACAAAAATTTGAAACTTTTATTTTCATGACAATACAAGTCACCAAAAACAAATAAAACTCAAACAAAAATGAAAGATGTGGTCCTATACCAAGTTTATTGGATTTAGAAATCCAATTATGCCTTTGTTCCTTAAACCCTAAAACTTTATTCAAAAATAAGTTTCTTTATATAAAGGGAATATGTTTTTATCAACAAACCTTTACCCAAAATATTTACAACTCCAATATTAAATTGAGGATATTCTATGGCAATAAAAATCAAAGAATCATAACCCTTAAAGAAGTTCTAAGCCTCAAAAGTATTTGATGAGAATGAAATTGTTAATAATAACTTTTAGTTGTTATTTCAAGTTTTAAACACGAAGGTGTGAAAATAAAATGCATTGTTTTGAAAATAACATAAAAGAGGGTTTTGAAAACAATATTATGACTTGTGGTTTTATTCTAAATTTTATTAATCAACAATATAAATTAATTTATATGAACTAATTAAATACCATTAAGTTACTATTAGTGAATCCTTCACATACTAAAATTATATAATGTGAAAATGGTTTAAAAATGGCTTCCCAAGGATAATATATGACATGTAAAATGTCTCTGAAATTTTATTTAGAAAACAACATCAATTTATTATTTTCTAAATTTTAAAATGACCTTAAAGTATTATTAGTGTTTTATTTATTTTTCCAAATATAAAATTGTGAAAACAAGATGAAATGACTTTCAAAACTTTGTTTTCAACATTTAGAATGTCATTAAAATTTTGGTTGATCCATAAACATGTTTTATAAATTTTTGAATTAAAAATCACATTAAGTGACTATTAAGGAATTATTCAAATTTCCAAAATTCAAAAATAAAATATGTTGTTTTGTTTTCAAAAATGGTACTGTTAAAAAGTATTTGAAATTTCAAAAATTTAGAATTTTGTTTCATGACATTTGGATACTTAAAACAGAAGTTATTAAAGATTTAAATAAACAGAAATTAAAAGAAAAATCATTGATGACGTCATCAATGACGTCATCATCTTCTTCCTCGTTTGGAAACTGCCCCGAATGTTTCGGGTGGAATTTTTGCGCCTTGATTTCTCGCGATTAAAGCCATATTAAGTCCTCCCGTTTCTTCCCCTTAAATCCACTGTCCCTCCTCTCCTTTTCCCCTCTGCCTCCTCTCCAATTCGTTTCCGAAATCACCGTTAATTGCTCGCCGGAGAACACTCTGCCCGCCGCCGTTCTACGTAGATTCCGGCCAAGGTAGCACCCTTCCACCGCCCCTCTGTGGTTATCCAGGTTCCCCGTGACCGTGCGCATCATTTGAGCCATTTGGACGATTTTTCCGTGTAGGGAATCAACGGCGCCGTGGGGTTGCATCTCGCCGGAGGCCGCTCGACTCCGTCCGCGCGCAGGTGCTGTACCAGGAAGCGCGAGCCCGCGCCGTGGCCACCCTCGAGTTCTCCGTGACGCGCTGATTCCCGTGGTGTCATCTCCGTGCCTTGGAACGCTCCGTAGCGCCGTCTCCTTCGAGCTGCTGCCGCTCCGACCACCGCAACGCCATCGCCGGTGAGATTCCGGTGAGGAAACCCTAACCCGACCCCCTGATCTAATCGTAGCCGTAGATCTAGATCCTAAGGCCCAAATTAGATCACTTAAGCGAAGGGGTACGTCGCCCTCAGATCTGGATCCAACGGCCCTGATCAAATCACTTATCCACGTCAGCGTGCCCTGTCAGCGCTCTGTCAGCAGAACCAACCAATCAGAGACTGCCATGTGGCCAGCCTTTAATTCAAATTTATCTCCCGGTAGAATTTTTGGCAGTTTTACAGATTAGTCCCTGCACATTAGATCTATCATATCTTTTGATCCATGAAGCCAAATTTAGCAATCTTGGACTTTTTGAAATCACCAGAACATGTAGAAACTTTTGGCACTGGCCAAATTCAAATTTGACAAACTTAAATTTGTTCAAATTCAAATATGCTTGTTTGATGAAATTTGGCATAATTCAAATTCTACAAATCCAAAAATTGTAAATAAAATATATTTGGAAACCTTAGGATGTGTACTTTCATATCCTCTGTCCCAAAATAATATTTGAACAAATTAAAATTGAATTTAGAATTAATTGGTACATTTGAGTATTTTTGTCATAGATTTAATTCTATAAATAATTTTAATATGTTTTCTTAAGCAATGTTACTCCATATGGCAACCTTAATCCATAGAAACCAGTGCCATAGAATTTTGGACACATATGAGCCATACCCATGTATTTTAGGCCAAGTTATCACACACATGTTTCACACCATATTAAAAATGACTTAGGAAATATTTTTGCTTAAGTGGTTCTATGTGTGTATGGCTATTTGAAACCAAGGCTAAGTCCTTAGTGGAATTTCAACTTATACTTAGCCAACAAAACACTAGTAATATAGTTTTCTATATACTTCTCCACTCTCCTATTCTTGCTTCAAGAAATTCATCAAGTTAGCAAAATGGAAAACAAGACTCAAGCACAAGGAGGGACTTCATTTTCAACTTGGTGTCAACATGTAGAGATATGAGAAATATCATTGAATAAAATGAAGGAAGGGCTTAGACTCCACAGCAACTAGAAGAAACTCCATAAAGTACAAGTGTGAAGAAATCCAGAAGAAAAGATCTCCCTCTCTCTTTCTATCTTTCTTCTTATTTCCTTTCTATTTGACTTAGTGGTATTTTTTTTTGCCCATCCCATACCCAAACCAATTAGTGAAGTGAAAGCCATGAAGGTTTATCAAGTTCAAGAGAAGATTAACAACAAGGAGGAAACTACAATAGAAGCATGAAGATGATCTTCAAGAAGACAAGCATGTGAAGACTTGGAGCAATCCACACAAGTTGAAGAATAACAAGTTGTTTTTGTCCAACCAATTACCCAAATGGAAAACCCAAAACTTAGTAATATTTTCCCTTTGATGATGAAGTTAGTAGACCTACCCTAACCACAATGGAAAATACTAACATAGTCACTCAAATATTTTTGAAGGTGAATATGACCAAGTGTTTGCATGTGTTACTTTAGTTGAAGAAGTAACATGTTTATTCTTAGTGAACTCTTGGAACTTCCTCGACAAGTATGGTTATAATAAAGTTAGATCACATCAAGCTCAACCTAGTCCTTCCCAAGTAAACCATTGGAATTTTCCTTAAACAAGAATGAGACCATT
Organism: Alopecurus myosuroides; assembly: GCA_028641055.1. Taxonomy (NCBI): domain Eukaryota; kingdom Viridiplantae; phylum Streptophyta; class Magnoliopsida; order Poales; family Poaceae; genus Alopecurus; species Alopecurus myosuroides. The sequence goes on along the minus strand of CM054057.1, from coordinate 212,373,991 downwards.
AGAGAATGAATCTTTCAAGTCAAACCTAGACCTTGTCCTAACCAACTTGGTTAAGCCCCTTTTGATATATTAGTTGCTATGTATGTTTTATACACTTGTATGATTGTTTGGTAGAATGCTTGTTTATTTTGTTATTTTGTTTTCAATGAATAGATTGTACGGAGAGCAACGATCTTTTGTGAAGAGAGTGTGATATCTTCACCAACTTCAACAAGGCAAGTAACACACCATCAACTACCCATTAATTTATATATGCATTAGTTGATTTTGAGTAGTATGCATGATAGGAAATTTTACTAAGTTATATTATGCTATGCTATTATCCTAGTAGGTGTAGCCATCTATTTTACCCTTGTTATTTTTGATAGCCTTAGAACTTAGTAGATGCTATGCAATGTTACAAATTGTTTTACTAGATGTTGAGGAAAAATCCTAAGTATAACTAATGAATGAACCACCTGGGTGGAAGTGGTAAGACTGGGTTATGTTGAGTGTTTCCTCAGGGCCCTTATCTAAGGGTTATTCCACTTGAGGTTGTCACTTGCGGATGGCCACCCAGGAACAAAGAGATTACTATGTCCTTCTAAGTTTAGTAGCTTCCCGTGCAACCTTTAGTCATATGGGCTCTGTCTTGATCAACTAAGTTGAATGAACTCACTAGGCTTCCAAGCAGATGTAGCATAATTATAGGTGGAACGGGTAAGCCAAACGGTGGTGGAATTTCTTCTGAAAGATCTCGTCTCAATCTTCTCCTTTCCTTAATGCACTCAGGGTGTATAGGATGTTTGGGCTGATTTGAGTCTGAAGGTGAAAGTGCACAAACTCTGCAGAGTCAACAAACTAAGATCTTAGCCGTCCCCGGTTATGGACAACTATGAGCAGCTGGACAAGGATTGATAGAAGAATCTCATCATCAATTTCAATAAGTAAAATTTTGACCAAGTGAAGAGTATTGTGGTGCTTGGATCTTAATCCAATGTTGCCACCCTTTTTGAAAAGAAAAGTTGGTTTTACAAAAGTGATAGGAGAAAAACTGGCTTTATGCAAAACTTAGCCAAAACTCCACTCAGCCAAATAAGCATGTAGTATTAGTCTTGCCATTTATATCCACCATAGTGTTACTTGCCAATACATTAAATTGTATTGACTCCCTTGTGGCTGCATAATCCATATTGCAGATATTTCTGAAGACGAGTGAGGATTTCGTTTAGGATCTCGAGACTATCGCCAACATGTTTTGCCTGTGGCACATGAAGAAGATGGGCTCAATGTTGTTCTATGTTTTCCGCTGTAATACTTTGTTTTCTGCTAGTCTTCTAAGACTATGCAAGTTGTAATTCTATTTTGTAAAGACTGGATCATGCGATGTAATAGAATTTGATGCATTTGCATGATATTTTATTTTGTACTGTGGTGCTAGCAATTGATCCAGGGACTAGCACAATAACACAGGTATTCCATCTTTATTAAAAGTTGGGACGCTACAAAATGGTATCAGAGCATTGTGTTGCCCATAGAATTCGAGACCCTAAGTTTGGAAAAGACCCTAGGATTGAAAATTTTCTATGTTCAAACTTTCTGGAAACAAAACAATCATATTAATTCTTCTCATATCATCTCATCTATTATTCACCTTCAAAATTTTCTAGATGACCTACCTCTTGAATACCCTCAAGGCAAGATTGTTGATGACCATACCATGAAGTGCAAGAAGTGTTCTCACCACATGGAGACCTACACTCAAGACAATTGAAGAAACTTGGAGATATACCCAGACTTCACAACAATCAAGAACACCTCAAGACATGGAGAGAAGAATATGAAGAAAAGCTCAAGAAGATATAGATGAGACCACCAATCTAGTTACTTGGTTAGAACAACGTTAACGTGTTAGTGTATTGATCATACCAATGGGTGTGGTATGCCAATATTAGTGTTTTCTAAAAAAAACATGTTGTTTGGTGTGGTGAATGTGTTGATATATGTTTTTTATGTGTTGTTGCAAGAAGAGTTTCCTTGATCTGTTGTGTTTGAGTAGGAACCCAAAGACTTTTTGTTTGACCCAAAGAGTGACCCCTCAGTGTCAAAGGTAGTCCAACATACCTATGTGTTCTACAACTCTACCATGAAGGAAATTTCTACTCAAGCCAATCTCAAATCAATCTACACTCCAATCTAATGAAAATAGACTACCCACAAAAGTTTCTTTTAAGGGTGGTAGCCACCAAGTTTGTTCTGGAACCAAGTTACCCAATCTTTCTTTCTAACCTCCCCAAATCTCGGGACGAGATTTCTTTTAAGGGTGGTAGTCTGTAACATCCCTGATTTTTGGAAAATGCAAAAAAATCACAAAAATTTGAAACTTTTATTTTCATGACAATACAAGTCACCAAAAACAAATAAAACTCAAACAAAAATGAAAGATGTGGTCCTATACCAAGTTTATTGGATTTAGAAATCCAATTATGCCTTTGTTCCTTAAACCCTAAAACTTTATTCAAAAATAAGTTTCTTTATATAAAGGGAATATGTTTTTATCAACAAACCTTTACCCAAAATATTTACAACTCCAATATTAAATTGAAGATATTCTATGGCAATAAAAATCAAAGAATCATAACCCTTAAAGAAGTTCTAAGCCTCAAAAGTATTTGATGAGAATGAAATTGTTAATAATAACTTTTAGTTGTTATTCCAAGTTTTAAACATGAAGGTGTGAAAATAAAATGCATTGTTTTGAAAATAACATAAAAGAGGGTTTTGAAAACAATATTATGACTTGTGGTTTTATTCTAAATTTTATTAATCAACAATATAAATTAATTTATATGAACTAATTAAATACCATTAAGTTACTATTAGTGAATCCTTCACATACTAAAATTATATAATGTGAAAATGGTTTAAAAATGGCTTCCCAAGGATAATATATGACATGTAAAATGTCTCTGAAATTTTATTTAGAAAACAACATCAATTTATTATTTTCTAAATTTTAAAATGACCTTAAAGTATTATTAGTGTTTTATTTATTTTTCCAAATATAAAATTGTGAAAACAAGATGAAATGACTTTCAAAACTTTGTTTTCAACATTTAGAATGTCATTAAAATTTTGGTTGATCCATAAACATGTTTTATAAATTTTTGAATTAAAAATCACATTAAGTGACTATTAAGGAATTATTCAAATTTCCAAAATTCAAAAATAAAATATGTTGTTTTGTTTTCAAAAATGGTACTGTTAAAAAGTATTTGAAATTTCAAAAATTTAGAATTTTGTTTCATGACATTTGGATACTTAAAACAGAAGTTATTAAAGATTTAAATAAACAGAAATTAAAAGAAAAATCATTGATGACGTCATCAATGACGTCATCATCTTCTTCCTCGTTTGGAAACTGCCCCGAATGTTTCGGGTGGAATTTTTGCGCCTTGTTTTCTCGCGATTAAAGCCATATTAAGTCCTCCCGTTTCTTCCCCTTAAATCCACTGTCCCTCCTCTCCTTTTCCCCTCTGCCTCCTCTCCAATTCGTTTCCGAAATCACCGTTAATTGCTCGCCGGAGAACACTCTGCCCGCCGCCGTTCTACGTAGATTCCGGCCAAGGTAGCACCCTTCCACCGCCCCTCTGTGGTTATCCAGGTTCCCCGTGACCGTGCGCATCATTTGAGCCATTTGGACGATTTTTCCGTGTAGGGAATCAACGGCGCCGTGGGGTTGCATCTCGCCGGAGGCCGCTCGACTCCGTCCGCGCGCAGGTGCTGTACCGGGAAGCGCGAGCCCGTGCCGTGGCCACCCTCGAGTTCTCCGTGACGCGCTGATTCCCGTGGTGTCATCTCCGTGCCTTGGAACGCTCCGTAGCGCCGTCTCCTTCGAGCTGCTGCCGCTCCGACCACCGCAACGCCATCGCCGGTGAGATTCCGGTGAGGAAACCCTAACCCGACCCCCTGATCTAATCGTAGCCGTAGATCTAGATCCTAAGGCCCAAATTAGATCACTTAAGCGAAGGGGTACGTCGCCCTCAGATCTGGATCCAACGGCCCTGATCAAATCACTTATCCACGTCAGCGTGCCCAGTCAGCGCTCTGTCAGCAGAACCAACCAATCAGAGACTGCCATGTGGCCAACCTTTAATTCAAATTTATCTCCCGGTAGAATTTTTGGCAGTTTTACAGATTAGTGCCTGCACATTAGATCTATCATATCTTTTGATCCATGAAGCCAAATTTAGCAATCTTGGACTTTTTGAAATCACCAGAACATGTAGAAACTTTTGGCACTGGCCAAATTCAAATTTGACAAACTTAAATTTGTTCAAATTCAAATATGCTTGTTTGATGAAATTTGGCATAATTCAAATTCTACAAATCCAAAAATTGTAAATAAAATATATTTGGAAACCTTAGGATGTGTACTTTCATATCCTCTGTCCCAAAATAATATTTGAACAAATTAAAATTGAATTTAGAATTAATTGGTACATTTGAGTATTTTTGTCATAGATTTAATTCTATAAATAATTTTAATATGTTTTCTTAAGAAATGTTACTCCATATGGCAACCTTAATCCATAGAAACCAGTGCCATAGAATTTTGGACACATATGAGCCATACCCATGTATTTTAGGCCAAGTTATCACACACATGTTTCACACCATATTAAAAATGACTTAGGAAATATTTTTGCTTAAGTGGTTCTATGTGTGTATGGCTATTTGAAACCAAGGCTAAGTCCTTAGTGGAATTTCAACTTATACTTAGCCAACAAAACACTAGTAATATAGTTTTCTATATACTTCTCCACTCTCCTATTCTTGCTTCAAGAAATTCATCAAGTTAGCAAAATGGAAAACAAGACTCAAGCACAAGGAGGGACTTCATTTTCAACTTGGTGTCAACATGTAGAGATATGAGAAATATCATTGAATAAAATGAAGGAAGGGCTTAGACTCCACAGCAACTAGAAGAAACTCCATAAAGTACAAGTGTGAAGAAATCCAGAAGAAAAGATCTCCCTCTCTCTTTCTATCTTTCTTCTTATTTCCTTTCTATTTGACTTAGTGGTATTTTTTTTTGCCCATCCCATACCCAAACCAATTAGTGAAGTGAAAGCCATGAAGGTTTATCAAGTTCAAGAGAAGATTAACAACAAGGAGGAAACTACAATAGAAGCATGAAGATGATCTTCAAGAAGACAAGCATGTGAAGACTTGGAGCAATCCACACAAGTTGAAGAATAACAAGTTGTTTTTGTCCAACCAATTACCCAAATGGAAAACCCAAAACTTAGTAATATTTTCCCTTTGATGATGAAGTTAGTAGACCTACCCTAACCACAATGGAAAATACTAACATAGTCACTCAAATATTTTTGAAGGTGAATATGACCAAGTGTTTGCATGTGTTACTTTAGTTGAAGAAGTAATATGTTTATTCTTAGTGAACTCTTGGAACTTCCTCGACAAGTATGGTTATAATAAAGTTAGATCACATCAAGCTCAACCTAGTCCTTCCCAAGTAAACCATTGGAATTTTCCTTAAACAAGAATGAGACCATTAGAGAATGAATCTTTCAAGTCAAACCTAGACCTTGTCCTAACCAACTTGGTTAAGCCCCTTTTGATATATTAGTTGCTATGTATGTTTTATACACTTATATGATTGTTTGGTAGAATGCTTGTTTATTTTTTTATTTTGTTTTCAATGAATAGATTGTACGGAGAGCAACGATCTTTTGTGAAGAGAGTGTGATATCTTCACCAACTTCAACAAGGCAAGTAACACACCATCAACCACCCATTAATTTATATATGCATTAGTTGATTTTGAGTAGTATGCATGATAGGAAATTTTACTAAGTTATATTATGCTATGCTATTATCCTAGTAGTGTGTAGCCATCTATTTTACCCTTGTTATTTTTGATAGCCTTAGAACTTAGTAGATGCTATGCAATGTTACAAATTGTTTTACTAGATGTTGAGGAAAAATCCTAAGTATAACTAATGAATGAACCACCTGGGTGGAAGTGGTAAGACTGGGTTATGTTGAGTGTTTCCTCAGGGCCCTTATCTAAGGGTTATTCCACTTGAGGTTGTCACTTGCGGATGGCCACCCAGGAACAAAGAGATTACTATGTCCTTCTAAGTTTAGTAGCTTCCCGTGCAACCTTTAGTCATATGGGCTCTGTCTTGATCAACTAAGTTGAATGAACTCACTAGGCTTACAAGCAGATGTAGCATAATTATAGGTGGAACGGGTAAGCCAAACGGTGGTGGAATTTCTTCTGAAAGATCTCGTCTCAATCTTCTCCTTTCCTTAATGCACTCAGGGTGTATAGGATGTTTGGGCTGATTTGAGTCTGAAGGTGAAAGTGCACAAACTCTGCAGAGTCAACAAACTAAGATCTTAGCCGTCCCCGGTTATGGACAACTATGAGCAGCTGGACAAGGATTGATAGAAGAATCTCATCATCAATTTCAATAAGTAAAATTTTGACCAAGTGAAGAGTATTGTGGTGCTTGGATCTTAATCCAATGTTGCCACCCTTTTTGAAAAGAAAAGTTGGTTTTACAAAAGTGATAGGAGAAAAACTGGCTTTATGCAAAACTTAGCCAAAACTCCACTCAGCCAAATAAGCATGTAGTATTAGTCTTGCCATTTATATCCACCATAGTGTTACTTGCCAATACATTAAATTGTATTGACTCCCTTGTTGCTGCATAATCCATATTGCAGATATTTCTGAAGACGAGTGAGGATTTCGTTTAGGATCTCGAGACTATCGCCAACATGTTTTGCCTGTGGCACATGAAGAAGATGGGCTCAATGTTGTTCTATGTTTTCCGCTGTAATACTTTGTTTTCTGCTAGTCTTCTAAGACTATGCAAGTTGTAATTCTATTTTGTAAAGACTGGATCATGCGATGTAATAGAATTTGATGCATTTGCATGATATTTCATTTTGTACTGTGGTGCTAGCAATTGATTCAGGGACTAGCACAATAACACAGGTATTCCATCTTTATTAAAAGTTGGGACGCTACAGGGTGTATAGGATGTTTGGGCTAATTGAAGAGAAAGGGTGAAAGTGCATAACCTGTGCAGAGTCAACAAAACTAAGATCTTTGCCAAGTCCCCAGTTATGGACAACTATGAGCAACTGGACAAGGAATGACGGAAGAATCTCATCACCATTTTCTATAAGTAAAATTTTGACCAAGTGAACAGTAGTCGTGGTAGGAGAAAAGAAAAGTTTGTTTTACAAAAGTGATAGGAGAAAACTGGCTTTATGCAAACTTCACCAAAACTCCACTCAACACAATAAGCATGTAGTATTAGTCTTGCCATTTATATCCACCATAGTGTTACTTGCCAATACATTAAATTGTATTGACTCCCTTGTGGCTGCATATTCCATCCTGCAGATGATTCTGAAGACGAGTGAGGAATTCGTTTAGGATCTCGAGACTATCGCCAACATGTTTTTCCTGTGGCACATGAAGAAGATGGGATCAATGTTTTCCGTTGTATTTCTTTGTTTTCTGCAAGTCTTCTAAGACTATGCAAGTTGTAATACTATTTTGTAAAGACTGGATCATGCGATGTAATAGTATTTGATGCATTTGCATGAAATTTCATTTTGTATTGTGGTGCTAGCAATTGATCCAGGGACTAGCACACTAACACAGATGTTCTTACATTATTTAAATGTGGGAACACTACAGAATGGTGATACGTCATAAACATATCCCTAATTTCTGATGCTCCATGACGATATTATGCCAATTGCTACATGTTTTTTCTCTCCCTACTTTATGTCATTTTTATCGATTTTACGGACTAACCTATTGACAAGATGCCATAGAGCCAGTTCCCTGTTTTCTGCTGTTTTTAGTTTCAGAAAAGTTGTTCTGGAAATATTCTCAGAATTGGAAAGTTCGAAGCCCGGAAGTCCTATTTTCCCCGGAAGCATCCAGAAGACCGAAGAGGGGCATCAGGGGGCCCACACCATGGGGTGGCGCGGCCCCCCCTTGGCTGCGCTAGGGGGTGGTGTGGGGCCCCTGGACCTCCACCGCCTCTGCCCTTTCGCCTATTTAATCCCCCCAGATGGAAGACCCTAAAACAGATCATCATTTTCCGCAAAATACATCCGTAGCTGCGCCGCCGCCTCCGACAAGTGTCGGGGGACAGATCTCTGTTCTGACACCTGCCGGGACGAGGAAGTGCCCCCGGAAGCCATCTCCTTCGACTCCACCTCAATCTCCATCGCCGCTGCTGTCTCCTATGATCAGGAGGGATTAGTTCTCCCCGGGTTGAGGGCTCTACCGGTAGCTATGTGGTTCATCTCTCTCTCCCATGGTGTGATCATTATGTGATCATAAGCTTTGTAATCTAGTTGAATATGTAGATTGATCTTCATATTTATGCTACTCAAGTGGTTTTGTTATCTCCGTAAACAATTTGATCACGGTGTAAAGGTGATAGTGTGTGCACCGCGTGGTTTAGCATGATATTTATATCTCGTGTTGGAAGATGAACCTATGAAATTGTGGCGTTTGTTTAGTACTAATCTAGGGAGCTCAAGGTGATAGTGTGGGGTGCCCTAGAGAGGGAATATAGACTTGAGGAGTGTTGTTACAGCCCTACGCAATGATTAGTGTTCGTTATTCGACCGGAGACTGGTTCAGAGTAGCATAGTGAAGAAATGATATTTATGCATTCAATTATGTTTTCATTGTTGAGAGTGTCCTCTAGTGAAAGTAGGATCCCTAGGCCTTATTTCCAAGCATTGAAACGCCGTTTTCCGCCTGTTCTGCTACATGTTCGCTTGCTGCCATATTTATTTCAGATTGTTATTATCACTTATAATCATCCATACTGCTTGTATTTTACTCTGTCTTTGCCGAACTAGTGCACCTATATACCTGACAAGTATATTGGGTGTGTTAGGGACACAAGAGATTTCTTGTATCTTGATTGCAGGGTTGCTTGAGAGGGATATCTTTGACCTCTACCTCCCTGAGTTCGATAAACCTTGGGTGATCCACTTAAGGGAAACTTGTTGCTGTTCTACAAACCTCTGCAATTGGAGGCCCAACACTGTCTACAAGAATAGAAGCGTGCATAGACATCAAGCTCTTTTCTGGCGCCGTTGCCGAGAAGGTAAGGTAAAAGGTTCTCACATCCTCGGGTGTGAGTGCTCGAAGTTAGTTCCTTTAGATTCTGCAATTATATCTTTTTGTTTCTTGTTTTCACTAGTTAGGCTTATTTTGACTCGCTTCTTGTTTTTATTTTTACTAGTAGTCTTAATGGAAAGCAACAAAAATATGATAGAACTTTATAGTATTTATCTTGAATTAGGACATGATGCTTTTGAAGAGAAAATTTAAAAACCTATGGAAGTTTGTTTGCATAATAGTGATAGCAATGTTATAGCATGAATTATTTGGATACCATTATTTCTAGTACTATGGAAAATTCTAAGCTTTGGGAAGCTAGTTTTTATAAACTTTTTAGTGTTCCAGCTTTAGAGGAAAAAATTTGCTCTGATGATACTTTATCTCCCATATGTGATAAACCTAATGATGCTTGTGATATTTTAAATCCTCCAACTGACATCATTCCTTTTAAATACCCAAGAAAGTTGTTGAACTTGTCATGGATAACCGTTATTTTGGAGATGGAACTGTCCATCCTAGTGATCATTTACACTTTATGCATGAATTATGCGAGTTATTCAAGTGTGCAGGTATCTCAACAGACCAAGTTAAGAGGAGGCTATTCCCCTTGTCACTTGAGGACAAAGCAAGGGAGTGGTACAAACTACTAGATGATCCTCACCATTTGGAGTGGAAGGAACTTGAATCTCTCTTTTACTCTAAATTTTATCCTTCTCATGAAATATATTTAGATAGGAATTACATTTATCATTTTTGGCCTCATGATGTAGAAAGCATTTTCCAAGCTTGCGGAAGACTGAAAACATTAATACTCAAATGTCCTAAGCATGAGCTTCCTGAGGAAATACTTGTTACTAATTTTTTGCAAGGCTTTTAGGACATTGGAAGGATTATCTAGATGCCTGTTCAGAGGGTTCTTTTTGTATTAAGAAGGTTGAATCTAAGTGGGATCTTCTTGAGGGGATTCAAATCAATAGTGAAGATTGGAATAAAAACAAAGCTAAAGAGTCAGGTATAAACTATGAGTATGATTGCATTAAGACTTTTGCTGAAACTGCTGATTTTCATGAGCTTAATGCTAAATATGGTCTTGATCCTCAAATAGTTGTTGGTTGGTATAGATCCTTTGCTTCTTATCTTAATATTCCTAAAGGAAGTTGGGACACTTTCATGGAAAATGAAATTGTTATTGATGATTGCAATAAACATGCTCAAACTTCTGAAAGTACTATTTCTTATAAGCATATTAATTTTTGTGGAGCACTTAGACCTTGTGAAAAGAATCAAATTGAAGAAGAATATTGTATCCATCATAGGAAGGAAAAAACTAGAATGTCGAGTAGGGCTCTAGATGATCTTGGTGAAAAAGTTTGTGCCCTCTATCCTTTTATTTGTGAACTTTGCTATGAAGTGGGTCATTTTAATTTCCAATGCTCAGGCCATGATAGTAGCCTTTTGAATCCTATGAGTACTGCAAGTTTGTACTGTGATGACATGATCACCCCTAATGAGCATGATGAACTTACATTATTTATTGGGTGTGAAGAGTTATTAAGAAAAACTTATTTGATAAATATGAGTGCTTTTGATGTAAATAGTGTCTTGCATGGATGCCATCTTTATTGTGTTGATAGTTGTCATGCAAATACTTACATACAAAATATTATAAAAGAGGAGACTTTACCAAAATATGACATGACAGATATGTGTTTTATTCTTGTTAATGAAGAGGAGAAATCCTCCAAATTCTTTCTATTGTTTCTGATAATAAACCAGGGTATGTGGGGAAGCTCCCTTTTAAGCCTCTCCCTCCAAAAGAGGGGAAGAAGAGGAAGAAGAAGAAGAGGAGGAGTAAAAATAGATAGGTAACGGTATCTCCCCCTAAGCATGTTGCTCCCATTATAGTTTTTGATGAGTCTGAACTCGATGATCTTCCTATGCCTGTTATTTATGAAAGTGATCATGATTGGGATAAACACACTACTTTTGATATTGAATTTTTTTTTGGTACCAATTCTGAAAATGATGACAATAATTGATGTACTATTAGTACCATCCATGTTCCTTCCAATGATGATATATAAAGCTCTAAACTTGTGGATGATGTGTTTGAAAACACCTTTGCTATTAATAATTATATGCTTGATACATATCCTCCTAGTAAAAATGATGATATGCTTACAAATGAATGCATTTTGGAAGACAACTATTTTATTGCTTGTGATGATACTATGCCTCCAATATATGATGATTGCAATGATGAATATGACATTTTTAGTCCACCTACTATTGAGGAGAAAATTAATTATGATTTCAATATGCCTCTTGTCTTTGATAATTATTATAAAGAAAGTTATAACATAGGCTATAATTACAATCATCCTCATGAAAATTGCCATAATTATGGTGGGATTACCAAAAACCATCTCTTTAATATGAAACTTGTCTATCATGTTCAAGTTATTTATGATAATCCTACTCCCGTTGTTATTAATAAGAATGACTATGCTTATGTGGAGAGTAATAATTCTTGTATGGATGTGGCTCATGATAAGAATGTTTCTTGTCATAGTTATATTGTTAATTTTATTCATGATTCTACTGAAACTTATTATGAGAGAAGGAAACATGGTTTTATGCATCTCAACAATATTAAGTTTCCCCTCTTTATGTTGAAATTTTTGAAGTTGCATTTATTTTGCTTTCCTATGCTTGTTGCTTTGTGTTTTCATGACTTGTTTTTCTACGAGATTATTTTTCATAGGAAGTGGGTTAGGATTAAATGTTTTTTTACATTTGCTTCTTGATTCTCTATTTTGATTCAATTCATATGTCTCATGTGAGCATCTTCTCAAATTATCATGCCTAGCTAAAAGGCGTTAAAGAAAAGCGCTACCGGGAGACAACCCGTTTTATTTCTCTGTTTTCATTATGTTTTCCTTTGTTTTTGTGTGTGCTTTGCACCTGGGTGTTTTATATTTCCTTAGAAACCCCGCTGTATCTTTTTTTTGTGTTTTTGTTGAGCCAATTAAAGCCTCTAGTGGAAAGTTGACACTATATTTCGGATTTCTGCGCAGGAAACATATTTCTGTTGTCCACTGTTAATTACGTATAAAATCACAGCAAATTCAAAATGACCTGAGATATTTTGTGCCTAATCCTGGTCTATATACTAACATTTATTAGTTGACCACTTTTTTATATGAGCAACATAATATTTTCGAAAAAATTGATCTTTACATGTTGTTCTGTTTTTTGCAGATTTCTGCCAATTATTGCATTTGCATCTTAATCTCTTTCTTTTGGTGTTCTTTTGAGAAAAAGAGTTTTAAAAGAAGTTGTGACAGTAGCTAGTCTGTTTTTGAGTGCTAGTTTTGTGTTTAAACTGAACCATGTGAGTTTATTATTTCGATTGCACTAACGTTGCTAATGAAGATTGTGAGAAGTTTGGTGTGAAGGAAGTTTTCAAGGGTCAAGAGAAGAGGATGATATGATGTGATCAAGAAGAGTGAAGAGCCTAAGCTTGGGGATGACCCTGTGGTATATCCCAGCAAATTCCAACAAGACTCAAGCGTCTAAGCTTGGGGATGCCTTGGGCATCCCCTTCTTCATCAACAATTTATCAGGTCACTTCTAGTGAAACTATATTTTTATTCAGTCACATCTTATTTGCTTTTCTTGGAGCATCTTTTGTTTTTGTTTTCAGTTTGTTTGGTTTTATTTTCTTTAATAAATGGTTGGATATTATCATACTTGTGTGGGAGAGAGACATGCTCCGTTTTCATTGCTTAGAACACTCTAGTTTTTATTCTTATTGTTCTGTGAGTGTTCACTTTTTGCTAGTACTGCGTTTAGCCTTTGTTTTCATGCATCTCTTATTCAGAGCTGTTAGTTTTAGTAGAGTTATGTGAGTACTCTCATGCTTTCTTGCTGTATCATAAAGAGTATTTTTGTTAAAACATGTTTTGTATGGTGCCTGTTGGGAAAAGAAACTGCTGCTTGATGTAGAATTCATAAGGGTACTATTAGAAGCTTGTATAGATTGTGGCTAGAATTTTTTCATGCCATGCTAAATGTTATTTTAGTTTTAAATCCTTGTGGCTATTGAGTAGCATGAATAACCTTAAATATTTGAGAGTGTTTAATATGTCTTGAAAGATTCATGAGTTGTTCTTGTCATAGTAAAGTATCAATATGTGGTATTCTCTTTCAAATGTTTTATTTGGTTGACTTGGCGCATGCTCACACCATGTTTATGACTACAAACGAGTCACGAATAGCCTCCATGACCACTTAGTTTTTTAACTTGTGATACCGCTTATGCTTTAATTAATGATGCTTATGTCGCTATGCATGATTAGGGCTCTTATGCTCTTTAATTTGTCGCTCCCAGTCTTTTGCTAGCATCCACCTGTACTGAGTATGAGATCTACTCGTGCATCCAAACTCCTTAAACCAAAGTTTTCCCATTGTGTACACCATACCTACCTACATGTGGTATTTAACTGCCACTCCAAGTAAATTGCTCATGTGTTACCTTTAAAACCATCAAAATTATTCCTGTTTTGTGTTCTTGTTTTTGCTCATGAGGACGTCAATAGAGAATCTTTATTTCACTTGTTGATTGGATTTCACACCCTGGACTAGTGGCTTCATCCGCTTATCCAAATGATAGAAGAGCCGGCAGTGGGGTGCCCAGCCCCAAAATAATACAAGCAAATTCTCTTCACTATTTTTGCCCCTGATTTATCAGTCAAAGCATAATTGTGTAAACAAAAGAGAAAGAGGGATGACCTTCTACACCAGTTGCATCCTTCACCATGGGATCCGCTCTTGTGAATCCAGTTGGCTTGTGACATACTGTATTGTATGTTTACCATTCGTTGACACTAGCATACACCTCTCCTAAAATATAGACATTCCTCCACAATGTCAAACTTTTAATACCTTTTTTTAATAAAATAAAAAGCTCTAGCACATGAGTGATCCCTGCTTCCCTCTGCGAAGGGACTTTCTTTTACTTTTATGTTGAGTCTCCATCTTCTAACTTTATGCACAGTTGAGAGAGCATTTTTGCCATTCTGAGTTCTATGTGCATTTGTCCCATAAACATCAATAATTACTTCATGATGTGATATTATTTGTTCTAGTCTTCCTCTTGAACTTTGAAAGTGTCCTAGCATTTATGTTTTGTCCACTCTTAAGGACTAGAGAAATACCACTTTGCCATGCTATCTCTATATCTGAAGCAAATGTTTATCTTTCTTTGCATTATTATCCATGATCCTTTATTTAAGATACTCTTAATGATGCAAAGTGATTGCTATGCTTTATTATTAAAGTTCTATTTATCATGTTTTTATTTGAAGTTCTATGTTCTCAGCATACATATGCTTTTACATTATAATGATCAAGTTTATAATAGTAACATGTCACCTCAGAAATTATTTTATTTTATCTGTTACCTACTCGAGGACGAGTAGGAACTAAGCTTGGGGATGCTTGATACGTCATAAACGTATCCCTAATTTGTGATGCTCCATGATGATATTATGCCAATTGCTACATGTTTTCTCCCTTTTTTATGTCTTTTTTATCGATTTTTTCGGACTAACCTATTGACAAGATGCCACAGAGCCAGTTCCCTGTTTTCTGTTGTTTTTAGTTTCAAAAAAGTTGTTATGTAAATATTCTCGGCATTGGAAAGTTCGAAGCCCGGAAGTCCTATTTTCCCCGGAAGCATCCAGAAGACCGAAGAGGAGACGAAGAGGGGCATCAGGGGGCCCACACCATGGGTTGGCGCGCCCCCCTTGGCCGTGCCAGGGGGTGGTGTTGGGCCTCTATACCTCCACCGCCTCTGCTCTTTCGCCTATTTAATCCCCCAGATGGAAAAACCTAAAACATATCGACCTTTTCCGCAAAATACATCCGTAGCTCCACCGCCGCAACCGACAAGTTTCAGGGGACAGATCTCTGTTCTGGCACCCTGCCGGGACGGGGAAGTGCCCCCGGAAGCCATCTCCTTCGACTCCACCGCCATCTCCATCGCCGCTGCTGTCTCCTATGATGAGGAGGGAGTAGTTCTCCCCCGGGGCTGAGGGCTCTACCGGTAGCTATGTGGTTCATCTCTCTCTCTCCCATGGTGTGATCTTTATGTGATCATGAGCTTTGTAATATAGTTGAATATGTAGATTGATCTTAATATGTTATGCTACTCAAGTGGTTTTGTTATCTTCGTAAACAATTTGATCACGGTGTAAAGGTGATAGTGTGTGCACCGCGTGGTTTAGCATGATATTTATATCTTATGTTGGAAGATGAACCTATGAAATTGTGGCGTTTGTTTAGTACTAATCTAGGGCGCTCAAGGTGATAGTGTGGGGTGCCCTAGAGAGGGGATATAGACTTGAGGAGTGCTGTTACAGCCCTACGCAATGATTAGTGTTCGTTATTCGACCGTAGAGTGGTTCGGAGTAGCGTAGTGAAGAAATGATATTTATGCATTCAATTATGTTTCCATTGTTGAGAGTGTCCTCTAGTGAAAGTAGGAGCCCTAGGCCTTATTTCCAAGCATTGAAACACCGTTTTCCGCCTGTTCTGCTACATGTTCGCTTGCTGCCATATTTATTTCAGATTGGTATTATCACTTATAATCATCCATACTGCTTGTATTTTACTCTCTCTTCGCCGAACTAGTGCACCTATATACCTGACAAGTATAATGGGTGTGTTGGGGACACAAGAGATTTCTTGTATCTTGATTGTAGGGTTGCTTGAGAGGGATATCTTTGACCTCTACCTCCCTGAGTTCGATAAACCTTGGGTGATCCACTTAAGGGAAACTTGCTGCTGTTCTACAAACCTCTACACTTGGAGGCCCAACACTGTCTACAAGAATAGAATCCTGTGTAGACATGAAATGGTATCAGAGCATTGTGTTGTCTGTAGAATTCGAGACCCTAAGTTTGGAAAATACCCTAGTATTGAAAATTTCATATGTTCAAACTTTCTAGAAATAAAACATCTCATCTCAATCCTTCTCATATCCTCTCACCTATCATTCACATTCAAAATTTTTTTCTATTGTTCTAGATGACCCATCTCTTGAATATCATCAAGGCAAGATTGTTGATGACCATACCATGAAGTGCAAGAAGTATTTTCACCACATGAAGACCTACACTCAAGAATTTTTTTAAGAACTTGAAGAAAGATTGACAAGAACAAAAAACAACTCAAGGAAATGAAAGAAGAACTTGAAGAAACTCAATAAGATATAGATGAGACCACCAATCTAGTTACTTTGTTAGAACAACATCAACGTGTTAGTGTATTGATCATACCAATGAGTGTGGTATGACAATATTAGTTTGTTTTCATAAACCATGTTGTTTGGTGGGATGAATGTGTTTCTATGTGTTGTTTGCAGGATGAGTTTCCTTGATCTGCTATGTTTGGATAGGAACCTCCTTTAGCTATCTTTCTAACCTATACTCATCTCTCCTAAAACCCCAAAACAGATGCCTAGCCATAATGCCAACAACCCTGAGAAGTCAATAGCAATGCAGATGCTACTTGAAGCTCAAAGCCAGATGATACAACTGATGACCCAGAATCAAGCCAGCAACCCCAATAATGAGTTAGTACCAGGAATGCAGCAAGTGTTAGATACCCAATCTCAGATAGTACACATGATGTCCCAAAGCATGGCCAATAGTGAAAACAATCAATCCTTGATAGCTAGAGCTAACCAGGAGACAGAAGAAGAAGTGTTGGCAACACTCAAAGCATGCAAAGTTTGTGGAGAGACAGGACACTATTCCAAAGATTGTCCTGATAAGTGGCCCCATGGTGAAGAAAACAAATCAATTGAAGGATACTTCACTCAAGTTACTTGTTTTCTGTGTGAAGGAACAACCCATGTTCCAACACAATGTCCACTTTACTCCATGGTGCAACAAGTTGGACAACAAGCCAAAGTAGGAATGCTTAGCGCAATCCAAGAGAACATAGGAAAATCAGAAGTGAAGGGAAAACGCAAGCTAGATACTATTGAGATGGACCATGTCAAGATGAATACTAGAGCCAAGACTACACCACATCCATATTCATCCAAACACTCCACCAAGAATTGCTATTCTTGTGAAGAAGATGGACATTTATCTAGGATTTGTCCCAACAAGCAGCCTAGACCTTCAACCAACATAGTTGAGTATACTGGACAACAGTATGAAGACATGATGGCCAATATTAGACCAATAAAAATGAAGAAGGACCTAAGCAAAGTCACTTGTTTTCAGTGTAGAGATAGAGGACATTATACCAATGACTGTCCTGAGAAGAAATTTCAGAACTCCAATCCTATCAGTAGAGACATCAGCCAAGTGATGTGCTTCAGATGCAAGAATAAAGGGAACTATGCCAAAGATTGTCCTGAAAGGAAGAAGAAAGGAGAATAATATTTCAAGGAGACCAATACTGCAGGAGGACATGCTAAGAAACAAGTTGAGTCTTATGCAAAGTCTTATTTTAGAAATGAATGTTCCTTAAAAGATACTTCCAGTGTAATAAACTACAATGAATGTTTGCGAAATGTGTTCCCATTTAAAAAAAATGAGATGATGCTGTGAAATCCTCTCAACTTGGTCTTTTGATTAACCCAAAGAGTGACCCCTCAGCGTCAAAGGTAGTTCAACATACCCATGATGGTCTACAGCTCTACCGCGAAGGAAAGTTCTACTCAAGCCAATCTGGAATAAAGCAACACTCCAAACCTAATGAAAATTGACTACCCACAAAAGTTTCTTTTAAGGGTGGTAGCCCACCCAGTTGTTCTAGAACCCATTTTCCGAGACCTATCTTTCTGTCTAGCCTCCCCAAATCTCGGGACCAGATTTATTTTAAAGGTGGTAGTCTGTAACATCCCTGGTTTTTGGAAATTGCAAAAATCACAAATATTTGAAACGTTTTGTTTTCATGATTAGAAAGTCACCAAAAACCAAATGAGATGCAAGAAACAAAAGGAAACAATACATATTTCAATGAAATTGAAATTACCAATAATATTATACCTCTATTCCATAAACCCTAAAACCCCATCAAAATGAATTTTTCCTTAGATAAAGAAAACCATTTTATCTTTAGCAAACTTTATTACATAAAATGTTTTCAATTCAAATATTACTTTGAAATTATTTTATGGCAACAAAGATCAAAGATTTATAACCCTTAATAAAGTTCTAAGCCTCAAAATATTTGATGACAATAAAATATTGTAATAATAACTTTTAGTTGTTATTCCAAGTTCTAAACATAAAGGTGGGAAAATAAAATGCATTGCTTTGAAAATAACATAAAAGAGGACATTGAAAACAATATTATGACTTGTGGTTTTACTCTAAATATTTAAGCCACTTTAATAATTATTAGTTTTTCTATTTTAAAAAATGGCATTAAGTTGCTATTAATAAATCACTTATATCTTAAAATATAAAATAGGAAAATAAGTTGTAATGATCTTGAAAAATAATATTTCACTTATAGAATGTCACTAAAATTTATTGGACTAAGTTTTACATTTTATTATTTTATATTTTGGAAATAACATTAAGTCACTATTATGGAATTATTCAAATTTCAAAATTCAAAAATAAAAATATGTTGCAAAGGTTACAAAAATGTTTCTAACTGAAAGATATTATTTTTACAAAAAATTTGCAATTGGTTTGAGGTCATTTCGACTTGTATTTTAAAAGTTATTAAAAACAGAAAAATAAAAGAAAAATAAAAAGAAAGGATGATGTGAGCTGACGTCATTTCGGCCAAATTTATCTCCCCTCAATCCCGCGCCATTAAGGCCATAGAAGCACCCTCCCTCTGCCTCTATAAAATGCCCCCGAGCTCGTCTCTGATTCCCCTCTCCCTCCTCTGCTAATCGTGCCCCATGCCACGGAAATCCCTCGCTAGAGTTCCCTCTGTCCGCCACCGTGTTTCGCCGTTTCCGGTCGCCGTGGTGAGTCCCTGTCGCTGAATGCTAGCTCTCTGTCCCTCCCCCTCTCTTGCGCATCGATTACATGTTCACATATCTTTTCCCCCGTAGCGCAACCTCATCCCCGACGATCACCGGAGCCATGCCACCTCCTCCCGCAACGCGCCACTGCTCGGAGCCGCCACCGTGCACACCATGGGCACCATCGGATTCATCGAGTCGAGACGAAGCTCATCATGGTCTCTATCGAGCCTGAAGGCCACCGGATCGCCGTCTCCATCAACTAACTTCGCCTCCTGCCACCGCGGAGCCATTTTCTGGCACCATTCCGGCGAGGTGAGGAACCATAACCCCTGTTTTGATTTTACAACGTTAGATCTAGATCCAGTGGACGAGATTAGATCACTAATCGAATCGGTACCGACCAATTAGGAGGCGCCACATGTGAGCACGGTCAGCCGCACGTAGTAGGCCATCTGTCGCTCAGCGCAACGCTTAACTGGCACAGGCCCACTTCTTATCCATCGCCCTGCGCGGCAAATAACATATCTGAGCCCATCTGTGTCTGGAATTATTTTCCGAATAAAAATAGATGTCTATTTTGTAGGAAAGCCCCTGCACCTTAGATCTATCATATCTTTTGATCCATAATCCCAAATTTAGCAAACTTGAACTTTTTGAAATCCCCTAGATCTGTAGAATCTTTTAGCACTGTTCAAATTCAATTTTGACAAACTTAAATTGGTTCAAATTTGAATATGCTTGTTTGTTGATTTTTGGCAGAATTCAAATTCTACAAATCCAAAAATGCAAATAAAATATATTTGGAAACCCTAGGATGTGTACTTTCATACCCTCTGTCCCAAAATAATTTTTGAAAATTGAATTTAGAAATAAGTTGCCTTTTGAGTATTTTTGGACATAGAATTATTTCTATAAATAATTAGAATATGTCCCCTTAAGCAAAAGTGTTCCATTTGGTAACCTTGAGCCAGAGGCATTACTGCCTAACCATTTTGGACACCCTTGGACCATGATCATGTGTTTTGACCAAAAACCCATCTTAGTGATACATCCATTTTCACCATGCCTTAGAAATTATTTTCCATCATTTATTCTTTGTTGTTATGGCTATTTTGGAGCGAAGACCAAGTCCCTAGTATATGTCAACCATATAAAAGACCAAGTAGTGAACCTCAAACACTAGTGCCATTCCTTTCCATCTACTTCTACACTCCCCTATTCTTTCTTCAAGAATTCATCAAGTTAGCAAATGGAAAACAAGACTAAAGCAATATAAGGCCGTTCATTTTCAACTTGGTGGCAATATGAAGAGCTGCAAGGAAGATCAATGAAGAAGTTTTGAAGAAAAGACTTGGAATACACAGCTAGAAGCAACTCAAGGAAGTACAAGTGTATGAAGAAAATAAAGAGGAAGACCAACCCCTTTCTCTTTCTATCTTTCTTCTTTCCTTCCTCTTCTAAATTGACTTAGTGGTATTGTGCCCAATCCCACCTTGGACCAACTAGTGAGAAAACCATGAAGAATCCACCAAGACAAAGAGAAGAATCCATCCAAGGAACAATACTACAATAGAAGCATGAAGATGATCTTCAAGAATACAAGCATGTGAAGACTTGGAGCAATCCATACAAGTTGAAGAATAACAAGTTGTTTTGTCCAACCATTGACCCAAATGGAAAATACCAAGACTTTATCTTGTTTTCTCTAGTGCTATGAAGTTAGTTGAACCTAGAACTACCTTAAACCAAATGGAAGGACTAACTTAGATTACTCAAAAGTCTTGATGAAAATGACTAAGTGTTACACATTGTTATGTGTTACTTTAGTTGAGATAGTTAGATCACCTTGGTGAACTCTTGGAACTTCCTCGACAAGTATGTTTATAATAAAGTTAGATCACATCAAACTAAACCTAGTCCATCCCAAGTAAACCCTTGGAACTTCCTTAACAAGTATTGAACCATGAGAGAATGAATCTTCCAACTCAAACCTTGACCTTGTCCTAGCCATCTTGGTTAAACCCCTTTTTCCATGTTTGTTTGATAGTATGCTTGTTTATTTTTGTGATTGTGTTTTCAATGAATAGATTGTACGGAGAGCAACGATCTTTTGTGAAGAGAGTGTGAATTCTTCACCAACTTCAACAAGGCAAGTAACACACCATTCACTACCCATTATTTTCTATATGCATCATTAGAGTTTTCAGTAGTATGCATGATAGGAAAGTTTAATAAGTTATATTATGATATGCTATAATCCTAGTACTGTATAGCCATATCTTCTACCCTTGTTCTTTTGATAACCTTAGAACTTAGTAGATGCTATTCAATATTTCAAATTGTTTTACTAGATGTTGAGGAAAAATCTAAGAATAACTAATCAATGAAGCACCTGGGTGGAACTTGGACATGATTGGTTTATGTTGAGTTTTTCCTCAGGGCCATTGTCAAAGGGTTATTCCACTTGAGGTTGTCACTTGTGGATGGCCACCCAGGAAAAAAGAGATTACTATGTCCCTCTAAATCTATTAGCTTCCTGTGCAGCCTTTTGACATATGGGCTCTGTCTTGATCAACTAAGTTGTAAGGATTCATCCCAGGCTTGACAAGCAGATGTAGCATAGTTATAGATGGAACGGATCTTGACGGTGGGTTGAACTCCTTCTTCTGAAAGATATTGTCTCAATTCTCTCCTTTCCATGATGCACTCCGGGTGTATAGGATGTTTGGGCTAATAGAAGACAAAGGGTTAAAGTGCACAACCTCTGTAGAGTCAACAAACTAAGATCATAGCCGTGTCCCCGGTTATGGAAAACTATGAGCAACTGGACAAGGAATGACGGAAGAATCTCATCACTATTTTCTATAAGTAAAATTTTGACCAAGTGAACAGTAGTCGTGGTGCTTGGATTACAGTCAAATGATGCCACCCCTTGAAATTAAAGTTTATTTTACAAAAGTGATAGGAGAAAACAGGCTTTATGCAAACTTAGCTAGAACTCCACTCAGCCAAATAAGCATGTAGTATTAGACTTTCCATTTATATCCACCATAGTGTTACTTGCCAATACATTAAATTTTATTGACTACCTTGTGGCTGCATATTCCATCCTGGAGATGATTCTGAAGTCGAGTGAGGAATTCGTTTAGGATCTCGAGACTATCGCCAACATGTTTTGCCTATGGCACATGAAGAAGATGTTCTCAATGTTTTCCGCTGTATTACTTTGTTTTCTGCTAGTCTTCTAAGACTATGCAAGATGTAATACTATTTTTAAAGACTGGATTATGCGATGTAATAGTATTTGATGCATTTGCATGATATTTCATTTTGTACTATGGTGCTAGCAATTGTTCTAGGGACTAGCACACTAACACAGATGTTCTTACATTATTTAAATGTGGGAACGCTACATTTTGATTCCTAGGTAATACTTTCCCATGCAGATGGAACCTTCCTTTGACCTATTCATCTTACCATGGTTCCATCCGCCCACCAAACAGAACACTACCACTCGGGTAGTCATTCAATTAGACATATTATTATAAAAATAAGAGCATGCATTCTTTTTGGGAATAGGTGGTAATACGATAGAGTTTTTGCAAATAGTTCGTTAGGAAATACTGCGAAGGATATGAGCAAGTGATGAACTTTCCTGAGATAGAAATAATGACAATAATAGTGCATGTCTTCGGGTTCGAGGGCCGCGTACAGAAATCCCGAGATCTGAAAGATAGCAAAGTATTCCTGGTAAGGACAACATAAAACACTGGCAAAAAGATGTAATGCATAGTAATGAGATGCATCGTGAAATACCCTGGAAAATACCCCATCTTACAAGTGTAAGCTACGTTTGATACAATAACTTAATCACAAAGGTTTTAGTTGAATTGTTTTATTACTTGTGGTGATGTGGTTATTACTTCCTTTTAGACTTACATGTGTTCCAATTTTACTTAACAAACAATTGTTATCATGTTTAGGTAGAAGTGTTATCACATGGTTAGGCAATAAAGCAATAGCTCATAGAAAACAACTATTGAAAAGATAACATACACATTTTATTTTACGTATAAAGTGTAGAGCTAATGACAAAGTGTTTAATTGAAAATGATGAATTAATGCAACTAGATCTATCATCACATAACTTTCTAACGACTTATGGTGATAGGTTTAGTAGGTGTGAAAACAATAGGGTTTTATTAATAAGGAAAATAATGTTGTGGTAGTTATTTCTGGTTATAATGGAATATTATAGAATCCCATTATACCTTTTTAAACAAGCTTATAAACTAAACAAAATGTTTTGTTTTTTGGCATATTTGAGTTTGAAATGTTGTTCTCTTTAATTTGGAATATCATTTGATTTTTTTCTGAAAAGATTTGAATAAATTATTAATTTAATTATTTTAAATGAATTGAATGACTAGGAAAAATATTGCACACATGAAAACTTGGTCAAATGACTTTGAAAACATCATAGATGAGTTGCATTTGTCATTTGGAGCATTTTGGTATATAACTTGTATTTTTCTGATTTTATGAATTATTTTTTATTTTTCTCAATTTTTAACGATTTAATTTAATTGAAGAAAATGTTTAATTTTAAACATTATCAAACATTTTTTAAAAGTTGAAAAACATTTAGATTATATTTTTCTAATTAAGTTGGTATATTATTTATATTTTGCTTAGTTATAGAATTAATGTTATTTATATTTTGCTCAATTATATTATTTATAACTATTTTTTGTCATTTTTGAATTGACAGGTGGGGTCCACGTAGCAGGGTTAATTTTTTTTTAAAAGGAAAACAAAATATGACGTCATACTGACGCCAAGTTGACGTCACAACGGGAGATGATCTCTTCTGTGAAGCCCAATCCGCCGATTTGCTACGAATTTGCTCGATTCGTTGGTTGTAGTGGTTGTAGCGTGACCTCCTGAACCTAGAGATGGCGGCGGACGACCTTATGGTCACCAGAACTGACTGGCGGCAAGCAATACGGCGGCAGCGTGGCACGGTCGACGGCGCTACAGCGATACAGAGCGCAAGGAGAGGGAAAAGTGGTTCTGGAGGACCAGGAGCTAACCACGAGGTCGAAGAAGGTGTCGGGGAGGCCAAGCGTCGCCAGAATCTGCCAAATTCCATCGGGGCGAATGGTGTCCGGAGTTGAAGGTGATGAGAAATCCGGCGTCTCCACGGCTTCTCGGCAAAAGAGCTTTAGCAGGGAGGTAGAGGACGGCGAGTAGAAGCTCGTGGTGGTCTCCATTTCTTCTGGGATGAACGGAGGCGACAGCGACGAGCGGGGTTTCCCGCCGGCTAGGGTTAGGGTTTCGGACAAGCAGAGAGATAGTGGGAGATGGTGCGAGAGACAGAGGATAGGAAGCATGGCACTGCGGTGTGCTGCCCTCCTTATCCTCGACGAGGAGGCGGTAAGCAGGACGTGGCAGTGGTGGTGCTGCCACAGCGTCGCTTCTCCTCTGCCTTCTGGCAGAGGAAGAAGAAAGAGAAAAGGAACTGGCGGTTTTTGATAACCCCCTCAATTTCTTGAGATCTACAAAGTGGTCCTTTTGTTTAAATAAATTGAGAAGAAACCATTTTTTCAGGGCCTTTTTGTGGACCTAAAAATTATTAAAAATCATCTTTGAATTCCTTATCAAATTTTACACCTCACCATGTTTTGTTTTGGTGAAATTGAAGAATATTTAAATTTTAAACTTGGGTGATCACTTTCAGCGTTTTTTTATTGTTTTCTTCCTATTTAAATTTCAAATGGATTTAAAATTATTTTGAGGATCTTATGATATGAACACAACACCCCAAATATGTTATTACAAACAAAGTGTGTTTTTCATTGGACCATTTTAAATACAAGTCTTTGAGGAATTAATTTTGTAAACTACTTAGTAGTGTTTTCTATGTATTGTGAATAAAATCACCAACAACGGAATTTATTTCCATGTCATGCCAAATGATTAAGACTAGGTAATGACTTGTTTTCTTTTATTTGGCTTTGTTATTTTCCTAATTGAAACTCTTAGCAAGTTTGATTGACATTTTAATTAAGCGTTTGTAAGCCATGGTTGCTGTTTTTAGTACTTGATTAAATGGAAACATGTGTGGCTTTGGAATCTTGATGGTTTGTTTTCCACACAGGTTTCAAGTATGGCTATTATGCCATGTTTGTTTTATAACATGCAATCAGTTGCATGATTATGTATAGATGAATTTTGGTTATTATACGTTTGTCTTATGGATGAGAATGGTCTGGAAAACAAGGTGTTAAGCTTGTTACCATTAACCTCCACATATGACAGCCATGTGGATGCTAAGGCTTGTTATTATTTCATACTTGATAAGTGTTTCCATTAAAGAGATTATCATGTATTCCTTATCTTTGATGATCTTGACAAATAGAGATTATAGGTCTCTAGCATTACCTAATGATTCACTAGATAATTTCTTATGCTTCCTTACGGAGGCAGTGTTGCTCCTTGAGGTGTTCTGTTGCTTGATGTTCTTGTCTCTAGTTGTCACTAGTCTTCAAGTACTCCTTTTGTCACTTGCAAATAATATCATCTCTTGGATTCCAACTTCAATTGTCTCACCCTTGTGGTGAAGACAACCATTTTCTCCAAGCAAATATTTCTCTTAGATGATTTTAATAGAATGTAGATAAATGTTATGACATCAGCTTTACCTATGCATATAAGAAGAATTTGTTAACAAGGTAGCTAGTCTTGCCTCTAAATTACTACTCATATACAATAGGTTGAGATGTATCAGGTTATTCAACCCTCTGTTTGTCTAAATTACTACTCATATACAATAGGTTGAGATGTATCAGGTTATTCAACCCTCTGTTTGTTTGTGCATTCCACTCAATTGTTTGAGT
Organism: Alopecurus myosuroides; assembly: GCA_028641055.1. Classification (NCBI taxonomy): domain Eukaryota; kingdom Viridiplantae; phylum Streptophyta; class Magnoliopsida; order Poales; family Poaceae; genus Alopecurus; species Alopecurus myosuroides. The sequence continues at coordinate 212,347,899 of CM054057.1, read as the reverse complement.
ATACAAAAGTGATCTGTTAAAAAGGTGTAGAAACTTGTTACCAAAATACTTCTATATAACACTAACAATGGAATATCACACTAGTTCTTAAGTAATTAATAAGATCAGATTAAGATATAAGAGTTTCCAAATACTCTTATAATAGATTGGAGTAGCACTTCTAGACAATCTGAAGAATCCTTCTACAGGTCTTCTTATGGTAGTTCCTCCTTCCTTCTAGGTTGCTTCTCTTGCAAAATGTCTTCGAGAAGATGGGAAAAAAGATAGTATAAATGAAGTAGAAAGATCTATATTAAGAGCTGGTTCATGCTTTTATTCTTCTTCAATATACTTGTCATTTTATTTCCCATAAGATATGCACTTGTGTCATATATGTTTGGTTTTTCTTAGCTTGCACTTCAATTCCTATAATAGAGGTTATAACTTGTTATTATCCATTAGTTGTATCCATAGATACTTTAATTGTGGAATTGTTGAATTTTAATAGAACTGTAGTATGCTTATGGAATGATGACTTAATAGTAAATTGATCAAATGGTTCATTGATGTGTTGAGATTTCATATACTCACTTGTATAAGATGATTGAGACAATGAGCATATGAAGGTTATTGGAGTTTAATGATCTAAATCAAAGTTGTTAGTTGTTTTCTTAGGGTGTCATGTTTATACTTTATATTCTTCTTTATGCCATCTTTGTCATTCATAATGCAGATGTAGAGGTTTTGCAATATCATATGTAATGATCAAGTTTTAGCAGTAGCTTAAGAATATCTATTTCTTCTTTTAGGTACTTCATTTATGGTTGATGAGATATGTACATATTCTATAAATATGTTAATACAATTATTATATCATTTCCCACTTGTGGGTTTCAAGTTAAGACTTGTGGTATCAGTTGTGTTCTATTGAACCTTTGTGATTTACTTGTGAAGGTTCACTTAATAGTTATTAGATAATTTAGAAAGATGTTGTGAATGGTTGATAACTTAAAGAGTTCATGATTAGAGGACATAATGTTTCTACTTATGAGATGGTTCACTTGTACATTACTATCTCGTAGAAGTGTGATCATCAGCTTTTGATTTGGTTACTCACCCCTCTTTGAGTTCTAGATACATAGTGAATTATCCCAAGTCACTTATAGACTTGTGGTAAGGTTGATGAGAGTTTGTGTTGTTCACAACCAATTTATGGTTTGTGTAATCAAATGATTTGGTTTGTAGAGATACTATGTTATAAAGATCACTCCAAATGTACTCTTGACCAGATGATCTAAACCTATTTCATCATGTCAAGTGAAACATTGGTCACTTTGATTCGTTTAAACTTTCGCGCCAAAATTTCCCGTATTTTTAGATGCATGCTTTGCGAATGCACATATTATATTTAGATCCTTATAACCTCCCAAACACTCGGACGTTATAGTATCTCCCCGTTAACAAGAACTTCGTCCTGAAGTTCAACGTCTCTCATGTAAAGATAGGTAGAGAGAACTTCTTCATACCGTTGGTTCTTCACAGATGTTTTCTTATGTTGACCTTGGCATGTGTAGCCTCTTGTCTTGATTGTTCACCTTCCACTGTCTTGCATGTTGATCTAATATTATACTTGTTATTATGACAGCTCTGTTTTGTTAGTATACCTTCCTAATGGTCTCACGAAGAACACGTGGTATTTCCACCATGTAGTGGATACCTAGTTTCCTTCTCCGATGAGTAGGTATTGTTACCTACCTCTCACAACTTTCTAAAGAATATTTGGCACATCCACCATATGGTGAATAACCAATAATATTCTTCTGGTGCACTGGACACCGTCCATGGTTAGGATTCCATGTGGTTCAATCTAATGGAGTCAGGAGAAAGACTTCTCAAAGAAACTTGTACAACATAATTTACATAGACTTAGACTCACCTATTTAGTGAAATTATCTTCGAGTTTTAACTTTTTCCTACAAGTGACTATGACCTATTCCACTGGTTACTTCCTATGGTCCTTCTACATCTTTGGGTCTTGACTTATACGGGGTGACTCTATAAGTTGACTTATCAAAACTCTACATATTTCTTTCTAGGATATAACTACTCATGTTATCATCTTGGCATCACTTGTGGTAGCTCACCATGTGTTGATAAAGTATCTCACGAACTCCAAACAAGATGTGAATGTGGTCCATTCCCATCAGTGGCTTCATTGACTTTTGCCTTCTTGACTTCTTGGTCTTCCAGAGCTTTCGTGGTTGTATCATTCTACTGATAACTTAGACCTCTCTCATCCTAATCCTATACCCTCTAGACCAGTAACATCAAGAAAGAACTTAGTGTTTGCACATGCATTTGCACATCAAGTTCAATCTTCATTTACAGATCTGGTCAATCAAAGATCCAATAAATCCCAAATGCATTTTTCACGCATGCATCAAAAGCACGTGAAATATTAGTACTATGAGTAAAACATCAAAAGTACCAATGCTCTTAAATGCTATACACTGAAAGTAGGTATATATTTCCTTGTAATCCTATTCTACACAACCACTCTTTGCATCGGTAATTACTCTAATTGCATGCCTTACTGCAATGGAATAAACCAAGACAAAATGATCCTATAGTAGTTGTTGTCTAACTTGGTTCCATATAGGACTAAGTACTATGCCAACTGAAGTACTTCATCTTGATTATGATAAGCTTCTCATGGAACTTGTTGATCCTTCATGTTGTTGATCACACATTAGGAGTAGTAATGTAGCTTCCATCAATGTATATGCCTTCTCCTACTACTATACTATACTATAGTGATTCACCTATAGACTTGATAACTAAGGATATGATATACCCCATAGTTACCATGGTCTAATGACTCTCCATGATTCTCAAACATCCCTACTTGATGACTCCTATACTTAATCTATACCATATTCCACTCCATCCTATGCATTCATAGAATAGGGTAATCACCACTGTGACTTAATCATATGTGACTATGTCACAACTCTTCTTCTCGATAAAACTGATACATTCTAAAATTCTAACTATTTCCACCTAGGTATAAAGAAAATAGATAAGTAAATTTACTCAAGTTGAGTAAGAACATTCTATACAAGTATGATCATATGATTCTCAAGTGAATGATCATCATAGTTGTAGGAAATATGGTTTAGATAAGGTAGCTTCTTATAGTCTTTACCAACCTACAAATCTCCTAAAAGGTTTTAAACCTAAGCTCGCTTCGCTCTGATACCATCTGTCGTGACCCAGCACCCCACTGCATGTGTAGTGCGCAAGTCGCTGACATAATACTCATAGAAGGACTTATCCGTGAATATTAATTACATCCCTCGGAGTGGTACAGCAGAAACATAGCAGGTCCAAGCAAAACTATAGGATACAAATTCATTACAAAATCTTGAGAATATCCTCGAGGAATCAAAGAAGATCTCATGCAAATGAAACATTAGGAGAAGCAATTCGAAGTTCCAATCTAGAGAATAACTCTAGCTCAGAACCTAATCCACTACGGCTGATGTCAGCCCTAATCTATGGCTTGCAACAGCTAACTCCAAGAATGGTCTCCACCTACACCTTGATAGCTTCTCCTCCACCAGCGTTGTTGATGACTATACTTTACTAACTAAGTAAGAGATGACTCCTCCTAGCTTCCTTAGACAACGATGGCTTCACGATGACAGCTTCCATAAGGCTTCAACTCTAAGCAGGGGATCAAACGGGACCGAATGAGTAACGAGCGTTACTCAACAAGTTCATGATATATAGTGGGTAGTATGGTGCACTAACTATGACTTTAGACTCGCAAGAGTCATAAGCTAATGCAAGGTTTTTGTAAATATTTCTTCAAGAAGTTGCTTTTAATTCTGAAAACTATGCCCGCCATACCATCACAGGAGCTAGAACTTCACGGAGTTGCCTTTCCTGTAGCGTTCGCAGTTCCTTCCAAGAACAGGGGTAACATGCCACATCCTTTTACACTCTGCAGAGGTACGTTACTTTACCCATGGGCGATCAAGACCATGTTGCATAACCAGGCTTAAGTTCCTGTCCACACCCACTTAGGTGTGCGGCTCGGTTGTTGATCCACGCCAAACCATGCTTCTCCGCACAACGCATGCCCGCCCATTTCCGCCAGCAGGTTGAACTCCTGATTCCACCCCTCACGATGCAGATCTAGGCGCCCCTGGCAGACACTCATAGACCCCAGAGTCTGTGGGGCGTAAGGGCTCCCACCCATGTGCATGTAGCCCCGCAAGACCTATACGTACGTCTCTGGCAGTCCGTTGACATGCGAACGAGAGAAAATCACAGTTGACTTACTCGCCTCATACAAGACTCATGGTTAACGCGGTATTTACGGCGCAAGAATCCTGACGGCATTTGTTGTTAATTCCTAGGTAATAATTTCCCATGCATATGGAACCTTCCTTTGACCTATTCATCTTACCATGGTTCTATCCGCCCACCAAACAGAACACTACCATTCGGGTATTCATTCAATTAGTCATATTATTATAAAAATAGGATCATGCATTCTTTTTGGGAATAGGTGGTAATACAATAGGGTTTTTACAAATAGTTCTTTAGGAAATACTGCAAAGGATATGAGCAAGCGATGAACTTGCCTGAGATAGAAATAATGACAATAATAGTCCATGTCTTCGGGTTCGAGGGTCGCGTAGAGAAATCCCGAGATCTGAAAGATAGCAAAGTAGTCCCGGTAAGGAATACAGAAAACACTGGCAAAATAATGTAATGCATAGTAATGAGATGCATCGTGAAATACCCTGGAAAATACCCCAGCTTACAAATGTAAGCTGCGTTTGATACGATAACTTAATTACACAGGTTTTAGGTGAATTGTTTCATTACTTGTGGTTATGTGGTTATTATTACCTTTTATACTTACATGTGTTTCACTTTCACTTAACAAACAATTGTTATCATGTTTAGATAGAAGTGTTATCACATGGTTAGGCAATAAAGCAATAGCACATAGAAAACAACTATTGAAAAGATAACAGACACATTTTATTTTACGTTTACAGTGTAGAGCTAATGACAAAGTGTTTAATTGAAAATTATGAATTAATGCAACTAACTCCATCATCACATAACTTGCTAAATAATTATGATGATAGGTTTAGTAGGTGTGAAAACATTAGGGTTTTATTAATAAGAAAAATAATGTTCTCGTAGTTATTTCTTGTTATAATGGAATATTATAGAATTACATTATACCTTTTGAACCAAGTTTATAAATTAAAAAAATGTTTTGTTTTTGGCATATTTGAGCTGGAAATTTTGTTCTCTTTAATTTGGTATATCATTTGAAGTTTTCTGAAAAGATTTAAATAAATTCTTAATTTTAAATGAATTAAATGACTAGGCAAAATATTGCACACATGAAAACTTGGTCAAATGACTTTGAAAACATCATAGATGAGTTGCATTTGTCATTTGGAGCATTTTGGTATATAACTTGTATTTTTCTCATTTTATGAATTATTTATTATTTTTCTCAAATTTAAATGATTTAATTTAATTAAAGATAATGTTTAATTTTAAACTTTATCAAACATTTTTTAAAAGTTGATAAACATTTAGGTTATATTTTTCTATTGAATTTGGTATATTATTTATATTTTTGTGAGCTATAGAATGAAAGTTATTGAATTAATAAAATTTAATTATTTTATGTCTTTTTTGAATTGACAGGTGGGGTCCATGTGGCAGGGTTAATTTTTTTAAAATATATAATAAAAAGGAAAACAAAATATGAATTCATACTGACATCAAGTTGACGTCATCACGGGAGATGATCTCTTTTGTGAAACCCAATCCACCGATTTACTACGAATTAGCTCGATTCGTTGGTTGAAGTGGCGGTAGCGTGACCTGCTGAACCTAGAGACGGCGGCGGACAACCTTATGATAACCGGAACTGACCGGCAGCGAGCAAGACGGAGGCGGCGTAGCCTGGTCGACGACGCTACGGCGATACAGGGCGCAAGGGAGAGGGAAAAGTGGTCCTGGAGGACCAGGAGCTAACCACGAGGTCGAAGAAGGTGTCGGGGAGGCCAAGCGTCGCCGGAATCGGCTGAATTCGATTGGGACGGACGGCGACCGGAGTTGAAGGTGCTAAGAAATCCGGCGTCTCCACGGCTTCCCATCAAACGAGCTTTAGTAGGGAGGTAGAGGACGGCGAGTAGAAGCTCGTGGTGGTCTCCAGTTCTTCTGGGACGAACGGAGGCGACGGCGACGAGCGGGGTTTCCCGCCGGTTAGGGTTAGGGTTTCAGACAAGCAGAGGGATGGAGGGAGATGGTGCAAGAGAGAGAGAGAGAGAGAGGAGAGGAAGTGTGGCACGGCGGGGTGCTTCCCTCCTTATCCTCGACGACGAGGCGGTAAGCAGGACGTGGTCGTGGTGGTGCTGCCACGGTGTCGCTTCTCCTCTGCCTTGTGGCAGAGGAAGAAGAAAGAGCAAAGGAAATGGCGGTTTTTGATAACCCTCTCAAATTCTTGAGATTTACAAAGTGGTCCTTCTGTTTAAATAAACTAAGAAGAAACCCTTGTTTTCAGGGCCTTTTTGTGGACGTAAAAATTATTAAAAATCATCTTTGAATTCCTTATCAAATTTTACACCTCACCATGTTTTGTTTTGGTGAAATTGAAGAATATTTAAATTTTAAACTTAGGTGATCACTTTAAGTGGTTTTTTATTGTTTTATTCCTATTTAAATTTCATATAGATTTAAAATTATTTTGAGGATGTTATGATATGACCACAACACCCCAAATATGTTATTACAAACAAAGTGTGTTTTTCATTGGACCATTTTAAATACAAGTCTTTGAGGAATTAATTTTGTAAACTACTTAGTAGTGTTTTCTATGTATTGTGAATAAAATCACCAACTATGTAATTTATTTCCATGTCATTCCAAATGATTAAGATTAGTTAATGACTTGTTTTCTTTTATTTGGCTTTGTTATTTTCCTAATTGAAACTCTTAGCGAGTTTGGTTGACATTTTAATTAATTGTGTGTAAGCCATGGTTGCTGTTTTTAGTACTTGATTAAATGGAAACATTTGTGGCTTTGGAATCTTGTTGGTTTGTTTTCCACACAGGTTTCAAGTATGGCTATTATGCCCTGTTGGTTTTATAACATGTAATCAGTTGCATGATTATGTATAGACGAATTTTGGTTATTATACATTTGTCTTATGAATGAGAATGATCTGGAAAACAAGGTGTTAAGATTGTTACCATTAACCTCCACATATCACAGACATGTGGATGCTAAGGCTTGTTATTATTTTATACTTGATAAGTGTTTCCATTAAAGAGATGATCATGTATTCCTTATATTTGATGAGCTTGATAATGAATAGAGATTATAGGTCTCTAGCATATATTACCTAATGATTCACTACATAATTTCTTATGCTTCCTTACTGAGACAGTGTTGCTTCTTGTGGTCTTCTGTTGCTTGATGCTCTTGTCTCTAGTTGTTAGTAGTCTTCAAATACTCCTTTTGTCACTTGCAAATAATATCATCTATTGGATTCCAACTTAAATTGTCTCACCCTTGTGGTGAAGACAACCATTTTCTCCAAGCAAATATTTCTCTTAGATGATTTTAATATAATGTAGATAAATGTTATGACATCAGTTTTCCCTATGCACACAAGAAGAATTTGTTAACAAGGTAGCTAGTCTTGTCTCCAAATTACTACTCATATACAATAGGAGGTGAGATGTATCAAGTTATTCAACCCCCTGTTTGTTTGTGCATGACACTCAATTGTTTGAGTATACAAAAGTGATCTATTAACAAGGTCTAGAAACTTGTTACCAAAATACTTCTATATAACACTAACATTGGAATATCACACTAGTTCTTGAGGAATTGATAAGATCGGATTAAGATATAAGAGTTTCCAAATACTCTTACAATAGATTGGAGTAGCACTTTTAGAAAATCTGAAGAATCCTTCTGCAGGTCTTATTATGGTAGTTCCTCCTTCCTTGTGGGTTGCTCCTCTTGAAAAATGTCTTCGAGAATATGGCAAAACAAGAAAATAAGATAGTATAAATGAAGTAGAAAGATCTATATTACGAGTTGGTTCATACTTTTATTCTTCTTCAATATACTTGTCATTTTATTTCCCATAAGATTTGCACTTGTGTCATATATGTTTGGTTTTACTTTGCTTTCACTTCAATTCCTATCATAGAGGTTATAACTTGTTATTATCCATTAGTTGTATCCATAGATACTTTAATTGTGGAATTGTTGAATTTTAATAGAACGGTGGTATGCTTATGGAATGATGAATTAATAGTAAATTGATCCAATGGTTCATTGATGTGTTGAGATTTCATATACTCACTTGTATAAGATGATTGAGACAATGAGCATATGAAGGTTATTGGAGTTTAAAGATATAAATCAAAGTTGTTAGTTGTTTTCTTAGGGTGTCATGTTTATACTTTATATTATTCTTTATGTCATCTTTGTCATTCATAATGCAGATGTAGAGGTTTGGGAATATCATATGTAATGATCAAGGTTTAGCAGTATCTTAAGAAGATCTATTTCTTCTTTTAGTTACTTCATTTATGGTTGATGAGATATGTACATATTCTATAAATATGTTAATACAATTATTATATCATTTCCCACTTGTGGGTTTCAAGTTAAGACTTGTGGTATCAGTTGTGTTCTATTGAACCTTTGTGATTTACTTGTGAAGGTTCACTTAATAGTTATTAGATAATTTAGAAAGATGTTGTGTGAATGGTTGATAACTTAAAGAGTTCATGATTAGAGGACATAATGTTTCTACTTATGAGATGATTCACATGTACATTACTATCTTGTGGAAGTGTGATCATCAGCTATGTGATTTGGTTACTCACCCCTCTTTGAGTTCTAGATACATAGTGAATTATCCCAAGTCACTTATAGACTTGTGGTTAAGGTTGTTGAGAGTTTGTGTTGGCACAACCAATTTATGGTTTGTGTAATCAGATGATTTAGTTTTTAGAGATACCATGTTATAAAGATCACTCCAAATGTACTCTTGACCAGATGATCTAAACCTATTTCATCATGTCAAATGAAACATTGGTCACTTTGATTCGTTTAAACTTCCGCGGCAAAATTTCCCTTATTTTTAGATGCATGCTTTGCGAATGGACATATTATATTTAGATCCTTATAACCTCCCAAACACTGGGACGTTACAAAACCCAACTAGAAGAGGCTCTAATTCTACTAGAGAGATAGGCTTGAGAGCCGATTGTGTGTTTTGCTTTGAGCCGTGTGGTGCTTCATATAGTGGGAGGGATTAGGATACTTTCCAAGAGAGGGGAGGAGTCCTAGTTGTGCTAGGATGATGGTGGACACACCAAGGAGGTGGCCGCACCCACTCCCCTAGCCCAACTCAGATTGGGGGACGGAGTCCAACTCCACCTCCCTCTCCCTTTTTTTATTTTCCTTTCTCCCTTTTGTCTTTTATCCTTTTCTCTCCAATAAATCCAGGAAAAATACTGGGACAATGAGTACCAACTTTTGAAGCCACTAGGGCCCACCTGGCATCCCCCTAAAACAGGGTTCGGCCATGATGGGAAAATCTGCCCCCTCCTGGTACTCCCCCCTTATATGGGAAGTCCCCGAAACGCCTCGAGAACCACCTGACCCCTATAGATAAAATCATCGATATTATCTAACAATGTTAGAAACACATTAATAACATCTTGGTACATCTCATCTCCTCCGCTACCTCTCATATCAATTCTTCCTAACACCCGCATACTTATAGTAACTTCCCTGAAACCACTCCGATTGACACTGGACTTGTTTCTGTGACATCGTAACGACATCAAACATTCATTAAACCAATAACAACATATTAGTTATCTAAATTAATGGTTGGGATGGCTTAAGTGTGTGCCTGATACATCATAAAAGTATCCCTAATTTCTGATGCTCCATGATGATATTATGCCAATTGCTACATGTTTTCTCCTTTGTTTATGTCATTTTTATCGATTTTCCGGACTAACATATTACCAATATGCCACAAAGCCAATTCCCTGTTTTCTGCTGTTTTTTAGTTTCAGAAAAGTTGTTCTGGAAATATTCTCGGAAATGGAAAGTTCAAAGCCCGGAATTCCTATTTTCCCCGGAAGCTTCCAGAAGACCGAAGAGGAGACGAAGAGGGGCATTGGGGGGGGGGGGGCACACCATAGGGTGGCACGGCCACCCTTGGCTGCGCCAGGGGGTGGTGTGGGGCCCCTCGACCTCCACCGCCTCTACCCTTTCGCCTATTTAATCCCCCGGGATGGAAAACCCTAGGCACCTGATCAAAAATCCCGAAAAAGTTCCGTAGCCGCCGTCACCGACAACCCTAGATCATGAGGGTTCTGGAGCTATTATCCGGCAGCCTGCCGGAGAGGAAATCATCACCGGAGGCTTCTACATCACCATGACTTCCTCCGGAGTGATGCGTGAGTAGTTCATCCCTGGACTACGGGTCCATAGCAGTATCTAAATGGTTGTCTCCTCCTCGTATGCCTCCATGTTTAGATCTTGTGAGATGCCTATCATGATTGAGATTGATCTTATGTAATTCTATATGTTGTGTTTGCTGGGATCCGATGAATATTGACCTTATGCCAAGTTGATTATATTCTTTATTGCATATGCTATTTGTGATCTTGCATGCTTTCCGTTGCTAGTGGTTGCTCTGGCCAAGTAGTTGCTAGTGACTCCAAGAGGGAGTATTTATGCTCGATAGTGGGTTCATGCCTCCTTGTTGCCTTTATCAAGTGACTGAAATGTGAAGGGGGGATGTCGTGTTTCCATTAGGGAGAAAACAGCGTTGAGAGTTCCCGCGTGCATAATTATTTCTTACATTACACACTTTGTTTAATGCAATTATCTGTTGCTTGCAACTTAATACCTAAGGGGGTTCGGATGATAACCTGGGGGTGGATTATTAGTCATAGATGCAGATGGATGTCGGTCTATGTATCTTGTTGCAATGCCCGCACTAAATATCATAGTAATCATCATATTATAATGTGCACTATGGTGCAACCTTTATTTGTCAATTTCCCAGCTGTAATTTGTTCACCCAGCATGTTATTTTTATGGAGAGACACCACTAGTGAACCTATGAGCCCCAGTCCATTTTCCACACTGTTAAACAAACCACAACAATTTCCTGCTTTATTTACTTACTGCAAGCATACACTGTTTTCCCACACTATAGTGTAATCTTTGTTTTCAGCAAGACCGGTGAGATTGACAACCTCACTGTACCATTGGGGCAAAGTATTTTGGTTGTGTTGTGTGCAGTTACCACGTTGTTGCTGACACCGGTGAAGCGCCAGCACCACCGTTAGTGGCATCAACCTTCCGAAGGTCTTCCTTCTCCTACTGGATTGATAACCTTGGTTCTTAACTAAGGGGAAAACTCCTACCGCTGTGCTCATCACACCCTCCTCTTGGGGTATCCCAACGAGTGCAAGATCTGCACCATCAAGGACTTTTTCTGGCACCGTTGCCGGGGAGAAGGAAGTCTTATTGCAAGGGGAGTCTCTCACTCTCAACCTCTTTATTTTGTTTATTGTCTTGTTTTTATTTTTGTATTGTTTTTATTCTCTATATTGAAAACACAAAAAAAAATTAGTTTACTTCATAGCTGTTATTTATTTGCTTGCTATTATTCTGCTAAAATGAGTTCCTCGGAGAATACTAAGTTGTGTGACTTCACTAGCACAAACAACAATGATATTATTTGCTCACCTATTGCTCCACCTGCTCCTACTGCTGCTTTCTATGAGATTAAACCTGCTTTATTAAATCTTGTGATGAAAGAACAATTTTATGGAATTAGTACTGATGATGCTGCTGACCACCTTAATAATTTTGTTGAACTATGTGAGATGCAAAAATATAAAGATATAGATGGAGATATTATTAAACTAAAATTATTTCCTTTCTCTTTGAGAGGAAGAGCTAAAGAATGGTTGCTATCTTTGCCTAGAAATAGTATTGATTCATGGACTAAGTGCAAAGATGCTTTCATTGGAAAATAGTATCCTTCTGCTAAGATTATATCCCTAAGAAGTGAAATAATGTATTTTAAAAAATTTGATAATGAAAATGTTTCTAAAGCTTGGGAAAGAATTAAAACTATGGTGAAGAATTTTCCCACTCATGGACTGACTACTTGGATGATTATACAAACTTTTTATGCAGGGCTGAATTTTTCCTCAAGGAACCTATTGGATTCAGCTGCTGGAGGTACCTTTATGTCCATCACTTTGGGCAATGCAATAAAGCTTCTTGATGATATGATGATAAATTATTCAGAGTGGCACACTAAGAGAGCTCCACAAGGTAAGAAGGTAAGTTCTGTTGAGGAAACCTCCTCTTTGAGTGAAAGGCTTGATGCTATTATGTCTATGCTTGTTAATGGTAAAGCTGAAGTTGATCCAAATAATGTTCCTTTAGCCTCTTTGGTTGCTCAAGAAGAGCATGTTGATGTAAAATTTATTAGAAATAATAATTTTAACAACAATGATTATAGAAATAATTTTGGTGGAAACAATTATAAACCCTATCCTCCTAATAGTGGTAGTGGTTTTTCTTATGGTAGAACTATAATGCCTAGTGAGGAAAGGATTGTAGAAGTTGAAAAGGAAACTAAGAACTTTATGCAAATGCAATATGAACAAAATAAGTTGTTTACTAAAACTATGGAAGAACAATCTGCTATGTTAAGAACTATTACCCAACAAATTGGGAACTTAAATAGAAATCTCTAGTTTGCAAAGTAAAATTTCAACTGTTGAGGTTAGTATTTCGGCCCTGTCAGAGGCACAATTTTATTTGCTCAATAAAATGGCTGCTAAAACTGAAACCATTGAAGATAATCCCTTTTCTGCAACCAATGCCATCCAAGTTCAAATAGATAATAATCTTAGGTTGATGGCTGAATTACATGATAGGTGGGAAAAAGAAGATGAATTGGCTAGAAAGAATAATATTGCTAGAGTTTGTACTATCACAACCACTAGTAAAACAGAAGTTCCAAGTGCTAGTAAACCTCCTACTATCAATGGTAAAGTAGTTGGTGTTGATAAATTTCCTACTCCTTTGGTGAAACGTGCTAAATTGCCTCAAATTGTTGAAAGTACTTCTAATAAAAGTGCTGAAATATTTAGAGTTGTAGGAGATAATGGTCCCATTACTTTTAATGATAATAATATTGATTTTTATGATTGCAACATATCTGAAGTTATTATGTTTCTACAAAAGCTTGCTAGAAGTCCCAATGCTAGTGCCATGAATATGGCCTTTACTAAACATATTACCAATGCTCTCATGAAAGTTAGGGAATAAAAGTTGAAACTTGAGACATCTATCCCTAGAAAATTATATGATGGTTGGGATCCTATCATTAAGATAAAATTAAATGATTTTTATTGCAATGCTTTGTGTGATCTTGGTGCTAGTATCTCTGTTATGCCTCAAAAGCTCTATGATATTCTTGATTTACCACCGCTAGAACACTGTTATTTGGATGTTCATCTTGCTGATAATGCTAAGAAGAAACCTTTGGTAGAATTGATGATGTTCTCATTATGGTTAATAACAACCTTTCCCCTATTTTTTTGTTATGAATATTGAATGCAATTCTTCTTGTCCTATTTTTTTGGGAAGACCTTTTCTTAGAAGTGTTGGTGCTGTTATTGACATGAAAGAGGGGAGTATTAAATATCAACTTCCCCTCAAGAAAGGTTTGGAACACTTTCCTAGAAATAAGATGAAGCTACCCTTTGACTCTATTATTAGAGAAACATATGGTGTTGATGCTTCTTCACTTGAAAATACTTGAGTTGATCTTTTATGCCTAGCTGAAAGGCGTTAAAGAAAAGCGCTACTAGGAGACGACCCGTTTTATTTCCCTGTTCTCATTCTGTTTTTCTTTGTTTTCTTTTGTGTGCTTTGCACCTTGGTGTTTTCTATTTCCTTAGCAACCCCGATGTATCTTTTCTTTTGTGCTTTTGTTGAGCCAAGTAAATCCTCTAGTGGAAAGTTGACACTATATTTCGGATTTCTGCGCATAAAACCGATTTATGATGTCCACTGTTAATTCCGTTAAAAATCACAGAAAATTCAAAATGAACTGAGCTTTTTTGTTCTTAATCCTGAGTTATATACGCAACTTTTCTTAGTTGACCACATTTTTACTTTAGCAACAGAAGATTTTCGAAAAAATCGATCTCTGTCTGCTGTTCTGTTTTGACAGATTTCTGCCAGTTATTGCATTTGCATCTTAATCTCTTTCTTTTGGTGTTATTTTGAGAAAATGAGTTTTAAAAGAAGTTGTGACAGTAACTAATGTGTTTTTTATTGCTAGTCTTGTGTTGAAACTGAACCATGTGAGTTTATTATTTCGATTGCACTAACGTTGCTAATAAAGATTGTGAGAATTTTGATGTGAAGGAAGTTTTCAAGGGTCAAGAGAAGAGGATGATATGATGTGATCAAGAAGAGTGAAAAGCCTAAGCTTGGGGATGCCCCTCTGGTACATCCCAGAAAATTCCAAGAAGACTCAAGCGTCTAAGCTTGGGGATGCCCAAGGCACCCCCTTCTTCATCAACAAATTATCATGTCACTTCTAATGACTATATTTTTATTCGGTCGCATCTTATGTGCTTTAGTTGGAGTGTCTTTTATTTTTGTTTTCAGTTTGTTTTTACTTTCATAATAAGCTTGGTTGGACCCCAACATTATTTTAATGTAGAGTGACACGCTTCGCTTTTTCATGAGAATACGTTGTATTCTTAGTCTCTGTCCAGCTGTTGCATTTAATTAGCTCCTGTTTTGCATGCATCTATTATCAGAGCCGTTAGTTTTAGTAGTATTATTTGAGTAGTCTCATGTTTGCTTGCTTTATCATAAAGAGTATTTTTGTTAAAGAATTTTTTGTATGGTGCTTGTTGGGAGAAAGAAAACTGCTGCTTGAAGTAGAATTTATAACATTATTAGTAGAAGCTTGTATAGACTGTGGCTAGAACTTTTTCATGCCATGCTAAATGTTATTTTAGTGTTTATTGAGTAGCATGAGTATCCTTAAATAGCTCAGAGTGTTTAATATGTATTGAAAGATTCATGAGTTGTTCTTGTCATAGTAAAGCATCAATATATGGTATTCTCTTTCGAATGTTTTATTTGGTTGACTTGGCGCATGCTCACACCATGTTTATGACTACAAACCAGTCACGAATAGCCTCCATGACCACTTAGTTTTTGAACTTGTGATATTTCTTATGCTTTAATTAATGATGCTTATGTCGCTATGCATGATTATGGCTCTTATGCTCTCTTGATTTGTCGCTCCCAGTCTTTTGCTAGCCTCCACCTGTACTGAGTATGAGATCTACTTGCGCATCCAAACTCCCTTAAACCAAAGTTTTTCCCATTGTGTACACCATACCTACCTACATGTGGTATTTAGCTGCCATTCCAAGTAAATTGCTCATGTGTTACCTTTAAAACCTTCAAAATTATTCCTGCTTTGTGTTCTTGTTTTTCTCATGAGGACGCCGATAGAGAATCTTTATCTCACTTGTTGATTGGATTTCACACCCTGGACTAGTGGCTTCATCCGCTTATCCAAATGATAGAAGAGCTGGCAACGGGGTGTCTAGCGCCAAATTAATACAAACAAATTCTCTTCACTATTTTTTCCCCTGATCTTATCAGTCAAAGCATAATTGTGTAAACAAAAGAGAAAGAGGGATGACCTTCTACACCAGTTGCGTCCTTCACCATGGGAGCCGCTCTTGTGAATCCAGTTGGCTTGTGACGTACTGTATTGTCTGTTTACCATTCGTTGACACTAGCATACACCCCTCCTAAAATATAGACATTCCTCCACAAGTGTCAAACTTTTAATACCTCAGTTTGATAAAATAAAAAGCTCTAGCACATGAGTGATCCCCGCTTCCCTCTGCGAAGGGCCTTTCTTTTACTTTTATGTTGAGTCTCCATCCTCTAACTTTATGCACGGCTGAGAGAGCATTTTTGCCATTCTGAGTTCTATGAGCATTTGTCCCATAAACATCAATAATTACTTCATGATGTGATATCATTTGTTCTTAAATTATTTGTTCTAGTCTTCCTCTTGAACTTTGAAAGTGTCCTGGCATTTATGTTTTGCCTCACTCTTAAGGACTATCGAAAAATCACTTTTCTGTGCTTTCTCTATACCCGAAACAAGCGTTTACCTTTCTTTGCATCATTATTCATGATCCTTTATTTGAGTTACTCTTCGTGATGCAAAGTAATTTCTATGCTTTATTATTAAAGTTTTATTTATCATGCCTGTGTTTAAAGTTTTATTATCTCAGCGTGCATATGCTTTTACATTAGATTGATCAAGTTTATGTTAGTAGCATGTCACCTCAGAAATTATTGTTTTATTGTTTACCTACTCGAGGACGAGTAGGAACTAAGCTTGGGGATGCTTGATACGTCATAAACGTATCCCTAATTTCTGACGCTCCATGATGATATTATGCCAATTCTTATATGTTTTATCCCTTCTTTAAGTCATTTTCATCGATTTTCCGGACTAACCTATTAAGAAGATACCACAGAGTCAGTTCCCTGTTTTCTGCTGTTTTTTAGTTTCAGAAAAGTTGTTCTAGAAATATTCTCGGAATTGGAAAACTCGAAGCCTGGAAGTCCTATTTTCCCCGGAAGCATCCAGAAGACTGAAGAGGAGACGAAGAGGGTCATCAGCGGGCCCACACCATAGGGTGCCGTGGCCCCCCCTTGGCCGCGCCAGGGGGTGGTGTGGAGCCCCTGGACCTCCACCGCCTCTGCCCTTTCGCCTATTTAATCCCCCCAGATGAAAAAAACGTAGGGACCTGATCAAAAATCCAGAAAAAGTTCCGCAGCCGCCTTCACCATCAACCCTAGATCAGGAGTGTTCTGGAGCTATTTTCTGGTACCCTGCCGGAGAGGAAATCATCACCGGAGGCTTCTACATCACCATACCTGCCTCCGGAGTGATGCATGAGTAGTTCATCCCTGGACTACTGGTCCATAGCAGTAGCTAGATGGTTGTCTCCTCCTCATATGCCTCCATGTTTAGATCTCGTGAGCTGCCTATCATGATCGAGATTGATCTTATGTAATTCTATATGTTGTGTTTGATGGGATCCGATGAATATTGACCTTATGCCAAGTTTATTATAGTCTTTATTGCATATGCTATTTGTGATCTTGCATGATTTCCGTTGCTAGTGGTTGCTCTGGCCAAGTACTTGCTAGTGACTCCAAGAGGGAGTATTTATGCTTGATAGTGGGTTCATGCCTCCTTGTTGCCTTGCTCGAGTGACAGAAACATGAAGGGGGAGGATGTGTTGTTGCCATTAGGGAGAAAACAACGGTGAGAGTGCCCGCGTGCATAATCATTGCTTACATTACACACTTTGTTTAATGCAATTATCTGTTGCTTGCAACTTAATACCTAAGGGGGGTTCGGATGATAACCTGAGGGTGGATTATTAGTAATAGATGCAGATGGATGTCGGTCTATGTATGTTGTTGTAATGCCCGCACTAAATATCATAGTAATCATCATGTTATAATGTGCACTACTCAAGCCAATCTGGAATAAAGCAACACTCCAAACCTAATGAAAATTGACTACCCACAAAAGTTTCTTTCAAGGGTGGTAGCCCACCCAGTTGTTCTAGAACCCATTTCCCGAGACCTATCTTTCTGTCTAGCCTCCCCAAATCTCGGGACCAGATTTATTTTAAGGGTGGTAGTCTGTAACATCCCTGGTTTTTGGAAATTGCAAAAATCACAAATATTTGAAACGTTTTGTTTTCATGATTAGAAAGTCACCAAAAACCAAATGAGATGAAAGAAACAAAAGGAAACAATACATATTTCAATGAAATTGTAATTACCAATAATATTATACCTCTATTCCATAAACCCTAAAACCCCGTCAAAATGATTTTTTCCTTAGATAAAGAAAACAATTTTATCTTTAGCAAACTTTATTACATAAAATGTTTTCAATTCAAATATTACTTTGAAATTATTTTATGGCAACAAAGATCAAAGATTTATAACCCTTAATAAAGTTCTAAGCCTCAAAATATTTGATGACAATAAAATATTGTAATAATAACTTTTAGTTGTTATTCCAAGTTCTAAACATAAAGGTGGGAAAATAAAATGCATTGCTTCGAAAATAACATAAAAGAGGACATTGAAAATAATATTATGACTTGTGGTTTTATTCTAAATTTTTAAGCCACTTTAATAAGTATTAGTTTTTCTATTTAAAAAATGGCATTAAGTTGCTATTAATAAATCACTTATATCTTAAAAATATAAAATAGGAAAATAAGTTGTAATGATCTTCAAAAATAATATTCCACTTATAGAATGTCACTAAAATTTTATTTGACTAAGTTTTACATTTTATTATTTTATATTTTGGAAATAACATTAAGTCACTATTGTGGAATTATTCAAATTTCAAAATTCAAAAATAAAAATATGTTGCAAAGGTTACAAAAATGTTTCGAACTAAAAGATATTATTTTTGCAATTTTTTTGCAATTGGTTTAAGGTCATTTGGACTTGTATTTTAAAAGTTATTAAAAACAAAAAAAGAAAAGAAAAATAAAAAAGAAAGGATGATGTCAGCTGACGTCACCTTCTTGTTCCTCGCAGAAGGAAAGCCACGGCCATTTCGGCCTAATTTATCTCCCCTCAATCCCGCCCCATTAAGGCCATAAAAGCACCCTCCCTCTGCCTCCTCTGCTAATCGTGTCCCATGCCACGGAAATCCCTCGCCGGAGTTCCCTCTGTCCGCCACCGTGTTTCGCTATTTCTGGCCACCGTGGTGAGTCGCTGCCGCCGAATGCTAGCTCTCTGTCCCTCCCACTCTCTTGCGCATCGATTGCACGTTGACATCTCTTTTCCCCCGCAGCGCAACCTCGTCCCCGACGATCACCGGAGCCGTGCCACCTCCTCCCGCAACGCGCCACTGCTCGGAGCCGCCACCGTGCACACCATGGGCACCATCGGATTCATCGAGTCGAGACGAAGCTCATCATGGTCACCATCGAGCCCGAATGCCACCGGATCGCCGTCTCCATCAACTAACTTCGCTTCCTGCCACCGCCCCCTGTTTTGATTTTACAACGTTAGATCTAGATCCAGTGGACGAGATTAGATCACTAATCGAATCGGTGCCGACCAATTAGGAGGCGCCACATGTGAGCACGGTCAGCCGCGCGTAGTAGGCTATCTGTCGCTCAGCGGCAATGCTTAACTGGCCCAGGCCCACTTCCTATCCATCGCCCTGCGCGGCAAATAATAGATCTGAGCCCATCTGTCTCTGGAATTATTTTCCGAATAAAAATAGATGTCTATTTTGTAGGAAAGCCCCTGCACCTTAGATCTATCATATCTTTTGATCCATAATCCCAAATTTAGCAAACTTGGACTTTTTGAAATCCCCTAGATCTGTAGAATCTTTTAGCACTGTTCAAATTCAATTTTGACAAACTTAAATTGGTTCAAATTTGAATATGCTTGTTTGTTGATTTTTGGCAGAATTCAAATTCTACAAATCCAAAAATGCAAATAAAATATATTTGGAAACCCTAGGATGTGTACTTTCATACCCTCTGTCCCAAAATAATTTTTGAAAATTGAATTTAGAAATAAGTTGCCTTTTGAGTATTTTTGGACATAGAATTATTTCTATAAATAATTAGAATATGTCCCCTTAAGCAAAAGTGTTCCATTTGGTAACCTTGAGCCAGAGGCATTACCGCCTAACCATTTTGGACACCCTTGGACCATGATCATGTGTTTTGACCAAAAACCCAGCTTAGTGATACATCCATTTTCACCATGCCTTAGAAATTATTTTCCATCATTTATTCTTTGTTGTTATGGCTATTTTGGAGCGAAGACCAAGTCCCTAGTATATGTCAACCATATAAAAGACCAAGTAGTGAACCTCAAACACTAGTGCCATTCCTTTCCATCTACTTCTACACTCCCCTATTCTTTCTTCAAGAATTCATCAAGTTAGCAAATGGAAAACAAGACTAAAGCAATAGAAGGCAGTTCATTTTCAACTTGGTGGCAATATGCAGAGCTGCAAGGAAGATCAATGAAGAAGTTTTGAAGAAAAGACTTGGAATACACAGCTAGAAGCAACTCAAGGAAGTACAAGTGTATGAAGAAAATAAAGAGGAAGACCAACCCCTTTCTCTTTCTATCTTTCTTCTTTCCTTCCTCTTCTAAATTGACTTAGTGATATTTTGTGCCCAATCCCACCTTGGACCAACTAGTGAGAAAACCATGAAGAATCCACCAAGACAAAGAGAAGAATCCATCCAAGGAACAAGACTACAATAGAAGCATGAAGATGATCTTCAAGAATACAAGCATGTGAAGACTTGGAGCAATCCATACAAGTTGAAGAATAACAAGTTGTTTTGTCCAACCATTGACCCAAATGGAAAATACCAAGACTTTATCTTGTTTTCTCTAGTGCTATGAAGTTAGTTGAACCTAGAACTACCTTAAACCAAATGGAAGGACTAACTTAGATTACTCAAAAGTCTTGATGAAAATGACTAAGTGTTACACATTGTTATGTGTTACTTTAGTTGAGATAGTTAGATCACCTTGGTGAACTCTTGGAACTTCCTCGACAAGTATGTTTATAATAAAGTTAGATCACATCAAACTAAACATAGTCCATCCCAAGTAAACCCTTGGAACTTCCTTAACAAGTATTGAACCATGAGAGAATGAATCTTCCAACTCAAACCTTGACCTTGTCCTAGCCATCTTGGTTAAACCCCTTTTTCCATGTTTGTTTGATAGTATGCTTGTTTATTTTTGTGATTGTGTTTTCAATGAATAGATTGTACGGAGAGCAACGATCTTTTGTGAAGAGAGTGTGAATTCTTCACCAACTTCAACAAGGAAAGTAACACACCATTCACTACCCATTATTTTCTATATGCATCATTAGAGTTTTCAGTAGTATGCATGATAGGAAAGTTTAATAAGTTATATTATGCTATGCTATAATCCTAGTACTGTGTAGCCATATCTTCTACCCTTGTTCTTTTGATAACCTTAGAACTTAGTAGATGTTATTCAATATTTCAAATTGTTTTACTAGATGTTGAGGAAAAATCTAAGAATAACTAATCAATGAAGCACCTGGGTGGAATTTAGACGTGATTGGTTTATGTTGAGTTTTTCCTCAGGGCCCTTGTCAAAGGGTTATTCCACTTGAGGTTGTCACTTGTGGATGGCCACCCAGGAAAAAAGAGATTACTATGTCCCTCCAAATCTATTAGCTTCCCGTGCAGCCTTTTGACATATGGGCTCTGTCTTGATCAACTAAGTTGTAAGGATTCAGCCCAGGCTTGACAAGCAGATGTAGCATAGTTATAGATGGAACGGATCTTGACGGTGGGTTGAACTCCTTCTTCTGAAAGATATTGTCTCAATTCTCTCCTTTCCATGATGCACTACGGGTGTATAGGATGTTTGGGCTAATAGAAGACAAAGGGTGAAAGTGCACAACCTCTGCAGAGTCAACAAACTAAGATCATAGCCGTGTCCCCGGTTATGGAAAACTATGAGCAACTGGACAAGGAATGACGGAAGAATCTCATCACTATTTTCTATAAGTAAAATTTTGACCAAGTGAACAGTAGTCGTGGTGCTTGGATTAATGTCAAATGATGCCACCCCTTGAAATTAAAGTTTAGTTTACAAAAGTGATAGGAGAAAACAGGCTTTATGCAAACTTAGCTAGAACTCCACTCAGCCAAATAAGCATGTAGTATTATACTTTCCATTTATATCCACCATAGTGTTACTTGCCAATACATTAAATTGTATTGACTCCCTTGTGGCTGCATATTCCATCCTGCAGATGATTCTGAAGACGAGTGAGGAATTCATTTAGGATCTCGAGACTATCGCCAACATGTTTAATTGAAAATAACTATTGAAAAGATAACATACACATTTTATTTTACGTATAAAGTGTAGAGCTAATGACAAAGTGTTTAATTGAAAATGATGAATTAATCAAACTAGATCTATCATCACATAACTTTCTAATGACTTATGATGATAGGTTTAGTAGGTGTGAAAACAATAGGTTTTATTAATAAGGAAAATAATGTTATGGTAGTTATTTCTGGTTATAATGGAATATTATAGAATCCCATTATACCTTTTGAAACAAGCTTATAAATTAAAAAAATGTTTTGTTTTTTGGCATATTTGAGTTTGAAATGTTGTTCTCTTTAATTTGGAATATCATTTGATTTTTTCTGAAAAGATTTGAATAAATTATTAATTTAATTATTTTAAATGAATTGAATGACTAGGAAAAATATTGCACACATGAAAACTTGGTCAAATGACTTTGAAAACATCATAGATGAGTTGCATTTGTCATTTGGAGCATTTTGGTATATAACTTGTATTTTTCTGATTTTATGAATTATTTTTTATTTTTCTCAATTTTTAATGATTTAATTTAATTGAAGAAAATGTTTAATTTTAAACATTATCAAACATTTTTTAAAAGTTGAAAAACATTTAGATTATATTTTTCTAATTAAGTTGGTATATTATTTATATTTTGCTTAGTTATAGAATTAAAGTTATTTATATTTTGCTCAGTTATATTATTTATAACTATTTTTTGTCATTTTTGAATTGACAGGTGGGGTCCACGTAGCAGGGTTAATTTTTTTTTAAAAGGAAAACAAAATATGACGTCATACTGACGCCAAGTTGACGTCACAACGGGAGATGATCTCTTCTGTGAAGCCCAATCCCCGATTTGCTACGAATTTGCTCGATTCGTTGGTTGTAGTGGTTGTAGCGTGACCTCCTGAACCTAGAGAAGGCGGCGGACGACCATATGGTCACCGGAACTGACTGGCGGCAAGCAAGATGGCGGCGGCGTGGCACGGTCGACGGCGCTACAGCGATACAGAGCGCAAGGAGAGGGAAAAGTGGTTCTGGAGGACCAGGAGCTAACCACGAGGTCGAAGAAGGTGTCGGGGAGGCCAAGCGTCGCCAGAATCTGCCAAATTCCATCGGGGCGAATGGTGTCCGGAGTTGAAGGTGATGAGAAATCCGGCGTCTCCACGGCTTCTCGGCAAAAGAGCTTTAGCAGGGAGGTAGAGGACGGCGAGTAGAAGCTCGTGGTGGTCTCCATTTCTTCTGGGACGAACGGAGGCGACAGCGACGAGCGGGGTTTCCCGCCGGCTAGGGTTAGGGTTTCGGACAAGCAGAGAGATAGTGGGAGATGGTGCGAGAGACAGAGGATAGGAAGCATGGCACTGCGGTGTGCTGCCCTCCTTATCCTCGACGAGGAGGCGGTAAGCAGGACGTGGCAGTGGTGGTGCTGCCACAGCGTCGCTTCTCCTCTGCCTTCTGGCAGAGGAAGAAGAAAGAGAAAAGGAAATGGCGGTTTTTGATAACCCCCTCAATTTCTTGAGATTTACAAAGTGGTCCTTTTGTTTAAATAAATTGAGAAGAAACCATTTTTTCAGGGCCTTTTTGTGGACCTAAAAATTATTAAAAATCATCTTTGAATTCCTTATCAAATTTTACACCTCACCATGTTTTGTTTTGGTGAAATCGAAGAATATTTAAATTTTAAACTTGGGTGATCACTTTCAGCGTTTTTTTATTGTTTTCTTCCTATTTAAATTTCAAATGGATTTAAAATTATTTTGAGGATCTTATGATATGAACACAACACCCCAAATATGTTATTACAAACAAAGTGTGTTTTTCATTGGACCATTTTAAATACAAGTCTTTGAGGAATTAATTTTGTAAACTACTTAGTAGTGTTTTCTATGTATTGTGAATAAAATCACCAACAACGGAATATATTTCCATGTCATGCCAAATGACTAAGATTAGGTAATGACTTGTTTTCTTTTATTTGGCTTTGTTATTTTCCTAATTGAAACTCTTAGCAAGTTTGATTGACATTTTAATTAAGCGTTTGTAAGCCATGGTTGCTGTTTTTAGTACTTGATTAAATGGAAACATGTGTGGCTTTGGAATCTTGATGGTTTGTTTTCCACACAGGTTTCAAGTATGGCTATTATGCCATGTTTGTTTTATAACATGCAATCAGTTGCATGATTATGTATAGATGAATTTTGGTTATTATACGTTTGTCTTATGGACGAGAATGGTCTGGAAAACAAGGTGTTAAGCTTGTTACCATTAACCTCCACATATGACAGCCATGTGGATGCTAAGGCTTGTTATTATTTCATACTTGATAATTGTTTCCATTAAAGAAATTATCATGTATTCCTTATCTTTGATGATCTTGACAAATAGATATTATAGGTCTCTAGAATTACCTAATGATTCACTAGATAATTGCTTATGCTTCCTTACGGAGGCAGTGTTGCTCCTTGAGGTGTTCTGTTGCTTGATGTTCTTGTCTCTAGTTGTCACTAGTCTTCAAGTACTCCTTTTGTCACTTGCAAATAATATCATCTCTTGGATTCCAACTTCAATTGTCTCACCCTTGTGGTGAAGACAACCATTTTCTCCAAGCAAATATTTCTCTTAGATGATTTTAATAGAATGTAGATAAATGTTATGACATCAGCTTTACCTATGCATATAAGAAGGATTTGTTAACAAGGTAGCTAGTCTTGCCTCTAAATTACTACTCATATACAATAGGTTGAGATGTATCAGGTTATTCAACCCTCTGTTTGTCTAAATTACTACTCATATACAATAGGTTGAGATGTATCAGGTTATTCAACCCTCTGTTTGTTTGTGCATTCCACTCAATTGTTTGAGTATACAAAAGTGATCTGTTAAAAAGGTGTAGAAACTTGTTACCAAAATACTTCTATATAACACTAACAATGGAATATCACACTAGTTCTTGAGTAATTAATAAGATCAGATTAAGATATAAGAGTTTCCAAATACTCTTATAATAGATTGGAGTAGCACTTCTAGACAATCTGAAGAATCCTTCTACAGGTCTTCTTATGGTAGTTCCTCCTTCCTTCTAGGTTGCTTCTCTTGCAAAATGTCTTTGAGAAGATGGGAAAAAAAGATAGTATAAATGAAGTAGAAAGATCTATATTAAGAGTTGGTTCATGCTTTTATTCTTCTTCAATATACTTGTCATTTTATTTCCCATAAGATATGCACTTGTGTCATATATGTTTGGTTTTACTTAGCTTGCACTTCAATTCCTATAATAGAGGTTATAACTTTCTATTATCCATTAGTTGTATCCATAGATACTTTAATTGTGGAATTGTTGAATTTTAATAGAACTGTAGTATGCTTATGGAATGATGACTTAATAGTAAATTGATCAAATGGTTCATTGATGTGTTGAGATTTCATATACTCACTTGTATAAGATGATTGAGACAATGAGCATATGAAGGTTATTGGAGTTTAATGATCTAAATCAAAGTTGTTAGTTGTTTTCTTAGGGTGTCATGTTTATACTTTATATTCTTCTTTATGCCATCTTTGTCATTCATAATGCAGATGTAGAGGTTTTGCAATATCATATGTAATGATCAAGTTTTAGCAGTAGCTTAAGAATATCTATTTCTTCTTTTAGGTACTTCATTTATGGTTGATGAGATATGTACATATTCTATAAATATGTTAATACAATTATTATATCATTTCC
Organism: Alopecurus myosuroides; assembly: GCA_028641055.1. Lineage (NCBI taxonomy): Eukaryota > Viridiplantae > Streptophyta > Magnoliopsida > Poales > Poaceae > Alopecurus > Alopecurus myosuroides. The sequence goes on along the minus strand of CM054057.1, from coordinate 212,322,061 downwards.
CACTTGTGGGTTTCAAGTTAAGACTTGTGGTATCAGTTGTGTTCTATTGAACCTTTGTGATTTACTTGTGAAGGTTCACTTAATAGTTATTAGATAATTTAGAAAGATGTGTGAATGGTTGATAACTTAAAGAGTTCATGATTAGAGGACATAATGTTTCTACTTATGAGATGGTTCACTTGTACATTACTATCTCGTAGAAGTGTGATCATCAGCTTGTGATTTGGTTACTCACCCCTCTTTGAGTTCTAGATACATAGTGAATTATCCCAAGTCACTTATAGACTTGTGGTAAGGTTGATGAGAGTTTGTGTTGGTCACAACCAATTTATGGTTTGTGTAATCAAATGATTTGGTTTGTAGAGATACTATGTTATAAAGATCACTCCAAATGTACTCTTGACCAGATGATCTAAACCTATTTCATCATGTCAAGTGAAACATTGGTCACTTTGATTCATTTAAACTTTCGCGCCAAAATTTCCCATATTTTTAGATGCATGCTTTGCGAATGCACATATTATATTTAGATCCTTATAACCTCCCAAACACTCGGGCGTTATAGTATCTCCCCGTTAACAAGAACTTCGTCCTGAAGTTCAACGTCTCTCATGTAAAGATAGGTATAGAGAACTTCTTCATACTGTTGGTTCTTCACAGATGTTTTCTTATGTTGACCTTGGCATGTGTAGCCTCTTGTCTTGATTGTTCACCTTCCACTGTCTTGCATGTTGATCTAATACTATACTTGTTATTATGACAACTCTGTTTTGTTAGTATACCTTCCTAATGGTCTCACGAAGAACATGTGGTATTTCCACCATGTAGTGGATACCAAGTTTCCTTCTCCGATGAGTAGGTAGTGTTTCCTACCTCTCACAACTTTCTGAAGAATATTTGGCACATCCACCATATGGTGAATAACCAATAATATTCTTCTGGTGCACTGGACACCGTCCATGGTTAGGATTCCATGTGGTTCAATCTAATGGACACAGGAGAAAGACATCTCAAAGAAACTTGTACAACATAATGTACATAGGCTTAGACTCACCTATTTAGTGAAAATATCTTCGAGTTTTCTCGAGTTTTAACTTTTTTCCTACAAGTGACTATGACGTATTCCACTGGTTACTTCCTATGGTCCTTCTACATCTTTGGGTCTTGACTTATACGGGGTGACTCTATAAGTTAACTTATCAAAATTCTACATATTTGTTTCTAGGATATAACTACTCATGTTATATCTTGGCATCACTTGTGGTAGCTCACCATGTGTTGATGAAGTATCTCACGAACTCCAAACAAGATGTGAATGTGGTCCATTCCCATCAGTGGCTTCATTGACTTCTGCCTTCTTGACTTTTTGGTCTTCAAGAGCTTTTGTGGTTGTATCATTCTGCTGATAACTTAGACCGATCTCATCCTAATCCTATACCATCTAGACCAGTAACATCAGGAAAGAACTCAGTGTTTTCACATGCATTTGCATATCAAGTTCAATCTTCATGTATAGATCTAGTCAATCAAAGATCCAAATAAGATCCCATAAATCCCAAATGCATTTTTCACTCATGCATCAAAACCACGTGAAATATTAGTACTATGAGTAAAACATCAAAAGTACCAATGCTATTAAATGCTATACACTAAAAGTAGGTACATATTTCCTTGTAATCCTATTCTACACAACCACTCTTTGCCTCGGTAATTACTCTAATTGCATGCCTTACTGCAATGGAATAAACCAAGACAAAATGATCCTATAGTAGTTGTTGTCTAACTTGGTTCCATATAGGACTAAGTACTATGCCAACTGAAGTACTTCATCTTGTTTATGATAAGCTTCTCATGGAATTTGTTGATCCTTCATGTTGTTGATCACACATTAGGAGTAGTAATGTAGCTTCCATCAATGTATATGCCTTCTCCTACTACTATACTATACTATAGTGATTCACCTATAGACTTGATAACTAAGGATATGATATACCCCATAGTTACCATGGTCTAATGACTCTCCATGATTCTCAAACATCCCTACTTGATGACTCCTATACTTAATCTATACCATATTCCACTCCATCCTATGCATTCATAGAATAGGGTAATCACCATTGTGACTTAATCATATGTGACTATGTCACAACTCTTCTTCTCGATAAAACTGATACATTCTAAAATTCTAACTATTCCCACCTAGGTATAAAGAAAATAGATAAGTAGATTTACTCAAGTTGAGTAAGAACATTCTATACAAGTATGATCATATGATTCTCAAGTGAATGATCATCATAGTTGTAGGAAATATGGTTTAGATAAGGTAGCTTCCTATAGTCTTTACCAACCTACAAATCTCCTAAAAGGTTTTAAACCTAAGCTCGCTTCGCTCTGATACCATCTGTCGTGACCCAGCACACCACTGCATGTGTAGTGCGCAAGTCGCTGACATAATACTCATAGAAGGACTTATCCGTGAATATTAATTACATCCCTCGGAGTGGTACAACAGAAACATAGCAGGTCCAAGCAAAACTATAGGATACAAATTCATTACAAAATCTTGAGAATATCCTCGAGGAATCAAAGAAGATCTCATGCAAATGAAACATTAGGAGAAGCAATTCGAAGTTCCAATCTAGAGAATAACTCTAGCTCAGAACCTAATCCACTACGGCTGATGTCAGCCCTAATCTATGGCTTGCAACAGCTAACTCCAAGAATGGTCTCCACCTACACCTTGATAGCTTCTCCTCCACCAGCGTTGTTGATGACTATACTTTACTAACTAAGTAAGACATGACTCCTCCTAGCTTCCTTAGACAACGATGGCTTCACGATGACAGCTTCCATAAGGCTTCAACTCTAAGCAGGGGATCAAACGGGACCGAATGAGTAACGAGCGTTACTCAACAAGTTCATGATATATAGTGGGTAGTTTGGTGCACTAACTATGACTTTAGACTCGCAAGAATCATAAGCTAATGCAAGGTTTTTGTAAATATTTCTTCAAGAAGTTGCTTTTAATTCTGAAAACTATGCCCGCCATACCATCACAGGAGCTAGAACTTCACGGAGTTGCCTTTCCTGTAGCGTTCGCAGTTCCTTCCCAGAACAGGGGGTAACATGCCACATCCTTTTACACTCTGCAGAGGTACGTTACTTTACCCATGGGCGATCAAGACCATGTTGCATAACCAGGCTTAAGTTCCTGTCCACGCCCACTTAGGTGTGCGGCTCGGTTGTTGATCCACGCCAAACCATGCTTCTCCGCACAACGCATGCCCGCCCATTTCCGCCAGCAGGTTGAACTCCTGATTCCACCCCTCACGATGCAGATCTAGGCGCCCCTGGCAGACACTCATAGACCCCAGAGTCTGTGGGGCGTAAGGGCTCCCACCCATGTGCATGTAGCCCCGCAAGACCTATACGTACGTCTCTGGCAGTCCGTTGACATGCGAACGAGAGAAAATCACAGTTGACTTACTTGCCCCATACAAGACTCATGGTTAACGCGGTATTTACGGCGCAAGAATCCTGATGGCATTTGTTGTTAATTCCTAGGTAATAATTTCCCATGCATATGGAATCTTCCTTTGACCTATTCATCTTACCATGGTTCCATCCGCCCACCAAACAGAACACTACCATTCGGGTATTCATTCAATTAGTCATATTATTATAAAAATAGGATCATGCATTCTTTTTGGGAATAGGTGGTAATACAATAGGGTTTTTACAAATAGTTCTTTAGGAAATACTGCAAAGGATATGAGCAAGCGATGAACTTGCCTGAGATAGAAATAATGACAATAATAGTCCATGTCTTCGGGTTCGAGGGTCGCGTAGAGAAATCCCGAGATCTGAAAGATAGCAAAGTAGTCTCGGTAAGGAATACAGAAAACACTGGCAAAATAATGTAATGCATAGTAATGAGATGCATCGTGAAATACCCTGGAAAATACCCCAGCTTACAAATGTAAGCTGCGTTTGATACGATAACTTAATTACACAGGTTTTAGGTGAATTGTTTCATTACTTGTGGTTATGTGGTTATTATTACCTTTTATACTTACATGTGTTTCACTTTCACTTAACAAACAATTGTTATCATGTTTAGATAGAAGTGTTATCACATGGTTAGGCAATAAAGCAATAGCACATAGAAAACAACTATTGAAAAGATAACAGACACATTTTATTTTACGTTTAAAGTGTAGAGCTAATGACAAAGTGTTTAATTGAAAATTATGAATTAATGCAACTAACTCCATCATCACATAACTTGCTAAATACTTATGATGATAGGTTTAGTAGGTGTGAAAACATTAGGGTTTTATTAATAAGAAAAATAATGTTCTTGTAGTTATTTCTTGTTATAATGGAATATTATAGAATTACATTATACCTTTTGAACCAAGTTTATAAATTAAAAAAATGTTTTGTTTTTTGGCATATTTGAGCTAGAAATTTTGTTCTCTTTAATTTGGTATATCATTTGAAGTTTTCTGAAAAGATTTAAAAAAAAATTAATTTTAAATGAATTAAATGACTAGGCAAAATATTGCACACATGAAAACTTGGTCAAATGACTTTGAAAACATCATAGATGAGTTGCATTTGTCATTTGGAGCATTTTGGTATATAACTTGTATTTTTCTGATTTTATGAATTATTTATTATTTTTCTCAATTTTAAATGATTTAATTTAATTAAAGATAATGTTTAATTTTAAACTTTATCAAACATTTTCTAAAAGTTGATAAACATTTAGGTTATATTTTTCTATTTAATTTGGTATATTATTTATATTTTTGTGAGCTGTAGAATGAAAGTTATTGAATTAATAAAATTTAATTATTTTATGTCTTTTTTGAATTGACAGGTGGGGTCCATGTGGCAGGGTTAATTTTTTTAAAAATATATAATAAAAAGGAAAACAAAATATGAATTCATACTGACATCAAGTTGACGTCATCACGGGAGATGATCTCTTTTGTGAAACCCAATCCACCGATTTACTACGAATTAGCTCGATTCGTTGGTTGAAGTGGCGGTAGCGTGACCTGCTGAACCTAGAGACGGCGGCAGACAACCTTATGATAACCGAAACTGACCGGCAGCGAGCAAGACGGAGGCGGCGTAGCCTGGTCAACGACGCTACGGCGATACAGGGCGCAAGGGAGAGGGAAAAGTGGTCCTGGAGGACCAGGAGCTAACCACGAGGTCGAAGAAGGTGTCGGGGAGGCCAAGCGTCGCCGGAATCGGCTGAATTCCATTGGGACGGACGGCGACCGGAGTTGAAGGTGCTAAGAAATCCGGCGTCTCCACGGCTTCCCATCAAACGAGCTTTAGTAGGGAGGTAGAGGACGGCGAGTAGAAGCTCGTGGTGGTCTCCAGTTCTTCTGGGACGAACGGAGGCGACGGCGACGAGCGGGGTTTCCCGCCGGTTAGGGTTAGGGTTTCGGACAAGCAAAGGGATGGAGGGAGATGGTGCCAGAGAGAGAGAGAGAGGAGAGGAAGTGTGGCACGGCGGGGTGCTTCCCTCCTTATCCTCGACGACGAGGCGGTAAGCAGGACGTGGTCGTGGTGGTGCTGCCACGGTGTCGCTTCTCCTCTGCCTTGTGGCAGAGGAAGAAGAAAGAGCAAAGGAAATGGCGGTTTTTGATAACCCTATCAAATTCTTGAGATTTACAAAGTGGTCCTTCTGTTTAAATAAACTAAGAAGAAACCCTTGTTTTCAGGGCCTTTTTGTGGACTTAAAAATCATCTTTGAATTCCTTATCAAATTTTACACCTCACCATGTTTTGTTTTGGTGAAATTGAAGAATATTTAAATTTTAAACTTAGGTGATCACTTTAAGTGGTTTTTTATTGTTTTATTCCTATTTAAATTTCATATAGATTTAAAATTATTTTGAGGATGTTATGATATGACCACAACACCCCAAATATGTTATTACAAACAAAGTGTGTTTTTCATTGGACCATTTTAAATACAAGTCTTTGAGGAATTAATTTTGTAAACTACTTAGTAGTGTTTTCTATGTATTGTGAATAAAATCACCAACTATGTAATTTATTTCCATGTCATTCCAAATGATTAAGATTAGTTAATGACTTGTTTTCTTTTATTTGGCTTTGTTATTTTCCTAATTGAAACTCTTAGCGAGTTTGGTTGACATTTTAATTAATTGTGTGTAAGCCATGGTTGCTATTTTTAGTACTTGATTAAATGGAAACATTTGTGGCTTTGGAATCTTGTTGGTTTGTTTTCCACACAGGTTTCAAGTATGGCTATTATGCCCTGTTGGTTTTATAACATGTAATCAGTTGCATGATTATGTATAGACGAATTTTGGTTATTATACATTTGTCTTATGAATGAGAATGATCTGGAAAACAAGGTGTTAAGATTGTTACCATTAACCTCCACATATCACAGACATGTGGATGCTAAGGCTTGTTATTATTTTATACTTGATAAGTGTTTCAATTAAAGAGATGATCATGTATTCCTTATATTTGATGAGCTTGATAATGAATAGAGATTATAGGTCTCTAGCATATATTACCTAATGATTCACTACATAATTTCTTATGCTTCCTTACTGAGACAGTGTTGCTTCTTGTGGTCTTCTGTTGCTTGATGCTCTTGTCTCTAGTTGTTAGTAGTCTTCAAATACTCCTTTTGTCACTTTCAAATAATATCATCTATTGGATTCCAACTTCAATTGTCTCACCCTTGTGGTGAAGACAACCATTTTCTCCAAGCAAAGATTTCTCTTAGATGATTTTAATATAATGTAGATAAATGTTATGACATCAGTTTTCCCTATGCACACAAGAAGAATTTGTTAACAAGGTAGCTAGTCTTGTCTCCAAATTACTACTCATATACAATAGGAGGTGAGATGTATCAAGTTATTCAACCCCCTGTTTGTTTGTGCATGACACTCAATTGTTTGAGTATACAAAAGTGATCTATTAACAAGGTCTAGAAACTTGTTACCAAAATACTTCTATATAACACTAACATTGGAATATCACACTAGTTCTTGAGGAATTGATAAGATCGGATTAAGATATAAGAGTTTCCAAATACTCTTACAATAGATTGGAGTAGCACTTTTAGAAAATATGAAGAATCCTTCTGCAGGTCTTATTATGGTAGTTCCTCCTTCCTTGTGGGTTGCTCCTCTTGAAAAATGTCTTCGAGAATATGGCAAAACAAGAAAATAAGATAGTATAAATGAAGTAGAAAGATCTATATTACGAGTTGGTTCATACTTTTTTTCTTCTTCAATATACTTGTCATTTTATTTCCCATAAGATTTGCACTTGTGTCATATATGTTTGGTTTTACTTAGCTTTCACTTCAATTCCTATCATAGAGGTTATAACTTGTTATTATCCATTAGTTGTATCCATAGATACTTTAATTGTGGAATTGTTGAATTTTAATAGAACGGTGGTATGCTTATGGAATGATGAATTAATAGTAAATTGATCAAATGGTTCATTGATGTGTTGAGATTTCATATACTCACTTGTATAAGATGATTGAGACAATGAGCATATGAAGGTTATTGGAGTTTAAAGATATAAATCAAAGTTGTTAGTTGTTTTCTTAGGGTGTCATGTTTATACTTTATATTATTCTTTATGTCATCTTTGTCATTCATAATGCAGATGTAGAGGTTTGGGAATATCATATGTAATGATCAAGGTTTAGCAGTATCTTAAGAAGATCTATTTCTTCTTTTAGTTACTTCATTTATGGTTGATGAGATATGTACATATTCTATAAATATGTTAATACAATTATTATATCATTTCCCACTTGTGGGTTTCAAGTTAAGACTTGTGGTATCAGTTGTGTTCTATTGAACCTTTGTGATTTACTTGTGAAGGTTCACTTAATAGTTATTAGATAATTTAGAAAGATGTTGTGTGAATGGTTGATAACTTAAAGAGTTCATGATTAGAGGACATAATGTTTCTACTTATGAGATGATTCACATGTACATTACTATCTTGTGGAAGTGTGATCATCAGCTATGTGATTTGGTTACTCACCCCTCTTTGAGTTCTAGATACATAGTGAATTATCCCAAGTCACTTATAGACTTGTGATTAAGGTTGTTGAGAGTTTGTGTTGGCACAACCAATTTATGGTTTGTGTAATCAGATGATTTGGTTTTTAGAGATACCATGTTATAAAGATCACTCCAAATGTACTCTTGACCAGATGATCTAAACCTATTTCATCATGTCAAATGAAACATTGGTCACTTTGATTCGTTTAAACTTTCGCGGCAAAATTTCCCTTATTTTTAGATGCAATGCATGCTTTGCGAATGGACATATTATATTTAGATCCTTATAACCTCCCAAACACTGGGACGTTACAAAACCCAACTAGAAGAGGCTCTAATTCTACTAGAGAGATAGCCTTGAGAGCCGATTGTGTGATTTTCTTTGAGCCGTGTGGTGCTTCATATAGTGGGAGGGAGTAGGATACTTTCCAAGAGAGGGGAGGAGTCCTAGTTGTGCTAGGATGATGGTGGCCACACCAAGGAGGTGGCCGCACCCACTCCCCTAGCCCAACTCAGATTGGGGGACGGAGTCCAACTCCACCTCCCTCTCCCTTTTTTTATTTTCCTTTCTCCCTTTTGTCTTTTATCCTTTTCTCTCCAATAAATTCAGGAAAAATACTGGGACAATGAGTACCAACTTTTGAAGCCACTAGGGCCCACCTGGCATCCCCCTAAAACAGGGTTCGGCCATGATGGGAAAATCTGGCCCCTCCTGGTACTCCCCCCTTATATGGAAAGTCCCCGAAACGCCTCGAGAACCACCTGACCCCTATAGATAAAATCATCGATATTATCTAACAATGTTAGAAACACATTACTAACATCTTGGTACATCTCATCTCCTCCGCTACCTCTCATATCAATTCTTCCTAACACCCGCATAATTTCTCTCTTATAGTAACTTCCCTGAAACCACTCCGATTGACACTGGACTTGTTTCTGTGACATCGTAACGACATCAAACATTCATTAAACCAATAACAACATATTAGTTATCTAAATTAATGGTTGGGATGGCTTAAGTGTGTGCCTGATACATCATAAAAGTATCCCTAATTTCTGATGCTCCATGATGATATTATGCCAATTGCTACATGTTTTCTCCTTTGTTTATGACATTTTTATCGATTTTCCGGACTAACATATTACCAAGATGCCACAAAGCCAATTCCCTGTTTTCTGCTGTTTTTTAGTTTTAGAAAAGTTGTTCTGGAAATATTCTCGGAAATGGAATGTTCAAAGCCCGGAATTCCTATTTTCCCCGGAAGCTTCCAGAAGACCGAAGAGGAGACGAAGAGGGGCATTGGGGGGGGGGGCACACCATAGGGTGGCGCGGCCACCCTTGGCTGCGCCAGGGGGTGGTGTGGGGCCCCTCGACCTCCACCGCCTCTGCCCTTTCGCCTATTTAATCCCCCGGGATGGAAAACCCTAGGCACCTGATCAAAAATCCCGAAAAATTTCCGTAGCCGCCGTCACCGTCAACCCTAGATCATGAGGGTTCTGGAGCTATTATCCGGCAGCCTGCCGGAGAGGAAATCATTACCAGAGGCTTCTACATCACCATGACTTCCTCCGGAGTGATGCGTGAGTAGTTCATCCCTGGAGATGCGTGAGTAGTTCATCCCTGGACTACGGGTCCATAACAGTATCTAAATGGTTGTCTCCTCCTCGTATGCCTCCATGTTTAGATCTCGTGAGATGCCTATCATGATTGAGATTGATCTTATGTAATTCTATATGCTGTGTTTGCTGGGATCCGATGAATATTGACCTTATGCCAAGTTGATTATATTCTTTATTGCATATGCTATTTGTGATCTTGCATGCTTTCCGTTGCTAGTGGTTGCTCTGGCCAAGTAGTTGCTAGTGACTCCAAGAGGGAGTATTTATGCTTGATAGTGGGTTCATGCCTCCTTGTTGCCTTTATCGAGTGACTGAAATGTGAAGGGGGGATGTCGTGTTTCCATTAGGGAGAAAACAGCGTTGAGAGTTCCCGCGTGCATAATTATTGCTTACATTACACACTTTGTTTAATGCAATTATCTGTTGCTTGCAACTTAATACCTAAGGGGGTTCGGATGATAACCTGGGGGTGGATTATTAGTCATAGATGCAGATGGATGTCGGTCTATGTATCTTGTTGCAATGCCCGCACTAAATATCATAGTAATCATCATATTATAATGTGCACTACGGTGCAACCTTTATTTGTCAATTTCCCAGCTGTAATTTGTTCACCCAGCATGTTATTTTTATGGAGAGACACCACTAGTGATGGAGGGATAATAACCCGGTAGGCCAACTCCAAGGCGTAATCCGGCCCCAAAGGACTCTGTGCAGGATTCGGCTAAGGATAAAGAAACTTCCGGAAGGTCCAAGTTTGTAGGCCTAGTAACCCGGAGTGTGGGTTACGGTAAAGGAAGGTTAGGGTTTGTATGCCGTGTCCGGGTAGGATCAGGGTGAGTCTTGGAGAACAAGCCGGGGGGTACGGGTGCTTTATAAACCGACCCCTAGGTCTAGTTGAGAGATCCAAGAACCCTAGCAATATCGCTTGATATCGAGCATCCCGTGTAACCCAAGAGTTGAGTTGTTATATCAAGATCGGAGACTCGGCGACTTTGATTGCCGGCTACCAGATCGATTTCCACCATGTTTTCCTCTGAGCTAAACCCTCTCCCAAACGCCTGTGTCGTCTTGCCCCAAGATCAGTTACCCCCGGTAACGTCTGCCGTGATAATCCCACGACAGTTGGCGCCCACCGTGGGGCCTGCGTCCAAAGGTGTTTACATCACGGGAGAAGCTCGGAAGAACATGAAGAATCTTGTCGTCGGCGAGATATACATCGACCATAAAGGAGAAAAGACGGTGGATGATTCTGGCTGGGGGCCAGAATCGGATCACCTCGAATCCGGATCCGTCGTGACAATCGGCCGGATCAGCGTCTTCATTGGTATGGTATGTACTTCCGGTTCGATCCCTGACAATTTTGGATCTGATTCTGTGTCAGGGGAAGCCACTTCTATCCGATCCGATGATGAAGAATCGATTGGAACGACATATCCGGCGGAAGAACCCATCGCGAAGTGGGAACAGCCGGAGGAGCCGGCATGGACCCCGCGCGACCGGGTCGAAAGAGAGGATGATACCGAGTCTATCCTGGATCTGCTGGAGAACCGGTATGAGGAGAATAACGGCGAAGAAGAACAGCATGAATTTACACCAAGTATCGTACGCCGAGTTGCGGTCTACACGGCTCCCGCGGCCAATATCAACCAAGAGAACGCAACCGCGGCAGCAGTCGGGGCGGCTCAGGCATTGGCCCAGCAGCAGGGCGCGGCTAACGGAGACCCGGTTCTGGCCCGGGTTGATGGAGAATCGACATCAGTGACCAGCCGTGCAGCAGACGAGGAGTTGCACGCAAATACGTTCGGATTCCTGGGAAACCGGACACCAGGGGCGGGTCCTTCGAACCCGCGTCACCCGGCCTTATTCGATAATAATCTAATCCTAGACCCCACGGTTCTTGCTACGGTTATCACTCCAGAAAACGCAGTGGAACGTGTCAGGGATCTGGATGTGGCTCGTCGTGCGTTGGAACAGCAAAGAAGGCAAGTAGAGGCAGAAAGGCAAGGGATGGCCACGCGGCAACGTGAGCTGGACGCGCTGGAAACTCGGCTCCGAGAGGAAACATCTAGAGTACATCAAAGGCATCAAACTAGGTTACCAGCAACGGGCGGGGTTATTAATCCGGCTGCTTTATTTATCACACCTCAGGATCAGCCGATACCAGTGGTGAACCAGGGGACCGCACCCCAACCGGCAACAGCGGGGGCACATCCGGCAAATGAGCGGGCCGGGTTACCCCTACCACAGACTAGAGTCACAACCGGTAACGATCTACCACCACCGCCACCATCACGATTTCGCACACCAGCAGGTCACTACAATAATCCCATGGACAATGTGTATGCGGCGACACTCGCATTAAATCAAATCCCCGTGGGAGAGTCACCCCATGCAGAGAAGACCCGGCAAGCAATCGATCTGTTGCACACTGCGGTGGCGCAGCAAGCCAATTATCCGGATCATAGAAGTGGGATGCACGGGACGCCATACGTCAGTCAACAACAAGGAAATATCCAAACAAGTTCAGCACGGCAGAGGGAAGAGCAGCAGCAAATGCCGCCTCCTCCCCGCGTTCAGGCAGCATCAGCAGCACAGGCTGTTGTGGACAGTTCCAGGGCTCGAAGGGCCGCGGCCGGGTCTGCAGCGCATGGACTACCCGCAGCGCCGCGCCCAGCCGCGCCCCCCGCTGTATCACACGTTTCTTGAGCAAGTCCGGCTTCGACCATTCTTGCGGGACCCAAGTGTCTCTCGGACAATATCAGAGCTGAACCTTACCCGGAAAAATTCAAAGAGCCAGGAAAAGTAGTGAATTACGAGCCAACTATGGATCCATAAACATGGCTAAGAAGTTATGAGATGGCAATGTCGATTCGCAACGCATCCGAGAATCTCCAAGCCAAGTTCATGTACTTGATGATGTCAGAAGGAGCAGCAAAGTTGTGGTTCACCAATTTGCCGGAAGGATCGATCAAGTCCTGGGAGGAATTGAAGACCGCGTTTGTTAAGCACTTTCATGGGACATGCAGAAAATTGTTCACTATTGATGATCTAGAGCGATGCGTCCAGAAGAAGGGAGAGTCGGCACACAGTTGGGTGCGCCGGGTTATGGAGATACGTCACTCGTCCACAGATATTCAGCCAGGATGCACTACAGAGCGTATGGCAAAAAATCATGCAGTATAATACCTTTAGTGCAAAAGTTAACTCGCATGAAATCAAGTCGAAATGCGTCGGAGGTAACAATGGGAGAATTGATGGATGCGTGCAATAAACACGCTGCGACAGATACTACAGAGGAGGAAGTTGATGACAAGAAGGTAAAAGCAAACACAAGTAACAGCGGAAGAACCGGCAATGGATCAGCACCGGGTAATAACGGAAATAGCTAGAACAAGCGCCCGTTTGAAGGAGGCTCCGAGTTTGTCGCCAACACAGAGGCCGGGTCTTCGAGACCCAGAGCAGAAGGAAATTTCAACGGAGGTAATCACAATGGAGGAAACTATCAAGGACCACCAAGGCCGAGTAACAATTGGGACATATTCAGAATGGCATGCCCGAAGCACAGCAGGAACGGCAGGCCAGCTAACCACTCCTTGGAGCAGTGCGCCGACTTACAAAGATGGAAAAATGAGGAAGTGAACAGAGCTATGCGAGGTGCAGGACGGGGAGGAGGACCGGGTCCAGGGGGAAACCCGGGCAACGGCCCACCCCCAGCCGGTAACCCGACGGCTGGAAATCAAGGTAATAACCAAGGGGGGGCAGGAGGTTTCCAGGCTAACCCCAAACAATTGGGTCAATATCATGTGCATACCACAGGAGGTTCTAACAAGGACAAAAAGATACTGAAGCAAGCGGTCAACTCAGTTTCGTCGGCTGTCCCGAGATACCTGAGATGGTCAGAACAGGATGTAACATGGAGCAGAAGGGATCACCCAGAAAGAGTAGAACACCCGGGAGTCTTGGCATTAGTAGTCACACCACAGGTCAGTGGGTATGAGCTGAAAAAGGTTTTGATGGATGGTGGAAGTAGCATCAATATACTGTATTGGGAAACCTTCCTACGCATGGGCCTCAAGGAGTCCCAGCTACAAAAAAGCTCAACAATTTTTCATGGGATAGTGCCGGGTCATTCAGCGTGCCCCAAGGGAAAAATCACATTGGAGGTAGCTTTTGGGGAGTCAAAGGATAACTATCGAGTTGAGTGGCTCACCTTTGAGGTAGTCAAATTGCGCAGTCCTTATCACGCGTTATTCGGAAGGCCGGCTTATGCCAAATTCATGGCTAGGCCGTGTTACGTGTATCTACAGCTAAAAATCCCGGGTCCCAAGAAGACCATTACCATACATGGAAATCGAGACATAGCAGCTGAATGCGATGAAGGAGACGCAGCAATGGCCGAGCAAGCCTGTAGAAAAGAAGAACTCAAGCACTATCGGTCTCAAGAAGACCCGGAGGACAGAACCACATCAAAAAAGCCGAGTACTGAAGGCGAAAGAGCAAAGTCCAAGGTAGCACAAGATACTAAAATGGTAGCTTTTATCAAGGATGACTCCCCCAAACAATCCGCTATAAGAGAAGAAACGGCACGGCCGCTTACAACCAGCCACGGTATAGAAACACCTCACCCGGGTTGGCTAGTAAACCCGGTACTCATCATGAAAAAGTCAAACATGTGGAGAATGTGTATCGGTCACGTCAGCCCGGGACCGGTGCCCAAGAAGAACTAAACAATGTAACGGGCAGCAGGTTTCAGACGCGCTCTTTTCCTACCCAGGGTACCTAAGGGGACTGGAAGGTTTTTAATGAGGCGGCCTGCTGATCCAAACTTTCTCGCATCAATAAAGAGATGGTTATGAAGTCCTATCTTGTTACAGCCTTTGCTCCGATTACAAGTAAGTAGTATCCATGTGACATCAATACATCAGTATCATCAAGAATGTTGGGTATATATAGGTCTCGGGGGCTGGTCGCGCCAGTAGCGCAGCCACAAACCCAAAGACCCGGCCTTGATGCCTATAAGTTATAAGGGCCGATTATTCGCAAACGAGTACGGCTGCAATCTTATAACTGGACAAAGGAGCCAAATTTTCTTGACTTTTCTTACTTAAGCTCGATGTGACTCGCACTAAAGTGGCATGATTTGCTCGCTTACGATTACAATCAGCCATGAAGCCCAATGGGACTTGTCTGACCCTGTTTTCGTATAGATGTAACAACATGGTATCCACGCGAAAGCCGGCTTACAGTACAAGATAGTCAAAAGGGTCATCTAAACCACAAGTTATGCAGAGTACAAGGCTAATAGCTGGGAACTCAACGTTTATCAAGCATAACTTCATTATCTATATGAAACAATTCCGGGTTTCGGCTTAGCGACAACAAGTTTGTTCTCTTCGAAAAAACCACACACCACAGACTCGGAGATTCGGGCCTTGGGGACTGTGGGTTTCGAAACAGAATCAAGCTGTTTCATCGCTAAGCTCGAAAGACCCCAACGTCCGAGTCATGGGGACTTGGGGACTTAAAGAAAAGTCCACCTGTCAAAACCCACGGTACTCGGAAATAAAGAAGGAAATAAAAAGAAAGTCGGATATCAAGAATAAGTCCAAAAATAGGCAAGTATCAAGTTCATCAAAAAGGCCTAGAAAGGCACGAGGTGTATCACAGAATTAAAGTGCATTACAAGTTGCGACACTAGTATCAAGGGTGCACAGGCGCACCGTCAAAAGAATACTTGTTTTGAGTAAAAATAGCAACTGATTGAAGTATTTTTATGGCGTTTTGCTCATTCGGCTTCCTGCGTAGAGTCCACATCGTTGCCCTTACCTTCCGGGTCTTGCTCCTGGACTTGCTTTATTCCGGAATCGTCACCCGGATTCCTTGCGGCAGGACGGACTGGTGGAGGAACAGCTGGTGTAGAGGTGGCTGGCCCTGATAACTCGGCCTCTCTCTTTGCAGTTGCTTCCCTCTTCCTAGCCGAATCAGCAGCCCATTTCTCCAAAATATCAAAAGGCGGGGGTGCTTCCTCTGTAACAATTTTGCCTTCAGCGTCGTATGAACTCATAATCGTGTTCAGATCCATACTATCAGCCAACGTGGTGGCCGAATGACGCACTGCAGACTGTACGGCCTTGAAGTCCTTGGGTGTAAACTTGGAGCCATCCGCTTTAAATTCTGGAAACCCGGATATCATCTTTGCCGGGTCAAGCTTTGGAAAGTAAGCCTTAGCCAGGGTAAAGGCCCGGGTCATACCAATCCGGC
The DNA here is from genome assembly GCA_028641055.1 of Alopecurus myosuroides. Taxonomy (NCBI): domain Eukaryota; kingdom Viridiplantae; phylum Streptophyta; class Magnoliopsida; order Poales; family Poaceae; genus Alopecurus; species Alopecurus myosuroides. Next base: position 212,306,075 of record CM054057.1, on the reverse strand, counting down.
ATGACGAGCGTTTCCATATTTCAATCCAGCCGGGCACGGTGGAGCAGGCTTTGATGAGATTTTCTTCACCCGGGTATACTTCAGTAGGCCACTTCACGGCGTCCAATATAAATTTCGTGCCGGCAAAGAACGTCCGGAGCACAGTCTTTAAAGTTTTAGCCTTTGCAAGGGCATCCTCCTCTGGGGCTGCAAGGTTGGCACCTGCAGTTGAAGCAAAGGAAGGACGTATCAGTGATCCCGAGTATCATACAATAAAGTAAAGGCACGAAGACAGTCGGCAGCAAAAACTTACTAAGCAGGATCTGATAGGTATCGGTGACCTGGTCTGATAGTTTCTTCAGTGCGGTTTGAGCAGTATTGCACTTCTTCTGGTATTTAGAAACATCCTTCTTCAAGTTTTCCACGTCATCCTCGAGGGCTTCTCTCCGCTTTACCTCGGCAAGAAGAAGTTGTTCGGTCTTGAGCAAAATTTCATCAGACCAGGTAATTTGCGCCTGTAAGTAGCAAGGAGCACAAGTATCAGTCGGATATTATGGCAAGCTGAGTATTGCGTAAAGTACCAAGCACAACTTAAGCAGGTCATGCTCGGAACTTGGGGACTAGGCATGCACTACGAGATATCAAGTATTATTACCTGGTGCTCTGCGGCCATGCGCTCCAGAATATTTCTCTCTGAAGTCTTCATAGTGAGGAGAGTGTCCATCAGTTGATCAAAAGTGCCATTACCCGTATCAGAGGACCCGGGGCCTTGGAAATTCCAAGAAGGAGTCTTCTTCTTAATGGGAGGCGGCACCCGGGTCATTCAAATGTCGGAATCCGATGCTCCTTCTCCTGCACCCAAGGTTGCAGCTCTTTTCTTCTTGCTTATGTGGGAGGCGATCTGATACTCGGCTTCTTGTGTGCCCGGGTTTATTGGTGACGCTTGTTCTTCGCCGCTAGGCTCGGCTGTCGTTTTATCAACTAGGTTTCCCTTACCCGGGTTATCGGTTGCCATATCCTCTTGGTCACTGATAACGACAGTGGCCCTATGGATAGTGAGAGTGAGCAATCAGTGTGCAATCAGGAAAGGGTGATGAAGATGCGATAGAACGTCAGAAAAGGAACTTTACACGGGATTCACCGCAAAGTCTGAAGGAAATTCGTTGCCAGACCCGGGCGAATCTGAAAAATATCAAGTGAGATTTCGTAAGAGAATGGTTCGGAAAGATTGTTTCCTCTGACAAAGGATAAGGTAAGTACCGGTGCGCCGAGCCGGAGACGACGGAGTACCCGGGTTAAGAGCGTCATCACCCGGGTAATTCCGAGTCGCTCTGCGCTTGGTCATAGGCGATTCCTTCAAATACGGCCAGTGGGGTAATGCCAAGTTAGCTCATGAAAATCACCAAAGGGAATACGAATCGAATACAAGGAGGCGATATGATACCTTGAAGACGACCCCTCGGGGTTTTCTCTTAGATCCGACTTTAATTGTCGGCTCCACTTCGTCTTCATCACTGGCGGATTCCACTTTGCCGTCAGTTTCTTCTTCCTCGTCATCCTCCTCTTGTTCTGGATATCATCAAAGATAGTTAGAAAATGAAGGAGTTGCGACGAACTTAAAGGAACCAAATAAAATCCGGAGAGCACCTTTGTCCGAGTTAACGGCCTCTTCTTGCTCCTCTGGACTCTCGGAGCTAGGAGAAGTGTTGATTTTCCAAAAATCATCATCAGCCTGAAATAAAAGTATCAGTACAAAGGTTATCAACTGTATCAAGTGGAAAAAGCAAGGGCAAAGACGTCAAAATTGGATCTTCACCTTGGGGGCTGGGTTCTCGAGTGTGAAGGGCTCTAATCCGGCTATGTTCCGGATTACCTCGATTTTTCTGTCAGAAAACCCTTGATAGTTTTATGGGTGTCACCAGCCGCGAAGCTGTTGTCAGAGTACCGGAGCGGGTCTGTGGTTTGCCCCGAATACTCGCACAATAACTTTGTGCGGATGGAGTTGGGTTGAATCCGGAAATCGACCCAAGTTTTCACCAGGTTGAGCCCGATGAGACCTTGGGCCGTGAGAGTGGTGATTTTGGCTAGCAGAGGTTGAATTGCCTCCCTGTCCGAGTCAGGGGCAAAGGCACTAAATTTCTCAGAGATGTCAAGTAGGCCCTCTGAGTAACCCGGTAGTTTCTTTTGGCCGGGTGGGGAAGTGTCTTGGCAGTAAAAGTACGAGAGCTGCCAGTGCTTGACGTGGGAGTTAAGGGTAAGGGGTGGCATCAGAGAATTCTTGCGGCGCTGGATAGAAACCCCGCCGCAAGCGAGAAGTGCTCCGTCACCGCTTTCGCGGCACGGTTTGCACTGGAAAAGCTCAACGAAAAGAGCCAGACTTGGCGGAGCGCACAAGTATGACTCGGAAAGGACGATAAAGTGGGAGATATTTAACACGGAATTAGGACCTATGTCAAATACACGAAGGCCATAGTGGCTCAGGACGTCGCGGAAGAAGGGGTGACCCGGAGGACGAAAGCCCCGAGTCACGTGCTCTACAAAGCATATTACCTCATCCTTTGCCGGTGTCGGCCGGGTCTCCTTACCCGGCACCCTCCACTGGATATCCTCTTGAGGGGGAAGAATTCCCAGCTCGACCAGTTCTTCTAACTTGGCCTTGGTGACTGTAGATCGCGCCCAGTTGGCGGATATGGAGTTGGTGGTCTTGGCCTTGGTCGGTGTTTTTCCCTGCTTCTTGGGAGCCATGTGGTTGACCTGCAAAGCACGAGGTAGAAGGATACAAGGAATAAGACACGGAAACTGTGAGCAGGCCGAGTATCGGTGGATGATATCGAGACATGGAGATTGCATACTATCCGGGTGTCACTCTGCAGAGTGAGGTTCGAATTATCCGGGTATCGAGCATCGTAATAAAAGTTATGGGGGTCTATGCGCTGAAAGAGCTTTTGAGGATGATGAATGGTCGCACATGCACCTATTGCGAATAAAAAGAACCGGAAAGGGGAGGATTTTCTGGGTGACAGAGATAAGTGCGGAAACTCTGAGTGGCCCGAGCCGAGATTGGAGATTCCGTTTTTAGATTTGCGGTAAAATTAACAAATGTGGGCGGTAGGAAAACGCAATAAAGTCCATATCCCACGTATTGGGTGAGCTAGAATGAATACAAGCGATCTAATTCGGCATGACCGGGAAAGTGACCGGCGGGTTGACCTAGATCTAAGTTGAAGAAAATCAAGAAATTGCGGAGGCTAATTAACGGGTATGGGAATCTTACTGGAGGAGATTGAAGTGAAGCTCGACGGAGGCAAATCGCGCAAGATTGATGCCCCTTTGCGATTCCCGACGGGCCGGTTGGGGGTTTGGTGGCGGATCTTGGCGGCGGTGCAGAGTGAGCTGTGGTGGAGCGCAGTCGCCGGCCAATAGGCTCCGGAGATGCGCGTGGGATTTCCGTGGCGGCGCTCTGTGAGATTGAGCACGGAGAAAGAAAGGAAGAGGAATGGGGGGAAGTGAGCCGTTGGGGTTAGGGTTACCCCTACGGGCATATTTATAACGGTTCATGTGGATAAGTTTGGTTCCGCGAGCGGGAACCGGGGATTGCGGAGTAACGGCTATTTTTTGAATTTTACGAAATATGCTTTAAGTGTTGAACGTGATATCTGGGCAGAAATAAGAAGGAGATATTCTTCATAATATCAAGGTCAATTATCGAGTAAAGTGCAGAATCTTGGCACTTTTATCAGGGTTTAGACCCGGAAAGCTAAGCCGGGTATTTGGAAAAGAGCCGGGTTACCATATGGCCATCGTGGAGTTGGGCCTAGCTACTTATCAAAGCATCTTAACCCGGCCTCCATATATTTGTGAGATTGGTATTTTTGCAGGGAATAGCCAGCACTTCAAGGAAGAATCCGTGAAGCCCAAGCTATTCTGGGGACTACTGATGGAGGGATAATAACCCGGTAGGCCAACTCCAAGGCGTAATCCGGCCCCAAAGGACTCTGTGCAGGATTCGGCTAAGGATAAAGAAACTTCCGGAAGGTCCAAGTTTGTAGGCCTAGTAACCCGGAGTGTGGGTTACGGTAAAGGAAGGTTAGGGTTTGTATGCCGTGTCCGGGTAGGATCAGGGTGAGTCTTGGAGAACAAGCCGGGGGGTACGGGTGCTTTATAAACCGACCCCTAGGTCTAGTTGAGAGATCCAAGAACCCTAGCAATATCGCTTGATATCGAGCATCCCGTGTAACCCAAGAGTTGAGTTGTTATATCAAGATCGGAGACTCGGCGACTTTGATTGCCGGCTACCAGATCGATTTCCACCATGTTTTCCTCTGAGCTAAACCCTCTCCCAAACGCCTGTGTCGTCTTGCCCCAAGATCAGTTACCCCCGGTAACGTCTGCCGTGATAATCCCACGACAACTAGTGAACCTATGAGCCCCAGTCCATTTTCCACACTGTTAAACAAACCACAACAATTTCCTGCTTTATTTACTTACTGCAAGCATACACTGTTTTCCCACACTATAGTGTAATCTTTGTTTTCAGCAAGACCGGTGAGATTGACAACCTCACTGTACCATTGGGGCAAAGTATTTTGGTTGTGTTGTGTGCAGGTACCACGTTGTTGCTGACACCGGTGAAGCGCCAGCACCACCGTTAGTGGCATCAACCTTCCGAAGGTCTTCCTTCTCCTACTGGATTGATAACCTTGGTTCTTAACTAAGGGGAAAACTCCTACCGCTGTGCTCATCACACCCTCCTCTTGGGGTATCCCAACGAGTGCAAGATCTGCACCATCAAGGACTTTTTCTGGCACCGTTGCCGGGGAGAAGGAAGTCTTATTGCAAGGGGAGTCTCTCACTCTCAACCTCTTTATTTTGTTTATTGTCTTGTTTTTATTTTTGTATTGTTTTTATTCTCTATATTGAAAACACAAAAAAAATTAGTTTACTTCATAGCTGTTATTTATTTGCTTGCTATTATTCTGCTAAAATGAGTTCCTCGGAGAATACTAAGTTGTGTGACTTCACTATCACAAACAACAATGATATTATTTGCACACCTATTGCTCCACCTACTCCTACTGCTGCTTTCTATGAGATTAAACCTGCTTTATTAAATCTTGTGATGAAAGAACAATTTTATGGAATTAGTACTGATGATGCTGCTGACCACCTTAATAATTTTGTTGAACTATGTGAGATGCAAAAATATAAAGATATAGATGGAGATATTATTAAACTAAAATTATTTCCTTTCTCTTTGAGAGGAAGAGCTAAAGAATGGTTGCTATCTTTGCCTAGAAATAGTATTGATTCATGGACTAAGTGCAAAGATGCTTTCATTGGAAAATAGTATCCTTCTGCTAAGATTATATCTCTAAGAAGTGAAATAATGTATTTTAAAAAATTTGATAATGAAAATGTTGCTAAAGCTTGGGAAAGAATTAAAACTATGGTGAAGAATTTTCCCACTCATGGACTGACTACTTGGATGATTATACAAACTTTTTATGCAGGGCTGAATTTTTCCTCAAGGAACCTATTGGATTCAGCTGCTGGAGGTACCTTTATGTCCATCACTTTGGGCAATGCAATAAAGCTTCTTGATGATATGATGATAAATTATTCAGAGTGGCACACTAAGAGAGCTCCACAAGGTAAGAAGGTAAGTTCTGTTGAGGAAACCTCCTCTTTGAGTGAAAGGCTTGATGCTATTATGTCTATGCTTGTTAATGGTAAAGCTGAAGTTGATCCAAATAATGTTCCTTTAGCCTCTTTGGTTGCTCAAGAAGAGCATGTTGATGTAAAATTTATTAGAAATAATAATTTTAACAACAATGATTATAGAAATAATTTTGGTGGAAACAATTATAAACCCTATCCTCCTAATAGTAGTAGTGGTTTTTCTTATGGTAGAACTATAATGCCTAGTGAGGAAAGGATTGTAGAAGTTGAAAAGGAAACTAAGAACTTTATGCAAATGCAATATGAACAAAATAAGTTGTTTACTAAAACTATGGAAGAACAATCTGCTATGTTAAGAACTATTACCCAACAAATTGGGAACTTAAATAGAAATCTCTAGTTTGCAAACTAAAATTTCAACTGTTGAGGTTAGTATTTCGGCCCTGTCAGAGGCACAATTTTATTTGCTCAATAAAATGGCTGCTAAAACTGAAATCATTGAAGATAATCCCTTTTCTGCAACCAATGCCATCCAAGTTCAAATAGATAATAATCTTAGGTTGATGGCTGAATTACATGATAGGTGGGAAAAAGAAGATGAATTGGCTAGAAAGAATAATACTGCTTGAGTTTGTACTATCACAACCACTAGTAAAACAGAAGTTCCAAGTGCTAGTAAACCTCCTACTATCAATGGTAAAGTAGTTGGTGTTGATAAATTTCCTACTCCTTTGGTGAAACGTGCTAAATTGCCTCAAATTGTTGAAACTACTTCTAATAAAAGTGCTGAAATTTTTAGAGTTGTAGGAGATAATGGTCCCATTACTTTTGATGATAATAATATTGATTTTTATGATTGCAACATATCTGAAGTTATTATGTTTCTACAAAAGCTTGCTAGAAGTCCCAATGCTAGTGCCATGAATATGGCCTTTACTAAACATATTACCAATGCTCTCATGAAAGTTAGGGAATAAAAGTTGAAACTTGAGACATCTATCCCTAGAAAATTATATGATGGTTGGGAGCCTATCATTAAGATAAAATTAAATGATTTTTATTGCAATGTTTTGTGTGATCTTGGTGCTAGTATCTCTGTTATGCCTCAAAAGCTCTATGATATTCTTGATTTACCACCGCTAGAACACTGTTATTTGGATGTTCATCTTGCTGATAATGCTAAGAAGAAACCTTTGGTAGAATTGATGATGTTCTCATTATGGTTAATAACAACCTTTCCCCTATTTATTTTTTTGTTATGAATATTGAATGTAATTCTTCTTGTCCTATTTTTTTGGGAAGACCTTTTCTTAGAACTGTTGGTGCTGTTATTGACATGAAAGAGGGGAGTATTAAATATCAACTTCCCCTCAAGAAAGGTTTGGAACACTTTCCTAGAAAGAAGATGAAGCTACCCTTTGACTCTATTGTTAGAGAAACATATGGTGTTGATGCTTCTTCACTTGAAAATACTTGAGTTGATCTTTTATGCCTAGCTGAAAGGCGTTAAAGAAAAGCGCTACTCGGAGACGACCCGTTTTATTTCCCTGTTCTCATTCTGTTTTTCTTTGTTTTCTTTTGTGTGCTTTGCACCTTGGTGTTTTCTATTTCCTTAGAAACCCCGATGTATCTTTTCTTTTGTGCTTTTGTTGAGCCAAGTAAATCCTCTAGTGGAAAGTTGACACTATATTTCGGATTTCTGCGCATAAAACCGATTTCTGATGTCCACTGTTAATTCCGTTAAAAATCACAGAAAATTCAAAATGAACTGAGCTTTTTTGTTCTTAATCCTGAGTTATATACGCAACTTTTCTTAGTTGACCACATTTTTACTTTAGCAACAGAAGATTTTCGAAAAAATCGATCTATGTCTGCTGTTCTGTTTTGACAGATTTCTCCCAGTTATTGCATTTGCATCTTAATCTCTTTCTTTTGGTGTTATTTTGAGAAAATGAGTTTTAAAAGAAGTTGTGACAGTAGCCAATGTGTTTTTTATTGCTACTCTTGTGTTGAAACTGAACCATGTGAGTTTATTATTTCGATTGCACTAACGTTGCTAATAAAGATTGTGAGAATTTTGATGTGAAGGAAGTTTTCAAGGGTCAAGAGAAGAGGATGATATGATGTGATCAAGAAGAGTGAAAAGCCTAAGCTTGGGGATGCCCCTGTGGTACATCCCAGAAAATTCCAAGAAGACTCAAGCGTCTAAGCTTGGGGATGCCCAAGGCACCCCCTTCTTCATCAACAAATTATCATGTCACTTCTAATGACTCTATATTTTTATTCGGTCGCATCTTATGTGCTTTAGTTGGAGTGTCTTTTATTTTTGTTTTCAGTTTGTTTTTACTTTCATAATAAGCTTGGTTGGACCCCAACATTATTTTAATGGAGAGTGACACGCTTCGCTTTTTCATGAGAATACGTTGTATTCTTAGTCTCTGTCCAGCTGTTGCATTTAATTAGCTCCTGTTTTGCATGCATCTATTATCAGAGCCGTTAATTTTAGTAGTATTATTTGAGTACTCTCATGTTTGCTTGCTTTATCATAAAGAGTATTTTTGTTAAAGCATTTTTTGTATGGTGCTTGTTGGGAGAAACAAAACTGCTGCTTGAAGTAGAATTTATAACATTACTAGTAGAAGCTTGTATAGACTGTGGCTATAACTTTTTCATGCCATGCTAAATGTTATTTTAGTTTTAAAGCCTTGTGGTTATTGAGTAGCATGAGTATCCTTAAATAGCTCAGAGTGTTTAATATGTATTGAAAGATTCATGAGTTGTTCTTGTCATAGTAAAGCATCAATATATGGTATTCTCTTTCGAATGTTTTATTTGGTTGACTTGGCGCATGCTCACACCATGTTTATGACTACAAACCAGTCACGAATAGCCCCCATGACCACTTAGTTTTTGAACTTGTGATACTGCTTATGCTTTAATTAATGATTCTTATGTCGCTATGCATGATTATGGCTCTTATGTTCTCTTGATTTGTCGCTCCCAGTCTTTTGCTAGCCTCCACCTGTACTGAGTATGAGATCTACTCGTGCATCCAAACTCCCTTAAACCAAAGTTTTTCCCATTGTGTACACCATACCTACCTACATGTGGTATTTAGCTGCCATTCCAAGTAAATTGCTCATGTGTTTCCTTTAAAACCTTCAAAATTATTCCTGCTTTGTGTTCTTGTTTTTCTCATGAGGACGCCGATAGAGAATCTTTATCTCACTTGTTGATTGGATTTCACACCCTGGACTAGTGGCTTCATCCGCTTATCCAAATGATAGAAGAGCTGGCAACGGGGTGCCTAGCCCCAAATTAATACAAACAAAATCTCTTCACTATTTTTTCCCCTGATCTTATCAGTCAAAGCATAATTGTGTAAACAAAAGAGAAAGAGGGATGACCTTCTACACCAGTTGCGTCCTTCACCATGGGAGCCGCTCTTGTGAATCCAGTTGGCTTGTGACGTACTGTATTGTCTGTTTACCATTCGTTGACACTAGCATACACCCCTCCTAAAATATAGACATTCCTCCACAAGTGTCAAACTTTTAATACCTCAGTTTGATAAAATAAAAAGCTCTAGCACATGAGTGATCCCCGCTTCCCTCTGCGAAGGGCCTTTCTTTCACTTTTATGTTGAGTCTCCATCCTCTAACTTTATGCACAGCTGAGAGAGCATTTTTGCCATTCTGAGTTCTATGAGCATTTGTCCCATAAACATCAATAATTACTTCATGATGTGATATCATTTGTTCTTAAATTATTTGTTCTAGTCTTCCTCTTGAACTTTGAAAGTGTCCTGGCATTTATGTTTTGCCTCACTCTTAAGGACTATCGAAAAATCACTTTTCCGTGCTTTCTCTATACCTGAAAAAAGCGTTTACCTTTATTTGCATCATTATTCATGATCCTTTATTTGAGTTACTCTTCGTGATGCAAAGTAATTTCTATGCTTTATTATTAAAGTTTTATTTATCATGCCTGTGTTTAAAGTTTTATTATCTCAGCGTGCATATGCTTTTACAATAGATTGATCAAGTTTATGTTAGTAGCATGTCACCTCAGAAATTATTGTTTTATCGTTTACCTACTCGAGGACGAGTAGGAACTAAGCTTGGGGATGCTTGATACGTCATAAACGTATCCCTAATTTCTGATGCTCCATGATGATATTATGCCAATTGTTATATGTTTTATCCCTTCTTTAAGTCATTTTCATCGATTTTCCGGACTAACCTATTAAGAAGATACCACAGAGTCAGTTCCCTGTTTTCTGCTGTTTTTTAGTTTCAGAAAAGTTTTTCTAGAAATATTCTCGGAATTGGAAAACTCGAAGCCTGGAAGTCCTATTTTCCCCGGAAGCATCCAGAAGACCGAAGAGGAGACGAAGAGGGTCATCAGCGGGGCCACACCATAGGGTGCCGTGGCCCCCCCTTGGCCGCGCCAGGGGGTGGTGTGGGGCCCCTGGACCTCCACCGCCTCTGCCCTTTCGCCTATTTAATCCCCCCAGATGGAAAAACCTAGGGACCTGATCAAAAATCCAGAAAAAGTTCCGCAGCCGCCTTCACCGTCAACCCTAGATCAGGAGTGTTCTGGAGCTATTTTCTGGTACCCTGCCGGAGAGGAAATCATCACCGGAGGCTTCTACATCACCATACCTGCCTCCGGAGTGATGCATGAGTAGTTCATCCCTGGACTACTAGTCCATAGCAGTAGCTAGATGGTTGTCTCCTCCTCATATGCCTCCATGTTTAGATCTCGTGAGCTGCCTATCATGATCGAGATTGATCTTATGTAATTCTATATGTTGTGTTTGCTGGGATCCGATGAATATTGACCTTATGCCAAGTTTATTATAGTCTTTATTGCATATGCTATTTTTGATCTTGCATGATTTCCGTTGCTAGTGGTTGCTCTGGCCAAGTACTTGCTAGTGACTCCAAGAGGGAGTATTTATGCTTGATAGTGGGTTCATGCCTCCTTGTTGCCTTGCTCGAGTGACAGAAACATGAAGGGGGAGGATGTGTTGTTGCCATTAGGGAGAAAACAGCGGTGAGAGTGCCCGCGTGCATAATCATTGCTTACATTACACACTTTGTTTAATGCAATTATCTGTTGCTTGCAACTTAATACCTAAGGGGGGTTCAGATGATAACCTGAGGGTGGATTATTAGTAATAGATGCAGATGGATGTCGGTCTATGTATGTTGTTGTAATGCCCGCACTAAATATCATAGTAATCATCATGTTATAATGTGCACTACGGTGCAACCTTTATTTGTCAATTGCCCAGCTGTAATTTGTTCACCCAGCATGTTATTTTTATGGAGATACACTAATAGTGAACCTATGAACCCCGGTCCATTTTCCACACTGTTAAACAAACCACAACAATTTCCTTCTTTCTTTACTTACTGCAAGCATACACTTCCACTCTATACGTCTAATATTTGTTTTCAGCAAAACCGGTGAGATTGACAACCTCACTTGTCGCACCCTGGCCTCTAAGGGATACTCATCGTACGAACTGGATAGCAGGTCCTTGGATTATGGGGCATAACTGCTCCCACGTCCCAGCTTCCTGGTAGGCCTGCGCTTATGCGCGACAACACAAGCCCTGCTATTCCACCGTCGATGTAAACTATCCACTAGAAGTCATAGGCACTACTGTCGACGTACTTCATATCAATCACGCACTGTACGTCAACAGCTTTGAACGAATGATGATCACAACTTATCTCTAAGACACAAAAGATTGAAATAAGGTTGCAAATGGCCTTCACTAAGGCAGAGATAGCAAATACAATCATCCAGAGGACACATGTCCCAACATAGCATTCATTACATCAGCGGAAGCAATCAACGGTGTCTGGGTACAGACAAATCCAACAGGCTTAAGAAGCCGGAGAAAATAAAGAAGACGAAGCCCATCCACGTAGGTTCTGGATCCAGCCCTGGTCCAGCTATCTACTCGTCTGCAGTCTCGTCAAACTCCACAAAGTAGCCATCCTGGTGGTCATCGTAGCCGTAGTCGTAGTCTGCGTAAACCACAGCCCCAACGGGGTCAGTACATCCAAGTACTGGCAAGCAAGACTCACAGTTCACCAAAGTATAGCCCGTCAACACAAGCACAAAGGACATGGGTTCAACGGAAAGAAGGGGATATAAATAATGCTGCAACTGGCTGCGCTAACCAACTACAGAGATTCTAGCACTTCCAACTATCAGAAAGGGGATAAGATCGAGTGTTGTAACCAACTGGAAGATAACATCAAACAAACCCATCCTGGATATCGCCCCTTATCCAAAGAAGCAATCCGAGGATAACTCACACAGTTGGATTTAATATGGAACAAGTTATTGTGACAATAATCCTATTACTAGTCAAGTTGTTAATCATGGGGTGTGAGATTGTGAATCATTAGGTTTAAGTTGTCCTGAGTACTTGTTAGCCAGTACTTTCACCAAGTAGTCCATAACCGCGGAAAACACGGCTTCTCGAGAAGATTATCCCTGCAGGGTTGCACCAATTTGGCCGTACACGTATGAATAACCCGCCAGATGGGATGCCTCCCACCAAGCGGGGCACTCAACACAACTCAACTCTTCTCCGCATCAAGCCCAAAGCACCTTGGGCGCACGGCTAATCAAGCCCCGAAGAAAAGGGACCCTCATAGCACTCTAAGACCGTGTCCCCCTATATGCCGACTACAAAAGTTCCACCCTGCGCTGGGCTCGCAAAAACATGCATGCGGCAAATAGAAAGCACGAACTAAATGAGATGATTTGGACGAGATGCGAATCGAATCAAATTGAGGGGGGCGCCCATACTCGCTTCCCACATGCGGGTAGTGCGCTCATCATGGATCAGTAGACAAGACCCTTTTCCTATTAGGTCGACACTAGCAGGCCTCAAAACCACACAGGGCCTCCTGCCGGTGCCTTATCATCAAATTATTATTAACAGTAATAACATTAGCATGATTGATTGATTGATTAAACATCGAGCCCCCAGAACATAATGAAATATAGTAACTGGAAGTAACGGGTAACAGACTCGAGCAAAACAACCTAAGCATACTAAGGCACTGGCTCAATCAACAGGGATGTAGGAGGGGTGGTGAGGCAATATCAGGGTTCAAGGAATCATGTGATAGGTTCGTAACAGAAACAACTACCACTAAGGCTAGCAAGAATAGACAACGGAAAGTATCGGTAACCAGGGTTGAAAGGAACACAATGGTTCATGTGAGTGATAAACTTGCCTGCAAACTCAACAGCCGGGGTACTGAGCTAGATCCTCAGAAGGGGTGCTGTAAAGGTCGTCTGCCTCAACGTCGTCGTCTATTCGAGAAGAAGCAAACAAACAAAACAGGAATGTAAACAATCATTGCCATGGCATTGTGCACAATCAAGATGATGCATGACAAGTTAATGGTTGCATCAAAATAAACTGACTAACATGATAGCACAAATTAAATGGACCCATATGCAAGGGTTGCATATGGAAAAGGATCCATTGAAATAAGTGGAACAAATGATTTACAATTATTTATTATGTGATAGTTGTTATCATGATGCATGCATGATGATGATGACAAGATAACAACAGATAACAATAAATAACAATGATAGATGCAAAGGAAAAGGAGTAAAACAAGTTTGGAAATTATTTATTAAGTTTGGAAAAATTTGGTTACTTAAACATGTCACACAAACAATTATTGTTTTCATCAATTTAAAGTGTGCAAAACAATTGACAAAATTTATATTTGAAAAGAACAACAAATTTTAGTTGGATTACATGTTTCAAATATTGAAATTTGAATTAGGATGAATTTATTATGAATTAAACAATATTAAACAAGTTTTAATTGAATTTAAAACAAGTTTGGATATTATTTGAATTTTATTTGTTCAAACCATAAATTCAAATTCACAATTGAAAAGTTCACACTTTGGTGGTTTGAAAACATAATTTGCATGATCAAAAATATTTTATATTAAGCAAGTTATGATTTTATCAATTTTAATTGAATTAAACAAGTATTAAATTATTTAGGCAATTTAAATTATTCAAACAATGAAACAAATTTTATATTTGAATAGGATATTCAAAATGGTGTGAAAAACATATTTTATTTGGCTTATTTGGAAATAGTATGAATTACTTATGAATTATTGCAAATTACATTTGAATTATTCAAATTTGAAATTTAAATGTATTTTGAAAACTCAAAACAGAACACAAATAGGTTGGTTGGAAAGATTATGAAATTTGGAGCAATAAACATATACAAGTTTTATTTATTAGACTTATGGGTTAAAAGTTATTGATTTTTAAAGTTAGTGTGTTATTCTGCCAATTTAAAAAAATTTAGAAATTGAACAGATGCATTTTAAATCTTTTGTTACCGCACTGGAAGCGTACCCACACGCTGCCAGTGGGCCCCGTGGCAGTGTGTGTGTGCGTGGCAGTGTGAGAGGCTGACAGGGGGCCCTCCCTGTCAGCGAAAAGGAGCAAAAAGGTGGGATTTCTCCCGGGGCAGCGCGGAATCGAACCCGCGACCACCCCCTGCGCGCACAGAGGCATTGCCACTGCGCTACTCCGTCAGTTTCGACAGAGTAGCAGACGCAGGTAGGATATCGTTCAGTTCCGCGCAAAGACTGAATTTTTAACTGACGAACCAAAGCGTGCTCGACTGACAGAACCTCACCGGCGGGGGAAACACGGCCGTGCTCGCTGTGTGTGAGGTGTGCGCGTGTGCTGGACGCGGATGTGCGCACGGTGCCGTAGCGGAGCAGCAGAGGGAGGGATTGGAGATGGTGGAGCTCACCGTGGTGTCGTGGATGCAGAGGACTGTGACGAGCTCGACGGCGGCCAAGCCCTGGACGGCGGCGAGGATGTGGTGGCTCTGCGGCGTGGCTCCGGTGTCCAGAACGTAGAGGAGGGAGTGGCGAGCTGGTTCCCGCGAACGATCGGCGTCGAGATGATCTGCTACGTCGAGGGGAAGCTCGGGTTCAGAAACGGTGGCACGGTGGCCGGAGAGGGGGAAGATCGCGGCGGCGAATTAGGGGCTTACCCGTGACGATCTGGTGTCCAGCAGAGAGAGGAGAGAGAGGCGGACTGATTCCAAGGTCTAGGTAGGGTGGATGAGCGCCATGGCGACGGCGGCGAGTGGATATTCAGACGGTGGCCGCCGGTGGTTGGATTCAGAGAAGGTGGAAATTGGCGACAGAGAGAGAGAGAGGCGGCGCGGCGCGGAGAGCGAGGACCTAGGGTTAGGGCGGCTGCGCCAGGTAGCTAGGGGGCTTTTATAGGCGAGGAGAGCGAGGTTGGCCGCCGGAGTCGCGCGCGGTGCCGCGGTGGCGCCGGCCGATTGCTGCCGTACTTCAAAAAGAAGCACAACACGAATCTCGAAGCGGTAAGTAGAGGGTTTAGCTGGGCTGGGCTGGCGCGCGCGTAGGTTAGTTGGGTTGGGTTCGCTTAGGTGCCGCTCGCGCGCGCTGGTTTTCTTCTTTTTATTTTTTTTTGCTGAAACAGAATTTGGAAGAAAATGTTAAGGTTTTGGTTGAAAAAAATTCCAGAAAAATTTAGTTAAGCTATTTAGGTAAAAAGAAACCATATTCCAAGGTTGGATTTCAAAAAGTTGAAATTTAAATTGGGTTTGTATTTGAATCCAAATTGAAACAATTTTCATTATTAAAAACACAATATTGGAACAACAATTTTACTAGGGTCACCCCTAAGAATTAATGTGTTCAAGGATTACATTTGTGGGGTGAATTTCATGGTTTCAATTGGGTACTGATTTGAAATACATTTGATTTGAAATTGAAGTGAAATAGAATTAATTGATTGAAATATTTGTTTGGTTTAAAGCAACAATTTGAGAAGTGATCATTAATGAATTATTCAGAAAACAAGGGAGGTTTTGTTTTGCAATTCCTTATTTGAAAAGATTGTAATAGACAAGTATGAAAACAACTGTTGATTAAAGATTGAATTTCATTAAGAAAACAATGCAACAGAAAATAAAATGAGGATGATGCCATGATGCATTGCATAAATTAAACAAGGAACAGAAACACTAGGTAGTTTTCATACTTGGATGTTACATCACTGTATCGTTGGGGCAAAGTATTTTGGTTCTGTTGTGTCCAGGTTCCACGTTGTTGCTGACACCGGTGAAGCGCCAGCACCACCGTCAGTGGCATCAACCTTTCGAAGGTCCTCCTTCTCCTACTGGATTGATAACCTTGGTTCTTAACTAAGGGGAAAACTCCTACCGCTGTGCTCATCACACCCTCCTCTTGGGGTATCCCAACGGGTGCAAGATCTACACCATTAGTGCCCCATAAAGACTTAATAGCACATAGATATGTTCGGGGACTTATCGAACAATAACCAACAGCGGGACCGTGGACGCCCATGATGACTCATGTGTGTTCCCGAAGAACGAGGAACCTTATAATTTACTCACTGCACTTATTCCCTTAACTTCACGATACCAAAAAATATCACGAGGTGATACTATGTGATATGTTCTGATCAAACTCTTCTATCATGACACATAAAACTTGTTTACCAATATCGTTCTCTTTTCTCATCCTTATCCCTGATGACATTGTGATAAATCACATGGCTAAACGATATGTCATTGGTGGTATTGAAAGGACTTAGAATATGTATCCCTCTATCGTCTAGAAGAGTTAAGTACTCCCTCCGATCCATAAAAAGTGTCACTCATTTTGTACTAAGTTAGTACAAACTTTGTACTAAGTGAGCGACACTTTTTATGGATCGGACGGAGTACTAGTTTTGAACGATCTCGGTTCCGTTACACTTTCTAGGTCATACCCATATATCACCGTTATGATCCCAAGTTAAGCTAATACTATTGATGATATCCCAAGTATAAATTTCGATTGTGTGGTCACTAGATATTCTCATAGTATAGGAATTATAGTCAATAACAACTTCCTATGTATTTGCTAAAATACATCCTGGTTGTTTAGTCTATTTTAGCAACAACATACACTTGGGTCGGTTCAGTACTATTGTTACTCTAACAATAAACTCTTATGTTTTGCTAGAATTTTAATCAAGTCATCTCACGAACCATAAGCTAATCTTAGAGACAAGATTAGGAACTCTTGTTTGTTTATGTCTTGACACCCGCAGAAAGATTTTCCTTTGAAAACTCATTTTTCAAGTGCTATAGCGGTTGTAGCATGATGACATAAACTTAATTCTGAACTTGGAGATAGACTAATAACTGAATATTATTGTCTCTAGGGCATAGCTCCAATAGGTTCCACTATGTTGCAGCCTAGCTCATATGACAAGGATGCAAAAAAAGGAAAACAAAGTTGACAAAACACGTTGTTTTCAATGTGGAGTGCAGAGTCACATGAGTGCTGATTGCCCCGTGGAGGTCTATGAATATTGTGAGGGTTTTGGTCACACTCCGGATGAGTTCCCTTATTAGCGGTGGCGAAGCAACACGTCATAACTCATGGTTTCATTTACGAGGGTTTAACTTTCTATGAAGCCATCTGATGGCTTCTTATCGTCCAAGATTTATACGGCTAGGCTTGATTTTCTCACTATCTCTAGAGGGAATTGTTATGTTGAAGAAATTACCTCTCAGCTGCAACTTTTGGTGACATCTCAAATTTTTTAAATAGGATGTGGTACAGGTTGGAGAAAACGTCTTGAAGGTATCGTTTCCATCGAGAGTCGAGCTTGATTGCATGAAGGTTTTTGGATCTTGTCATGTGCTGAATAGTACATGTTTTTTATGGTGGATTCATGGGACACCCATATTTGGATTCGCATCTTAGACATACCACCCATTCATAGAGGTGATTTCTTTCAATTTATGGAGTCTTGGTTATTTGTTTGGTTAAACTCTCAAGGTAGATAGGAAGTATAGCAGGAAGCATGGGGTTTTTCTTATCCTCATGGGTTGCATTGACTACACCCTGGTTCCAGATAAATAGGTGGTATTCATCAAGGATGGCTTTTATGATTTTTTTCTTGGGAATCCTAACTTGGGTAGTGAGGATGATATGGTGGTGGACAAACCTGGTGACGGGCACGATGGAGATGATCGTGATAACCGGGAGGACAAATCTTTACAAGAAGAGACAGATGGATTGAACAACGGTGAGGTTATGGAGGCTAACTCTCTTAACACACCTAGTACTTCTAGTAATCCTACTACAAAGGGATCTGATGATATGGGTGCCCAAAAGACTTTTTCCACGGGGATAGTTATTTCCCCGTTTGTTGCCTCGGCGGTGCAGGTGGCCCGCAAGGTTTCGGTGGGCAGGATTGAGGAGAAGCATGACTCGCCACAACCAGCTGAGAGGGGCTGCGTACATGGACGTGCAGGTTGGGCAATGGAGAAGACTCGCAACGACACAGCAGCAGGTGGCAACTATGCATCCTGGGGCAGATGCCAAGTACATTGCCACGACATAGCAGCAGGCGACAACTTTATATCCCGTGGTGGATGCTGAGTGTATGGCAGTTCGTGGGAGTTCTTCTAGGGGGGAGCTCTCACCTAGGTGTCTCGATGGGGTTTTCCCAAGTGTGGAGTTGTACACACCTCAAACATGCGGGTTGGGGTTGGGAGTGATTTCATCCCTGTCCTAGCGACCTTCCGATGAGGAGGTGGTAGCATATGGTAGCCTAGGCGGGGCTGCCAGTCAGGAGGTCCGTTTCAGCACAAGGCTTCGTGCCAAACTGGACATAAACCTACCTCAGTCAGAGCGAGCGATTGCTCTAGCAGACCGCAAGGATCTAGCATATTCTTCAGGTACTATTACAGAAGGGAATATGCCCGAGAGGCAATAATAAAGTGGTTATTATCTTATTCCATGTTTATGATAAATGTGTATTTCTCATGCTAGAATTGTATTAACCAGAAACGTTGATACATGTGTGTCTAATAAACAAACAAGAGTTCCTAGTAACACCTCTCATTTAACTAGCTCATTGATTAACTGATGATCAAGGTTTCCTGATCATGAACATTGGATGTTGTTAATAATGGGGTCATGTCATTGGAAGAATGATGTGAGGAACACAGACCCAAAGTGAATATAGAAATGTGATCAAATCATTAAGTTTACATTTTTATATCAAACATACGAAGTAACTCTAATATTTAGACCATGAGATCATGTCAATCACTAACACCTGAAGAGTTCTTTGATGTAATCAAACGTCACACCGTAACAGGGTGACTGTAAATACGCCTTTGGGTATTCAGAATGTATTAGTTGAGGCTCATGGATCAAGAGTGGGACTTTTCCATCCAAATGAAGAAGAGATATACTCTGGGCCCTCTCGATGATATCACATCGACACCGCTTGCAAGCATGTGACTAGGTCGCAATGATGTCATATATCGGAACGACTAAAAGAGTAATTGTCGGTAACAATATCGAACTAGGTATTTGATACCAATGATCGGATCTCAGACAAGTAAAATATCGCGAGATGGTTACGACGTTTATGGTTCACACGATCACTAGATTCATCGCTGAATATGTAGGAGTCATTACGGCTCTCCAGGTCCCGTTGTTGACTGTTGATCAGAGAGGTGTCTCGATCATTGATACATTATTCACGAACCGTAGGGTGACACACTTAAGGTTCGATGACTCGTTCGAGACGATACAGAATATCGGAGAAAAGTTTAGACAGCACCGAAATTGTTTCGGGCAATATTGAAATAGTCACCAAAATTGTTTCAGGGAATATTGAAATAGTTCAAGGTGGTATATATTAATGTTTGATTAACAAATAGTTCAAGGGGTAAGTGTTAATTTTTGTTAATATTATTAACAAATATTTAAATAGAGAAATAAAATTGTTTTATTTATTTCTTAAAGAAACCCCTTGAAATTTTGAATGAGAATTGATGAGAGAATGAGTGGGTTGAGTGGAGACTCCACCCACATGATGAGGGGAGAGGTGGAGGCACCAAAATTTTGTGGCTGCCTCCCCCTCCTATATAAAGAGGAGTTGGAGCTCCCTCTCCCCACACAACTGATGGCTCCCAAGTGCAGGAGATCAATTGTAGTACTTTTCGAATTAGAAAGGTTGTGAAACCCACGAGGAGCAGAAGGAACTGGTAAGTAGAATAGCAAAGAATAATAAAAGCAACAGGTGTTTTTGTGTTTTAATTGTGTAGTGCAAGTAAAGTAAAATGCGGAAAGTAAATTGCACCAAGGAGTAGGTCTCAATGAGAGACAAAGCCCAATCCTCTAATGCGCAAGAGGACAAGCTCAAATGTGTGTTTGTGTCTTATATGTGGAAAACGTTCCCGAGGGCTGCACGGATTTAGCTGGCATAGTGATTCATTGCATAACATGTTTGTATATCTTGTCTAGTTTTAATCTTCTTCGGACGGAGCCACAAATAGGAATAGCTAAATAAATAAACTATCACCCCTTATGATGGATCACGTGGCCAATTAAATGACAGCACGAGAATTATTAAGACATGATGTCCCACCATAGCCTTATGCTCTAAGGTCCCCGATACAAGTACCCTCATAATGCAATTCAACGACTCTGTCTCAAGTTCCTGTCACCTAAAGACATCATCACGTCACTACACTACGGTGTTCTCCTATGAGCCCATGTAGGTGAAGTGTTGTACAGTTGACGTTCGTACAACACCATCATAGAATCACATAAAAGAGAAATACTAGACCAAATAACAACTCATCTTATGTAACAAATCATTGCCAATTCATACTATGCCCTCAGGAACATGCGGGAACAACTCACAACGTGCAAACATGATCATGTATGGTGACATATGTGGTACAACACAATCTGAAACAATTGATCCACCACCAAATAATGACAAGTACTCAATCCCAAACATGCAACGGAGTACAATAACACATATCTAGGGTGTAGCAATGATCAAAATATGAGGGGAACGGAGTGGATCACGGTGATGGTGATGGTGGAGATGGAGGTGCTGGTGAGGATGGTGATGGAGATGCCTCCTCCCACGCCAAGGAGGAGACGGGGATGAAGATGGGGATGATTTCCCCCTTCTCCGGAGCTCCGGAGCAGGAGGATCTGTCTCCCCCAAGGAGAGTTTCGAGAGTTTCGCCGCCCTGGCGGCTCCGTCTCGTCTCAGGAAAATTACGGTGTTGGTTTTCGGGGAAGACGGAGTCGTCAGCAAAAAGACCTCGGGGAGGAGGTGCTGTGGGCTCATTTGGGGGCCCCACACGCGGCCAGGGAATCTGGCCGCGTGGGCTACCCCCTTTTGGGCCTCCTTGCCCTCCTCCTTTGTGTCTTGTGCCCACGGCCTTTCTCCCGAAGAAAAACTGACAGGGTTTCTTTCCTTTTGCAATTGGGATACCTGTAGCTCCTGAAACATCAAAAACATGAAAACAGGTGTTTTCTGACACCCAGAAATTAAATACCAAAAATAGGGACTTTGTAGGAAAGTCCCATAAAATCATCTAAAACATGCAAAACAATGACATAACATTGATAAAACATCCCAATAATGCCTATATGGAGGGTATAAATGATGATACAAAATGCACGTATCAATTCCCCCGAGCTTAAACCTTTGCTCGTCCTCGAGTAAATAAGGACATAGATCATTACATGCATCAATGGACTTATGGTTGATAAATAAATACGGGCATTGTATCATCATCATGTTCAGTTATAATGCAAGATGAATGAATAGAACTCATACACATAAGGATAACATATTCGAAGCTCTAGCAAACACCCCATACTTTTGAAAGAAAATAACCATTGTATGTTGGACAATTGAATTATACTCTTTAATTTGGAGAAAGATAAATGAGTAGAAGTAAAACATGATCAAGTCTCATTTAGTTTCCAAACTATTCAGCTTAAATTACTAATTGTAATGTGGCATCCATTGGGCTAAGACTCTCATTGCCCCTTTATCATTAGCATCTTAATTTATGAATGTTGAAGTAATGTGGTTGACAAGGTGTTGGTTGAATGTCTCATGCCCCGTGAGTGTGAAAACCTACTCCATGATTACTCAACTTAAGATTCCTAATAAGCTTTGTACAATCATAATAAGTATTAATGACATCATAGAGAATTGCAAAGAGGTACCTCTTGCCCCATGACATAGAAACCAGCCCATGTCACAATAACAAGATGAACAAACGGAGTAGACTCGTCATCCTTTTTTTAGTTCATTCACTATATGCATAGCTTCTTATTTTATTGTAGGATGTGTTTTTAGAGTCCACTGTAGCTGTAAGTAAATTGCCACCATGATCAAGCATGGCTTGGGTTAGCGGCCCAATGCAATTTCTCTAGTCATATATACTTACTCATCAAAACTTACTATTCCTCTATTTCATTTCGGCATGGCAGGAGTCCAAAAACAAAAGCACATGACATCAACTAAATATAAAATTTCTTTGTGCAATGTTGAAAGCTTTTCACGTGATGCACGTGTTAGCCAACTCCCAACCAAAATCCTTATCAAGCACAAAACTTTTAGCTCCCATTAATGGGTCATGTTTGTTAAGTGCAATAGAAATAAATGTGTGCATTCAAAAGTTCGTGAGAGTCTTATCCCAAATTCAGCCCATGCCAATTAATAACATAAGCATCTTAATTTAGAGCATAAATGAAACTATAACATGGTGAACATGCTCGGAATAGCCATTAAGCTAATAGACAGATAGTGGATTTATGTCATATTGAGATAATTCTACAATTGTCCAACACACGCAAGTTAATTAATTTCAAGGCAAGATGTGATTGAAACCTCTAAATATGCCATGCCCATTTGCATGAGTGTTACCCATAAATCCCCAAAACAAGGGAATCATGGATGACACCATACTTTATTATTCATTGATAAACCATAAGATAGGGATGCATGATAATACTCAATGAGCTCACTCAAGCCTAAACGAAAACGATACTAGATAATAAAAGCAAGACACACCAAAACTAGATAGACATGATAAAGCTGATAAAAGACGGGGGATAGGTGAAACCCCCCCCAAGCTTAGAAGTTTGCGTCCTCCGCGGCTATCTCCTTTTCATATTCAGCCTCCCACTCTTCCTTCCTCTTGTCGTAATCTTCCTTCCACTCTTCCTGCTTCCATGGAAAAGGCCTTCCAGTATGGAAGGACATGGGTGGATCATTGTACCTGAGAGTGGCAGCTTCTGCAATCTTCTGGAAACGTTCTGCATACTCACAGTTCTGGTTCTCCATGTCCCACATCAGAGCTTGGTACCTATCCATCTCTGATATGACACACAGATACCTAGTCCCCAGGTCCTTGATCCTCTCCTCGTACTCCTCTATCTTCTTCTCCAGCTCCAGATTCATGAAGTGGTGGGCATCAAGGCTGCGTTCAACAATAGAGTTATACCTGAAAACTGTTTGTTCCAGAGCCTCCAGCCTCTCCTCCAGCGTGCCTTCGGTTTTGGGAGCCTTCACCTCCTCCATGAGCAACACACCATCCTTCAAGGTCAGGGTTTTCATGGGGGTCATCACGGAGTTGAGGTAATGGTTCACAATGCCTCCCTTGGGTGGATCTTCCCCCTCTAGGTTGGATCCGGAGCTTGACATGGCTAAACCCTAGCAGACAGAAACAGCAGAAACAAAGATCGCGCGAGAACTCTCGGTGCGGGATTAGATCGACAAAAGGGGGTATATATTGACGGGTTTTAGGGTAAGACAAAGTGTCGGAGTCGAAAACGAGACGGAACGGGAATCCGAGGTGGAAAAGGGGTACCTCCACGCGGCCAAGGAATCTGGCCGCGTGTGGGGTCCTCTTTTCCCCCTCGAGGTCCAATTCCTTCCAATTTTCTTGTCCCACACGTTAATTTCCATAAAAAATGAGTTTCGTAAGTTTTCACGCAATTCCGAGAAACTTCCAAACAAATAATTGTAAATTATTGAATTTGGGTTTCTGAAACTGCAGGATCCCTTACAATTAGCTCCTCCGGTGTCATTAACTTTATCTCCTCGATGGTTCCTATGAAGCTCTTTCCTGCAATATAATGTTTTAGGCGTTGTCCATTGACCACATGAGGTTTACCTTTCATATCACCGTGAAGACGGATGGCCCCCGAACGGTATACCTCCTGTACTACCAATGGACCCTGCCATTTTGAAGCTAATCCCTGCAGAAAACTTAAAACGAGAGTTGTACAATAGGACTTGATCACCTACTTTAAATTCCTTTCTTTTAATTTTCTTGTCATGCCAAATTTTAACTTTCTCTTTAAACAATTTTGCACTTTCATAGCTTCATTCCTCCATTCATCTAATAGAATTAGGTCAAGCAATCTCTTCTCCCCCGCTGTTTTTAAATCAAAATTTAATTTCTTAATAGCCCATCTAGGTTTATGTTCTAATTCAACGGGTAAATGACATGCTTTTCCATAAACCATTTTATAAGGAGACATACCCATAGGATTTTTATAAGCAGTTCTATAAGCCCACAATGCATCATTAATTTTAAGTGGCCAATCAGATCTAGCTCTGTTTACTGTTTTCTCTAAAATAAGTTTAATTTCCCTATTACTTAATTCAACTTGTCCGCTAGTTTGAGGATGATAGGGTGACGCAATTCTATGATTAACATTATATTTTGCCAATGTTTTTCTAAGAACACCATGTATAAAATGAGATCCACCATCAGTAATTAAAAATCTAGGAACACCAAATCTAGGGAAAATAATTTCTTTAAGCTTTTGCATGGCTGTGGCATGGTCTGCACTCTTAGTAGGAATTTCTTCTACCCATTTTGTAACATAATCAACAGCAAACAAAATGTGAGTATGTTTTGTACTAGATGCAGGAAATGGTCCCATAATGTCAAAACCCCACACATCAAATGGTTCAAGTGGTAATGTATAGTTCATAGGCATTTCATTCCTTCTACCAATGTTTCCTACTCTTTGACATTTATCACAAGTTTTAATATATTCAGCACAATCCTTGAATAGAGTAGGCCAATAAAAACCACATTGTAATACCTTTGTTGCAGTACGATCTCCTGCATGATGTCCTCCATAGGGACTGTCATGACAATCTCTTATAATATCCTGCTGTTCATGCTCAGGTACACAACGTCTAATAATGCCATCAACACTTTTCTTATACAAGAATGGATCATCCCAAAAATAACGTGTAAGGTCATAAAAGAATTTCTTTCTTTGCTGGTAAGTAAATTGTGGTGGCATAACTTTCCCAACAATAAAATTTGCATAATTAGCAAACCAAGGAGATGCAACTTTATCACTAGAAACACTAACAAGGGCAAGTTGTTCATAAGCAAAACTATCATTAATAGGAATAGGATCATCAGGTATATTTTCCATTCTAGAAAGATGATCAGCTACGGGATTATCTTCTCCTTTCCTATTATGTGTAAATCAAATTCTTGCAACAAAAGTACCCATCTTATTAGCCTAGGCTTAGCATCTTTCTTATTCATCAAATATTTAATAGCAGAATGATCAGAGTGCACAGTGACTTTTGAATCAATTATGTAAGATCTAAATTTATCACATGCAAATATTACCGCTAAAAATTCTTTTTCAGTTGTAGCATAATTTCTTTGAGCACCATCTAGTGTTTTACTAGCATAGTAAATCACATTCAATTTCTTATCAACCCTTTGGCCTAAAATAGCTCCGACTGCATAATCACTAGCATCACACATAGTTTCAAAGGGCAAGTTCCAATCAGGAGGTTGAATAATAGGTGCAGTTATTAAGGCTTTCTTTAAAACATTAAAGGATTCTATGCAATCATCATTAAAAGAAAACGGAACATCCTTTTGCAAAAGATTGGTTAGAGGCTTTGATATTTTAGAGAAATCTTTAATGAACCTACGATAAAAACCTGCATGACCGAGAAAACTTCTTATACCTTTGATGTCTCTTGGATATGGTAATTTCTCAATAGCTTCAATTTTTGCTGGGTCAACTTCTATTCCTCTTCCATAAATACTATGCCCAAGAACAATTCCCTCTGTTACCATAAAGTGACACTTCTCCCAATTAAGAACAAGGTGTTGGTCTTCACAACGCTGCAAAACTTTGTTAAGGTTGAACAAGCAATTATCGAAAGAAGTACCATACACCGAAAAATAATCCATAAAGACTTCCACTATCTTTTCAATATAATCAGCAAATATAGCATTCATGCATCTCTGAAAAGTAGCAGGCGCATTACATAAACCAAAAGGCATTCTCCTATAAGCAAATGTACCATATGGGCAAGTAAAAGTGGTCTTTTCCTGATCATCACTATGAACTGGAATTTGAGAGTAGCCTGAATACCCATCTAAATAACAAAAGTGAGAATGTTTAGATAATCTCTCTAGCATTTGATCAATAATGGGCAATGGATAATGGCCCTTACGAGTTGCTTTATTTAATTTTCGATAATCAATGCACATTCTATAACCAACAACAGTACGTTGAGCAACAAGTTCATCATCTTTATTAGGAACCACAGTAATTCCACCTTTCTTAGGAACACAATGAACAGGACTAACCCATTTACTATCAGCTATAGGATAAATAATACCAGCCTCTATGAGTCGAATTACCTCCTTTCTTACCACTTCCTTCATTTTTGGATGTAGACGGCGTTGGAAATCAACAACAGGTTTAGCATCTTCTTCCAAATTAATTTTATGCATACATAGAGCTGGACTTATGCCCTTAAGATCATCAAGAGAATAACCAATAGCCTTACGGTGGGCTTTAAGCACATCAAGTAATTTCTCTTCTTCCTCAGCTGAAAGGTTAGCACTAATAATAACAGGATATATTTTTTTCTTATCCAAGTATGCATATTTCAGATTTTCAGGCAAAGGCTTTAATTCAAAACTAGGATCTCCTTTAGGAGGTGGGAGTACTCCTAGATTATCAGGTGGGATATGCAATTGTAATTGTGGAGGTTGCTGCCATAATATTTGTTCTAAAGCTTCTTTTTCTGCATCATTAAATGGCTCTTCCTGATTAAGCATATAACGTTCCACCACACGTCTGATGAAGCTAAAGCTATATGAGCAAGAGTTTCAATTATATCTTTAGATTTTGGTTCTTTCTTAGCAGGTTTATCAGCAAATTTAAAAAAATTAAATTCAAGTTTCTCTCCAGCACATTCAATAAACACACTTTCTCTAGGCAAATCAATTTCAGCACCAACAGTATGTAAGAAAGGTCTACCAAATATAATAGGACAGAAAGAATCTTGTGGACAACCAAGCACAATAAAATCAGTAGGATATTTTATTTTCCCTACCAATACTTCAACATCTCTAACAATTCCAAAGGGACTAATATAATCTTTATTAGCAAGTTGAATGGTCATACCTGTTTCTTCCATGGTGATAGGATCAATATCAGGCTTAATTTCTTGATAGAGAGAATATGGAATGACACTAATGCTTGCTCCAATATCACATAAACCATGATAACAAGAAGTCCCAATAGAGCATGATATAATTGGCTTACCAACTTTGGATGAATTCCCTTTAATAACTTTGGTAGAATCTTCACATAAATAAACATCAACATTATCTTCTTCATTTAATTGCTTAATAATAGAGACTTGGTTCTTGACTTCCACCTGTTCTTTAGGTTGAGATGATCTCTTTCTACTTTTGTCAGCAACAGCAATAAGCAAATTCTCTTTAACTTTTTCAGGATAGGGGGGTGGTTCAATATATTCTTCTATTACTACAGATGACACTGGTGTTTCTTTAATAAATTTAGGGACAACAATAGAAGATTTAATAGGTTCAACATAATAATCAAAGCCACTTTTAGGAATTCGAATGTGCTCAGCAAATTTCTTAGCTATTTCAATTGCAACATATGGATCAAGACCAAAATCTTTAATAACATTCTTGAACAAAATAGAACTAGAGAAACTTTCTACACATGAATATCCACAATCAAAATAAGCTTCATTACCTTTGTCTAGGTCCCAATATTCAGAGTTCTTCGAAATA
The DNA here is from genome assembly GCA_028641055.1 of Alopecurus myosuroides. Classification (NCBI taxonomy): domain Eukaryota; kingdom Viridiplantae; phylum Streptophyta; class Magnoliopsida; order Poales; family Poaceae; genus Alopecurus; species Alopecurus myosuroides. Next base: position 212,278,371 of record CM054057.1, on the reverse strand, counting down.
ATTTCCAATAAATTCCAAGCTTCTTCTGCAGTATTATTAGTGAAGCTTCCACCAGATGAACCATCCAAATATTGCTTTAGCCTATCAGGTAGTCTCACATAAAAGTTTATCAATATAAGTTTATTTGTGAGATCATGACAAGGATTCTTACGAAGGAGGTCCTTAAGCCTCCCCCAAGCTTGAGTAATACTCTCTCCAAGGTGTGGCCAAAAATTAAATATAAAGCAACGATTCTCATAAGCCTCTTTAGGAGTAAAATATTTAAGAAAGAAAACCTTCATAAAAGTATCCCAATTATGTGTAATTTCTTCATCCAGGGACATATACCATTTTCGAGCATCACCAGTTAAGGACTGGTACAATACCTTGCATTTTACCTCCTCCTCGGAAATAGCCTTGAGCCTAATTAGCCCACATATATCCTCAATAGCCCGTATGTGATCACTTGCAGCCTTTGTTCCATCCCCTGCAAAATACTCATTCCTAACAGCTTTAAAAAATTCAAGGGGAATAATATAACCATCATCATGAGGTGCTTTTTCAACAACTTTAGTTTTAATAGCATTAGCACTCTCATATAAAGCAAGTTTTAGCGAAGCATCTCTCATAAAAGCCATAATAATAACAGGATGCAATAGCAAATAAAATTCAGCTTTCAAGTTTCCTTACCAAACTTCTTACCAATAGCACTACGCTCCCCGGCAACGGCGCCAGAAAAGTGTCTTGATGGTTCCCAAGTGCAGGAGATCAATTGTAGTACTTTTCGAATTAGAAAGGTTGTCGAACCCACGAGGAGCAGAAGTAACTGGTAAGTAGAATAGCAAAGGAATAATAAAAGCAACAGGTGTTTTTGTGTTTTAATTGTGTAGTGCAAGTAAAGTAAAATGCGGAAAGTAAATTGCAGCAAGTAGTAGGTCTCAATGAGAGACAAAGCCCAATCCTCTAATGCGCAAGAGGACAAGCTCAAGTGTGTGTTTGTGTCTTATATGTGGAAAACGTTCCCGAGGGCTGCACGGATTTAGCTAGCATAGTGATTCATTGCATAACATGTTTGTATATCTTGTCTAGTTTTAATCTTCTTCAGACGGAGCCACAAATAGGAATAGCTAAATAAATAAACTATCACCCCTTATGATGGATCACGTGGCCAATTAAATGACAGCACGCGAATTATTAAGACATGATGTCCCACCATAGCCTTATACTCTAAGGTCCCCGATACAAGTACCCTCATAATGCAATTCAACGACTCTGTCTCAAGTTCCTGTCACCTAAAGACATCATCACGTCACTACACTACGGTGTTCTCCTATGAGCCCATGTAGGTGAAGTGTTGTACAGTCGACGTTCGTGCAACACCATCATAGAATCACATAAAAGAGAAATACTAGACCAAATAACAACTCATCTTATGTAACAAATCATTGCCAATTCATCCTATGCCCTCAGGAACATGCGGGAACTACTCACAACGTGCAAACATGATCATGTATGGTGACATATGTGGTACAACACAATCTGAAAGAATGGATCCACCACCAAATAATGACAAGTACTCAATCCCAAACATGCAACAGAGTACAATAACACGTATCTAGGGTGTAGCAATGATCAAACTATGAGGGGAACGGAGTGGATCACGGTGATGGTGATGGTGGAGATGCAGATGCTGGTGGGGATGGTGATGGAGATGCCTCCTCCCCCGCCAAGGAGGAGACGGGGATGAAGATGGGGATGATTTCCCCCTTCTCCGGAGCTCCGGAGCAGCAGGATCTGTCTCCCCCACGGAGAGTTTCGAGAGTTTTGCCGCCCTGGTGGCTCCGTCTCGTCTCGAGAAAATTAGGGTGTTGGTTCTCGGGGAAGACGGAGTCGTCAGCAAAATGACCTCAGGGAGGAGGTGCTGTGGGCCCATTTGGGGGCCCCACACGCGGCCAGGGAATCTGGCCGCATGGGCTACCCCCTTTTGGGCCTCCTGGCCCTCCTCCTTTGTGTCTTGTGCCCACGGCCTTTCTCCCGAAGAAAAACTGACAGGGTTTCTTTCCTTTCGCAATTTGGATACTTGTAGCTCCTGAAACATCAAAAACATGAAAACAGGTGTTTTCTGACACCCAGAAATTAAATACCAAAAATAGGGACTTTGGAAAGTCCCATAAAATCATCTAAAACATGCAAAACAATGACATAACATTGATAAAACATCCCAATAATGCCTATATGGAGGGTATAAATGATGATATAAAATGCATGTATCAACAACTTGTGTCATCTCCTCTCCCTCCATGCCATGCTCCATTTCATGGTCATCCGCTTGGCGAAGCCCTGGCCGTGGAGTTTCTCCACCACACCACGCCGTCATGCTGCTGGAGTTATGAGGGATCCTCTCCTTCCGCTGCCCTGCTGGATTGAGGGAACGGAGGTCGTCATCGAGCTGTACATGTGACCGAGTGCGGAAATGCTGCTAGATTGCAGCGCTCTTCATTGCGATCTTGAGATCGAAAGTGATCGTCTTCATCATCCATGATATTTGATCTCGTAACGCTCTGTATCTTTGAGGTTATGTTACTCTAACACTATCTCCTTACCCGTTGCTTACATCTTCTAGATTAGATCTTGGCCCTTCGGGTGTCCTTCACGTAGCAATATTTTTTCTTTCTATGCTACGAACCCATCAGTGGTATTAGAGCCAGGTTTATGCGTAGATCTTTTGTATGGGTAGAACACACAGGTGTATGTGGGCGTTGATGATCATGTTATTGCCTGCTTGAGTATTTTTTTTTTATCTTAGTGGCATAGTGGGATGAAGTGGCCCGGACTACCTTTACATGTCCACGTACATGAGACCTGTTCGACGCTTGACATTCAACATTGTATTGCATAAGTGGCTTTGCGGATGTCAAGTATCTCACACTATGGTTAAGATCTTATCTACAACGGGTTGATACTAATTTGTTTATCAACGTTGTGGTTCGTGTTCGTAGGTATGAACGGTTTTATCTTCGAAAGCCCTAAGCCATGTAAAATATACAAAAATAAATTAGAGACGTCTAACTTGTTTTGGCAGGGAATGTGATGTGATATGGTCAATGTTACAAATTTGATGTATGAAATGATCTCTTTGTAAATTATGGACACACCGGTAGGAACCATACGATTGTCTTATTATTTATGGACCGCTTGTATATCATATCCATGTGATATGTTGTAATTTTGAGGTAAAATCAAGATGGATGCGTCACATACCTTGGTGCCACGCCGGTGGGATAACAGAGATCATATCATGTTGCACAAGATGGAGATCAAGTGCAAGAAGGACCATATCATTATTCATGCATGTGATGTTAATCCTTGTATGCATCTTATTTTGCTTAGATCGCGACGGTAGCATTATAAGATGATTCCTCTCACTTAATATCAAGATAATAATGTGTTCTTCCTTAGTATGCACCGTTAAAAAATTTCGTCGTTTTGAGACACCACGTAATGATCGGGTGTGATAGACTCAACGTTCGCATACAACGGGTGCTGACGAGCCTAACATGTACATACATGGCCTATGAACACACGCAAATACTACGGTTCTACTTGGCGAGCCTAGCATGTACAGACATGACCTCGGGACACGTAACTGAAAGGTAAAGCATGAGTCGTATGGATGATATGATGAACATGTCGATGTTCGCCTCTGTAGCTACATCATCTCACGTGATGATCGGTTTTGGTGTAGTGAATTTGGTTTGTGTAATCACTAATATGACTAGAGGGATGTTGTTTTTGAGTGGGATTTCACGTAGTAATTTTGAATTAACTTAAACTTAATTCATCATGAACCACCAATCAAAGTGAATATGCATAAATTGTAGTAGTCATTGGCATCCACAGATTACCTTACACTTAGATTGTTAATTGATATAACTGTGATGATCTGGTAAAAACCATTTTGTACTAATATTGTATTATTGAAATTTAGAATTCAGTCCTATTGTAGATTTTCGGTATAACCTACCTAGCTCCACACGATTAATGATAGATTGATCTAGAGAGAAAATTATTCCTACTTAGAATCCAGTGTCATGCTTGCGGCCATAATACTTGATCTTCAAAAGAATGTTTTGAGAATCAAGGTGACCAAGGAGCTGGAAAAGAATTGTTTTCAGAAACAAGTGAGGAGTGAAAGACATATTGATATCTAGAACCTTGTTTGTGGCAACATGTGAATGATCGAGAGGTTAACTAGAGGGGGGGTGAATAGGTTAACTACAAATTTTAATTTCTTTTTCAAGTTAACAAGGTAATGCTCAAATATAGATTATCTAGATTATGCAACTAGGTGAACAATCCTATATGTTGAGCAAGTACAACTAGCACGAGGTAAGTATATGACTAAGCTAGTAGTAACTAGTAAAGGTAAGTTGAGGGATAACCGAACATAGTGACGCGGAGATGTATCCCGAAGTTCACTTCCCAATGGAAGCTAATCTCCGTTGGAGCGGTGCGGTGCCACCAAAGTGGAACACCGAGTAGGCCTCAAATGCCACACCGTATCTCCTTCGAGTCCTTCCACCGATGTGGATAGGCTCGAATCACTATGTTGCCGTTGAGGTTGACAACTAGAACCTTTACAAGGATGAGGCACACTCCACGAGATTGGAGGGTCCTCACCAAATCCCACGAGCCGCCAAGACTCCGAGAAGCAAGATCCACGGGCACAAAAGCACCGGGGATATCAACAAGGCTCCGAGCTCCGATGAACTAAGAGCAACAAGATTCCTAGCTCCAATGAACTAAGAATGACAAGATCCCTATGGGATGAGTGGGTGGATTTCTAATCGACTCGGTGGAGTTGTAGATCGGGGGTGTCTCCTTCAAATCCCAAAGTATCACGAGCTTCGGTTGGGGATTTGTGGAGATCTTGTTCTTGAGTTTGAGCTTGGTCAATCAATGGTGGTGAGAGAAAGTGTGGGTGAGATTGACAAAGCAAGGAGGTAGGTGGAGGCCTTGTATTTATACCCATGTCTAAAAATACGGCCGTTAGGGGGGATTTCCCTTTCCTGCGTCCCACCCCGGCCTGGGGGCCGGCCTGGCCGGCCTGGGAGCAGCCAGGGCCGGGCCAAACCCACCCCGGCCTGGGGGGCCGGCCTGGGGCCAGCGTGGGATGTCGTGGAGGCCGGCGTGGAAGCAGCCAGCCCGGCCTGGGGCCGGCGTGGGGCTGGGGGTGAGGCCGGACCCCCACCCGGGCACCCCGGCCTGGAGGCCGGCCTGGGGGCAGCGGGGGCAGAGGGGAGGGGCCGGACCCCCACCCGAACGGCCCGGCCTGGGGGCCGGCCTGGGGCCAGCGTGGGGCCAGCCTGGGGCTGCGCCAGCCCGGCCTGGAGCCCGGCCAGGCAGGCCAGGAGGCCGGCCACCCCTTTTTCTTCGTCCTTTTTCCCTTTTTCTTCGCCGTTTCTTTTCTCCTTTTTCTCATCTTTTCCCGTACCTTTTTCACACTTATTGCTGCAGCTTGTATGATATTTACGGGTCTATATTTTCTGAGTACACTTAGCAAAACACATTAGTCCATCTATATGTTGTAATCAAACACTCAAAACAGGATTTAGAAACTATGTTCTTTCAATCTCCCCTTTTATATGTTTGATGACAACATACGGATTTGCATAAGAGATAATTTTGCATGGCTATTTGTGAGAGAATTAACATATATTCATACTCCCTTTATTTGTGTGCCCATAGCAATTGACATGTATATTTGATAATCATGATGATGATGAGACTACAACATTTTTATGTGAAGTGCAAGAAATTAGTTCAAACATGATTTTATCATTGAAGATACACAAGTATGAACACAAGTGAGCAATAATGTTTACCACTAGGAAGATCTTACCATAGCATTCTTCTTATGAATAACAACTACCCTCATTATGGCTTCAACACATCGAAATAGTGAGTAGATGAAATAACTTGATAGGCTTGCTATGATCTTCAATAACAATTGTCACACGCATAATAGAGAGTACGATAGATAAATAAAGACATAGTCTTACAATAACACCAAGGTTCAACAAACCACACAAATAGTTTCAACTAGAAATGATGAAAGCAAATCACGAAGATAAGACGCAAATGAATGCATGAAATGCAATGCTATGCGTGAGTGTTTCTCCCCCTTGGCATCATACACCAAAAAGGGAGAACAATGCAACCCGATCACTCGTCGCCCATCTCATCCTCATCCTCATCCTCATGGAAGTCCTCTGGAGGAACCTGACTGGAGCTAGCCTCAGCGGTGGTGTATGGCCCCGCAAAAGAGCCGAGAGAGCTAACATCATCTCCACACCAATAAGTATGCTTAGACTTCCACTTCTCCTCGAAAATCTCTTCGGAGCTGGGGGGACTAAGAGGAATCTTGAGAGCAGTCTGGATGGCGCGCTGACGGCGACTAGAGGCCTTCCCTTTGCGATAAGCCTCATAATCCTGATGTTGCTTATCAATGAAAAAGCAGTTCATCTTCTGAAGAATCTTCTTGAGATTGAAGGTCTCAGGAGGAGGAGAAGGTGAAGGAGAGCGGCGAGTAACTGACTCGGTGCGGGTGCGCTTAGGCCTTGGCTCATGAGCAGACTCAATGGGAGCATCATACATAAGAATGGACTTCTTGGGAGTCACTTTGGCATAGTTGTTGAGGAGACCTTCTGGGATGCGGGTCTCAATAAGACGCTGAATATATGAGCCATAGATGGGTACTCGCTTTTCCTTAACCACATTCTGCATCTCCTGCCACATGTAGTCCAGTACATCCAATTGCTTCTTTGCCTGCATCCGAGACTCAATGTGGAAGAGGAGGTTGATCATCCACTTGCGTACCTCGCCCTTCTCACCAAATTTGGCGTTGATGGTGTTGCGAAGAATGGCGTGTATCATGTACCAATGCTCAGAGAAGAACTTGATCTTAGGAATATGCATGGAGCCGGTACCCTCGGGATAGCAATGACGAAGCCCCTCCTTGGCCTTCATAATCTTGTTGGACTCCCCATGAATGCGAAAATAGAATGCATAGTCAAACCGATACTCGGTAATACCCAGAATAGTACCAAACTCATCCATGGTAGCCTCACACTTGGAGCCACCGCTCATCCATATCAATGTACGCGGGAGACGCGTGGGACCTCCAGATGTGAAGTGAACGGTGGAGTAGAACTCCCTGAGCAACTCTGGAGAGTACGGATGAGCAAGGGTGTCACCCATGAGAGGAGTGAGGTTGTGGAAGTCCATAATGGTCATAACTTCAGACCACTTGGTGCGAGCATACTCAATGTCAAAGTAATGTTGATCCACGTGACTGTGCTGAAGCTTGCCAAGAATAAATTCATGCATGACTTGATGCATCTTGCAATAGAACCGAGGATCCGAGCACGTGCGTTGACCAAACTCATAAGGATTAAATTTCAGCCTAGCTTCCTCAAAATCGGCGGTACTGAGGCCACCCCAGTTGTTGATCACGGGCTCCTTTGGATTGATAGGAAGAGAGGGTCTCCGTGAGGGAGTAGAGCCAGCAACATCCTGGGCACTCTTCTTGCGAGAGGTGCGAGGGTGGAGAGAGCGAGAGGCATCGGACTCATTGTGAGGAGGAGAATCACCTGAAACATATGATGCATGGATATGGAGCATGATAATGAGTGCACATGGTCGTTGTTTAGGAGAAAAAGAAAATAATTAAGCCATGAATCAATTGGACAACGACATGGTAAACTAAATACTAGCCCAATAGTTAGTGAACAAGATATTATGGTTGTTTGCATATTATCATATCATGTGTATAGAATTGTGTGATGTGAAACAAAATATTGGGCATGTAATCATACGAGAGGCCATTAGGATGTAAAAATAGTTAGGTTATATCATACACATTATGGCACAATAAGAGGACAAGCATCAATAATGGGAAAATTGTAGTATTTAGCCATGGCCAACTATGAAATTGGATGTGCAAAACTAGGTGAGGCATGGTATCATAGGGCTAGGGCTAGAATACAAGGAGCATGGAACATCAACATGGCATACATAAGAATAGATGGAACCCATGTCATGAACAAATCATAATATATCATAGCGGTATGAACCCTAGCATGAATAGATGGAGAGAAAAAAAATTGAGCACATGAACACTAGTACTAGCACACCTAGAGCGAGCACTCACATACACCTAAACCATAGAAAAGCCCAAAGAAAATTACCCGAGTTCGAAGCCATCTTCAAACAAAAATCACTAAGCAATCAAATGTCCCGATCTCCTCCAATAAGGGGTTAATGAGAAATCCGTGTGGAGGAGAGGGAGGAGAGGGCCGAGGGCTTGCGGATCCGTGAATTTGGGCGGTGGGGATGGGCTAGGGAGATGGGGGGGTTGGGGGAGGCAAGAGCACCAAGGTGCTCTAATGGAGGGTGGAGAGGAGGAAGAAGGGGAGTGGGGGCGGTTGGTGTAGGGGAGGGGGCGTGTGCGTGTGTTTGTGCGTGTGGGGGTGGGGCAGCGCCCACCCCGGCCTGGGGTCGGGCGGAGAGGCCGGCCAGGCCGGCGCGGTGCACGAGCGGCGGGGGAGCGGGGCGGTCGGCCTGGGGCCGGCGCGCGGGGGAAGGAGGCCGGGCGGGAGGCCGGCCATGCGCCCGAACGCCCCGGCCTAGGGGCCGGCTTGGGGCCGGCGCGCGCGGGGGGGGGGGGGAGGCCGGGTTTTGTTGTTTTTTTTTTCGTTGGCAGTTGGGCTAGCTTGTTTGATTTTTTGATTTTTTTGAAACAAAATAAAATAAAAGATGAACCCACCCAACATATCAAACCACAACACACAATACAAGAAGACATGAACAATATTTCAATTTGAAGAATTGTCAGAAAACATATTCTAACAACATTTTCATGAGTTTGGTTTTTAGAGCACTTTTATTTGACCATGTGCACGAATGATATGAGGATGATGACATGCATATGATGATTTCATTTGTATCCAATGGAAAAAAAATGAGACGAAATGAGCAACATTGGATACCCATGAAATATGAAAACAAAAAAATGAGTGAACACTCGAATACAAATGTCGTATTGAAAAATTGGCGGTGGCCGTAGCCACCATGTATGAGTATGTTCGATATGTCACCGCGAAGATGTATCTTGGGTGCATTGTCGAGACTCATCGTTGAAGCACATGATGTCATTAAAATGATCATTTAGGCATGATTTGTTTATTTATGCATTATAAAGGTAGTGTTGGCTCATTGATTGAGCTACACTCCCCCTATGTCTATGCGTGCATCTAAATCCAAATAAGAGTCTAGTAGGGGTGTGTATGCAAGATTTTCAATCAACTAAAATTGCTTGCACATATGATGTTGAGCTCACTCCTCAATTCCTTGAATCTCTTCACATCTAGAGGCTTGGTAAGGATGTCGGCAAGTTGATCTTTAGTGTTGACATAAGAGAGTGAGATATCACCATTTGCCACATGATCCCGAATAAAATGATACCGAATCTCAATATGCTTGGTCTTGCCATGAAGTACCGGATTGTGACCAATCTTAATGGCACTCTCATTATCACATAAAAGAGGCATTGTCTTAATCTTAATTCCAAAATCCTTAAGACATTGCCTCATCCATAAGAGTTGAGAACAACAACTTGCGGCGGAAATATACTCCGCTTCCGTGGAGGAGGTGGCAATACAATTTTGCTTCTTGGAAGACCAACACACGAGAGACCTACCAAGAAATTGGCAAGCCCCCGAGGTTGATTTTCTATCCATCTTGTCACCTCCCCAATCCGCATCCGAGTATCCCACAAGATCAAAAGTTGTGTTTGATGGATACCAAAGACCATGAGTGGGAGTGTCAACCAAGTACCTAAGAATCCTCTTGACCGCAATCATATGGCTTTCCTTGGGGTTAGATTGAAATCTTGCACACAAACCCACACTAAACATAATGTACGGTCTAGATGCGCAAAGGTAAAGCAAAGATCCAATGATGGATCAATAAAGTTTGGGGTCTACCGGTATACCTTCATGATCCAAAGAGAGATTTGTGGTTGTTGGCATTGGATAAGGTAATGGTTTGGCATTGATCATATCGAATTTCTTGAGCATGTCTTGAATATATTTGGCTTGACAAATAAAAGTCCCTTCATGATATTGCTTGATCTCAAAACCTAGAAAGAATTTTAATTCTCTCATCATAGACATCTCAAATTCACTTGTCATTAGTTTGGCAAATTGATCTACAAAACTCACGTTAGAGGATCCAAATATAATATCATCAACATATACTTGGCATACGAAGAAATGTCCATTTACACTTTTGGTAAAGAGAGTGGGATCAATTACCCCAAGTACGAAACCACGATCTACTAAGAACTCCTTTAAGTGATCATACCAAGCACGTGGGGCTTGTTTGAGGCCATACAAAGCCTTATGGAGGAAGTAGACATGGTTAGGATACTTGGGATCCTCGAATCCCGGAGGTTGTTTAACATATACCATTTCATTTAAAGGTCCATTTAGAAAAGCACTTTTAACATCCATTTGATGCAAGATGAAGTTATGACTAGTGGCAAATGCAAGTAATATACGAATGGATTCAAGCCTAGCTACGGGAGCGAAAGTTTCACCGTAGTCAAGTCCTTCGACTTGAGAGTAGCCTTGAGCAACCAATCGTGCTTTGTTGCGAATCACTTGCCCATGAGAATCTTGCTTATTCTTGAACACCCATTTAGTTCCAATGATATTGTGATCCTTGGGTCTTTCCACTAGTGACCATACTTTGTTTCTCTCAAAATTATGGAGCTCTTCATGCATAGCTTGAACCCAATCTTCATCTTCAAGAGCATCATACACTTTGATGGGTTCAACATGAGAGACATATGAGTGAATACCACAAAACTTGAGTACTTGTCCACGAGTGGAGACACTTCTTCCCAAGCCACCAATGATATTCTTTTGATATAGTGACTTTTGTTGCAATCTTGATGCTTGACGAGACATGATACGAACTAGAGCATCATCGGGATGTTCATTAGGTGGAATATCCTCATCATTTCCTTCATCAAGACCATTGTCCACCCTTATTGGAGTTCTTGGTGATGTATCACCAATACTATTTCCACCATTATCATTGGGTGGATCTTGATCACTTTCTTGATGGGAGGTATCCACATGGAGATCTTCTTCTTGTTCTTGGTTTACCATTTGATTGGTGGTTGATGTAGAGGGATCCACTTGCGTAGAGCTAGTTCCATCCTCATTTGCCACAAGGTGTCCCTCAATGGGTATAAGTGGACCTACACCCATTCTTCCTATGGCTATGGAGGATGGTTCATCACCTACATCATCACAATCAATTTGCTCCACTTGGGAGCCATTATCCTCATGAAATTCCACATTCATAGATTCTTCAACACACCCGGTGGATATGTTGTAGACTCTATAAGTGTGGGAGTTCGTGGCATAACCAACAAAAATACCTTCAAAAGTTCTAGCATCAAACTTAGACAATCTAGTTCCCTTTATGTATACTTGGCATTTGCACCCAAAAACTCGAAGATATTTGAGGTTGGGTTTGTTACCAGTTAGAAGCTCATATGGAGTCATGCCAATCATCGGACGAAGGAAGAGTCGGTTAGATAGATGACAACCGGTGTTGATGGCTTCGGCCCAAAAGTTATATGGGGATTTGAACTCGGCCATCATAGTTCTTGCCATATCAATAAGTGTGCGATTCTTCCTCTCCGCAACACCATTTTGTTGAGGGGTGTACGCGGCGGAATATTGATGTCTTATCCCCTCATTACCCAAGAATTCATCCATGGTGTAGTTCTTGAACTCGGAACCATTGTCACTCCTAATGGATAAGATCTTGGTGTCATATTGGCGTTGCACTTCGGTAGCCCAAGTAATGAATCTTTCTTGAGTTTCACTCTTCTTCTTGATATAGAAGACCCAAGTGTATCTTGTATAATCATCAACAATAACCAAACAATATTTCTTGCCACCAAGACTATCATATGTGGGAGGCCCAAATAAATCCAAGTGAATGCGCTCAAAGGGTCTTGTTGTGGCGATGATTGATGTCTTGGGATGATTCTTCTCATGCATCTTTCCGGCAATACAAGAGCTACAAGGACGATCTTTGGAAAAATTCACACTTGTTAGTCCTATCACATGCTCACCCTTCACAAGAGTTTGTAAATTTCTCATACCGACGTGGCCTAGGCGGCGATGCCAAAGCCACCCCACGTCGGATTTAGCCATTAGACATGTGGCGATATGTGTAGTTTCTTTCGAGAAATCCACTACATACATACCGTTTTCCACAAATCCAACAAAGGCTACTTTAAGAGAAATAGTGTGAAGGACAAGCACATGGTGACGCCCAAATACACATGTAAAATTGCACTCACAAAGTTGCAAGACGGAAAGAAGATTATAGCCAAGGGACTCAACAAGGAGGACTTTCTCAATAGATGAATCCGGAGAGATGACCACCTTGCCATGTCCCAATACCTTAAGTTGTGAGCGATCACCAATAGTTACATGAGCAAACTTGAGAAGTTGGAGTTTCAAGTCTTCTAATACTTCTTTGCTTCCGGTCATGTGTGCGGAACAACCGCTATCAATCATCCATGATGTTCCACCGGAAATGCAACCCTACAATGAATCAACTTCTTGTCTTAGGTACCCATTTTTGGATGGGTCCTTTTTTGTTAGTCACAAGGGTCTTGGGAACCCAAATAGCATGCTTGTAATCATCACCATATGAGGTGCCTACATACTTTGCATAAACATGACCATCAATAGATTTAAGGAGCACATAGGATGGGTTATATTTTCCCGCAAAGTTGTTGTGAGTAGTAGTGTCCCTAGGAACAATACTTTTAGCAATAATATCAAACTCATCTTCCTCATTAGCCAACTCCCCCTCCTTCACAAAAACAATAGAGTTAGTGGAGGGAGTTGACTTCTTCTTGTAGACCACCTTCGATGTGGAACCAAAACCAAGGCCTTCTTTACCAACAACTCTCTTATGATTACTCAAAAGATCATTGAGGTTCTTTTGGCCTTGGATGCATGTGGCAAGGCCTTTGTTGAGTTGTGCCTTCAACCTATTGTTCTCCTCAATGAGAGTTGCCTTGACACATAAAGGGTTAGTAGCACAAGAGTTTTCATTCACAACTCTAACTCCTTTTAAGGTTTTGAGCTCATTTGAGATAGTACGGTGATCAATTTTAAGCTTATCAAAATCCTTAATGAGTTCATTATACCCTTGGTTAGTTGCATCATTTAAACTCATGAATTCCGTTACCTTAGCAAAATCATGTTGACAATCAAGTTTAACTTTAGCTATGTCAATTGCAAAGGTTTCTTCAATGCTCTCTTTAAGGCAATGTGATTCATCTAGAGCTTTCTCAAGCTCCTCAATTTTACTAGCATCATCACGAGCAAACTTTTCAAGTAACATTATTCTCTCCTCATGTTCCTCAATGAGGCCATGTGCCTCACTTAATTGATCCATGAGAGAGACAAAGATGGATTTAGTTTCTCCTTCTAGTTTTTCAACAAAGTTTGTCAAGGGGTCTTCCTCGACACAATTAGTAGTGAAGGAATAGAGGAGTTAGCAAGTTTAAGTGTAGGGGTCACCTTTGGGGGTATACCCTTGGCCATGAAGCACTTGTGAATCGAGGGGCCCTTGTTGTCATTTGGGTTGGAGAAGAGAGAGCTTAAGTTAGGAGGTATGACGCCCCTAGCCATGGCCTCCATACCTACTTGTTCGCCTTCACCATCACTCTCTTCACCACCGGAGGTGTACTCGACTTCTTTAGCAATCATTGCCCTAGGAGGGCCTCTCTTGATGAAGTTCTTGGACTTGGGAATGAAGGTGGATTTCTTGATAAGTCTTCCTCCATTCTCAATTCTACTCTTGAAGGGACACTCGGCAACGAAGTGCTCGGAATCTCCACAATTGAAGCAAGTTCTTGCTTTCTTCGTGCTCGAGGATTCCTTCCCTTTGTTCTTGGTGGCATTGGATCTAAAGTCTCCTTTCTTCCACCACTTTTGTTGATCAAGAGCCAAGCATTCTTCATGTGATGTCCTCATTTCTTTCTCGGAGACCTCATGCGTAGAGCCACCATCATCACTCGAGTCATTATCTTCATGGGGAATGACCTTGGCCTTCAAGGCAAGAGATGCTTTCTTTGCTCCGTTCACACGGGCCATGACATCATCGGAGGTTTGTTTCATGACCTTTAGAGTGATAAAAAGACCTAAGACATCATTGGGGGATAGGTCCAAATAGTCGGCCCTTGCTTGTACATTCATCACCATGTTTTCATTGTATGGCATTAAGGTGAGTAGGAATTTCTCCTTGACCCAATTCTCCGTACAATCCGTGAATCCACTATCTCTCATATCATTTACAAGAGCCTTGAGTCTTCTAAACATGTCTTCTATGTTCTCTCCATCGCCCAAGAAAGTGTTCAACTTTTCTTTGAATGATTGACCTCTTGGACCTTTGGAGGTTGACATTGCCGTCAAACATATCGACAAGACCATCATAAGCTTTCTTTGCACTAGTGAAGGACCGAATGTGCTCAACTCCTTCCTTTTCCATTTCCCTCTCCAACATGTGCAAAGCATGAGCGTTGAGTTGCTCATCTATGATGTCACTTGAGCTTAGATTTGCGGGGTCCTTTGGCTCATACCCTTTTTCAACAATTCTCCATATTTGCATTGAAGAGCTGCACATATAAGACTTCATGGAAGCTTTCCAATTAGTAAAACGATGCCGATCCACCAAAGGAGGTGGACCAAGATTAGAAACATGCGGATGTTGAACATTAGGAGCATTGTTGTATGCATAGCCAAAAGAATTGCCACCACTACCATTTGATGGTGCACCACTATTTAAAGGTGAAGTTGTATCACTTCCTTCTTTAGTTGGCAAGGGGTTTCCATGTTCATCTAAGATAATCTTTTCACTAGGTTGCTTAGATGGAGATGTCAATTATTTTATTAGTCCCTCCATCTTCTTCTCGGAAGATTCAATCATAGCTTGGATTAGCTTTTGAATCCCATCCATGGTGACGGGATCATCGGCCATCCTTACCTCCTCTTTAGGCGGTAAAGCCTTTTATAAAGAGACGAGGCTCTGATACCAATTGAATGATCGAGAGGTTAACTAGAGGGGGTGAATAGGTTAACTACAAATTTTAATTTCTTTTTCAAGTTAACAAGGTAATGCTCAAATATAGATTATCTAGATTATGCAACTAGGTGAACAATCCTATATGTTGAGCAAGTACAACTAGCACGAGGTAAGTATATGACTAAGCTAGTAGTAACTAGTAAAGGTAAGTTGAGGGATAACCGAACATAGTGACGCGGAGATGTATCCCTAAGTTCACTTCCCAATGGAAGCTAATCTCCGTTGGAGCGGTGCGGTGCCACCAAAGTGGAACACCGAGTAGGCCTCAAATGCCACACCGTATCTCCTTCGAGTCCTTCCACCGATGTGGATAGGCTCGAATCACTATGTTGCCGCTGAGGTTGACAACTAGAACCTTTACAAGGATGAGGCACACTCCACAAGATTGGAGGGTCCTCACCAAATCCCACGAGCCGCCAAGACTCCGAGAAGCAAGATCCACGGGCACAAAAGCACCGGGGATATCAACAAGGCTCCGAGCTCCGATGAACTAAGAGAAACAAGATTCCTAGCTCCAATGAACTAAGAATGACAAGATCCCTATGGGATGAGTGGGTGGATTTCTAATCGACTCGGTGGAGTTGTAGATCGGGGGTGTCTCCTTCAAATCCCAAAGTATCACGAGCTTCGGTTGGGGATTTGTGGAGATCTTGTTCTTGAGCTTGAGCTTGGTCAATCAATGGTGGTGAGAGAAAGTGTGGGTGAGATTGACAAAGCAAGGAGGTAGGTGGAGGCCTTGTATTTATACCCATGTCTAAAAATACGGCCGTTAGGGCGGATTTCCCTTTCCTGCGTCCCACCCCGGCCTGGGAGCAGCCAGGGCCGGGCCAAACCCACCCCGGCCTGGGGGGCCGGCCTAGGGCCGGCGTGGGATGTCGTGGAGGCCGGCGTGGAAGCAGCCAGCCCGGCATGGGGCCGGCGTGGGGCTGGGGGTGAGGCCGGACCCCCACCCGGGCACCCCGGCCTGGAGGCCGGCCTGGGGCCGGCGGGGGCAGAGGGGAGGGGCCGGACCCCCACCCGAACGGCCCGGCCTGGGGGCCGGCCTAGGGCCGACGTGGGGCCAGCCTGGGGCTGCGCCAGGCCGGCCAGGAGGCCGGCCACCCCTTTTTCTTCGTCCTTTTTCCCTTTTTCTTCGCCGTTTCTTTTCTCCTTTTTCTCATCTTTTCCCGTACCTTTTTCACACTTATTGATGCAGCTTGTATGATATTTACGGGTCTATATTTTCTGAGTACACTTAGCAAAACACATTAGTCCATCTATATGTTGTAATCAAACACTCAAAACAGGATTTAGAAACTATGTTCTTTCAACATGACTGGGCATAATTTATTCTGACAATGTGTGCTTATATTATTTGAATATATGCAATGATTAAATACGCAAGGTGTTTTAATATCCCAAGAAGTTGGGTGCTAATATTATCATATAAATTCCTTCCTTCAAGCTATAGTAGCTTCAACCCAAAATTGTTGTGATGGGATGGATTCGAACTAAGGATAAAATTGTTTATGTTTCTTGAATACTACTAAGAGTGGAATCTGAAACAATGCTAATAATATGGTGATATTAGTAAAACAATCAACTTCAAAGTGTGACACAATGGGTGATAGTATATGACTAAAACGCCAAAGAAAATAGGTTAGTTTGACTGACATTGTTTGATGTTGAATGATTCTTCTATAAAGGAAAGAGAATATTGAAAATAGAATTACAAAAGATATATGGCCGAAAAGAAAATTACTGGAAAAGTCCAGCTCAGGAGTAAATGCTTGATATACAAGTTATAGATGTATTGATAGTTAACAAAGTATTTTTGGGTATTTTGATAACATATTAGTTGGTATGAATTGGCATACAAAGCAACACAATGCAACAAATACAAGGGCCTAAAAGATCTAGTAAAAGGTGTGGTATCTATCACGACAAGAACGAAAATCAAATGTTATTATGTTCACTATCGCATCGAACCAAATCTTCATGATTTATTTTAAGATCTTAATAAGTTGTTATTTTGTTCCGGTCTTTTGTGAGAACAAATAGGTTTGTTCAAACTATGACCATATTCCATAATTGATGGTTGAGTTTATATAAATCGTGTTGGTAAAATAAACATCTATAAGACTAAATGCTAAACATCGCGAGACGTAAAAATAAAATCATTTCACTTAAATTGTGACACTACCATTTTAGTTCATATCGTAAAGGAAAACATGAAGGAACTCCATGTCAATGGACTCCCAGAGTCATTTTGTATTGAATAAACTGACGCTTGTGAGACCTCTTCCAAAATATGAATAAAACTCCATTCATAGGCCAAAGTAGAATGGACGACTAATTTAGTGAAGATTATACATATTGATGTATATAGTCCATTATGTGTAGTAGTGTGTGGTGGATTAATTTTCCTTCATAAAATTCCATCGACGATTTGATTAGATATATGAATATATCTATTTAAGAAGAAAGGAGTTTGACATTTTGAATGAGTTCAAAGTATTGTTAGTATGAAGTAAAAATCATTGTAACAAGATAATCAAGTATTTATGATTGGATCATAAATGATAAATTTTGAGTTACAAGTTTAGCAAAACATCCGAGGATTTGCAGAATTGGTCTGCAACTTATCCTTCTCGAATACCCCACATAACCCACATAAGTATGGAGTGTTCGAGAGACATAATCAAACCTTGTTGGACATGGTAAGATAAATAAAATGCCATTATATTTTTGTAATTTATACATTAGAGACTACCGCTTTAAACTTAAAAGAGCGCCATCATGATCCGTTGAAATTGACACCATATAAGTTATGGCTTGGGTAGTGACCCGAATGGTCTTTTCTTAAATTTTGGTATGCATAGCATGTGTAAAATTTTTACAACCAAAATAGGATAAATATATGTTTATAAGGTTATCCCAAAGAAACCATTGGGTATTTCTCCTACCACCGAACCAAATACAAATACTGTTTGTCAGGAAGGGTTGATTTCTCGAGAAAGTAGCTCTTGCGAAATAAGTGAGTGGGAGGACAATAAAAACTCGACGAGATTAGAGAATCTTTGTTATCATGTCAAGAGTAGGGCATCACTTGAAGTTGTTCTGGGTTTCCTACTTTGACTAAATAGAAGACACTACATGTATTGTAGATACTTCAAATGATGGTCTTAGAAATTTGTACTTAGACCAACTTGTGGTTTGAGAATGAAGTGTTGTTTTGACAACAAAGGACCTGCAACTTATAAAGGAAGCAAATGATGGGTTGTAACATCCCTGATTTTTGGAAAGTAAAAAAAAATCACTAAAAATTGAATCTTTTTGTTTTCATGTTATGCAAGTCACCAAAAACCAATGAGATGCAAGAAGTAAAAAGGAAACAATACATAACTCAATGAAAATTGAAATTAAGAATCCATTATACCTCTATTCCATAAACCCTAAAAGTCCATTCAAAATAAATATTCATTATTCAAAGAAATTGTTTTCTCTTAGAAAACCTTATTTTATAACACGTTTTAAATTCAAACATTACTTTGAAAATAGTTTATGGCAACAAAAATCAAAGAGTTATAACCCTTAATAAAGTTGTAAGCCAAAAAAATATTTGATGAGAATAAAATTTGTTAATAATAACTTTTAGTTGTTTTTCCAAGTTTTAAACATAAAGGTGTGAAAATAAAATGCATTGCTTTGAAAATAACATAAAATAGGGCGTAGAAAACAATATTATGACTTATGGGATTTTTTTTCGAATTTTATTAAGCCACTTTTATATTTATTTAATTTTCTATTTCAAAAATGGAATTAAGTTACTATTAGTAAATCACTGAAATCTTAAATTAATAAAATATGAAAGTGAGGTAAAATGACTTTCAAGATTAGTATTTGACATGATAAATGTCTCTGAAATTTTATTCAATCAAAACCTCATTTATTATTTTTCTAATTTAAAAATATACATTAAAGTACTATTAGTAATTATTTATATTTTAAAAAATATAAAAAGTGAAATGTGTTCAAAAGTTTATAAAAATGTTCTAAACAGAAAGATATTAATTTTACAAATTTTTAGAAATTATTTTGAGGTCAACTGGGTTATTAAAACTAAAGATATAAAAAAAAGAAAAAAAAACAGGGAGTGATTACGTCATCAATGACGTCATCGTCATCAAGCTCACGCCATTGATTCTGCCGTTTCTTCCCGAAATCAAACCATTTGATTTCGCCTGTTTCAGCGCGAGATTTAACTCCCCGAGCAACGCACCTTAAAGCACCCAAGCTCCTCTCCAATTCCCCTCTCTTTCCCCTCCGTTTCATGCCCCGAGGCTCAAGAAATTTGTTGCCGGAGTTGATTCTGCCACCGCCGTCGTCCATCGTTTCCGGCCAGCAGAGAAGGTCCCCGCTGCCGATTATTGGTCCTCTGCCTCTACCTCTCTCTTGCGCCCCTTTTAATTTTCTCTTTTGAATTTTTTGCGCCTCAGGAATCGTCGCGCCGGGCGCACCCGATGCTCGCCGGAGCTATGACGACTTCGTATGCATCGCGCCGTCAACAGCAGCTGGCCCAGGAGCTCCTATGGCCTCCTTCTGCCTCGCCTTGCCGCGAAGGTCGTCGTCGTACTCTCCGTTGATTCCGAGAACCGCCGGAGCACTTCTTCCGACGAAAACCGAGGACAGCGCCGCCGCGCGCGCCATTTCCAGCAACCCTCCGGTGAGGTGAGAACCCTAGCCGTCCCTGGCCGTAAGATCTATTTTGTGCGGCCCAGATTAGATCACTAGGCGAAGTGGTACCGGCCAATTACAAAGCGACATGTGTCAGCCCAGTCACCAGAGCATTATGTTATTATTCGTCGCTCAGCGCTGTGCGTAGCAGGCCCAAGCCCCCTTCCTATTCATCGCACCGCGTGGTAGATAACCAAATCCGAGCCCAGTTGTTTTCTGTTATTTTTCCGGATAGATTTTAATTGGCAGTTTTACAGATTAGTCCCTAGAACTTTGAACTATCATAACTTTTGATCCATATTCCCAAATTTAGCAAACTTGGACTTTTTGAAATCCCCTGGATCTATAGAATCTTTTAGCACTGTTCAAATTCAAAATTGACAAACTTAAATTGGTTCAAATTCAAATATTCTTGTTTGGTGAATTTTGGCATAATTGAAATTCTACAAATCCAAAAATTGCAAATAAAATATATTTGGAAATCTTAGGATGTGTACTTTCATACCCTCTGTCCTAAAATATTTTTTATCAAATTAAATTTGAATTTAAAATTAAGTTGTCCAATTAAGTATTTTTGGCATAGAATTAATTCTATAAATAATTAGAATATGTTCCCTTAAGAAAAATTGCTCCTTTTGGTGACCTTGAACCAAAGACATCAGTACCTAAACCTTTTGGACAACCTTGAATCATTTCCTTGTAAGTTGGACCAAAAATCCATCTTAGTGAACCACTAGTTGATCATGCCTTAGATTTTGTTTCTATTCTTTCTACCATTGTTTGTTGTGGCCATTTTGAATCCAAGACCAAGTACCTAGTATGTAAACCATATAAGATACCATGTAGTGAACCTCAAACACTTGTACTATAGATTTCTATCTACTCCTCCATCCCCCTATTCTTGCTTCAAGAATCCATCAAGTTAGCAAATGGAAAACAAGACTCAAGCAATAGAAGGCTCTTCACTTTCAACTTGGTGGCAACATGAAGAGCTACAAGAAGATCAATGAAGAAATTTGAAGAAAATACTCCACAACTAGAAGCAACTCAAGGAAGTATAAGTGTGAAGAAATCCAGAAGAAAACATCTCCCTCTCTCTTTCCATCTTTCTTCTTATTTTCTTCCTCTTCTATTTGACTTAGTGGTATTTGTGCCCATCCCATACCCAAACCAATTAGTGAAATCCATGAAGAATTTATCAATACCAAGAGAAGAATCCATCCAAGGAAGAAGACTACAATAGAAGCATGAAGATGATCTTCAAGATGACAAGCATGTGAAGACTTGGAGCAATCCACACAAGTTGAAGAATAACAAATGTTTTTTGTCCAACCCTTGACCCAAATGGAAAAGAGCAATACTTATCTTGTTATCTCCATTGATATGAAGTTAGATGAACCTAGACCTAGCCTAAACCAAAATGTAAGGGCTAACTTAGATCACTCAAATGTTTTGATGAAAACAACTGAGTGTTACACTTTGTATTGTGATACTTTAGTTAAAATAGTGAGATCACCTTGGCGAACTCTTGGAACTTCTTAGATAAATATGTTTCCAATAAAGTTGACCACTACAAACTCAACCTAGTCCATCCCAAGTAAACCCTTGGAATTTCCTTAACAAGTATTGAACTCAAACCTTGACCTTGTCCTAGCCAACTGGTTAAACCCCTTTAGATATGTTAGTTGCTCTGTATGTTTTCTAAAATTGTATGTTTGTTTGCTAGGATGCCTGTTTATTTTGTTATTATGTTTTGAATGAATAGATTGTACGGAGAGCAACGATCTTTTGTGAAGAGAGTGTGATATCTTCACCAACTTCAACAAGGAAAGTAACACACCATCAACTACCTATTATTTTCATTATGCATTACTAGAGTTTTGAGTAGTATGCATGGTAGGAAATTTATCTAAGTGATATGCTATGCTAATATCCCAAGTAGTGTGTAGCCATCCTTTTATCCTGCTAGTATAGAAGACATTGAACTTAGTAGAATTGTTATGCTCTTCAAATGTTTTATTTAGATGTTAAGGATAAAACTACTAAGTTTAATGAATCACCTGGGTGGAAGTGGTAAGACTGGTTTATGTTGAGTGTTTCCTCAGCGCCCTTGTCTAAGGGTTATTCCACTTGAGGTTGTCACTTGAGGATGGCCACCCAGGAACAAAGAGATTACCATGTCCCTCTAAGTTTAGTAGCTTCCCGTGCAGCCTTTAGTCATATGGGCTCTGTCTTGATCAACTAAGTTGAATGAACTCACCAGTGCTTGACAAGCAGATGTAGGGGGTGTAGGTTGGAACGGGTCAAGCCTGACGGTGGTGGAATTTCTGCTGAAAGATCTCGTCTCAATCTTCTCCTTTCCTTAATGCACTCAGGGTGTGTAGAATGTTTGGGCTGATTTGAGTCTAAAGGTGAAAGTGCACAAATCTGCAGAGTCAACAAACTAAGATCTTAGCCGTGTCCCCGGTCATGGACAATTTGAGCAGCTGGACAAGGAATGACGGAAGAATCTCATCAAGCCAACTTCTTAATAAAATTTTGATGGGTGAACAAGGGTAGGAGTTTACCCTGATTTCTATCAGAGGTACTCCTTAATTTAGTTAAGGTTCACTGGTTTCTATCAGTGATATCTTTTATAGATGAAATTGTTTTATGATAAAAGATAGGACAAAACTGTCTTTATGCAAACTTAGCCAGAACTCCACTCAGCCAAATAAGCATGTAGTATTAGTCTTGCCATTTATATCCACCACAGTGTTACTTGCCAATACATTAAATTGTATTGACTCCCTTGTGGCTGCATATTCCATATTGCAGATGTTTCTAAAGACGAGTGAGGATTTCGTTTAGGATCTCGAGACTATCACCAACATGTTTTGCATGTGGCACATGAAGAAGATGGGCTCAATGTTGTACTATGTCTTCCGCTGTATATCTTTGTTTTCTGCTAGTCTTCTAAGACTATGCAAGTTGTAATACTATTTTGTAAAGACTGGATCATGCGATGAAATAGAATTTGATGCATTTGCATGATATTTCATTTTGTACTGTGGTGCTAGCAATTGATCCAGGGACTAGCACAATAACACAGGTGTCCTTACATTATTTAAATGTGGGAACGCTACAAAATGGTATCAGAGCATTGTGTTGCATGTAGGATTCGAGACCCTTAGGTTTGGAATCCATTTTGATCATGTTATTATCTCCTTAGAGTATTTTGGATCCTAGCGGCATAGTGAGATGAAGCGGCCCGGACAACTTTACGTGTCCACGGACACGAGACCGTTCCCTGATTGGCTTGCGGGTGCATTGTCCTTCTCACTATAGTGAATATCCAATTTGCAACAAGTTGTTAATAACCCATTAATCACCCTAGGATTGAAAACTTTCTATGTTCAAATTTCTAGAAACAAAACAATCCTCTTAATCTTTCTCATATCCTCTCATATATTATTCACCTTTAAAATTTCATTCTCTTGTTCTAGATGACCTACCTCTTCAATGCCATCAAGACATGAATGTTGATTTCAATACCATGAAGTGCCAGAAGTATTTTCACCAGATGAAGACCTACACTCAAGACAACTGAAGAAACTTGGAGTTATACCTAGACTTCACAACAATCAAGAATATCTCAAGAAATGGAGAGAAGAATTTGAAGATCTCAAGAAGATATAGATGAGACCACCAGTCTAGTTACTTTGTTAGAACAACGTTCACGTGTTAGTGTATTGATCATACAAATGAGTGTAGTATGATAATATAAGTTGTTTTCTAAAACCTTGATGTTTGATGTGATGAATGTGTTGCTATATGTTTGTTATGTGTTGTTTGCAAGATGAGTTTCCTTTATCTGATGTGTTGGGGGTAGGAATTTATTTAGATCTCTTTCTAATCTCTGCTAAGCCAAATCAAATCCTATACCTAATCACCAACCTTAGTGAGAGGATATTTGGTATGCAACAAACTATGAGAGCACCCCAGAAATTCAACAACCAGTATCCTACCAAGACACAAGCCATCCTATTTAAGGAAGGATAACCTCGAATTGTTGTTTTGTGTGAAGGCACAATCACATCCATGATGAAGCCAACTATATACCAAGACAAATCTACAAGTGAAGATGAACAAGTGGACTCAAAGTTACCTGAGCTATGAAGGTTTTGAAGCTTTTCCCTACAACGGTGAGAAGGAACAATGAAGAAAAACTACAATAACTCAGTTAGTGAGGCATAAGAGTTCACACAACCCCACTAGTGTAAGATCCTATAGTTTTGCTCAAGTTTGTCTTATAGATTGGAAACTTTATGTTAGACAAGTGAGATGACCTAGTGTTATTAAACAAGATTCATCAATCCAAGTACAAGGTAATGATTGAGTGCAACATGGATTGGCCCCCATGGTGACTACTCACATTATTCACTCTTGCTATGAGGAATGTTAAATCTGAGTGACGTACCTATTAGAGAGACGACGATGTGAAACCTGAACCATAGAATGGTAGAATACAATAATGAACCTATGTTAGTGTTGCTGAAAACGTACTATTTTTGGTGAGGATCAAGCCAACCTTGGAGGTGTCAAACAAATGGAAGATTTTGCCTGCCATGAGAGTTTCGTTAGAAATAGCATGGTGTTAGTTTTCAAGGATGAAAACAACAAGATGGAGGATTGCCAAGGACATCAAAAGACCAAGGTGAGAGTGACCCGAGGACTTTTGATTGACCCAAAGAGTGACCCCTCAGTGTAAAAGGTAGTTCAACATACCTATGTTGGTCTACAGCTCAACCGCGAAGGAAAGTTCTACTCAAGCCAATCTCAAATCAATCTACACCCCAATCTAATGAAAATAGACTACCCACAAAAGTTTCTTTTAAGGGTGGTAGCCCACCCAGTTGTTCTAGAAACCAGTTTCCCAAAAACTAATCTTTCTTTCTAGCCTTCCCAAATCTCGGGACAAGATTTCTTTTAAGGGTGGTAGTCTGTAACATCCCTGATTTTTGGAAAGTAAAAAAAAATCACTAAAAATTGAAAAATTTTGTTTTCATGTTATGCAAGTCACCAAAAACCAATGAGATGCAAGAAGTAAAAAGGAAACAATACATAACTCAATTAACATTGAAATTAAGAATCCATTATACCTCTATTCCATAAACCCTAAAAGTCCATTCAAAATAAATATTCATTATTCAAAGAAATTGTTTTCTCTTAGAAAACCTTATTTTATAACATGTTTTAAATTCAAACATTACTTTGAAAATAGTTTATGGCAACAAAAATCAAAGAGTTATAACCCTTAATAAAGTTGTAAGCCAAAAAAATATTTGATGAGAATAAAATTTGTTAATAATAACTTTTAGTTGTCTTTCCAAGTTTTACACATAAAGGTGTGAAAATAGAATGCGTTGCTTTGAAAATAACATAAAAGAGGGCGTAGAAAACAATATTATGACTTATGGGATTTTTTTTCAAATTTTATTAAGCCACTTTTATATTTATTTAATTTTCTATTTTAAAAATGGAATTAAGTTACTATTAGTAAATCACTGAAATCTTAAATTAATAAAATATGAAAGTGAGGTAAAATGACTTTCAAGATTAGTATTTGACATGATAAATGTCTCTGAAAATTTATTCAATCAAAACCTCATTTATTATTTTTCTAATTTAAAAATATACATTAAAGTACTATTAGTAATTATTTATATTTTAAAAAATATAAAAAGTGAAATGTGTTCAAAAGTTTATAAAAATGTTCTAAACAGAAAGATATTAATTTTACAAATTTTTAGAAATTATTTTGAGGTCAATTGGGTTATTAAAACTAAAGATATAAAAAAATGAAAAAAAACAGGGAGTGATGACGTCATCAATGACGTCATCGTCATCAAGCTCACGCCATTGATTCTGCCATTTCTTCCCGAAATCAAACCATTTGATTTCGCCCATTTCAGCGCGAGATTTAACTCCCCGAGCTCCGCACCTTAAAGCACCCAAGCTCCTCTCCAATTCCCCTCTCTTTCCCCTCCGTTTCATGCCACGAGGATCAAAAAATTCGTTGCCGGAGTTGATTCTGCCACCACCGTCGTCCATCGTTTCCGGCCAGCAGAGAAGGTCCCCGCTGCCGATTATTGGTCCTTTGCCTCCACCTCTCTCTTGCGCCCCTTCTAATTTTCTCTTTTGAATT
The DNA here is from genome assembly GCA_028641055.1 of Alopecurus myosuroides. Lineage (NCBI taxonomy): Eukaryota > Viridiplantae > Streptophyta > Magnoliopsida > Poales > Poaceae > Alopecurus > Alopecurus myosuroides. Next base: position 212,252,240 of record CM054057.1, on the reverse strand, counting down.
TTTTGCGCCTCAGGAATCGTCGCGCCGTGCGCACCCGATGCTTGCCGGAGCTATGACGACTTCGTCTGCATCACGCCGTCAACAGCAGCTGGCCCAGGAGCTCCTGTGGCCTCCTTCTGCCTCGCCTTGCCGCGAAGGTCGTCGTCGTACTCTCCGTTGAGTCCGAGAATCGCCGGAGCACTTCTTCCGACGAAAACCGAGGACAGCGCCGCCGCGCGCGCCATTTCCGGTGACCCTCCGGTGAGGTGAGAACCCTAGCCGTCCCTGGCGGTAAGATCTATTTTGTGCGTCCCAGATTAGATCACTAGGCGAAGTGGTACCGGCCAATTACAAAGCGACATGTGTCAGCCCAGTCACCAGAGCATTATGTTATTATTCGTCGCTCAGCGCTGTGCGTAGCAGGCCCAAGCCCACTTCCTATTCATCGCACCGCGTGGTAGATAACCAAATCCGAGCCCAGTTGTTTTCTGTTATTTTTTCGAATAGATTTTAATTGGCAGTTTTACAGATTAGTCCCTAGAACTTTGAACTATCATAACTTTTGATCCATAATCCCAAATTTAGCAAACTTGGACTTTTTGAAATCCCCTGGATGTGTAGAATCTTTTAGCACTGTTCAAATTCAAAATTGACAAACTTAAATTGGTTTAAATTCAAATATTCTTTTTTGGTGAATTTTGGCATAAGTCAAATTCTACAAATCCAAAAATTGCAAATAAAATATATTTGGAAATCTTAGGATGTGTACTTTCATACCCTTTGTCCTAAAATAATTTTTTATCAAATTAAATTTGAATTTAAAATTAAGTTGTCCAATTAAGTATTTTTGGCATAGAATTAATTCTATAAATAATTAGAATATGTCCCCTTAAGAAAAATTGCTCCTTTTGGTGACCTTGAACCAGAGACATCAGTACCTAAACCTTTTGGACAACCTTGAATCATTTCCTTGTAAGTTGGACCAAAAATCCATCTTAGTGAACCACTAGTTGATCATGCCTTAGATTTTGTTTCTATTCTTTCTACCATTGTTTGTTGTGGCCATTTTGAATCCAAGACCAAGTACCTAGTATGTAAACCATATAAGATACCAAGTAGTGAACCTCAAACACTAGTACTATAGTTTTCTATCTACTCCTCCATCCCCCTATTCTTGCTTCAAGAATCCATCAAGTTAGCAAATGGAAAACAAGACTCAAGCAATAGAAGGCTCTTCACTTTCAACTTGGTGGCAACATGAAAAGCTACAAGAAGATCAATGAAGAAATTTTGAACAAAATACTCCACAACTAGAAGCAACTCAAGGAAGTATAAGTGTGAAGAAATCCAGAAGAAAACATCTCCCTCTCACTTTCCATCTTTCTTCTTATTTTCTTCCTCTTCTATTTGACTTAGTGGTATTTGTGCCCATCCCATACCCAAACCAATTAGTGAAAGCCATGAAGAATTTATCCATACCAAGAGAAGAATCCATCCAAGGAAGAAGACTACAATAGAAGCATGAAGATGATCTTCAAGATGACAAGCATGTGAAGACTTGGAGCAATCCACACAAGTTGAAGAATAACAAGTGTTTTTGTCCAACCCTTGACCCAAATGGAAAAGAGCAATACTTATCTTGTTATCTCCATTGATATGAAGTTAGATGAACCTAGACCTAGCCTAAACCAAAATGGAAGGGCTAACTTAGATCACTCAAATGTTTTGATGAAAACAACTGAGTGTTACACTTTGTATTGTGATACTTTAGTTAAAATAGTGAGATCACCTTGGTGAACTCTTGGAACTTCTTAGATAAATATGTTTCCAATAAAGTTGATCACTACAAACTCAACCTAGTCCATCCCAAGTAAACCCTTGGAATTTCCTTAACAAGTATTGAACTCAAACCTTGACCTTGTCCTAGCCAACTGGTTAAACCCCTTTAGATATGTTAGTTGCTCTGTATGTTTTCTAAACTTGTATGTTTGTTTGCTAGGATGCCTGTTTATTTTGTTATTATGTTTTGAATGAATAGATTGTACGGAGAGCAACGATCTTTTGTGAAGAGAGTGTGATATCTTCACCAACTTCAACAAGGCAAGTAACACACCATCAACTACCTATTATTTTCATTATGCATTACTAGAGTTTTGAGTAGTATGCATGGTAGGAAATTTATCTAAGTGATATGCTATGCTAATATCCCAAGTAGTGTGTAGCCGTCCTTTTATCCTGCTAGTATAGAAGACATTGAACTTAGTAGAATTGCTATGTTCTTCAAATGTTTTATTTAGATGTAAAGGATAAACTACTAAGTTTAATGAATCACCTGGGTGGAAGTGGTAAGACTGGTTTATGTTGAGTGTTTCCTCAGGGCCCTTGTCTAAGGGTTATTCCACTTGAGGTTGTCACTTGAGGATGGCCACCCAGGAACAAAGAGATTACCATGTCCCTCTAAGTTTAGTAGCTTCCCGTGCAGCCTTTAGTCATATGGGCTCTGTCTTGATCAACTAAGTTGAATGAACTCACCAGTGCTTGACAAGCAGATGTAGGGGGTGTAGGTTGGAACGTGTCAAGCCTGACGGTGGTGGAATTTCTTCTGAAAGATCTCGTCTCAATCTTCTCCTTTCCTTAATGCACTCAGGGTGTGTAGAATGTTTGGGCTGATTTGAGTCTAAAGGTGAAAGTGCACAAACTCTGCAGAGTCAACAAACTAAGATCTTAGCCGTGTCCCCGGTCATGGACAATTTGAGCAGCTGGACAAGGAATGACGGAAGAATCTCATCATGCCAACTTCTTAATAAAATTTTGATGGGTGAACAAGGGTAGGAGTTTACCCTGATTTCTATCAGAGGTACTCCTTAATTTAGTTAAGGTTCACTGGTTTCTATCAGTGATATCTTTTATAGATGAAATTGTTTTATGATAAAAGATAGGACAAAACTAGCTTTATGCAAACTTAGCCAAAACTCCACTCAGCCAAATAAGCATGTAGTATTAGTCTTTACATTTATATCCACCATAGTGTTACTTGCCAATACATTAAATTGTATTGACTCCCTTGTGGCTGCATATTCCATATTGCAGATGTTTCTAAAGACGAGTGAGGATTTCGTTTAGGATCTCGAGACTATCACCAACATGTTTTGCATGTGGCACATGAAGAAGATGGGCTCAATGTTGTACTATGTCTTCCGATGTATATCTTTGTTTTCTGCTAGTCTTCTAAGACTATGCAAGTTGTAATACTATTTTGTAAAGACTGGATCATGCGATAAAATAGAATTTGATGCATTTGCATGATATTTCATTTTGTACTGTGGTGCTAGCAATTGATCCAGGGACTAGCACAATAACACAGGTGTCCTTACATTATTTAAATGTGGGAACGCTACAAAATGGTATCAGAGCATTGTGTTGCCTGTAGGATTCGAGACCCTTAGGTTTGGAATCCATTTTGATCATGTTATTATCTCCTTAGAGTATTTTGGATCCTAGCGGCATAGTGAGATGAAGCGGCCCGGACAACTTTACGTGTCCACGGACACGAGACCGTTACCTGATTGGCTTGCGGGTGCATTGTCCTTCTCACTATAGTGAATATCCAATTTGCAACAAGTTGTTAATAACCCATTAATCACCCTAGGATTGAAAACTTTCTAGAAACAAAACAATCCTCTTAATCTTTCTCATATCCTCTCATCTATTATTCACCTTCAAAATTTCATTCTCTTGTTCTAGATGACCTACCTCTTCAATTCCATCAAGACATGAATGTTGATTTCAATACCATGAAGTGCAAGAAGTATTTTCACCAGATGAAGACCTACACTCAAGACAACTGAAGAAACTTGGAGTTATACCTAGACTTCACAACAATCAAGAATACCTCAATAAATGGAGAGAAGAATTTGAAGATCTCAAGAAGATATAGATGAGACCACCAATCTAGTTACTTTGTTAGAACAACGTTCACGTGTTAGTGTATTGATCATACAAATGAGTGTAGTATGACAATATTAGTTGTTTTCTAAAACCTTGATGTTTGGTGTGATGAATGTGTTGCTATATGTTTGTTATGTGTTGTTTGCAAGATGAGTTTCCTTTATATGATGTGTTGGGGGTAGGAATTTATTTAGATCTATTTCTAATCTCTGCTAAGCCAAATCAAATCCTATACCTAATCACCAACCTTAGTGAGAGGATATTTGCTATGCAACAAACTATGAGAGCACCCTAGAAATTCAACAACCAGTATCCTACCAAGACACAAGCCATCCTATTAAAGGAAGGATAACCTCGAATTGTTGTTTTGTGTGAAGGAACAATCACATCCATGATGAAGCCAACTATATACCAAGACAAATCTACAAGTGAAGATGAACAAGTGGACTCAAAGTTACCTGAGCTATGAAGGTTTTGAAGCTTTTCCCTACAACGGTGAGAAGGAACAATGAAGAAAAACTACAATAACTCAGTTAGTGAGGCATAAGAGTTCACACAACCCCACTAGTGTAAGATCCTATAGTTTTCCTCAAGTTTGTCTTATAGATTGGAAACTTTATGTTAGACAAGTGAGATGACCTAGTGTTATTAAACAAGATTCATCAATCCAAGTACAAGGTAATGATTGAGTGCAACATGGATTGGCCCCCATGGTGACTACTCTCATTATTCACTCTTGCTATGAGGAATGTTAAATCTGAGTGACGTACCTATTAAAGAGACGACGATGTGAAACCTGTACCATAGAATGGTAGAATACAATAAAGAACCTATGTTAGTGTTGCTGAAAACGTACTATTTCCGGTGAGGATCAAGCCAACCTTGGAGGTGTCAAACAAATGGAAGATTTTGCCCGCCATGAGAGTTTCGTTAGAAATAGCATGGTGTTAGTTTTCAAGGATGAAAACAACAAGATGGAAGATTGCCAAGGACATCAAAAGACCAAGGTGAGAGTGACCCAAGGACTTTTGATTGACCCAAAGAGTGACCCCTCAGTGTCAAAGGTAGTTCAACATACCTATGTTGGTCTACAGCTCAACCGCGAAGGAAAGTTCTACTCAAGCCAATCTCAAATCAATCTACACCCCAATCTAATGAAAATAGACTACCCACAAAAGTTTCTTTTAAGGGTGGTAGCCCACCCAGTTGTTCTAGAAACCAGTTTCCCAAAAACTAATCTTTCTTTCTAGCCTTCCCAAATCTCGGGACGAGATTTCTTTTAAGGGTGGTAGTCTGTAACATCCCTGATTTTTGGAAAGAAAAAAAAAATCACTAAAAATTGAAACTTTTTGTTTTCATGTTATGCAAGTCACCAAAAACCAATGAGATGGAAGAAGTAAAAAGGAAACAATACATAACCCAATTAAAATTGAAATTAAGAATCCATTATACCTCTATTCCATAAACCCTAAAAGTCCATTCAAAATAAATATTCATTATTCAAAGAAATTGTTTTCTCTTAGAAAACCTTATTTTATAACACGTTTTAAATTCAAACATTACTTTGAAAATAGTTTATGGCAACAAAAATCAAAGAGTTATAACCCTTAATAAAGTTCTAAGCCAAAAAAATATTTGATGAAAATAAAATTTGTTAATAATAACTTTTAGTTGTTTTTCCAAGTTTTAAACATAAAGGTGTGAAAATAAAATGCATTGCTTTGAAAATAACATAAAAGAGGGCGTAGAAAACAATATTATGACTTATGGGATTTTTTTTCAAATTTTATTAAGCCACTTTTATATTTATTTAATTTTCTATTTTAAAAATGGAATTAAGTTACTATTAGTAAATCACCGAAATCTTAAATTAATAAAATATGAAAGTGAGGTAAAATGACTTTCAAGATTAGTATTTGACATGATAAATGTCTCTGAAATTTTATTCAATCAAAACCTCATTTATTATTTTTCTAATTTAAAAATATACATTAAAGTACTATTAGTAATTATTTATATTTTAAAAAATATAAAAAGTGAAATGTGTTCAAAAGTTTATAAAAATGTTCTAAACAGAAAGATATTAATTTTACAAATTTTTAGAAATTATTTTGAGGTCAATTGGGTTATTAAAACTAAAGATGTAAAAAAAGAAAAAAAACACGGAGTGATGACGTCATCGTCATCAAGCTCACGCCATTGATTCTGCCGTTTCTTCCCGAAATCAAACCATTTGATTTCGCCCGTTTCAGCGCGAGATGTAACTCCCCGAGCACCGCACCTTAAAGCACCCAAGCTCCTCTCCAATTCCCCTCTCTTTCCCCTCCGTTTCATGCCCCGAGGCTCAAGAAATTCGTTGCCGGAGTTGATTCTGCCACCGCCGTCATCCATCGTTTCCGGCTAGCAGAGAAGGTCCCCGCTTACGATTATTGGTCCTCTGCCTCCACCTCTCTCTTGCGCCCCTTCTAATTTTCTCTTTTGAATTTTTAGCGCCTCAGGAATCGTCGCGCCGTGCGCACCCGATGCTCGCCGGAGCTATGACGACTTCGTCTGCATCGCGCCGTCAACAGCAGCTGGCCCAGGAGCTCCTGTGGCCTCCTTCTGCCTCGCCTTGCCGCGAAGGTCGTCGTCGTACTCTCCGTTGAGTCCGAGAATCGCCGGAGCACTTCTTCCGACGAAAACCGAGGACAGCGCCGCCGCGCGCGCCATTTCCGGCAACCCTCCGGTGAGGTGAGAACCCTATCTGTCCCTGGCCGTAAGATCTTTTTTGTGCGGCCCAGATTAGATCACTAGGCGAAGTGGTACCGGCCAATTACAAAGCGACATGTGTCAGCCCAGTCACCAGAGCATTATGTTATTATTCGTCGCTCAGCGCTGTGCGTAGTAGGCCCAAGCCCACTTCCTATTCATCGCACCGCGTGGTAGATAACCAAATCCGAGCCCAGTTGTTTTCTATTATTTTTTCGAATAGATTTTAATTGGCAGTTTTACAGATTAAACCCTAGAACTTTGAACTATCATAACTTTTGATCCATAATCCCAAATTTAGCAAACTTGGACTTTTTGAAATCCCCTGGATCTGTAGAATCTTTTAGCACTGTTCAAATTCAAAATTGACAAACTTAAATTGGTTCAAATTCAAATATGCTTGTTTGGTGAATTTTGTCATAATTCAAATTCTACAAATCCAAAAATTGCAAATAAAATATATTTGGAAATCTTAGGATGTGTACTTTCATACCCTATGTCCTAAAATATTTTTTTATCAAATTAAATTTGAATTTAAAATTAAGTTGTCCAATTAAGTATTTTTGGCATAGAATTAATTCTATAAATAATTAGAATATGTTCCCTTAAGAAAAATTGCTCCTTTTGGTGACCTTGAACCAGATACATCAGTACCTAAACCTTTTGGACAACCTTGAATCATTTCCTTGTAAGTTGGACCAAAAATCCATCTTAGTGAACCACTAGTTGATCATACCTTAGATTTTGTTTCTATTCTTTCCACCATTGTTTGTTGTGGCCATTTTGAATCCAAGACCAAGTCCCTAGTATGTAAACCATATAAGATACCAAGTAGTGACCCTCAAACACTAGTACTATAGTTATCTATCTACTCCTCCATTCCCCTATTCTTGCTTCAAGAATCCATCAAGTTAGCAAATGGAAAACAAGACTCAAGCAATAGAAGGCTCTTCACTTTCAACTTGGTGGCAACATGAAGAGCTACAAGAAGATCAATGAAGAAATTTTGAAGAAAATAATCCACAACTAGAAGCAACTCAAGGAAGTATAAGTGTGAAGAAATCCAGAAGAAAACATCTCCCTCTCTCTTTCCATCTTTCTTCTTATTTTCGTCCTCTTCTATTTGACTTAGTGGTATTTGTGCCCATCCCATATCCAAACCAATTAGTGAAAGCCATGAAGAATTTATCCATACCAAGAGAAGAATCCATCCAAGGAAGAAGACTACAATAGAAGCATGAAGATGATCTTCAAGATGACAAGCATGTGAAGACTTGGAGCAATCCACACAAGTTGAAGAATAACAAGTATTTTTGTCCAACCCTTGACCCAAATGGAAAAGAGCAATACTTATCTTGTTATCTCCATTGATATGAAGTTAGATGAACCTAGACCTAACCTAAACCAAAATGGAAGGGCTAACTTAGATCACTCAAATGTTTTGATGAAAACAACTGAGTGTTACACTTTGTATTGTGATACTTTAGTTAAAATAGTGAGATCACCTTGGTGAACTCTTGGAACTTCTTAGATAAATATGTTTCCAATAAAGTTGATCACTACAAACTCAACCTAGTCCATCCCAAGTAAACCCTTGGAATTTCCTTAACAAGTATTGAACTAAAACCTTGACCTTGTCCTAGCCAACTGGTTAAACCCCTTTAGATATGTTAGTTGCTCTGTATGTTTTCTAAACTTGTATGTTTGTTTGCTAGGATGCCTGTTTATTTTGTTATTATGTTTTCAATGAATAGATTGTACGGAGAGCAACGATCTTTTGTGAAGAGAGTGTGATATCTTCACCAACTTCAACAAGGCAAGTAACACACCATCAACTACCTATTATTTTCATTATGCATTACTAGAGTTTTGAGTAGTATGCATGGTAGGAAATTTATCTAAGTGATATTCTATGCTAATATCCCAAGTAGTGTGTAGCCATCCTTTTATCCTGCTAGTATAGAAGACATTGAACTTAGTAGAATTGCTATGCTCTTCAAATGTTTTATTTAGATGTTAAGGATAAAACTACTAAGTTTAATGAATCACCTGGGTGGAAGTGGTAAGACTGGTTTATGTTGAGTGTTTCCTCAGGGCCCTTGTCTAAGGGTTATTCCACTTGAGGTTGTCACTTGAGGATGGCCACCCAGGAACAAAGAGATTACCATGTCCCTCTAAGTTTAGTAGCTTCCCGTGCAGCCTTTAGTCATATGGGCTCTGTCTTGATCAACTAAGTTGAATGAACTCACCAGTGCTTGACAAGCAGATGTAGGGGGTGTAGGTTGGAACGGGTCAAGCCTGACGGTGGTGGAATTTCTTCTGAAATATCTCGTCTCAATCTTCTCCTTTCCTTAATGCACTCAGGGTGTGTAGGATGTTTGGGCTGATTTGAGTCTAAAGGTGAAAGTGCACAAATCTGCAGAGTCAACAAACTAAGATCTTAGCCGTGTCCCCGGTCATGGACAATTTGAGCAGCTGGACAAGGAATGACGGAAGAATCTCATCATGCCAACTTCTTAATAAAATTTTGATGGGTGAACAAGGGTAGGAGTTTACCCTGATTTCTATCAGAGGTACTCCTTAATTTAGTTAAGGTTCACTGGTTTCTATCAGTGATACCTGCTATAGATGAAATTGTTTTATGATAAAAGATAGGAGAAAACTAGCTTTATGCAAACTTAGCCAAAACTCCACTCATAAAAATAAGCATGTAGTACTAGTCTTGCCATTTATATCCACCATAGTGTTACTTGCCAATACATTAAATTGTATTGACTCCCTTGTAGCTGCATATTCCATATTGCAGATGTTTCTAAAGACGAGTGAGGATTTCGTTTAGGATCTCGAGACTATCACCAACATGTTTTGCCGTTGGCACATGAAGAAGATGGGCTCAATGTTGTACTATGTCTTCCGCTGTATATCTTTGTTTTCTGCTAGTCTTCTAAGACTATGAAAGTTGTAATACTATTTTGTAAAGACTGGATCATGCGATGAAATAGAATTTGATGCATTTGCATGATATTTCATTTTGTACTGTGGTGCTAGCAATTGATCCAGGGACTAGCACAATAACACAGGTGTCCTTACATTATTTAAATGTGGGAACGCTACAAGGGTGCTGACTTTGTAAATTGGATATGAGTCATTATATCCGCGATAGTATCCCTGTATGAATATTAAGTATGTGACTTGGTAGTCCTTTCGAAAGGCATGATGCCCAACGATAGCAAACGGGTCTGTATAGCAATAAAGACAAGGATATTTACATCCATTGAAAGTTCGCCTTGTCGAAAAGATGTTTTTCGACAAAGTTCAAAGAGTTTACTATGACAAGATTTTTTGATATTCCTATATTTAGTGATGGTTTAGTCTTTGCGGATAGTTCTAGCAAAAGTTACATATTTTGATATGGCAGTTGAATAATAAAACCAACTCTCCTCTCCAAGAAGTTTGATTAAGGATGTGTACTTGACACAGTCTAAATTTTTTGCGAAATTTAAAAGGTTGCTAGAAAGGTATGCAAACTTCAATGGTTGAAGTAAGCATTAAAAAGTTGGAATATTTACTTTAATGGAGTTATCAAAAGAGTTTGATTCCATCATGAAAAGTAAAGATGCTTGTAGAGTTACAAAAAATTAAGTGAGAGCATTAAGACATATTTCTAATACTTTATGTAGATGACATATAGTTGACTGGAAAATATCTATTTTAAATTAACACGGTTGAGATTTCATATTGATGAAAATCTTAGGCTATAGAGATATTGGGCATCGATATCTATAATAGATGGATTGAAGCGTCTGATATGGTTGATCCAAAGTACATAGATGAAGTGTTGAAGTAAGTCAACATCGAAACGACAAGAAGGGGTTCTTGCTACATGGAAAAGAATTGAGCAATATTCAAGTGTTTTGACACATGATGAGAAGAATTGAAATTGATATTTCTAAGTCATGTGTTCTATGCTATATATACAAATAGATGAGTGATTCTTGTGTGTTGGGAACCCCAAGAGGTGGGTGTGATGAGCACAACGGTAGGAGTTTTCCACTTAGTTAAGAATCAGGGTTATCAATCCAGTAGGAGAAAGAGGACCTTCGGAAGGTTGATGCCACTGATGGTGGTGCTGGCGCTTAACCGGTGTCGGCAACAACGTGGATCCTGCACACAACACAACCAAAATACTTTGCCCCAACGGTATAGTGAGTTTGTCAATCTCACCGGTCTTGCTGAAAACATTGATTAGACGTATAGTGTGGAAAACAGTGTATGCTTGTAGTAAGTAAAGAGAGCAGGAAATTGTTGTGGTTTGTTTAACAGTATGGAAAATGGACCGGGGTTCATAGGTTCACTAGTGGTGTCTCTCCATAAAAATAACATGTTGGGTGAACAAATTACAGCTAGGCAATTGACAAATAGAGGTTGCATCGTAGTGCACATTATAACATGATGACTACTATGATATTTAGTTCGGGCATTACAACAAAATACATAGACCGAAATCCATCTGCATCTATGACTAATAATCCACCCTCAGGTTATCATCTGAACCCCCTTAGGTATTAAGTTGCAAGCAACAGATAACTGCATTGAACAATGTGTGTAATGTAAGCAATGCTTGTGAACGCGGGCACTCACACTGCTGTTTTCTCCCTACTGGCAACATCACATCCTCCCCCGTCACGTTTCTGTCACTCGAGCATAGGCGAAAAGGAGGCATGAACCCACTATCTAGCATAAATACTCCCTCTTGGAGTCACTAGCAACTACTTGGCCAGAGAAACCACTAGCAACGAAAAGCATGCAAGATCACAAATAACATATCCAATAAAGACTATAATCAACTTGGCATAAGTTCAATATTCATCGGATCCCAGCAAACACAGCATATAGAATTACATAAAATCAATCTCGATCATGATAGGCAGCTCACGAGATCTAAAAATGGAGGCATATGAGGAGGAGACAAACATCTAGCTACTGCTATGGACCCGTAGTTCAGGGATGAACTACTCACGCATCACTCCGAAGGCAGACATGGTGATGTAGAAGCCTCCGGTGATGATTTCCTCTCCTGCAGGGTGCCGGGAGATAGCTCCATAACCCCCCCTGATCTAGGGTTGACGACAACGGCGGCTGCGGAACTTTTCGGGGATTTTTATCAGGTGTCTAGGGTTTTCCATCCGGGGGGAATAAATAGGCGAAAGGGAAGAGACGGTGGAGGCCAAGGGGCCCAACACCCACAGCTGGCGCGGACAGGGTGGACCGCGCCACCCTATGGTGTGGCCCCTCTAATGCCCGTCTACGACTCCTCTTCGGTGTTCTAGATGCTTCCGGGGAAAATAGGCACTTCAGGCTTTGTGGGGTCCAATTCCGAGAATGCTTCGAGAACAACTTTTCTGAAATAAAAAAACAGCATAAAACAGGGAACTGGCACTTGGCATCTTGTTAATAGGTTAGTCCCGAAAACATATAAAAATGCGATAAATAAGGGAGAAAACATGTAGAAATTGGCATAGTATGATCATGGAGCACCAGAAATTATAGATACGTTGGAGACGTATCAATGAGTCTTATGCTATAGAATATTATAGCAGGATAATTCATGTGATGATTAGACAACAGTAGGAGAGATCCTTCAGTATTTTTTAGAAATGCTAAGGATGTGTTTTCCTATGTAGTAATGACAAACTATTCATTGTAATATGTTATAGTGATAGTCTTGTCATCTATTCTAATAAATCTCTCTCAATTAAAATATGTGTTGAAGGGTGGCATAATAGGCTGGATGAATGTTTCATGCTGGATTTGAATGAGTTTCAAAATTAAAATATTGTGACGAATGCTACAACAAAGGCTAAGTATATCGTTGTGTTGACAAAAAATAATAGGAGAATTTTGTGTCAAGTAGTTCTTTATTGATCTTTGTGGATTTCCAAGAATGCTGACACTATGAAGCAACATTTTCACAATGTTAGTAACATTAGTTTAAGCTAAGGAATTAAGGTCTCACTAGTTGACCAAATGTATACAAAGCCATCTCATTATAGAATGAGTTATGCGTGTAGACGCAAAGACGTGCAAATACAAAAGGATCTGAACACGTCAGATCTTTTGATAAAGTTTACCACATACGAAGCATGGTAATAACAGTGGGACACCATATGTGTTAAGTGCTTACTGAATAGATTATTGAATCTAGTGCAAGTGGGAGACTGTTAGGAATATGACCGAGATGCGATAATAAAGTGGTTATTATCTTATTTCATGTTTATGATAAATGTTTATTTCTCATGCTATAATTTTATTAACCGGAAACATTGATATATATGTGAATAATAAACAAACAAGAGTTCCTAGTAACGACTCTTGTTTTACTAGCTCGTTTATCAACAGATGATCAATGTTTCCTGATCATGAACATTGAATGTTGTTAATAACGGGGTCATGTCATTGAAAGAATGATGTGATAAACATGGACCCGAAGTGAATATAGCAATGCGATCAAGTCATCAATTTTAGATTGTTATGTCAAACATACGAAGTAACTCTAATCCTTACACCATGAGATCATGTCAACCACCAACACTCGAAGAGTGCTTTGATGTCATGAAACGTCACACTGTAACAGGGTGATTATAAAGGTGTTGTTGAGTATTCAGAGAGTATTAGTTGAGGCTTATGGATAAGAGCGGGATTGAACCATCCAAATGACAGAGAGATATACTCTGGGCCCTCTCCGTGATATCAACTCAACACCATTTGCAAGCACGTGACTAGGTCACAAGGATGTCATATCACGGAACGAGTAAAAGAGTACTCGTCGGTAACGAGATCGAACTAGGTATTTGATACCAATGATTGGATCTCGGACAAGTAAAATATCGCAATCCAAAGGGAATTTGTTACGACATTTATGGTTCAGACGAGATCACTAGATTCATCGTTAAATATGTAGGAGTCGATATGGATCTCCAGGTCCTGCTGTGGACTATTGACAGGAGAGGTGTCTTGATCATGTCTACATTATTCACGAACCATAGGGTGACACGTTTAAGGATAGATGACGCGTTTCAGAGGATACGTAATATCGGAGAAAAGTTTGGACAACACCGAAATTATTTCGGGCAATTTTGAAATAGTCATCGGAATTGTTTCGGGGACTATTGAAATAGTTCAAGGTGGTGTATGTTAATGTTTGATTAACAAATAGTTCAAGGGGGTACGTGTTAATGTTTGTTAATAGGATTAACAAATATTAAAATAAAGGAATGAAATTGTTTTATTTATTTATTAAAGAAAACCCTTGGAATGTTTAGTGAGAATTGATGAGAGAATGAGTGGATTGAGTGGAGACTCCACCCACATGATGAGGGTAGAGGTGGAGGCACAAAAATTTCGTGGTTGCCTCCCCCTCCTATATAAACAGGGGTTGGAGCTCCCTCTCCCCACACAACTTGTGTCATCTCCTCTCCCTCCACCCGCAGCTCCATTTCATGGTCATCCGCTTGGCGAAGCCCTGACCATGGAGTTTCTTCACCACAACACGCCGTCGTGCTGCTGGAGTTCCGGGGGATTCTCTACTTCTGTTGCCCCGCTGGATCGAGGGAACGGAGGTCGTCATTAACCTGTACGTGTGACTGAGTGCGGAAGCGTTGCCGGAAAGTGGTGCTCTTCTTCGGGATCTTGAGATCGGAAAGTGATCTCATTCATCATCTACGAGATTTGATCTTGTAACGCTTTGTGTCTTCGAGGATATGTTACTCTAGCACTCTCTCCTTACCCGTTGCTTACATCTTCTAGATTACATCTTGGCCCTTCGTGTGTCCTTCACGTAGGATTTTTTGTTTTGTATTCTATGCTACGAACCCATCAATTACTCGTCCAATGCATTCTATGCTTAATTTTTATATTTCCAAAATTAAGTGTTGAGCGGATAGGCTAGTTATTCCACTAGGGAAAACAAAAGAACGAATGGGCTCATTTATTTTGGTTATGATTGCAAGAGAACATTTTAGATCTATAATTTTCTTGCAGAATAATTTAGCTAGTCAAAATGTGGATGATGATAGTAGCTTGGTGATAAGAAGATCCTCCAATTTAAATGAGGATTTGGACGATGAGACTCACTAGATGGTTGCAGATCATACATATCTCACACCACATATTCTTACGGGTTAAAGTAGCCGTAAGAATAAAGCTGATGACATGACAAAGCCTAGAAGAAGTGCTAGACTAAGATTAAGTAAGTTTAAAAATGTAAGGAATAATATGTTGTAGTGATGGGCACTAAGATCATGCAAAACATATAGAGGTTAATGAATTTGTGAAAACAACACAATCTATATTTTGTGGCATTATTGGAAACAGGAAGGGCATCGTTTGCCACACATTTTCTGCAGTTTCTTGCTGGGGGTAGGGACTTTACGTGGTTTTTTCTACCACCTCATGGCAGATCTGGTGGTATGCTGGTTGGTTTTAATAATTCATCTCTTTCGGCACAAACCGTTGTGTCCGGAGAATTTTGTGCCAAGTTTCATGTTAAGACAAAGGCTGATGGTTTTCTTTGGTCACTAATTGTGTTTTACGGGGCTACTCAGGATGCAAAGAAACCTAATTTTTAGCGGCATTGTTGCACATATGTGATAATGGGACACTCCGTATGCTGATTTGGGGGGGGGGGTTAATTTCAACATTATTTGACGTCAAGAGGAGAAAAACAACGGTAATTTTAATGCGCGGTGGCCGTTTATTTTTAATGCAATTATTGAAAGTTTAAATTTGAAGGAATTAAGACTTTTAGGGCGTCAATATACCTGGACCAGCCAGAGAGATGTATCAACTTATGAAAAACTATATCATTTTCTGGCAAGTATTGAATGTGATCAGAATTACCCACTTGTTACAATACATGCTCTACCCCGTTCGGGATCTGATGACACGCCACTTGTTTTAGATTTAGGAGTACATGCTCATATTGGGAACAAAAATAATTTTTCCTTTGAACTTTCCTGGATGCGGTAGGAAGGTTTTTATGAGATGGTTCGTCAAGAGTGGATGTCGGTCCACTCCAGCAACTCTCCCATTTAATGGTGGCGAAATAAAATTTTCCATTTAAGACAATAACGGAGCTGGGCGAAAAACGGAAGTGGCGAATACAGAAAATTAAAAGAAAAGCTAACGCTTTTGCTATACTAGTTAGACATAAAAGAGGAATCAATTCCATTATCAGTGGTTGAGAGGGACGCTAAGAAGGAGGCAGATGAATGTCTAGTAAGATTAAGAAGATATAAAGAAGTAAAATGGCTTAGAGAGCAAAGGTCAAATACATTCAGGAAGGAGGAAACAATACAAAATATTTTCACTTAATTGCCAATGGAAAACATCGGAAGAAAGGGATCTTTCAACTTGAGCAAGATGAGGGCACCATTATTGGTGAGGTTAATCTCTGGGTATTTATTCAGATTATTATAAGTAATTATTTGGAGCACCGACTCCGAGTTATGTATCTTTAATAAAATAGGAGAACCTTGATATGCCTCGAATCTTCCTTGAGGAAAATAGTATTCATGCTGCCTCATTTTACGGAGAAGGAAATTCTGGAGGCGATTAATAACATGGTAGATAATAAAGCCCAAGGACCATACAGGTTTCATGTGGTGTTTTATCAACATTTTTTGGGATGTAATAAAATCTTATTTGATCGACATTTTTGCTCAGTTGCATGTTGGTGACTTGCCTCTATTCGAGTTGAATTTTTTGAGTTGTAACTTTATTTCCAAAAAAGAAAAATGCAAGCCGAATTGAGCAATTAAGACTAATATGTCTTCTAAACGCGAGCTTCAAAATATTTACTAAGGTGGGTATTAACCGGGTGACAACCATTGCGAGTCATGTCATTCGGCCAACCTAGCCTGCTTTCATCCCAGGTTGTAATATCTTAGAGGGAGTAGTGGTCCTCCACGAGATGATCAATGAACTCAAAAGAAAAAGATGGACGGGTGATTTTCAAAATCAATTTTGAGAAGACATATGACAAGGTAAATTGGCGTTTTTTTGCAACAAGTCTTAAGAATGAAAGGGTTTTCACCAAAGTGGTACGAATAGATAGCTAGATTTGTTTAAGGTGGTAGTGTAGGAATAAACGTGAATGATGACACTGATCATTTATTCCAAACGCTAAAAGGTTTTAAGACAAGGAGATCCGTTTTCTCCTAATATTTTTAACCTATTGATACGTCAAAAACGAATGTTCTTTTCCGAACACTTTTCATATGATTTTCCTCTAAACTTGTGTGTTTTGGATACAACTAACATGGACTAACGCTATTTTCAGTAGAATTACCTTGGTGTCTTGTTTTTGTGCAAAAAATTAACTTTCGGGAAAATGCCCAGAAAAGAGCCCATTGGTGTTTTCACCCCGAAAGACCCCGGGAGCCAGAAGGGGGACAGGAGAGGAGCCACAAGGTGGCCACACCACCCTGGCGCGGGCCCCCCGGTCGCGCCAGCTGATACGTCATAAACGTACCCCTAATTTCTGATGCTCCATGATCATATTATGCCAATTGCTACATGTTTTCTCCCTTCTTTATGCCATTTTTTATCGATTTCTCGGGACTAACCTATTAACAAGATACCAAGTGCCAGTTCCCTGTTTTCTGCTGTTTTTGGTTCCAGAAAAGTTGTTCTGGAAACATTCTCGGAATTGGACCCCACAAAGCCCGAAGTGCCTATTTTCCCCGGAAGCATCCAGAACACCGAAGAGGAGTCGAAGAGGGGCAACAGGGGGGCCACACCATGGGCTGGCGCGGGTCCCCCTGGCCGGGCCAGCTATGGATGTGGGGCCCCTGGAGCTCCACCGCCTTTGCCCTTTCTCCTCTTTAAGCCCCCCGGATGGAAAACCCTAGGCACCTGATCAAAATCCCCGAAAAAGTTACGCAGCCACCGTCACCGTCAACCCTAGATCAGGAGGGTTCTGGAGCTGTTTTCCGGCACCCTGTCGAAGAGGAAATCATCACCGGAGGCTTCTACATCATGATGCCTGCCTCCGGAGTGATGCGTGAGTAGTTCATCCCTGGACTACGGGTCCATAGCAGTAGCTAGATGGTTGTCTCCTACTCATATGCCTCCATGTTTAGATCTCGTGAGCTGCCTATCATGATCGAGATTGATCTTATGTAATTCTATATGTTGTGTTTGCTAGGATCCGATAAATATTGACCTTATGCCAAGTTTATTATAGTCTTTATAGCATATGTTATTTGTGATCTTGCATGCTTTCCATTGCTAGTGGTTATTCTGGCCAAATAGTTGCTAGTGACTCCAAGAGGGAGTATTTATGCTTGATAGTGGGTTCATCCCTCCTTGTTTCCTTGCTTGAGTGACAGAAACATGAAGGGGGAGGATGTGTTGTTTCCATTAGGGAGAAAACATCGGTGAGAGTGCCAGCGTGCATAATCATTTCTTACATTACACACTTTGTTTAATGCAATTATCTGTTGCTTGCAACTTAATACCTAAGGGGGTTCGGATGATAACCTGAGGGTGGATTATTAGTCATAGATGCAGATGGATGTCGGTCTATGTATCTTGTTGTAATTCCCGCACTAAATATCATCGTAATCTTCATGTTATATTGTGCACTTCGGTGCAACGTCTGTTTGTCAATTGCCTAGCTGTAATTTGTTCACCCAACATGCTATATTTTATGGAGAGACACCACTAGTGAAACTATGAACCCCGGTCCATTTTCCACACTATTAAGCAAACCACAACAATTTCCTGCTTCTTTACTTACCACACCAATTTCCTGCTTCTTTACTTACCTCACCATCGACTATCCATGTTTCCCCCATCCATGTGTGAGTAATTCTCCACTGTAGGCTGAAGGGGATGGTAGGGATTGGATGAGATCGTTCATGTAGTAATGTTGTGATTGTTAGGGCATAGTGCCTAGTATCTTCTATTAGTGCTATTGACATTGTTGCAACTTGTTATGCTTAATGCTTGCCACTTTGGGCCCGAGTGCCATGATCTCATATCTGAACATGTTATTGAATCATGATGATAATTATTGTTTCTTGATCATACCTGCAAGTTGTTTATACATATCGTTTTCCGGAACCGGCCCCGAAGTGGCAGAAATTGAGACAACCGGAGGGGATGGCTGCGATGTGAGGATCACATATGTTCATGGAGTTTTAATGCTTTGCTCCGGTGTTCTATTAAAAGGAACACCTTAATTACCAGTAGTTCCCTTGAGGCCCCGCTGTCACGGGCTGGTAGGACAAAATATGTTGTGCAAGTTCTCATTGCAAGCACGTACGACTATTTACGGAACACATGCCTATGATTACTTAGTGCTTGGATGCTTTATCTTATTTATCAGCAATGCCCATGACATGATCATTATTTGAACTATCTCATCCATGAAACATCCGTTCATCTATCCCCATGCCTACAGTATTTAATCCCGTTGTTTACTTCAATCACCACTGCTGCTGTTTTCATACTACTGTTGTTGTTATTTCACTACTGCTGCTATAAAACTGTTACTACTGATAAACCACTGCGAACTAGTCAACTTTCAGGTGCAAGTGAATTGACAACTCACTTGTTAAGGATCACAAATATTCTTTGGCTCCCCTTGTGTCGAATCAATAAATTTGGGTTTTACTTCCCTCGAAGACTGTTGCGATCTGCTATACTTGTGGGTCATCACTTATCTGCTAATATGTTGGCTATTCTTATTGTGCTGGCAAAGGAGGATGGTCAGGTACGCGGATTGATACCCCACCTTGTTGATGGAGGAGTATCAATTTTGCAATATGCTGATGATACAATTTTATTTATGGAACACGATATCAATAAAGCGGTAAACATGAAACTTATTCTAGCTATGTTTGAACAACTGTCCGAAATCTATTACTTTGGTAAGGCTTAGGAGGCTCAGGATGACCACGGTCTTATTTTTTGATGTGACGTGGGGAGTCTTCCTTTTAAATACCTTGGTATCCCAGTTCACTATAGAAAACTGCTTAATAAAGTGGAAAATGGTGGAGGATCGATCTGAGAAAAAATAGGGATGTTGGGCAGGCAAGTTATTATCCTATGGGGACCGCCTCATATTGATAAATTCGGTTCTATCAAGTTTACCAATGTTCCTTCTTTTCTTTTTCGAAATTTCGACGAGAGTTAGAAAAAGACTGGACTTCTATATATCTAGGTTCTTCTGGCAATGGCATAGCAAGAAATACCGCCTTACTAAGTGGAATGCAGTATGTCGCCAAAAAGACCAGGGAGGTCTAGGGATTGAGATTATGGAAATTAAGAACATGTGTATTTTAATCAAATGGCTATTTAAATTGCTACATGAGGATGGGGTTTGGCATGAGCTTTAAACGAATAAATATTGGGGGGGGGGGGGGGATAAAACGTTATCTCAATCACAAACCAAATCTTTAGATTCACCATTTTGGAAGGGAATTATGAGGGTTAAACATGAGTTCTTCTCCTGTGCCTCGTTCGATTTGGGTAATGGAAAACATATTCATTTTTGGGAGGATACATGGCTTGGGGATGAACCGTTATTGTAACGTTATCATGCCCTCTATAATATTATTGTTCATAAGAATGTTACAGTAGCAAACGTCCTATCTCATAACCCTTTCTATATTCAATTTAGAAGAGCTATCATATGAGTTAGAAGAGACCTTTGGCTGCATTTGGTAGAGAGACTTATAGGGGATTCACTGTCAAACGAGTAAGACTCATTTCGCTGGAGATTGACACTTGATGGAGTATTCTCGGTCAGGTATCTTTATGCGGATATATTCCATGGTCCAACCAGATATTTGCGGAAGTATCTGTGGAAGTTAAAAGTGTCACTTAAAATCAGAATATTTTTGTGTTTTCTAAATCGAAAAGTAATCTTAACAAAACATAATCTGATTAAAAGAAAGTCAATTGGGTGTAAGAAATATGTGTTTTGTGACAAAGATGAGTCCGTAGAACACCTATTTGTTTCATGCCCATTTGCCAGAGTTATTTGGAGACTTATTCATTTCACTTTTAATATCTATTCACCTATTAGCATTGTGAACATGTTTGGTATCTGGTCAAATAGAATAGATAAGAAAACAAAAACGCGTATTCGTGTAGGCGTGTCCAGTCATGTTTGGGCAATTTGGATAGTTGTAGTGATGTAGTTTTTAACAAGAAGGAAGTTGTTCATTATTTGCAGGTGGTTAACAAGGCGGTCGGTGTTTTCTATCCATACATACTCTTTCCTTCTACCGGCAGACCAACGAGGACCTATGGATACAGTTTGTGCTCGATTGATGGCAATGATTCGGGCATGTGATTTTTGAGCGGTTGATTTATATGGCCATCTTGTGTTATCCGTGATTTGTAAGACGTATATTCTTTTGAAACTTTTCTTTTAATAAATACCATCTGTGTGGATCGATTCGATGCAGAGGTCAGGGTAAATGGCTTCCATTTCAAAAAAAAAAATCGGAAGAACACACAAAAAGACAAGAAAAAGGGCACAACGACTAGAGACACAGCTACCGGGCGTCCAAAGGTGGTCAGGCTGCCGCAGCCAAACGAAGCCGAGGGACAGACAGGAGCTTTGCTCCAGCCTAGGTGTGGTTGGCAAGCAACAAGATCTGCCAGCAAACAACCACAGCGCAGCTTCATCAACGACCTTACTGAAGACAACTGCAGGGGGTCGAGTGACAGTTGTTGAAAATCCTCGCGTCCTCCTTCCCAGAGCAAAGTGAAACCAGCAATGAGATTTGAGAGAACCGGCTTCCTTCTTTGACTTCTCTCGATCGGTGCCTACTTTGGTTTGGTAGTACGGAGTAGTATAAGACAGCCTCATGAATTTTTTCCGATAAAGAAGACAACGTCATGAATGATGGAGGCTTAAGCATAAAGAATCAGGCAGTTTGCTCTTTGCTAAAATTCTAGAGTATTCCTGGTGGCAAGACCGGAGCACTGAAATTGGATCGTTCTTCGCCGGCTTGTGATGTGGACGGCCTTATTTTAACATCGAGGAGGGCGCATGATATGATTCTAAAACAAAAACTAAAAGAATACAAGTAAGTCGATCCGTATTCACTTTTCAATCTTTCAGCTTTTTTAGGAAAATCTGACTAGTTGTTCTAAAGTTTTGCTACTTTTTATTGGTTCTGGTCAAATTTTACTCAAAATTTTAATCTTTTTAGGAAAATCTATAAAATTCCACCAAGTGAAGAAAATGTTCACTACTTAATCTGGAAAGTTTTGAGACAAATTTGCTCGGAGCTGTAAAGTTAGGTTGGTATATATTAATTGGTTATGGCTAGTTACTTGTCAAGTTAGAATCAAGTTGTCGAGCCCACCCGTCACGTCAGAATCATGCTAACTGAGCTAAACCAGGATTTTGACTTTTCTGCAATAGATTACACCAACGGTCCATGTGTAACCCGTATAGTTAGTGCTGTACGGTGGTTTCTGCAATTTCTTCTAAAAAACAATGACATAATCCGCTCCGATGTCCGGTGAGCATTGCACATCCCATCACATATGTTTTGATCTTTGTATTGGAACAACATAAGTCTTATAAGTCACATTTATTCTTTCCGAAGCCAAATTTTCTTAAGCTCGATAAAAAAATTTAGCAATTCTTTTTACATCTTCTATACCAAACAAATGTCAATATATACGCCATGAAATATATTATTAGAGTCTATCTATTTTCTATCATAGATATCGATATTCAAAATAAATATGACATGCACCTTGGCAATGAGGGAATATCGAGGCATGCCATCGAAGATATAAAGAAAAATAAAATTACAATCTGGCCCTTGGACAAAATATGGACCGATTGCCAAACGTTTAAATCACAACTTAAAACACAACTCTAATACCCGCAGCGACACCAAGCAATTGCCACATATCTGCACAATGTCCGTGCTGCTCACCTCTAAGGACTCTCTCCGAATAGATTGTTACTGACGACACGGAAATTATTTTGATTAGGATGCCTTCGAAAATGACGGGAAAAGATGTCACTTAAGCCAAAAGAAAAATGAGAACTCCATGTTCGAATGACAATTCAGATAGAGAGGAGGAAGGATCCAAGACACACATAATAGGAAAGATTTGCATCCCATCATTATTATGACGTGTTGGTGACATTTTGTTTTAAAGTATGAGTGTCTTGTACAATGTGTCTGGAATGTAACAACAGTGACGATTTTATATTTCGGTGACATCGAACAAGAAAGAAAAGGTTCTAAGGAGCATATTACAAGAGATTTAACCACGGAAAATCTTTGTGCATTGTTACCCTAGTATTTCCATATATATAACTTTAGTTTTCTCACAGTTTAGCATGTCAACTAATTATCTTAAATTGCTGATTAACAGTCAAGAGAAGGATTTATGGTCTTGGATATTCTGTTGATCGCACTTTTCTCCGTGTATGGACCGACACCGACGGGAATCCACAAAAGGTCCTTTGGAAGAGATTGCAAGTTAGAGCTTTAAACTGGATACCATTGCCATGGAATAGTTGTATGATTCAGTTGGTTTTATAGAATTTATTATGAACTAGCCAATTATCATAAAAGTCCAAACTGATGGAATGGGGCTAGACATATATTTATATCTCACACGTTTGTCCTAAATTATTCTTATTATGAATATAACGTGTGAGTGTTGGTCATTTAAATCTTGCTCCGCAGTTAATACCTATCTATTTTACTTGATGTGTACAATGTGCTTCCTCAGCAGCCGAGGCTAATGAGGGGTTTCTGAAGGAAACTTCGCTAGCATAAAGCTGCACCTCTCTGGCTATACTAATGGATTCATACAAAAGATGGTTAGTATACTCCCAGATATCTGGACCGGAGTTCCAGATAATTTTCCGGGTGAACTAGGAGAGCAAGAGAGGATAGCGAGAAAGCGGAGAAAGAAAATAGTTGCGATAGTGTTCATTGATTTGATGCTAAAAATAATGTTTGATTCTTGAGAGAAGATATCATGTGGGTGACTTTATAGATAGACATAGGCATAGGAGCATGGCTCTTCTATGCAGAATTTTCTTTTTGTGACGTGGCTCAGAAATAATTTTTTTTTTATCTTGTAGCCTTGTAGGTGACGCCACGTTCGATCCTATCATTAAGAGTATGCAAGTACAAAGGGGATGAAACGAATCTTCATCAGAGGTTTATGAATGTCAACTAGTACAAGATAGCTATCTTTACGTCCACTACTGAGACAAAGCCACTCACTTGTCTATAATCCTTGGATCACAATCACACTGAAGAAAAGACATTTGTGGACAAAAATAGAGAAATGGCACTTGCATATTGTACCTACATATGTTATGAAATGTCTTATCGAAAAGCTCGTGTCGAGAAGCTTCAGTAAAACTCATAGTCTCGTCGTCGTCCCAATTACACAAACTATCTTCTGGGACATCGAAGAGGGGCGCTCCAAAATTGTTCACTCCGTGTAAGATCTCATGTGCTGAATAAACCCGTCAATGCACCTCTCATGGCATTCGCTGTCAGCCACTATCTCCTGCATCTTCTTGGCATTGGCCACGAAGATGCTCCTCCTTGCTTCCTCCACCGTGACAGCCAGAACTGCTGCCGCGACGCCTTCTCGGTCGAACGACCCGTCATTTTCGTTCCTCGGCACCTGCACTCCGACCTTTCTCCCCTCCATCAGCCGCGCGTTCGGCCCTTGGTCGCCGAAGATGGGCAGCATGATCAGCGGATGGCCGAACAGAAGCCCCTCGACGGTGGAGTTCCACCCGCAGTGCGTCAGGAACGCGCCCACGGCGCCGTGCGCCAGCACGCTGATCTGGGGAACCCACCCCGTCACCACGAGCCCACGGCTGCGTGTGCGTTCCTCGAACCCTGGCGGGAGGACGTCGGCGTCCGGCACGCCGCTAGGCTTCCGTAGAGCCCAGAGGAAACGTGTCCCGGCGAGCTCCAGCCCGAGCGCCAGCTCGTGAACCTGATTTCCGGACAGCGGCACCTCGCTTCCCAGCGCGACGTACACGACCGATCTGGCCGGCTGCTCATCGAGCCAACGCACGGTGGCGTCCTCCCCGTCCTTGTTGACGCCGCGGCCTCCCTTGGGCGACGGCGGCAGGAGGCCGAGGGGGACAACCGGCTTGCCCCCGAGCGTGGGTAGGCGAGGGACGCTCTCGGGCTCCCACTCGAGGCAGCTCCGGATGGCCACGAGATTGCACCTCATGAGTGTCAAGGCGTACCGCTCGGCGACGGTCATCCCCGACGCGCGTTGCGTACTCATCAGTTTCATCCTCTCCGTCTCGAACCGTGGCGGTTGTGCTGCCGAAAGCTCTTGTCCAGCCGCGGCGTGCTCGGACGACCGGCCGACCCAGTCGGCGATCACAGTCGCGGCTCCTAGGATAAGCATCGCACATGGAACCTATGACAAACAGTAAACACTGGTATTAATTAGCGGCATGGTGGATCGAGCTATACATGGATCAATTGATAATTCAGCTTTTAGCTCTCGACGTACCTTGTGTTCATTAGCGGCGGCGGCTGCCCAGTGGTGGTAGACATCCACGATGACCCAGTCCGGTTTCTTGCCGCCCTCGGCGCACGCGGCGCCCAGGAACTCCGAGAAGGGCGCCCCGAGGCCGTCGAAGGCCTTCCGGTGGAGCTCGAACTTCTCATACGGGACGTCGTTCGTGGACTCCGCGCCGTCGGGGAGACCGTCCACGCGCGGGAGCGGCAGCGCCACGAAGTCCACGAGCGGTGCCACGGCGGGTTGGACCGGCGGGAGGCGCGCGATGTTTCGCGGCGTGGAGACGTAGGACACGCGGTGGCCCCGCGACGCCAGGCGCTCGGCGATGTCGAGGCAGGGCAGTAGGTGGCCGAAGGCGAGCCACGGGCAGATCACGACGTGCAGAGGTTTGGAGGAGGAGGAAGAGATTTCGTCCATGACGACAGGGGCGGCAGGCCGGCCTGACTCGGGGAGCATTCAAGTGTGGAATTCCCTGCCGTGCTGCTTTGCAACTTGCAAGTGAAGAGCTGGTGTGCTTGCCTAAGTTTCAGCGTGAGGCGCGACGTGGCGCGCACTAGGCAGCTACTGTACCGGCTTTGATTTTTTTTTTTTTGAAATTGTACCTGCTTTGATTTGGTACACGGCAACGCCATAGATTTAACATTAGTATAAGCAATCAGTCAATTTGTGTACCGGGAGTGTTATGGATGGAAACATAAACAATCAGGCAATTTGCTCGTTCCGCTCTAATTTTTTTTTGGCTTCCTAATGCGGAAAAGGCCATACGGCCTGCTTTATGTCAAAATCATTGAGTCTACAATATACGAATTTTAGGGCATCTCAAACCCATTCAATGTACTTGTCCAAAAGTGTCTTGATTATCCACGGATAAAGAAAACGGTTTTGCTAAATCTCAGTCGACTGAGATTTTCTTAAGTCTGAGTCAGAAAAGTGCAACCACAATTCAAAAAAAGTACGATTGGGCAACTAGTTGTTCAAAAAAGTGCAATTGCAGTTTTAATTAAACTATAGTTGCACTTTTCTGAATTGACTGAGATTTAAGAAAAGATCGGTCGTCTGAGACATAGTCAGTCCCTAAAGAAAAAGGACGTCCCAAGGGGACTTGCCAATCCTTGGCACATGTCCATTTGTCCGGATACCTTAGGTTGGTTTAATAGGCCCGAGAGTATCTCCACTCCATTCCAAACAGCCGCCCCATTCAAAAAACACTCACAAAGCCACCCCAATTATATGGCTAAAGGCCAATGCTTAGATTCCTCTTAAGCATTGGGGGAAAAATTCTCCCGATCCTCCAGGCGGTACGTGTCCAAATATATCTCTAAATTTTTTTTGCTATTACATAGATATAAAAAAAAGTTTATATGTTGTAGCAATTTTTAAATTCTCTAAAAATCTCACTTTTGCTCGTATCGAGCAAAAAAAAGTTCATTGAATAAAAATTTGTGGTGTTATAGCAAAAATATTCCATCCACATAAAAAAATACCTCGTTAAACATAAAACTAGCTGGAGACCATGTAGCAAACAATTTGTAGCTCTATAGCAAAACCAAAGAACAATTGCACCAAAAATAAAAATTGCAATTGTTGAAAAAAAATCTGATATCGCCGAAGATATTGTAGGAAACACCTTAAACTACTATAGCAAATATGGAGAATAATTTATATAATAAAAGAAATATACGGAGTTTTTTCGAGCCACTAGGTTGATCCACATCACCCGAATTATATTAGTTGTTAGATCTTTAATCTAAGGCATCCGAATTATATTAGTTGTTAGATCTTTAATCTAAGGCTTCGATTGAATTAATCTGGCACGTAACATCTATAAACATGGAGTACAAAATATATATGTTTTTATCACGTACAAGTGCAAGGATACAACTTTGTGCTGATGCACGTACCGGCATTCTAACGGGCCTGTAGTGTTAGGCACGAAAGAGTCCTCGACAATAAAGACAACCGTAAATTTTGAGCACTAAGAGCATCTCCAATCGCGCCCCTTATAGCCGTCCAGATCGGCGTTCAGATCGGTCCTTTGGGGGATCGTCCGGACGGCACCGCGTCCACGGGGACGCCCTTCCCAACTCGGCGCCCCCAAAGCATTTTTTTTGCCTACTTTTTGTTATTTTGACGTTCCAAAAATACTTAAAAATATTTATGTTCTAGATTTAAATTATTAAATATATAGTTTCGAATGGCTAAAATTAAAAATAAAATATTCAATCAATTAAAAATAAATTCAAAGTGCACTATGCTGCCGCCAATCTTTTGCGATCCCACAAGTGCTCCATTAGATCATCTTGGAGTTGATCATGAGTGGCCCCGTCTCAGATCTTCATATGCATAGCGATGTACTTGGTCCAATTCGCTGGCACATTGTGATCCATATTGGCGAGAGGACCCTGAAACTCATATGGAATATGATCATGCACTGGATTTGCACGCTCATTCTCAATGATCATGTTGTGCATGATCTCAGGCATTCATGATCTCTCCCATATGCTCGGCCGACCAAGCAATAGAAGGATACTGCACAATGGCAAATCCCTGCTGGAGCACTCCAAATGCTCGCTCTGAAGGGGTCGTTGCATAGAAAACCAAAAAATTCCTGCGCGAGAGACACCCGAAAGGCCATGATCTAATCTAGGAGACGAAGTGCAACGAGCAACGAGAGGGTTAAGGAGAACACATACCCTCGAAGACTCAAAGTGGTACGAGATCAAATATCGTTGTTGGCGTAGTCGTACTCACGCCGATCCCGATAGCGAGAAGATGGGCACCGCAATCCGGCGGTGCATCCGTGATCGGTCACACGTACGGTTGATGACGACCTCCGTTCCCTCGATCCAGCGGGGCGCGGAAGTAGAGGATCCCTCGAAAAACTCCAGCAGCACGACGGCGTGGTGGTGAAGAAGAATCCCACGGTCAGGGCTTCGCCAAGCCGGAGACCATGGAATGGAGCAGCGGGTGGAGGGAAAAAGGAGTGGACAAGTGTGTGAAGGAGAGAGAGCTCTCACCCTCCTTTTATAGGAGAGGGGGAGGCAGCCCAAGGGGGGTGCGGCCAGCCCATGGGTGTGCCCCCATCTCTTCCCTCATCATGTGAATGGACACTCCACTCATCTCCACTCATTTTCCCATTATTTCCCACTTGGAAAATCCAAAGGTTTTCTTTTAATAAATAAATAAAACATTTTTTTTTCTTTATTTATATTTGTTAATTCCATTAACAAACATTTGCATATAGCACCTAGAATCATTTGTTAATTCTATTAACAACCATTCGACGAAAAACCCCTTGAACTATTTCAATTTTTCCCGAAACAATTTCGGTGCTGCCCAAAATATTCTTCGATATTCCGTATCCTCTCAAACGCGTCATCGAACCTTAAGTGTGTCACCCTACGGTTCGCGAATAAGATAGACATGATCGAGACTCCTCTCCGATCAATAATCAACAGCGGGATCTGGAGATCCGTGATGACTCCTATATATTCAACGATGACTCTCGTGATCGTGTGAACCAACAACGTCGTGAACTATTCCGTTTGTCTCGCGATATTTTAATTGTCCGAGATTCGATCATTGGTATCAACCATACCTTGTTCAATCTCGTTACCGACAAGTACTCTTTTCTTGTTCCCGTGATATAACATCCTTGTGATCATATCACGTGCTTGCAAGAGGTTTCGATGTGATATCACCGAGAGGGCCCAGAGTATATCTCTCCGTCATTTCGATGGACAAATCCCACTCTTGATCCATGATCTTCAACTAATACTTTCCGAATACTTAACGACACCTTTATAGTCACCCTGTTACGGTGTGACGTTTGATGCCATCAAAGCACTCTTCCGGTATCAGCGATTGACATGATCTCATGGTCTAAGGAATAAGTTACTTCGTATGTTTGATATAACAATGTAAACTAAATGAATTAATCGCATTGCTATATTCTCTTTGGGTATATGTTCATCACATCATTCTTCTAATGACATGACCCCGTTATTAATAACATCCAATGTTCATGATCAGGAAACCTTGATCATCTATTAATCAACGAGCTAGTTAAAAGAGAGGCTTTACTAGGAACCATTGTTTGTTTATTAAGCACACATGTATCAACGTTTCCGGTTAATACAATTCTAGCATGAGAAATAAACATTCATCGTAAACAAGGAATAAGATAATAACCATTTTATTATTGCCTCTCGGGCATATTCCCTTCAGTCTCCCACTTGCACTAGAGTCAATAATCTAGTCTGTAAGCACTTTAACACATATGGTGTACCAGTGTTATTACCATGCTTCGCATGCGGTAAACTTCATCAAAAAGATCTGAACTGTTCAGGTCCTATTGTATTTGCATGTTCTTTGCGTCTACATGCATCACTCATTCTCTAATGAGATGGCTTTGTATATATATGGTCAATTGGTGAAAACTTAATTCCTCAGCTTAAACTGATGTCACTAACATTGTGAAAATGTAGCTTCATAGTGTTAGCATTCTTGGAAATTCACCAAGTTCCGGTGATACCTTAATTCCTCAGCTTAAACTGATGTCACTAACATTGTGAAAATGTAGCTTCACAGTGTTAGCATTCTTGGAAATTCACCAAGTTCCGGTGATACCTTAATTCCTCAGCTTAAACTGATGTTACTAACATTGTGAAAATGTAGCTTCATAGTTTCAGCATTCTTGGAAATTCACCAAGCTCAATAAAGAACTCCTTGATACAAAATACGTTTATAATCAGTTGTCAACAGAACGCTATACTTTCGCCTTTGTTGTAGCATCTGTCACAATATTTAATTTTGAAACTCTTTCAAATCCAGCATGGAACTTTCTTCCATCCTATTGTGTTACCCTTCATCACATATTTTAATTGAGATAAAATTACTTGAATAAATGACAAAACTATTAGTGTAACATATTACAACTAATATTTTGTCATTACTATATAGGAAAACATATCCTTAGCATTTCTAAAATGACACAAGGATCTCTCTGATGGCTAGGTTGAGACTCCAAGTGCAGAGTGTGTAGCTAGTGGCAAGCCTTCTTCCCCACGAGGGTGACTCGAGGGTTTATATCGAACTCTTGGGGAGCCAGTATTTCAGCAGTTGTCTTCCAAGCTTCCTCCAGGATTCTGCAAACAAGTAGAGAATTTTGTGCCCTCAACCTCACCAAGTGGTTGTCAAGCACAAGGTGTGAGACTTCTAAATTGCAATGCAAAACTGAACGTAAATGTGCAATAATTAAATCTACTACTAAATTCAAATGAGAAAATAAATATGCAATGGATTGTTTTTGTATTTTTGTGATGCAAGTGGTGATGGAGATAATGTAAATTCGAATTGGAGATGCAAGTAAAGTAAAGTGCAAGTAAAGTAAATTTCAGCAAAGTAACTAGAGTGTTTTCTTATAATTAAAATAGGACCGGGGTTCATGGTTTCACACTTGCATTCTGTCAAATAAAGTGGTAGACGGTGGACATAAAGAATTACATGTGAGATTACAATAACATGTTTAACATTGAGTACTTTCATATGGGCATCACGTCCTAGCATAGAGATCTCTACGGTCATATTGATCCCCCTTATACTACACTAAGATGCGAAATAAATCATAACACCTCGATAATTAAGGAAAACCAGAGTATAGCTTTAAGCAATGTGACATGAAGTTGAAGTAAGAACTTGCTAGATCTAGTCATGGAGATTGATTAGTGTCACTTCAAATCCGCGGTAACAAGGTACTCCTTTTTATCCCTAGTGAGGTAACTAAGAAAGGTTTAAGCACTAGCACCCCCCCCCCGTTACTCCAACTAATGCACCCATCACCCCACACACGCTCTCAAGAACTAGATTGATCAAAGCTAGCAAATAAGAACGGGGTACATAAGATACATCTACTCAAATAACTCAAAAGAAACAACTGCAATCTCAGATTCAATAACTCATAAAAATGGTCCACCACATAGGAATTACAACGGTGCCCGTAATCATTTGAGGCAGCTCATACGGATCTAATTAGTGAAGCACATAGAGAGAGAGAGATACAAGTGCTACTTCCACAAACCCGTAGCCCTGCGGTGGACTACTCCCTCTTCATGGAGATGTCGATGGAGATGACGTTGGAGGGGTAGGAGATCACACCGGCGGCGCCCCGCCGGAGATTTCCCCCTCCAATCTGGAACTCGAGGTCTCTGTTTCGGTGTTTCGGCGGCGCTCCTCTCTATAAGGGTACGGGGGACCCTTTTTATAGTCGGTTTTAGGTCAAGACGGAATCGGTAAGTCGAAGATGGAAGGAATTGGGGCCACAGGGGCCAAAAGGGGGCCTCTCACGCGGCCAAGGAATCTGGCCCCGTGGAGGGTCCTCTTTTGGGCCTCCTTGCCCAATTCCCGTGGATCCTTCGCCCGCAAGTCTTCTCCTTCCAAAAAAAATGACCCCCGCATATTTTCAGGTGATTTCGCGGAAGTTTGCCCCCTGAAACGTCAAAAATATAGAAAACGGGGTTTCTGACAGGTAGGGTTAATTCCATAAAAGTTGGGGGACTTTGTAATTTAACCCCAAAATACTATAAAACATTGAATTATACCATTATATGATGCAATATGTAATATAAAACCATGTGAAAATATGCAAAATTCATCTATGCATTTTACATGCATCACTCTCCCACTGTTGTCTAATCATCATATGAATTATCCTGCTATAACATTTTATAGCATAGGACTCATCTGGTTGTGTACATAGCATGGAAACATGACTTAGAAATCTCAATTTCAATGATGCTCATCATGTGTCAAAACACATGAATCTTGCTCAATTATTTTCCATGTGACAAGAACTCCTTCTTGTCATTTTGATGTTAACTTACTTCAATATTTTATGTATGTAATTTGGCTTCAATCATATCAGGTGCGTCAATCCATCTTTTATAGATATCGATTCCCAATATCTTCTAAGCCTTTCATCAATATGAAATCGAAAATCTTAACCGTGTTAATTTAAAATACATATTTTCCAATCAACCATATGTCATCTACATAAAGTATTGGAAATATGTCATAGCGCTCCAACTTAATTTCTTGTAACTCTACAAGCATCTTTATCATTCATAATGGAATCAAACTCTTTTGATAACTTCATTAAGCTAAAGATTTCAACTTCGCTATGCTCACTTCAACCATTGAAGTGTGCATACCTTTCTAGCAACCTTTTGAATTTTACAAAACTCTCAGACTGTGTCAAGTACACATCCTTGATCAAACTTCCTCGAGAGGAGAGTTGGTTTTGTTATTCAATTGCCATATCATAATATGTAACTTTTTGCTAGAACTATCCGCAAAGACTAAAGCATCACTACGCACTACTGCAGAATAGCTTATAGCCACCAACACATTAGTGACTGGCAAAAATATGCATGTCACTGATAAGAGGTATCAGCGACGGGCAATGAAAGGCCTATCACTGGTAAATCTCTGCAAATGGCTATAGCATATACTAGTGACAGTAAAGTATAGTTCGTCTGTCACTAGTAATTTCGTCTAATACTAGTGACAGGTCCGTAGACTTGCCTGTCGCTGGTTATGCTCATATCAGCGACTGACATATTTTTTCCCGTCACTAATTAACTGGCCACTTCACATTACTTTCTTATCAAATATATTGATAAAAAAGATAGTAGGAATGGGAAAAAAATACTAACAAAACCAGCCGCTCCTGTCAACCGTTGTGGCACGTAGCCACCGTTCACGGAGGGTGACCAGTGGGACCAGCAGGTAAGGTGAGAGAAAATAAGAGAAAAGTTGGATATTGGCAAAAGTAGAGAATCGAACTCGTGTCTACACAACGGAGCTGCGAAAACGATCGTGCGTAACTTTTGGTTCACGTCCTTTTATCCAGGACAGAAACCAGATCGGAGCAGTTGCGCATCGGTAGGCCACAAAACTAAAATTTTCCTTTTCTTTGAAGTCGCAATTTTCTCCCGAGACCTGCCCCAGGTTTCTCCCGAACCGCCGCCAGACCTCCCCGCCAAAAGCCCCGTCGGCACCGCGCCACAAGGAATCCTAGATGACGGCGCGCAACAAGGCCTCCCCACGCCTACGCCGCCGACTCCGCCATTCCTCCCCGCCGCCGTCGTCGGGGCTGCCGCTGGTTGACGCCGCGGCCGCCGGACCGCTGCCGGTCGCCCCTCTGCCACCATCGACGGAGGACCACCGCCGTCATCGGAGGACTTCTGATCTGTCGCCATCGACCGTTTGTACGCCTCTCCCCTCTACGTCCTGTCTCCGGCCATCTAGTTCAGCAGCAGGGACTCACAGCTCGATTGCCTCCTCCCCTGCTAGACAATTTCACTATGATATTTTGGGAAATACATGGCCTTCATAGTCATTGGTGAGCAAAATATAAAGGGTTGGGATCAAATCATAATATTTTATGATTTGACCAATCTCATAGTCGTAGAAGAAAGCACACAAGAACCGGTAGATTCCCGTTGACTAAAATTGTTTAGTCAAACCGGTATAAAGGAGAAAGATGTAGGTAAAAGATTTTCTTTTGCCATTAATTGTTTGTAATAAAACTTAGGAATATTGTGGTGAGAAGTTTTTCACATAAATATTCAACGGTAATATTACGAAGTACAAAACGACTAAGTTGAATTTTTCATAGCTACAAATAATATTATGATAAGACTTCGGATATGTATTTGTGGTGGAATTACAAAATGAAATATTTATTGATTTTTGTTTAGATTATGATTCTTCAATTGATAATACTATATGTTGAAAGAGTATCAATACTAGAGTATTATGAGTGGACTCTACATTATTTCCCTATGGATAGTTGCAACTCAATGTTAGACATTAGTGATTGCAAGTTATTGGATAAAAGTCGTTCGACTTAGTCAGGTTTCAAACGATGGTATGGTAATTCATTCGGATACACTTGAATTATTAGTGTTGTCACGGAACCAGGTTCACACAAATCTAATTCCTAATAAATACAAACACATGTTTATGACAAGTTGATGAGATCAGAAGGAAAAAGACAAAAGTCTAAGGTACCACATGCAAAGTGGAGTAACACCAGAATTCCATAGGTGTTATGTCATCATACTAACTGAAATATTAATTGACTCTAGTGCAAGTGGGAGACTGTTGGAGGTATGCCCTAGAGACAATAATATTCAGTTATGTTATCCAAGTTCAGAATTTAGTTTATGTCATCATGCTACAACCGCGATAGCGCTTAAAAAGTGAGTTTGCAAAGGAAAAGCTTTGCGTGGGTGTAAAGAGATAAACAAAACAAGTGTTCATAATCTTGTATCTAAGATTAGCTTATGGTTTGTGAGATGATCATATTATCCTGATCATGGACTTGGTTTAAACTCTATCAAAATATAAGAGTTTATTGTTAGGGTAACAATAGTACTGAACTGGCCCAAGTGTATATTGTTGCTAAAAGAGACTAAAATTGTAATGTAATTTAGCAAAATATATATAAAGTTGTCATTGACTATAATTCCTATTCTATGAGGATATCTAGAAACCTCACAATCGAAAGTTATGCTTTGAATATAATCAACCGTCTTGCCGTAACTATGGATCATAACGGTGATATATGGGTATGTTATAGAAAGTGTAATGAAACTGAGATCGTTTAAGACTAGTACTTAACTCCTCTATATGATACTGAAATACACACTATGGGCCCTCTCAGTATCACCGATGCCTTATCCTCTTGCAAGATATAGTGTGATTTATCACATCGGGGATATGGATGAGAAAAGATGACGATGTCGGTAACGAGTTTTATGTGTTATGATGACAGAGTTTGATCACACCAGATCACATAGTATCACCTCGTGATATCATTGTTATCGTGAAGTTAAGATAATAAGTGCAATGAGTAACTTTTAAGGTTCCATCGTTCTTCGGGAACACACATGAGCCATCATGGACGTTCACTGTCCCGCTGTTGGTTCTTGTTCGGTAAGTTCCCGAACATATATGTGTGTTATCGAGCCTTTACGGGTCACACGTTTAAGTCATGCAAACCTTTAATGGAGATAATAAATATGTTTTTATTGGTTTATGAATGTTCTATGTCGTTACGATGTCATAGAAACAAGTACAGTGTCAATCGGAATTTGTTTTGGTGAAGTTACTATTATAGAGAAATTATGCCGGTGTTAGGCTGAATTATATGAGAGGTCATGGCAGACATGAGATGTCTCGGGATGTTAGAAATTTATTTTGAACATTGGTAGATATTATTGATGATTTTATCTCTTTGGTTTATATGGTTTCGGAGGAGTTTCGGGGACTTTCCATAAAGGGGGAGTACCAGAGGGGGCAGATTCCCCCTAATGGACGCACCCTTATTTTAGGGGCTGCCAGGTGCGCCGTAGTGGATCCACAAGTTGGTACTCATCGTATCAGTATTTTTCCTAAATTTATTGTAGAGAAAAAGGAGAAAAGAAAAAAAAAGGAGAAAAAGAAAAGGGTAAAACAAGGAGGTGGAGTTGGACTCCATCACCAAATCCGAGTTGGGCTAGTGGAGGGTGGCGCGGCCACCATCATGGTGCGGCCACCTCCTCCTTGCTCAACTAGGACTCGCCCCCGCTCCCCCCCTCCCTTTGGCAAGTCTCCCCTCCCTCCCACTATATAAAGCACCACAAGGTTCAAAGCAAAACACACAATTGACTCTGAAGCCCCCCTCTCTCTCTCCCTAGTAGAATTAGAGGGTCTAATTAGAGTTTCTAATTAGAACCCCTCTTATTGAATTAGAGCCTCTTCTAATTGGGTTTTGAGTTATACTCTCCCTATTAGACATATCTCTAATTAGATATCTTATCTCGAATGTGTTGAGAACTTTTAGATTCATAATGGCTCTAATCCTAATTGATTAGAGCTACCAATCCGGAAGGCTGTCTCTCTTCGTCGGTGCCGAGTCCTGGACGATGGAGCGCTGACGGGTTGACATAAGCATACGGTGCACACCATAAGAGGGATTACACGTGTGATCCTTAACGAGGGAAGACTTAGCAGCACCCTTGCAAATAGGACTAGTTGTGAGGATCTACGATTGTTCAGATGTCTTCTACGACTACATCAAGTCCGCTGGTTAATAAGTCATATTTTTTATCCTTGCATGTATGGGCATGCCTTGTTATCTGCATAGTGATCATGGCGGACTACGCAGGAATTGTTTTTTAAATTCTGCAGCGTAGACCAGCACTCGTGTGTCAGCATAACTCCTACCTATAGGTTCTAAGGAAATTCACCTACATAATTTTCTATGTTTTATTTCATGCAACATTTTTTCTATTCATATACTAGAGGGGGTTTTTGTAGCGTACCCACATTTAAATAATGCAAGAACCATGTGTTAATGTGCTAGTCCCTAGATCAATTGCTAGCACCACAGTTCGAAATGAATATCATGCAAATGCGTCAAAATCTATTACATCAAATGATCCAGTATTTACAAAATAAGATTACAACTTGCATAGTCTCAGAAGACTAGCAGGAAACAGAATTACAGCGGAAAACATAGTACACATTGAGCCTCATCTTCTTCATGTGCCACGGGCAAAACATGTTGGCGATAGACTCGAGATCCTGAAGAAAACCTCACTCGTCTTCAGATTCATCTGCAATATGAAATATGCAGCCACACGGGAGTCAATACAATTTAATGTATTGGCAAGTAACACTATGGTGGATGGCAAGACTTAACTACATGCATATCTGGCTTGGTGGAGTTTAGGCTATTTGCAGAAAGCAAGTTTTTCCCTAACATTTTTGAAAAAGAGTTTTCATTTCAAAGATTGGCACCATGGGACACACCCATGAGCACCACAGCTAATATTTCCTTAGCCAAATTTTACTTCTTCAAAACGGTATTGAGATTCTTCTATCCATCCTTGTCCAGCTGCTCGAAGTCGTCCATTACCGGGGACACGACTATGATCATAGTTTCTAACTCAATTAGCCCAAACATCCTATACACCCGGAGTGCATCATGGAAAGAAGAGAATTGAGACGAGGTCTTTCAGAAGCAAGAATCCAACCCAACCAGCAAGACCCGCTCCACCTATAATTATGCTACATCTTCATGTCAAGCATGGGTTGAACTCTCACAACTTAGTTGATCAAGACAGAGCCAATATGTCAAAGGGCTGCATGGGAAGCTACTAAACTTAGAGGACGTGGTAATCTCTTTGTTTCCTGGGTGGCAATCCACAAGTGAACACCCCTCGGGGTGACACTCAACTCTCATTAACCATACAACCAAATCCACCCAGATGGTTTGTTTAAATTTATACTTAGAATTTTTCCACAACATTGAGTAAAACAAATTTGTAGCAAGGATAAGCATATACTAAGTACTAAGTCTCCAAAATAACAAGTCTAAAGGATGGCTACAAACTACTTGGGATTTTTCATAACATATAATAACTTAGTAAAATTCCCTATCATGCATACTACTCAAAAACACTAGTAATGCGTAGTGAAAATATGGGAGATTTGATGGTGTGTCACTTGCCTTTGAATTTGATGAATAACAATAACCTCTCTCCACAAAAT
Organism: Alopecurus myosuroides; assembly: GCA_028641055.1. Lineage (NCBI taxonomy): Eukaryota > Viridiplantae > Streptophyta > Magnoliopsida > Poales > Poaceae > Alopecurus > Alopecurus myosuroides. Next base: position 212,214,401 of record CM054057.1, on the reverse strand, counting down.
AACGTTGCTCTCCGTATAATCTAACATTGAAAATACAAATAGAATAAACAAGCATGCTAACAAACATACAAACAAATTAAGAAAACATACAAAACAACAAACAAAGCAAAGGAAAGCATGTGAAAACATTTAGTTTCAATGCACAAAATAAACTAAGTATTTGTAGTTAGAGTTTTCCATTTGGGACTAAGGGTTGGTCTTCGATCAAAAGCATTGGTCTAAACTATTTCGGTCTTACTCTTGTTCAAGTCTTCTTTTGCCTCCTTGCTTCATTGAGTTGTTTTTTTATGGCTAAGTCTTTATGCCTTCAATGTTCTTCCTTGTAGCTCTTCTTATTGAGTCTATGGACTTAGTCATATAGAATAAGAGAAATAGATTGGATTGCTATAGTTCCCTAAAAGTACTTGTAAATTTTTTCCGCTTCTTCCTCATCTTCTGAGAGAGTATTCTTCTTGAGTTGAAGTATGCTTCTTGTTGAAGTTGTTCTTCTTGATGAAAATCTCCTTGTTGAAGTCTTGGTAAAAATTCTCATCTCACTTGGAAAACAAATTCTTAGTTTTGGGCAAAACACTAATCATCTTGAAAATAAATTCTAAGTATTGGAAAACAAATTCTAAGTATTAGAAAACAAATTCTAATTCTTCACATCATTGGTCTTGGAAAATCTTCAGGCTCCTTGGTAGATTCATCATTGGTGTGGTGGCTTCATTGAAAATTCGAACACTTGATGGTTTTGGTACTAACTAGGGGCTGATCTTCATCTAACTTAGCCATAGTATAAGTTCTAAGGAAACAGAAAAGAAAGGGAAGAAAAGACTTAGAGAAAAATAGAGAGATGTGGTTGGTCTTCTTGTCTTCTTGATTTTCTTCTATGTGCTTCTACTTCTTTGGAGATGCTTCTAAAATATGTTTTGTTGGCTGAGTCATTCATTTGTCATCTTGCTTCATGTTGAAATTCTTCGAGTTGACAATTGCAGTATCCTCTCCATGGCTTTTCACTAATCGAGACTTAGTGGTTTTCATCGAGGAGGGCCAACTAGGGAAAATAACTAAGAAATATTCTAAGGGCTTTGGTTTTTTCCTCTCTGGTCTAAGGTTAGTCCTTAGCACAAATTTTCTAGAGAAAACATATTGAAAATAATTACGGAAAATAAACTAAGCCAGAAATAGTCACATGAGCATATAACAACCAAAACCATTTTAAGTTAACCAAATATGATTTTGGGCATAGGGGAATGTTAGTACATGACGTAAGGTTTCCAAAAATATTTTAGGAATTATAAAATTTAAATTTTGTCAAAAATCATCAAACAAGCATATTTGAATTTGAACAAATTTAAATTTGTTAAATTCGAATTTTAACAGTTCTAAAAGATTCTAAGTGTTGTGATGATTTCAAAAAGTCCAAGTTTGCTTAATTTGAATGTACGGTTAAAAAGATATGATAGATCTAAGATTCAGGGGTGTTTCTGCAAAACGGTCTATTAAATTTTATTCCGGAAAAACGAGTGGATAATGCTGGGATGATGTGGCGCTGACTGGGCACGGCTGCTGACGCGGATCTGAGTGGGCTGTGACTATGCTTCCACGTGGTGCTGCCGTGTTTAAGTCATGGAATCCGGATCGTTGGATTCCGATCAGACGGTCCTCGTAACGTACCTCTTCGTGATTTGTTTCTGGCCGTTCGATACCTATCAAGCGGAGGAGATTAGATCCGGGGCTGGTCACCGGTGTTCACACGGTTCTCGCCGGAGACGGAGGGGATGACGGCGGTGAGGCCCCGCCGTGGATGGCACGGGGGTTCCCGAGCTTCTCGGGAGAAGCTGAGGACGGCGACGGGCGCGGCGCATCGCGGTGGTGCTTCTTGGGTCCCCGCGGTCTCCTCCTGTGGCACAAAACAACGGCATCGATGGATTCCGTGGCGGTGGCGGAGCTCCCGAGCGGCGCAAAAGCGGCGGCATTTTTAGGGTTTCATGTCGGGAGGGCAACGCACGGACGTCGAGGGACGGTCCCTTTTAAGGGGGCGTGGCGTGGAGGAGGGGGCACATCATCGAGGATGCGGCGGTGTCCGTTCTAGGCATGACACGGACGTCGAGGGGCCGTCGTCAGCGCGATGTTGCGCACGCGTCAGGGGCGGGCCGGTTTGACAGCGAGAGAGAGGGGTTACGGGCCGGTGAGGATTTTCCCTGGACTTGCTGGGCCGCGGTGCCGGGCCGCTGGGCTGCGACCTGCGCGCGTGTGCGGAAAATAGACGGAACAGGGAAGGCTGGGTTGGGCCGGCTGCTCTCTTTCTTCTCTTTTTTTTCTTTTTTCTGTCTTCTTTAAAAATCAATATCTTTGGTTTCAAAAGCCCAAATAACCTCAAACAAAAACTTATAGTTTTGTAGAAATAATATCTTTCAATTTAAACAATTTTTTGTTGTTTTCTACAAAATTAAATTTTGAACATTCAAATAGGATTTAAAATCAAAATGGCACTTTAAGATTATTTAAAAACATGGCTTATTAAATCCCTTTTGGTTTAAACAAAAATTTGGGAAAATGCTCTATGATATAATATTAAATCTTATAACGTAATAATATTATTTTCTTACACTATAATCTTGTATTAAACAATTTGAAAACAAAGTTTACGAAATGATTCTTGCTTTTAAATAGTTGATATTGTTGTCATAGGTATTTATTTTCAAAACCATTATCAGGGTTCATAAAATAGAGGTATATTGGATTATCATTTCCAATAACATTGGAACTACAAATAATGTTTCCTTTTTGTTTGAGTTTTATTTGGTTGTGGTCGCTTGCTTAAATAGAAAACAAAAGTTTTAAATTTTTGTGATTTTTTAGTTCCTTCAAAAATCAGGGATGTTACAGTTTTGTATACACCATATCATAACAAACACATTATATAAGATCATATCCAATAATAAAATTTAGGTAAGCAAACATATTAGAATCTTTAATCATTGATGTTTCAATCCGAATATAGAACATGCACATTCTGTTAAATTTTGACTTGCTAGAAATATTAACCACGAAAAGGTAGTGCAATGTATATTTCACTGGTTTAGTTTACACTTTATTAATTTCTATAAATATGCTTATTTTATCCTACACTAGAAACCACTATTGAGATAATTTTTAGATCATAAAAAATACAGATCGTTACCATAAATAAGTACAAATTATGTGGATTGTCCATTGTATAAAAAGTAGTTCTAGAACAGAGTTTCTTACAATTTGTTTTAATATTCGTTGATGTTCGGTATAAAGTATAAACAAAAAACACGCCAAAGAATATTTAGTAATATTGCAAGTTATGTTTATAAACTATGCCAACAAATAGAAAATCATACATGTAATAGTGTAACATGCTAAATAAGATATACCAAAATATAAAAGTTTAGAATAAATTGCATTTATTTGATTCACCTTGGCCCCAAATTTTCTCAGTGCTAAACATAAATGGGAATTTCGTTCAATCTGTACTTATCTTAATTTGTAAAGATTTGTAAAGAATTTGCTCCATAAGATAGTTTAAAGAAAAGGAGAGGCTGTCAACAGTCAAGCTTCCATGCAAGCGACTGAATTCGAGGTCAATGGAAAGATGTTGTGGACTTGTCATTTTGTTATGTAAAGCGTTGTCTTCCTACGGGGAGAATGTATTTTCTTACTCATTTCCCTAGTGATGAATTTATTTTAATTTTGAGATGAAAGTCCTACGAAATCCGTGATCATGTCCATATCATTGCTAGTCTCTAGCTAGAGTTGTGATTGGTTGTTCACTGTTTAGCTATGTCATTTTAACTAGAAGCATGCATGCACAAGATATGTCTTCTTAATGATGTTTTTTTTCTTGAAACGGGAGCAAAATATTTGCCGCAATATATTAATTAAGAAGAAAAGAATTTCCCAGTTAATGTGCGAAAAAATTGGGCTAAAAAGTAAAAACTGATACAAAGAAAGCAAGGAACTACTCATAGAGCAAGGAAGCCCCACACCCACATAGGAACAACAACAAACTCTCCCAACACTTGGATCACACAACAAAACCCTTAATCAGAACATCAGACACATAACAACCTAAACAGAGAGGACGAAACACGAAACTGAAGATCACCATCAACCTGGTGGGAGCACCTTTCCTACGGCGCAACTCTTCTTGTCTTTGCAGTTGAGTAACTTCTCTTTTCGATTGTCGGTTCGAGAACAATCACCCACATTTGTACTTTTACCCTTGATTGTTGTCCCTGTTAGGAGGCAAGCAATCGCACTTCCCAATCCAAGATTAGTAGCCTCCAAGCTACTGAGCAAGTCGTAGAGCTCTCTGGAAAAGAGAGCATCATGATTAAGAGTCAGCGGGGATGCAACGAGGGTGGAAACCTCATCTGATCTCTCTGGAAAGCACAAGGTTGGCGACAAGTCCACCTTCACATGCTCCACTGGTAGAGGCAAAGTAGTGCTTTCAGAAAGCTCTAGAAGCTCGGGCATGATTTGCAACACCGGTGCCACAACTGCGGTGATGGCCTCGCCCTCGCGGGTAGATGAATCAGAGGACAAAGCGGATGACATCGACGCCAAAACCGTGGTGATGGCCTCGCCCTAAGCAGTGGAGCGACCAGAGGACAAGGCGGACGATGGCATTGAACTACCCATAACACGAGGAGAGAAAGAACCATAGAACACCAAGCTCGGCAGGAGTGGTCTTCAATACAGCCGGAAAAAAAAGAAAGCATACTCAGGGCAGCCTCCGTCCGCTCCAAAAAGCTCTCAACCCGCGCTAAGCGGTCTTGCAGCTGCACAACTTGATCAGCCAGAGTGGACAACAACAACACCTCAGCTGGAGGTACCGAGCAATCGGGTGGAGAAACGATCGACGCCCAAGACCCAGAAAGCTCCGTGAAGGGGCGCGTGGATCCCATGGGACTCACACACGAAACAGCAACATGTCGATGCTCGCCAGTCTGGCATGACGGAGCAACAAGGCATGACAACGAGCTAACAGGGCGCCAAGAATTGCAGCATTCACGCACACGGTGGCCGTTCTCCAAACAACGAGAGCACCAAAGAGGATCTCTGCACACAGCTGCACGATGCCCCTGAACGAGACATCTACAACACCTACCAAAGAGGATGCGGCAGGGGCAAAGCCGGGACAGGTGATGTTGGTGAAAAAGAACGTTCCTTGGAGTATTATTCTTCCGTAGTCCGAACTGGTAGTGGAATTGTACCGTTTGACATGAATTTATGGGTTACGAAGGTGATATATCTCGTCCCGAGCATTCGTTTCTTCATGAGCGCACGACGTCACGGTGGTCAGTGGGAGTGCCTGGGATGGCAATATGGGACCAGGTCAGTGTTGAAATATTTGCACCTTGTAACGTTGTCACGTGTGGTATTATAAACACGTGATAACTCCTTTGTGTCTAACCGTATAGGAGCTTGGTTAGGATATTGATCTTAGCTAGTTTTAGCTTGTGTTCCAAGCCCATTCGGTTAGGCATAGATTGATGTAAATCCTGGCCGGTTTTGCCCCTTTATTAACACGCAAGCACCCGAGGTCTAAGGGTACGCTTCCAACATATTTTCATATGGTATCAGAGCCTAGCTCTTCCAATCGCATCTGAATCATGTCGCAAGCTCCGTCGTCCTCCATGGCGCCAACCTCGGCACTCGGGCATCCGGTGAGTGAGAAGCTCACCCGGGACAACTTCCTGATGTGGAAGGCCCAGGTCCTGCCGGCTATCCGCGGTGCGCAACTCACCGGCTACCTCGACAACACCACGCCGGCGCCAGCGAAGGAGGTGGACATGACCCAAGGGGGCAGCACCGTGAAGGCGGCCAACCCCGCCTATGCCCTCTGGATCGCCCAGGATCAGCAGGTCCTCGGGTATCTGTTGGCCTCGTTGTCACGCGAGGTTCTGGCTCAGGTGGTGGATATCACCACTGCATCGGGCCTGTGGACTGCAATCGAGCAGATGTACTCGTCGCAGTCACGCGTGCGGATCATCCAACTGCGCGCTCAGCTCTCCAATTCCAAGAAAAGTGAGCTCACGGCGACTGCCTATTTCACACGCATGAAAGGTCTTGCAGATGAGATGCCGGCCGCAGGGAAGAAGATCGACGATGACGATCTAATCTCGCAGATCCTTGCGGGACTTGATGCGGATTACAATCCTTTTGTATCCGCGATCTCGGCATCGGCGCGCTCTGGCACCCCTCTGACCCTCAGCGATCTCTTCGCTGAGCTGCTGGTCGCGGAGGGCAGGCTAGAGGCACAAAACCCGGGCATGCAGCTCGGGGGCTCCATCAACCTTGCGTCCAAGGGCGGGCGCGGCTTCACCAACAACCGCGGCGGCGGTAACTTCGGGAGCTTCAACGGCGGGGGCCGTGGCGGCGGTGATGGCCGTCCCAACTTCAGCAACAACCAGCCCCGTCAGCCGTACACGGGCGGCAACGTCAACCCGAAGCAAGGACCCCGTCCCATCTGCCAAATCTGTGGCAAAACGGGGCATATCGCTCTTCGCTGCTGGAAGAGGTTTGAGAAGAATTTCAAATCTCCACTTCTGAACGAAGAAAAATCGGCGAACTCCGCTTCTGGGTCTGCACCAACATACGGCATCGACACAAATTGGTACTCCGATACGGGAGCTACCGATCACATCACCAGCGAGCTAGACAAGCTCACGGTTCGTGACCGCTACAATGGCACCGATCAGGTGCACACGGCGAGCGGATCAGGTATGGAAATAATGCATATTGGTCACACGCAATTTCATACTCATGATCGTCCTCTCCATCTTAATCACATCTTACATGTTCCACAAGCTTCGAAAAATATTATCTCTATTCACAAACTTACTCGCGACAACAATGCTTATGTCGAATTTTGGCCTGAATTCTTTTCTGTCAAGGATCAGGAAACGGGGAAGGTTCTGCTCCACGCCAGGAGTAGAGGTGGACTCTATCCTTTACCATGCAAGCCGTCTATCCATGGAAGACATGTCCTCGGTGTTAATCGACCATCCTCCTCCCGCTGGCATAGACGATTAGGTCATCCTTCTTTTTCAGTTGTTAGCCAAATTCTTAAAGAGAATAATTTGCCTTTCTCAAATAAAAGTCATGAGCAAGTTTGTGATGCATGTCAAAAGGACAAGAGCCATCAACTCCCATATCCTAAATCAACTAGTGTTTCTAAAGCTCATTTAGAGCTAGTTTTTTCTGATGTATGGGGGCCTGCCTCCACTTCTGTTGGGAGAAATAAATACTATGTGAGTTTCATTGATGATTTTAGCAAATTTACATGGATATATTTGCTTAAGAACAAGTCTGAGGTTTTTCAGAAGTTTCATGATTTCCAGCAACATGTTGAACGTCTCTTTGATAAAAAAAATTCTAGCCATGCAAACAGATTGGGGTGGCGAGTATCAGAAATTAAGTTCCTTTTTTGAGCGCATTGGTATCTCAGATCATGTATCTTGCCCTTATGCTCACCAGCAGAATGGATCTGCTGAAAGAAAACATAGGCATATAGTTGAAGTTGGTCTGTCTCTCTTAGCACATGCATCCATGCCACTTAAATTCTGGGATGAAGCTTTTCAAACTGCTGTTTATCTTATAAACAGGGTTCCTAGCAAAGTCATTAATTCACTCACTCCTTTGGAAAAGCTCCTTGATACTAAACCAGATTACTCTTTCTTAAGAATATTTGGTTGTGCCGTGTGGCCCAATCTTAGACCATTCAACAAACACAAGCTCCAATTTCGCTCAAAGAGGTGTGTTTTCTTAGGTTATAGCAACCTTCATAAAGGGTATAAATGCCTAGATGTCTCAACCGGTCGGGTGTACATTTCTCGTGACGTTGTGTTTGACGAGTCCATTTTTCCTTTTTCCGAACTACATCCAAACGCCAGTGCGCAACTTCGTGCGGAAGTTCTTCTTCTTCCACAAAATCTTCTTAATCCGTCTTTTGATCATGGGGGTGATTTACGTGTAGATCATATGTCTATTTCTAACACTAATGATCAAAATTCAGATGGTGAAAGTGTGCAGGAAAATTCGGATTTTGGTGATTTTATGCAGCACTCAGCAGCCACAGAAGATCCCAGCGCTGGATCCGGTGCAGATTCACCTGCGCGCACGGAAACTCATGGCGCTGACAGCGCAGGAGAATCACCTGCGGGATCCGCGCGATCCGCGTCGGGATCGGCGCAGGCGCAGTCTTCTGGTCGGCCCGGCTGTCGGCCTGCTCCCTCGCGCCAGGCGCGCACGCGCGCTGCTCATGATGGGCCTTCCACGTCGCGCCACGGCCCATCAGCGGAGACAGAGTGGGCGGATCCGCTCTCTCCACGTGACGGTTCGTCATTGGAGCGGACCGGCTCTATCCCTGGATCGGGTGCAACAGCACCTGAATCGTCTTCGTCGACAGCGCCAGGATCCCGTGGATCAGGAGACAGCAGTATAGGCGCTTCCGGATCCTCTGCGGCCGCTAACCCTGCAGGAACAGATGTATCAGCTCCAAGAGCACATACTCGTGCTCAAAGTGGAATTATTAAACCTTTCCGGTATACTGACGGTTGTGTACGTTGGGGAGGGTTTTGCAGTACAGGTGAACCTGAGGATGTGCAGGAAGCATTATTGGATGAAAAATGGCGTGAAGCAATGAATGAAGAATATTCTGCACTCATGAGAAACAATACATGGCATTTGGTCCCCTTCAAGAGAGGAAGTAATGTTATTGATTGTAAATGGGTGTATAAGGTAAAAAGAAAATCTGATGGTACCATAGACAGGTACAAAGCAAGACTTGTAGCCAAGGGCTTCAAGCAAAGGTATGGGATAGACTACGAGGATACATTTAGTCCTGTAGTCAAGGCAGCTACTATTAGATTGATTCTATCTATTGCTGTGTCAAGAAATTGGACTATGCGACAATTAGATGTGCAGAATGCGTTTCTTCATGGCGTTCTGGAAGAGGAAGTATATATGAGGCAACCACCTGGGTATGAGGATACAAGAAATATTAATCTTGTCTGTAAATTGGACAAGGCATTGTATGGACTGAAGCAAGCTCCACGTGCATGGTATTCTCGACTCTCCATAAAATTGCAGTCTCTTGGTTTTGTCTCTTCCAAGGCAGATACTTCTTTGTTCTTTTATAGCAAAGGTGGAATAGTCATGTTTATGCTTATTTATGTGGATGACATTATTGTCACGAGTTCTTCTCCTAATGCTGTTGATTCATTTCTTCGTGATTTGAGGACTGATTTTGCATTAAAGGATCTCGGTGAACTCCATTATTTCCTTGGAATTGAGGTAAAGAAGGTGAATAATGGTATTATATTGTCTCAAGAAAAGTATATTGGAGATGTGCTCAAGCGTGTTGGTACGAAGGATTGTAAACCGGTTACAACTCCATTGTCAACATCAGAAAAATTGTCTCTAACCGTAGGTAATTCTCTTGGTGGTGAAGATTCCACTAAGTACAGAAGCATTGTGGGTGCATTGCAATATTTAACTCTTACTAGGCCAGATATATCTTTTTCTGTTAATAAGGTGTGTCAATTCTTGCATGCACCAACTTCTATGCATTGGTCAGCTGTTAAGAGGATTTTGAGATACTTGCAGTTTACTTCATCACATGGGCTGAAATTAATCAAGTCAGATTCTACTCTTGTGAGTGCATTCTCTGATGCAGACTGGGCTGGTTGTCCTGATGACAGAAGATCAACTGGTGGGTTTGCAGTATTCTTTGGTTGTAATCTTATTTCATGGAGTGCACGTAAACAAGCAACAGTATCAAGATCTAGTACTGAAGCTGAATATAAATCCTTGGCCAATGCAACAGCTGAAGTAATTTGGGTGCAGACATTGTTGAGAGAACTTGGTGTTGAGCATCCTGAGTCTGCCACATTATGGTGTGATAATTTTGGAGCCACATATTTATCAGCTAATCCTGTTTTTCATGTTAGGACTAAGCACATTGAGGTGGACTATCATTTTGTTCGTGAAAGAGTTGCAAATAAGCTTCTGAATATCAGATTCATACCTACAGGGGATCAAATTGCTGATGGGTTTACTAAGCCATTATCAGTGAGACAAATAGAAAATTTTAGACGCAATCTCAACTTAGATAAGTTGTGATTGAGTGGGGGTGTTGAAATATTTGCACCTTGTCTTTGTGTCTAACCGTATAGGAGCTTGGTTAGGATATTGATCTTAGCTAGTTTTAGCTTGTGTTCCAAGCCCATTCGGTTAGGCATAGATTGATGTAAATCCTGGCCGGTTTGGCCCCTTTATTAACACGCAAGCACCCGAGGCTTAAGGGTACGCTTCCAACATATTTTCATAGTCAGGATGCAGGCGGAGACGGCGTCCACCAGTCCGCTCTGGCCGCGCCGCTCCACAGGCCCAAACGGCTAAGTGGTCGGTCCGTAAAATTTAGGCGGGCCTGGTGGAGTCCATGTCCGTCTCCCTTCTGCTCGCTGGCGACTCGCAGCAGGCATCTTCGCGATCAGGGATTGACGCGGCAGGGATGAGCCAAAATTGGAACCAGCTGGAATGTGGCGTAGATCACAATGTATAGCACTGCGATTTTTTCATTCTCAAATCAAAGATTACCTAGAAACTGTTTATTTTCTAATAGCTCCATGATGACACATAGGAATTCGTCATTATCAAGAACCAGTTATCGTTCAGGGCATATATCCCCGGCCGGCTGGCCCGTGAGTTACTACAGTACGTCAGCTCCATTGCTCCAGCCGCAGACCTCTGTCGTCCTTGGCCATGGACGCCACCGGCACCTCGCCGCCGCTGCACATTGTCATCTTCCCGTGGCTCGCCATGGGACACCTGCTCCCCTACCTCGAGCTCTCCGAGCGCCTGGCCGCGCGGGGCCACCGCGTGTCCTTCGTCTCCACCCCGCGCAACCTGGACCGCCTCCTGCCGGTCCGTGCCGCGCTGGCGCCGCTCGTCGACCTCGTCGCGCTGCCGTTCCCGCGCGTCGCGGGCCTCCCGGACGGCGCCGAGTCCACGAGCGACGTCCCGTTCGACAAGTCCGACCTCCACAGGGCGGCGTTCGACGGTCTCGCCGCGCCGTTCGCCGCGTTCCTTGACGCCGCCTGCGCCGACGATGGCAGGAAGCCCGACTGGGTCGTGGTCGACTTCGTGCACCACTGGGTCGCCGCCACAGCCCAGGACCGCCGGGTACCGTGCGCGATGCTTCTCCCGTGCGCCGCGGGCGTCGCGGCTATGGCCGGCGCGCCGCCCGAGTCCCGCGAGGACGAACGGAAAGCGATCGCCAAGTCCATGGACACGGCGCCGAGGTTCGAGGCGGAGCTGGCCGCAGAGGAGTTCGCCCCGGAAGAGGACGCCTCGGGGCCGTCCATCATGGGCCGCTACTTCATGACACTGAAGATGTCAAGGCTCGTCGCCATGAGGAGCTGCCCCGAGCTGGAGCACGACGCGTTCCCGCTCCTGACAAGGCTCTACGGCAAGCCGGTCGTCCCGCTCGGCCTGCTTCCGCCGTCGCCCGACGGAGCATGCGCCCGCGGAGCCGGCAAGAACGAGGAGAATGACGCGATCATGCGGTGGCTCGACGCGCAGCCGGCCAGGTCGGTCGTGTACGTCGCGTTGGGGAGCGAGGCGCCGCTGCGCGCCGAACTGCTCCGTGAACTGGCTCACGGGCTTGAGCTTGCCCGGACGCGGTTCCTCTGGGCCCTGAGGATGCCCGTCGGTGCCCACAGAGACAGCATCCTGCCGGACGGGTTCGCGGAGCGCACCGGCGAGCGCGGGCTCGTGTCCGCGCGGTGGGTCCCTCAGGCGAGCATACTGGGGCACGGCGCCGTGGGCGCGTTCCTGACTCACTGCGGATGGGGTTCGGTCGTGGAGGGACTCCAGTTCGGGCACCCTCTGATCATGCTACCGATCGCCGGCGACCAAGGCCCGAATGCGCGGCTCATGGAGGAGAGGAAGGTCGGGGTGCTAGTGCGGAGAAACGACAAGGATGGATCTTTTTCCAGAGACGATGTTGCCGAAGCTGTCCGGTCCGTCGTTGTGGAGGAGGAAGGGAGGGCGTTCGCAGCCAATGCCAAGAATCTGGAAAAGATCGTGGCGAGCAGGGAGTGCCAGGAGAGGTGCATCGATGAGTTTATTCAGCACTTAAGGGCTTGGAAGTAAATCTACTTTCAGAACAATTAAGCCAGCTTTGCTATAAACGAAAGAGAAGATAGAATTTGCTGAAATCCCTCACACACAGAAACGGCCTTCCAGGGCAGTATTTCTGAATTTTGGGACCGGTAATTTTCTCCAAGGTTGACATACTTTCCGGGGAACGATTGCCATCGTAACGAAGAAAATCTATCCTGTCGGATATAATACCGATTAAGCGTATATCCGGCATTGTCCTAAAGAGCCGGATTACCAGGGTGGCATGTTGGTAATGGAACACGGTCCATTAGGCGGCCCAGTAAGCTGACGCACAGAAGCCGGATTCTAGAATAACCCGGACCACGGCCCAAAATGGTGCGGCTTGAAGTAGAAGGCGGATTTCTTCTTTCCAAGTTAGATACTTATCGTAGTCTTCTAGGTTTCCTTTCTGTAAGCCCTAACCCGGCTATATATATAAAGTCAGACGGGAGAGAAGAAAAGACAGACAATTAGCTAGAAGCCAACTCGCCGAGAAGTTGATCCTCGTCGAGTTAGCGAAACCCTACTCTCATTGTACTTTGTATAGTTCAGGCTTCAGCCCTGATTTAGTGAGATTGCAGAAGTAGGAACGTCGCCTAGTTGCGACGTACCGAAACTGGGTAAATTTTGTGTTCCTTGTTGTCGTACTATCACGTCCCCACACGTCTCTACCAGTAGTCTCATGGCACCCCTGTCTATGAAATCTACTACGATGTCTCGACAGTTGGCGTCCACCGCGGGGCCATCGACGTCAGGCGTTATGTTTCTATCGGGGATACTCGGCGGAATCGGCAGTACCATAACTGTCGGAAGCTTAGAATTCGACAACGACGTCGGGCGCTTCCTCGAGAATGGATCGTACATGCCAGCACGAAATTATCTGGTAAGTGCCTATGTTTTACCGATTGGATCTGCAAACATATTTATTTGATTAACTGCAGAGGCAATGGGGATTCTGTGGTGGAAGTAGATTTATTCCACCCGCCCTATACCGAGTTAAAGAAAAGTATGATGCCGGATTTTGCTCAAACCTCCAATACCCTGCTGAAAGTGCCGCCCCTTCGAAGATGCCTGCAATCAGATCTCACTTTATTGGTATGGTGCAATCCGAGGTCGCTGAAAACACGGATGAATGCAATCCCGTGGAAGAGGCAGATTAAAACAACCCCACAGTTGAAGTGGAAGATCCGACACCCGTCAATGAGACGACGAACTCGGAAGCCGACTCATTGTTAGCCGTCCTAGAGGCGAGATTAGAGTCAGGACCCGGATATGAAGATTTAGATTCCGAGGACGAAGATGAAGACGCTTTCGAAAGAAAGGTGAAATCTATGCAAGGGGGCTTCCATTAAGTGCTTATGGCAAAACCGACTGAAAACACGGATGCCAGAGACGATGAAGACCCCAAAACACCTCCGCCAGATGAGGAAAGAGAGGATGGTGAAACTGGCCCAATTTACCCTGATGTCAAGGAATTGACAGAAGATGAACCTGGGAAAAAAACTCCCTCTTCCAAGAAGAAAAAGAAGACTGCCAATAAACTCCAGTATAAACTCCAGAGGAAGAAATTGGCAGACATTGCTAATCAAAACCTGGAAGTAGGAGTAGGAAGCGGAGTCAACCCTGCGAAGAAGAAAACGAAGTAAATCCCTGTTCCATTAATGTCAGAATAGGACGAACTTGAGTTAATTCAAACCACAGTGGGACGTGACAAACCCCCTGAAGTGCTAGAAGCCATGAGACAAGCTCTACAGCGGCAGCAGCAACATCTATTCAGAACTCGGGAAAACGTCTTACTAGTCCCAGGCTAGCATTAAGTTGCAGCAGGAAGAAATAGAGGATTACGAAAGAAGCAATAGATATGGCATAAAACCTACACGGTTACTCGGAATCGCAAAGCCGGATGTGCTGCCGTCAAAAGAACGGTTGCAAAACCCTTCTTGGCAAAGGAAAGTAAACGACACTGATGCCAAGGGAGAACGTGTATACAAAAATGCAACAGAAGACGCTGAAGCCGCATCCGCCATTCTCAATGATGATCTGTACTTCAACGACGGAAAGCTTCAAGGGGTGTATGCTTTCTTAGGAAAAGCATTGCAACAGTAGCAGCGAGGGCAGATAAGATCAGGGAAGTTGCATGACGACTCAGCCCTATGTAAAACCACCACATGCGCCGCTGGAGCACCCGGACCTGGCGAACCTGGAGATTCAGGAAATTCTAAGGATAAGAAGGGAGATCCGAGAAAGGACAAGAAAATTCCAGATCATAAGGATGCAGCGTCCAGGACAGGATCTCATCTGCCGAAAGGCGGAAACAATCCCCGTGATCGGGAAGAACAAAATCGGAAAGACGGAAAAGCAATGCCGCCTCCGAGACGCTCAGCTGAAAAAACCGGAAGATACGACAATCCTCACAGGCGTGAGAGATCCTGTACTCCTCCTAGGAACAAATAAAGGCCAAGGAGTAGAATTCCACCTTATTCCAAAGGACATGACAACGGACGAAATAGGGATAATTCCGGAAAAGTGCACTCGCGCAACAATGGCCCAGAAAGGAGCAAATCCACTTCTGTCCATTCAGCCGACAGATATTCCGTTCACGCCGATAAGGCGGAAAGAGATGATCTATACTTTGGACCTAAAGTCTTCACTGATAGGATCCGGAGAATAAATCTACATTCTGGCTTTGCCAAAGTTGGTCCAACATACCAAAAGTATACCGATAGTACAAACCTGGATACCTGGCTTTAAGACTACTATACTGCCGTCCAGATTAACAAAGGGACATATCTAGAGGCGGTAAAATTCATCCCCCTAATGTTACTGGATGGAGCCAGAGATTGGATCAACGGGCTTCGACGCGCAGCCGGCCAGGTCGGTCGTGTACGTCGCGCTGGGGAGCGAGGCGCCGCTGCGCGCCGAACTGCTCCGTGAACTGGCTAAAGGGCTTGAGCTCGCCCGGACGCGATTCCTGTGGGCCCTGAGGACGCCCGTCGGTGTCCACGGAGACAGCGTCCTGCCTGACGGGTTCGCGGAGCGCACTGGCGAGCGCGGGCTCGTGTCCGCGCGGTGGGTCCCTCAGGTGAGCATACTGGCGCACGCCGCCGTAGGCGCGTTCCTGACGCACTGCGGATGGGGTTCGGTTGTGGAGGGACTCTAGTTCGGGCACCCTCGGATCATGCTACCGATCGCCGGCGACCAATGCCCGAACGCGCGGCTCATGGAGGAGAGGAAGGTCGGGGTGCTTTTGCGGAGAAACGACAAGGATGGGTCTTTTTCCAGAGATAGATGTTGCCGAAGCTGTCCGGGCCGTCGTTGTGGAGGAGGAGGGAAGGGCGTTCACAACCAATGCCAAGAAGCTGGAAAAGATCGTGGCGAGCAGGGAGTGCCAGGAGAGAGAGGTGCATCGATGGGTTTATTCAGCATTTAAGGGCTTGGAAGTAAATCTACTTTCAGAACAATTAAGCCAGCTTTGCTAAAAATGAAAGAGAAGACAGAATTTGCTGAAATCCCTCGAAAACAAAAACGGCCTTGCAGGGCAGTATTTCTAAATTTTGGAACTGGTAATTTTCTCCAAGGTCGACCTACTTTCCAGGGAACGAGTTGCCATCGTAATAAAGAAAATCTATCCTTAAACCGTAATGTGATACACCCTTCTAGCATATTTTTGATACAGATTTTCTTATTATAATTTCATACGCAGACCTATGCTTCTTTTTTCAAATGCTATAGTAGCTAACTTAGTGATTAACAGTGTGGTCATCGGCTACCTTTTGTAAGCTAGAGATCAATTCATGCAAGGCACAGCCATCAAGTTTAACCGGAAAATCAGAGGTGATGTCACTAATAAGCATTTTTACTAGCTTGTTTACTTTTATTTATTTCTATAGCCTCAAGAGTGTGAACGTGCAGATTTCATTTGGGAAATGTTCTAATGAACTTGACATTGGAAAATATCACATAGAATGTCCAACCTTTGGTGGACATCAGAGATTGGGTTATTATTATATGCTAGTTCAATTTCAAATAAAAATGTTTCCCCATAAGAGCTAAAATAGAGTCATCCATACAATAAAGTTTTTCATTAATGTATCAAGATTATATGGGAAATTTTTAATGGACGGCTTACTAATGTCACCATCAATTTTACTTGTGGAGGCTTTCATGATTTTATTTATTTGATCTACCTCATCCTCCTTTCTTGTATAGGTGCCAAACATAATTTTCATAACAAAACATGCTTCCTCATGATGCGCCATTAAAAAATTACCCTCGGTGCCAAAGTCAAGGGAATTCTTATCCCAAACCTCTCGACGAAAGTAAAAGTTCACATGTATCACAACAAGGCTCCAAGAATTGGGATATCTACCATGTGTTTCATTATACCTAACCCAAGAAAATTTTAGTGGATATCCATGGTATTGCTTAAAGGTGGAGCTGTTGGTTTTAAGAGTTAAAGGTCTCTGTGGTCTATGAAGTTGCCAAGCAAGAGCGTAGTGGTCACTAACTGGGAAAATACCAACTGCTGGTCACGAACTTGCGCCTTCCGTCGCTTCCGCCGTGAGAATGTTTGACGTGTGACCGTTAGTCGTTAGGTGAGCTGCACGTGAGTCGGGAGGGGACATAATTTTCACATAAAACCCCCCGGGAGTCGTGCCTTTCTCATATCCTCAATCAAAATCTCTAACTTTTCTTCTTGTCTCATCGACTTTCTATATGATCCCTCTTACCCTCCATGTATTGTGCATCGTTGCCCCTACCCTCACCACATTCGTGAAACACTGCTACGCTCCACATCCCATCACCCTGTCTTACACCTCCAAGAACATCGGCGTGCTGAAGCTAGATGAATTAGGAGTTGTAATCGGCTATACGAGGCCTCACTACTTCCTCGGTAAGAGAAAGTATGTTTTTGTTAGAATAGAGTGCTAATTGTGCTAACAAGAATTTGG
Organism: Alopecurus myosuroides; assembly: GCA_028641055.1. Lineage (NCBI taxonomy): Eukaryota > Viridiplantae > Streptophyta > Magnoliopsida > Poales > Poaceae > Alopecurus > Alopecurus myosuroides. The sequence continues at coordinate 212,197,263 of CM054057.1, read as the reverse complement.
TTCGCTACTTTTTTAAAATCTATGCATCTTTGGGGTTACAAGTTTGTTCTTTATTTCTTTGAGGGTTGGTTACAAGTTTGTTGGATCTGACATTTCACGCCTCTGTTTGCTAGGCTGGCCCATAGGCCGCGAAAGATGGGCGATCGCCCAGGGCCCAAAGTGGTAACGTATATAATAACCACTATGCTATTATCCATTAAACCCAAAAATTCTCCCTCAATACAAAATTTCAGGCATGGTTGATTTTTTTCTCGTCAATAACGTACAACTTTGAATATGATTTTCACTTATAATATGTATAAAAATAGTACAAATACATATGAAATAAAATTATTCCTCCACACAACAAAATGCAAAAATAATAATTATATATACAAGATTATTTTAGACACTTTGGTTTATGTTATTGGTCAAAGAGATGAATTAAGATGCTAAAAAATCATGCATGCTTTACATTTTGGGACGCATGGAGTATCTTAAGATCAGAAAATTGTTAATTTTTAATTGGCGGAAGTAAATACACACATGAAAATCTCGACACGTAAGACCAAATCAATGTGATATGCGACAAAAAGTTTAGTTAGCATGCTATTCTCTTTCTGGTGGGAAGTCCTATAGGTTCTAAGGAAATCCACCTAAATAGTTTTCTATGTTTAATTTCACGCAACATTTTTTTATTCATATACTAGAGGGGGTTCTGTATACACCATATCGTAACAAACACATTATATAAGATCATATAAAATAATAAAATTTAGGTATGCAAACATATTAGAATCTTTAATCATTGATGTTTCAATCCAAGTATAGAAAATGCACATTCTGTTAAATTTTGACTTCCTAGAAATTTTGACCACAAAAAGGTAGTAGAGCGCATATTTCACTAGTTTAGTTTATACTTTATTAATTTTATAAATATGTTTATTTTATCATACACTAGAAACCACTATTGAGATAATTTTTAGATCATACAAAATACAAATCGTTACCATAAATACGTATAAATTATGTGGATTGTGCATTGTAGAAAAGTAGTTTAATATTCGGTGATGTTCAGTATAAACAAAAAAACACACCAACTAATATTTAGTAACATTGAAAGTAATGTGTTTAAATTATGCCAACAAATAGAAAATCATACTTGTAATTTTGTAACATGCTAAATAAGATCTACCAAAATATAAAAGTTTAGAATAAATTGCATTCTTTTAATCCATCCCGGCCCCAAATTTTCTCAATGCTAAACATAAAATGGGAATTTCGTTCAGTCTGTACTTATCTTAATTTGTAAAGATTTGTAAAGAATTTGCTCCATAAAATTTTACAAATTACTCCCTCCGTTCCATAATGTAAGCCTTTCTAGCAAGCTAAACTAGTTTGCTAAAAAGGGTTACATTGTGGAACGGAGGGAGTAGAATTTAGTTTCAAGAAAAGAAGAGGTTGTCAAGAGTCAAGCTTCCATGCAAGCGAGAGAATTCAAGGTCAATGGAAAGATGATGCGGACTTGTCATTTTCTAATGCAAAGGGTTGTCTACTACAGGGAGAACGAATTTTCTTACTCATTACCCTACGATCGGCCGGAATTCCGTTGTCGACCTCTTCTCCAACCGTGGCCGCCTATCCAACTGTGGACAACACCCTCGCCCAGCTGCTCTGTGGCGGTAATGACGTTGCCGCCATGGGCACTACAACACTTCAGTTCTGCCTCCGATAGCTCCTCCGCTAACACATTCATAGTATTAGTGGTAATTAATTGCCAGTGATGAAATTGGCTTTATTCTGAAGTACCTCCGTCTATGTCATAAACTTGGCGGATCTCATGGATTAAATTCAGAGGATGCTCGTGATTCAGGACGTTGTTCTGGTTTAGACTCTGGATTATGTATGACTACTGCATCTCAACTGTGACCATCGGCAAATGTGCGGTGCAATCCTTTTGAAGATCGTTGCTCGATCTGTTGAGATTTTTTTTACATGCAACATGTTGACATTTTGTAGAATCAATTGTGTGATATTTACGATAGACGCAATTTGATATGCCCAATGTATAGGAATATTGATATGCTCCCTTAATATTTTTCTGTTGAAAGGTGAGCTCATGTCCCTTTGCTGCTCCAAAAGTGGACAATTTTAGCATGCATTGAATTATATTAAGACACGTATTCTTATTATCAGCTGCTTATGTTTGTAATTTTAAGTGATTTCAATTTTTGCGTTGTGAATTGATTTGAAATTATGTTATATGCTATGTGAATAGATGGTAAAGCCAAACATGCGAAAGCAAATTTTATTTTCCTTTTTGTCTTTTCACATTATACTAAATTTATTTCTTGCTTGTTTCTCGCAACTCAATCCATTATCAGTTTATTGAGTGCACATATCAAATTTAGGGGTATAACAGACATCTCACAACTCATCACAACAAATAAGGTTCAGATTTGTTGACATATGTGTTTAGACAACGCATGAATTTTCTTGAAATGGACGTGCTAATTTTGGCAGGTAATAAAATTGCAAAATCATATCCCAAGTATAATCTTTGATATCATGAAAATTTTCAGAAGATGATGTTACCACGTATTTTATCAATATCTTTACCACACATGAACGCAAAAATTATTTACCGTTTTTTCAATATTGCCTAGCATTCTGGAGCTTCTGCAATGAGTATTATAGTGTAAGATCTTGGTATCTCATAAACTTGGCCATTCCGGTGAAAACTGAAAACTAAACAGTTATTTAACGAAATAAGTATCTTTTTCCATATAGAGTGGTAATAGTTATTATACACATACATCTTACATCGGTGTTTATGAAGAGATTCTAAACAGCTTATGTTACTGCGGGGGCAGGGAAGCGGGCCTATCCCTTCTAGTTTGCTGAATTTTCAAATGAAATGGCATGTCTAATTCCATGATAGCCTAACAGGTGTGTATGGAATCACAAATTAACTCGACGATTCCGGCTTGAAACGATGGCTACCGAACGATTTCTATGTTAGGCTGGTGCCAGTGCGGGAGAGAGCGGGGGTGGTATCGGCGGCGACGGGGCGAGAGGCGGGCGGGAAGGGGGCGAGAGGGTATCGGTGGGCGGTGGCCGGGTCGCCCGGTGGTAGCGCCGCTACCGCCCGACTACCGCCCGCACTGGCCGGGAGAGAGGGGGCGAGAGGGGGCGGTAGGGGGAGGCGATAGGGGGGAGTGGGGCCGGGAATAACGGCTAGCTGACGTGGCGCCTGCTGATTGGTCCACGTCAGCTAGCCGTTGGGGGTTACCGTTGCTGCCCGAAAAAATACGAAAAAATGCAAAAAAAATTGAATTTTTCATCTCCTCCCCCTATAAATACCCCCCCCCATATGCATGCACTCACTCCACACCTCATTTCAGCTCCTCCACTCTCCATTTCCACTCCTCTCGACGCCATGTCTTCGTCCAGCAGCAGCGATTCGAGCGACGGAGTGGAGGGTGAGATGATCGCTGCAATGCAGGCAGAGTACGAGGCGGCGATGCTCAACCTCCAAGCGGTGCCAAGACCGCCGCGACGCCGTCGAGAGTTCATCAGGCGTGATCGTCTGGGCGCCCACGATCGGCTCTACGACGACTACTTCGCCGACAACTGTGCTTATCCTCCGAGCTTCTTCCGGCGAAGGTATCGGATGAGGCGATCCCTTTTTCTACGCATTGTGGATAGATTGGGTGAATACTCTCCGTATTTCACCCAAAGAGCTGATGCTCTCAACTGTCGGATATATACCAACTAGGGGTATATCAGATGGTAGTCAAAGTGCCGGATTACCAGGGTGGCCCAAGTGGTAGTGGGCTGAGGTTCATTGGGCGGCCCAGTAACTCGACGCACAGAAGCCGGATTCTAGAAGGACCCGGATCACGGCCCACGTGATCTGGCTTGGAGGAGAAGACGGATTCCTTACTTTCCAAGTTATAGTTACCGTAGTCTTCTAGGTTTCCTATTCTGTAAGCCCTAATCCGGCTATTATATAAAGCCGGACGGGAGATAAGTTTGATAACGAATAACAGAAGAGAAGCTATAGGCTAACTCGCCGGGAAGTTGATCCTCTGCGAATAGCTAGATCTAAACCTCACATTGTAATTCTATATCCAGGCTTTAGTCCTGATTAGTGAGAAGTGCAGGAGTAGGCACGTCGTACTGTCGCGACGTACCGAACCTGGGTAAATCCTGCGTTCACTGTCCACCACGCAATCCCGTTACCCCACGTCTCTACCGTAGTCTCATGGCACCCCCGTCTATGAAAACTACTACGATGTCTCGACAGTTGGCGCCCACCGTGGGGCAAACGACGTCAGGCGTGAAGTTCCGATCTGGGATACTCGGCGGAATCGGAAGATCAATCACTGTCGGAAGCTTGGAGTTCGACGACGACGTCGAACGCTTCCTCGACAACGGATCCTATATACCGGCGCAAAACCACCTGGTAAGTGCCTGCGTGTTGCCGGTCGGATCTGCTAACATCTTTATCGGACTAACTGCAGAAGCAATGGGGTTTTGCGGTGGAAGCAAATTTATCCCACCCGCCCTATACCCAGTCGAGGATGACTATGATACCGGATTCTGCTCAGATCGCCGACAAAAAAGTGACACACACTTTATCGGCATGGTGCAATCCGAAGTCGCCGAAAACACGGATGATGGAAATCCTGTGCAAGAAGCTGACAAAAACACACCCGTCACAGAGACGGAAGATCCGACACCCGTCATACAGGCGGAAGATCCGACATCTGTCAACACGACGATGAACTCGGAAGCTGACTCTGTACTAGCCGCCATTGAGGCGAGATTAGAATCAGAAACCGGATCAGAGGATTTTGATTCCGAAGACGAAGACGCGGATGCCTTCGAAAGGAAAGTTAAATCTTTTCAAGAGGGATTCCATGAAGTACTAATGGCGAAACCGGCTGATACCACGGACGCCGGCAGCCAGGAAAGCCCTAAAACTCCTCCGCCAGAGGAAGAGAGAGAAGACGGAGAAACTTCTCCGATATTTCCTAATGTAAAGGAACTGACAGAAGATGAGCCTGTCAAAAAACCTCCCTCTTCCAAGAAAAAGCACCGTGCTGTTAAGAAACTCCAATACAAAATCCGGAAGAAAAAATCAGCTGATCTAGCTGATGAAAACCTGGAAGTAGGAGATGTTAGCGGAACAAAGCCTGCGGAGAAGAAAATCAAAGAAATCCTTGCTCCGCCAATGACGGAACAGGAAGAACAGCAGCTATTGCAAACGCCTGTGGGAGTAAACGAACCCCCTGAGATGCTGGAAGCCAGGAGACGAGCCTTCCAACGGCAACAGCAACATCTACTCAGAACTCGCGAACACCTCCGAAAAACCCATGATGACATTAAGCTCATGAAGGAAGAAATCGAGGAGTACGAGAGAAAGAATAGATATGGCATCAAACCTACAAGGTTACCCGGAATCGTAAGACCGGAAGTACTGCCGCCAAAAGAAAGGTTTCACAACCCATCTTGGCAGAAGCAGGTAAACGGCAAAGATGCCAGAGGCGAACCAATATACAAAACCGCAGCAGAAAACGCGGAAGCAGCGTTCGCCATCCTCAACAATGACTTGTACTCTAATGGTGAAAAGCTCCAGGGGGTGTATTCTTTCCTAGGAAAAGCATTGCAACAACAACAGCGGGCCCAAGAACGATCAGGAAGACTGCAGGATAACTCCGCCCTATGCAAAACAGCTACTTGCGCCGCTGGAGCACCTGGACCAGAGGAACCTGGAGATTCAGACAATTCAAAGGATAGAAAAGAGGATCCGAGAAAAGACAAGAAAAACCCCGACAATAGGGATGAAGCGTCCCGAACCAAAGGTGGACTCAAACCTCACGATCGGGAAGAAAAATACCGGAATGACGGCAAAACAATGCCACCTCCGAGAAACCCAGCTGAGAAAGCCGGAAGATACGATATACCTCACAGACGTGAGAGATCCCGGACACCTCCTAAGGATAAAGAAAGGCACGGGAGCAGGACTCCGCCTAAACCAAAAGGGCGTGATCATGGAAGAGATAGATACAAACCCGGAAAAGCGCGTCCGTGCAACAATGGAAAAGAAAGGAGTAGATCCCCTTCTGTCCATTCAGCTGGAAGATATTCCGCACACATTGATAGAGCGGAAAAGGATGATCTATACTTTGGTCCTAAGTGTTTCACTGACAGGATCCGAAGGATAACCCTGCATTCTGGCTTCGCCAAAGTTGGTCCAACGTACCAGAAATACCCCGGCAGCACAAACCTGGACACCTGGCTCTCAGACTACTATACAGCCGTCCAGATCAACAATGGGACAGACCTGAAAGCTGTCAAGTTTCTTCCCCTAATGTTACTGGACGGAGCTAGAGATTGGATCAATGGATTACCATCAAGAACTGTCGACAGCTGGGATGATATGGCTAGAGTATTTACTCAGCATTTCCGGGGAGCGTACAAACGCCCGAACAGCATCAACCAGCTGAACCGTTGCACCCAATTCGAGGATGAACCATACGTGGATTTCATCTCCAGATGGACGGCAATGAAGAATAGTTGTTCTGGGGTAACTGACGTACAAGCAATGCATGCTTTCGTCAATGGCCTAAAACCCGGATTTGTACCGTTCATGGTTGGTTCCAAACAGCACAAAGATCTCGGATCTATGCTTACAACCGCCAACGAATATGTTGCAGCCGAAGACGACATCAGAGCAAGAGGGGGCAATATCGAATCACTGATACTTGCCAAGAAAACTCCTCGTTCTGACAAAAAAGGAACTCCAGAAACAACGACAAAACCCAAAGAGGTCAACATAGGCTTTGGAAGTGAAAAAGGGAATAAGTAGAAAGGACACAGTACAGATCCAATCAACTACACTCCAGAGGAGTGGGAGAGGATTAAGTCGGAACCCTGTGTCCACCATTCACAATTTGGGAAACCCGCCCATACAAACGCGCAATGCCGGCTGAATAAACACATGAAAGGCAGTGCAGGATCCGGAAATAAGGGGAAGGGTTCCAAAAGGAAACCCGCCAAACAAAAGCCAGAAGCTGAAAAAGAAGACAGTGAATCGGACACTGATGAAAAAATCCAGGAACAACAGCGAAAGGGCGAACCCAAATTTCCGAGAGTTGATGGAGAAGCAATGCTAACATTCCTAGCAACTCCGTCAGCAAAGGTGGCCAAAAGAAGACTTCGAGAAATAAACGTGGTTGTTCCGGCAACCCCGAAATTCTTGAAGTACTCCAACACACCAATTACCTGGGATCAGTCTGATCATCCCGAGAATATCCCTGAACCCGGCACACAAGCTCTTGTCGTAAGCCCTATTGTCCAGAACACTAGGCTAAGAAGAGTGCTGATGGATGGAGGATCCAACATTAACATAATGTACCTGGATACATTGAAGCATCTGAAGATTTCCGAGTCCCAGCTCAATTACAACAACATACGCTTCCATGGCATTGTTCCTGGCAGACAAGCACGATCCCTAGGAGAAATTTCCCTAGATGTCACCTTCGGAGATAAAGATCACTTCCGGCAGGAAAAAGTATCCTTCGAAGTAGTGCCGTTCGAAAGCGTGTATCACGCAATACTCGGACGTCCAGCTTTCGCCAAATTCATGGCAAGATCCTGTTATATTTATAACAAGCTGAAGATGCCAGGGCCCAAAGGAGGAGTAATCACCATAGCTGGTGACTTCAAGCTGGCAAACGAGTTGGAGAAAGAAAACGCCCTTTGCGCTCAGAGAGTCATAGCAAAGGAAGAACTGAAGGAATTAGCCAAGGAGGTATCGCCGACAGAAATGCCGGCAGGAAAAAAAACTAGGAAGCCAACAGACAGCTTCAAGGCGTCTGAAAATACAAAACAGGTAATCCTAGACCCCAAAGATCCGACAAAGTTCATCGTCGCAGGGACTGGGATGACCGACAAATAGGAAGGCGAGCTCATCAAGTTCCTCCGTGAGAACTGGGATATTTTTGCCTGGTGTCCAGCTGACATGCCAGGCGTACCCAGGGAACTTGCTGAGCACCAACTCAAGGTGATTCCAGGATCAAAACCCGTCAAACAAGGTCTCCGTCGATTTGACGGAAGAAGACGGAAGGCTATTGGCAAGGAAATTATCCGGCTTTTAGCAGCAGATTTCATCCAGGAAGTAATCCACACTGAATGGTCTGCAAATCCGGTATTAGTACCGAAGAAAGACACTACTTCTCTTAGAATGTGTATAGATTACACAGGCTTGAACAAATTGTGTCCGAAAGATAGGTTCGCGTTACCGCGAATCGATCAAATAATAGACGCCACTGCAGGCTCTGAGCTTTTGTGCTTTTTGGACGCATACTCCGGGTACCACCAAATACGCATGAAAAAGGAAGATCAAATTAAGACTTCTTTCATAACCCCATACGGGACGTACTATTACGTAACCATGCCATTTGGCCTGAAGAACGCGGACGCAACCTACCAGCGTTGCATGCAACGTTGTTTGCATAGTCAAATTGGCAAAAACGTCCATGTTTACGTGGACGATATTGCTGTCGTAACCAAGGAAAAAGATACACTCCTTGAGGATCTGCGAGAAACTTTCGAAAACTTGCGCACCTACAAGATGAAGTTAAATCCATCTAAGTGCGTATTCGAGGTTCCCTCAGGAAAACTTCTGGGTTTCATCGTTTCTCACAGAGGAATAGAGGTTAACCCGGAAAAGATCAAAGCCATCTTGAACATCTCGAAACCTACGTGTGTGAAAGATGTCCAAAGATTGACGGGTTCCGCCGCTGCCGTCAGCAGATTTATTAGTCGGCTGGGGGATAAAGCCTTACCACTCTACAAGTTGCTGAAGAAATCCGACAAGTTCGAGTGGACAGAAGAGGCTGATGCAGCGTTAACCCAGTTAAAGGAAACTTTGATGAAAGCTCCGATTTTGGCATCCCCAAAAGACGAAGAACCTATGTTATTGTACCTCACGGCTACAAACAGGGTTATTAGTGCGGTAATCGTTGTGGAGCGGAAGAAAGACGAACAAAGCATACCAGACCAGCATCCGGTATATTACATAAGTGAAGTTTTTTCCGAGTCTAAACAGAGGTACCCACACTATCAAAAACTGGCATATGGTGTGTTTTTCGCATCAAGAAAACTGCGCCATTACTTCCAAGGGCATTCCATAACGGTGGTATGTAAATCACCACTAGGGGACATTATAAACAATGCGGAGGCAACTGGCCAAGTCGCCAAATGGGGAATCGAGCTAGCAGCCTTCGACATTAAGTATCAGCCAAGGACGGCAATAAAATCCCAGGTTTTGGCAGATTTTGTCGCCGACTGGACGGAAGCAATGGAGAAAACACCAATGCCGGACTCCGAATACTGGGTCATGCACTTTGACGGATCCAAGATGAAGGAGGGCGCTGGCGCCGGCGTAGTCTTAAAATCCCCTAAGGGAGACACAATGGAGTACGTATTGCAAATACACTTCAACGCCAGTAATAACGTGGCAGAATACGAAGCTTTGCTTCATGGCTTGCATATTGCAAAGGAAATAGGAGTAAAGCGCATCTTATGCTATGGCGACTCGGATTTGGTACAACATCAGCTTAACCAAACCTGGGACGCCAAAAGCCCTATAATGGCCGAATACCGGAGAACGGTGGACGAGTTCGCCATCTGTTTCTTTGGATTTGAAGTACTCCACATCAAAAGGGAGGAAAATTGGAACGCGGATACGTTAGCCCGCATGGGATCAGAGAGGGTAAAAACCTTACCACCAGGTGTATTCGTCCAGCATTTGCACGAACCATCCATAAAAGGTGGAGATGTTGATTATCCTCTGGCTTCCGAATCAATTGAAGTTATGCTCGTCAAACCGGACTGGACAATTCCGTATCTAAACTTCTTAGTCAATCAGAAGTACCCGGAGGGAGCAGACGAAGTCTTGCAAAGACAAATACAGCGTCGATGCAAAGGATACGTGGTAATTGACAATTGTCTGTATAAACGCAGTACTTCAGGAATTTTTCAGCGGTGTATCTCACCAGAAGAAGGACGAGAAATACTGGAAGAAATCCATGCCGGAGATTGCGGACATCATGCTCAATCAAAAAGCATAATTAAAAAAGCATTCCGCGCTGGGTTTTTCTGGCTAACAGGCAAGACAGATGCCGAGCACATAGTTAATACGTGCGCTGGGTGTCAATATTACGCCAAGCAGACTAATTTGCCGGCCCAAGCACTCAAAACTATCCCCATTACATGGCCGTTTGCGGTCTGGGGGCTAGATATGATGGGACCGTTCAAAACTGTAAGAGGTGGACTTACACATCTACTCGTAGCAGTGGATAAGTATACCAAATGGGTGGAGGCCAAACCCATCAAAAAGCTGGATGGTGCAACTGCCAGAAATTTCATCATTGACTTGGTAATGAGGTACGGCGTTCCACACAGCATAATAACCGACAACGGGACAAATTTCTCCATTGGGGAGTTGGCAAGATATTGCCGACAAACGGGAATTCGCCTAGATCTCGCATCTGTGGCACACCCGCAATCCAATGGACAGGTTGAGAGAATGAATAGCTCAATCCTGCAAGGAATACGCCCAAGACTTGAATCTCCTCTACACAGAGCAGCTGGAGCATGGGTAGAAGAGTTACCTTCCGTGCTTTGGAGTATTCGAACGACGCCAAATAGGTCAACTGGGCAAACCCCGTTTTTCCTAGTTTATGGTGCGGAAGCTATCCTTCCAACGGACATGATCCATGACAACCCAAGAGTGCAAGAGTTCGATGACTCAGACGCCGAAGAAGCACGACAGGATGCCGTTGATCTCCTAGAAGAGGAACGCGAGCTTGTGCTTCAACGATCCGCCATCTACCAGCAAGGTTTGCGACGTTACCATAGTCGGAAAATCAGGCATCGTTCTTTTAAAGAAGGTGACTTAGTGCTGAGATTGGTGCAGCAAAGAAAGCACAAATTGGCCCCAGTCTGGGAAGGACCATTTGTAATCAGCAAAGCTATGAAAAATGGGTCATATTATTTTGTAGATATTCGGGACACGGAAGATGATCCCGAGAAGCCGAATCGCAAAAGAAAGAGAAAGATAGATGATGAAATAGGAGAGACAAAGAGGCCTTGGAGCATCTAGCAGTTACGTCCCTTCTATACTTAGTTCAATTTCTATGTAAACATCTTTGAGATCATGAAATAAAGTTGTCGGAATTTTGATATCCATATTTTTACAAGTTCATTATAGTACAAAGCATGATTCCACCTTATCTATTTTCCAATGATCTTACAAAATACTCAATGTTAACCCGAATTGTGCCTGCGTGCTTGGTGTTTAAAAACTGAATGACTTTCAGCTTGCTAACGGCTAAAGGAAACTCGGATTATGCCTGCGTGCCCAAGTTTCAAAAAATTCCTTACTTTTCTCTAAGTATTATCTGATTGTTTATGTGTTGGGTCACTGAAGCTAGTTAGTAAAAAGGCTTTTAGTATGATCCATGTTTCCGAGTTCAAGCTGATCGGTTCTACCCAGTTACCCGGCATGATGATTCATAATACTATTAAGCCATTTCAAACACTAAGGACAGTTAAAACATATAAGCCAGAGAACTTAGAAGGCAAAGGAATATTAAAACCCGAAAACCTTGCAAAGAATTTCATAATTAAAAACTGCAAAAGGCGGAGTTCTTGTTTATACAAAGGGAATAGAAGCATTACAATATGAATTACATTGTAAAAATGCAGTAATGCTCCTATTGTTTAAGTTCCGCCACCCAGGATCAGGATAGCCCTTCAAGCATCCGAGTCTTCGTTGCTGCTGTCATTCTCGGGGGCTTCAGGGACCTTCTCTTCCGGATAGGTGATAGAGATGTTTACCATAGAGGCAATCTTGGTAGCATGGCCTTTGATTTCATCAAAGATGCTGGCTCGTTGGTTCTCTGTGTATCCTTGAGGAATACCGGATGCCACACGCCAAGATTTGGCACCAGGGTAATGCATACGCATAAGGCCTAGGGCCATGCATGCACCACCCCGTGCAGCGGAGCGTAAGGAGGACTCCCTGGATTCAGCCACCTCCAGGATAACACCCGGAAGTTTATAAATCTCCGAGAATTCTATGGTACTCGCAGGGAAGAACTTGCTGATCAGTTGCATCCCAGCATTTCTGATTGCATTCCATACCTTACCAAAGGCTCGGATTTTGTCAATGCGAGAAAGACCTGGATAATTTCCTGTTTGTCGAAACAAGCCTCCAAAAAGGTTAGGTGACAAAGCAGAGAAAGAAAGAAAGACATGGACGAATCGGTAAATGAAATAACACTCACCGAGAACCTTGTCAATTTCGGAACATTCCTTTAGGCGAAGGATTAAGATACTTTCCAAATCCTGGATAGTGGATTTATCTTTCTCCGCCTGTTCGGAAGCCTTGGATTGAGCAATTCCAAGGGCCAGATTACTGGCTTCCAGTTCTTCTCGAACCTTCATAAGCTCCTCATGAAGGTCCGAATTCTCCTTGCGAAGACGTTCGGAATTGCTGGCATCTTCGGCTGTTTCCTTGGCCTTAGCCAAAGCAGCTGAAAATCAAGTAAAAAGTTCCGAGTTTAAAAATATCTCGGGAAAATGCTTATGGATAATCCGGATAAAACAGAGTAAAAGCATACCTGTTGTTTCCGATAATTGTAGCTGAGATGATGCCAGCTCATTATCTTTAGACTTAATAATAGAATGAAGGGTTTTCACCTCTTCATTCTTGAGATTAAGTTTATTAAAAACTTCTAAATTTATGGCATCAGCAGAATGC